>CM065901.1:15000-1223000 GCA_033439115.1 Firmiana major | reverse complement strand
ATTTTAAGAGGTAAATTCTAGGGAAAAAAATTACTTTAGATCCAAAAAAAATTGACTCAGGTAATCTAAAAATATCTCAGGATCCGAAGGTAATTATTTTACCTCAGATTTTTTCAAAATTGAGCACTGTAGGTAAAATAAAATGACTGACAAGAAATAAAATAATCGAACCAAACGAGAAATCAAATGACGAAAAAAAAAATTACAGGGATTTAAAATTCTCCCCAACCAAACGCACCCTTAAGTTAAAATCGAAATATATTTTATAATTGTATTACAAAAATAATAATGTAAAGCAAATATTATTACCAATTTGGATATAGTGGAAGAATAATGTGTGGGAATGGGGAAGAAAAGGGGGAGCAATGCATAATTAGGAGAAGAAACCAAAAATGAAAATGAAGATTCAAACTTGAGACAAAGTCATAGGCTTTTATGGAAGAAAGTCTTAATTTTTCAGACACATGAAAACAGAAATCAAATGGTAAATGTCCTGTCTGGATGGAATCTAGGCCTATAAAGAAAATCAATCGATCATAATAATTATTAATTAGTGCTGTAGTTAAAAAGAAGGGAATTGTCGCCAGACACGCCTTCAATTATTCAGAGTAGAATTGTGTCAATTATGGAAAAAGTGGCATGTTTGACTTATGGAAATGATGCAGAAAATTGTAATTTGCAATTTGCTATTTTATACATTGAAGCAAATAGCTAGGTGTATTGAATATCGAGATTTGATCTATTAATTATTTTTTAAAGAAATTAAGTTAAAATTCAAATTTCTTATTTTGTAATTTTTATAAATAAAAAAATAAAAAATAAAGTATCTCATATTTATATAAAAATTAAATTTTATTTTACGGTATTTGAATTTAATTAAATATTCAAATATTTTTAATTTTTATTATTAAAATATTATTCATATAATACTGGAAAACTTGTTAATTATATGAATTCATTAAATGCTCGATTATTAAACCCTATTTTAACTCGTACAATTACTCTAATACATATTGTTATCATCTTTTTTATACATATATCATTAATTATTTTTATATTATATTAAATATAAAATTAATTTCCAATGATATTATCTCAAAGAGAATTTTTTTTTTATTTCTTTTAACCTGTTGGGCGTTTTTCGAGTCAGTGGTCCATTTTTTAACTATCACCATGGCAAACAAGCCCAGTTCTACGTCGGACCGTATGTGGCAGTGTCTTCGGGCCTAAGGCAAGACACTACAGGCTTCAGAGTTCTCACCCTCGATCCCAAGGCTCAACAAGAAATCCTGCATATCCATCATATCATGGATTATTACTTCAGTCCATGCATGAACCCAACATATTATTATTCTATGATTCGTATAATTAATTTATAAAAAGATAAATTTTAATATTTAAAAATTTCTGGTTTCATTTATATAAAAAATAAATTTTTATTTATATTCAAAAGTGAGTTGGTTACATTGAATATTTGATTCAATTACAATACAAGTACATTATTGTTTCAACTTAAATCCTCCTTTTTTTTTTTTTTTTAATTAAAACCATCAATATTTGTAGTTGGTAAAGTTTAAGTCCAATTATTTGTGTAAACTATTTTGTATGATAATAACTTGAGTTATATGTAAACATTTGATTTAATAATAAATGCATATATATTTTTTATGGTTGAATCCATTTCATAAAAATTGACAATTTTACTAATTTAATAAACTTTTAATATTTTTATTTGTTTTATGATATGAGACTAATTTTATTTGAGTTTAAAATAATATTTAAATAAAACACTTTTAAAGATGATAACTTCAATATTTAAACTTTATCCAAATATTTAAAAATAAATTAACTTTCATTTTTTTTTCTAAACACCCATTGAAAACTTTTAATATTTCAATTATACTTATAATTATTTTTTATTTTTGTTTAAAGTTCACATAAGAATTTATTTTTGATACATTGATAGTTCACTTTTTTTTTTTAATTTTACAATAAAATTAAGAAATGTTATTTTTTTTATTAAAATATTAATTTCTGAATTCTCATTTATCCCTAGAACTAGAATAAGGAAAAAATCACGTCACTGGAACATCACCATATTTAATTTTAGTTGTATTTGTTGAAACATCCCTTTCACACTTCTAATGATTTCTATTAACTTGTAATTTTTAACTATTAGTTGCCTAATTTTTTTTTCTCATGGGCAATGTGACATATGAATGCTACATTTCTTTAAATTAGGTAAAAAAAACCAAGTTGCTTTAAAAATAATTAAAAATTATAACACTTTTTTTTTTATAAAAAAAGCTAAAACTAAAAACAATAGAAATTATCGCATGGAATATGCATGAAATATGAAATTTAATTGAAATGGTTTATTTATTTATTTTTAAAAATGATATTTAGCTTAATAATTAAAGTTTAATTTAACTATTTTTCATAATTACTTATAAATGATTAAATTTAAAATTTAAATACATTAAAAAATTATTTAAAATTTGAATCATTTTCCTCATGGTATTTATTTTTGAAAAAAATGTAGTGAGTTTGTAATTAAAATTTTAATAAAATAGAATTAATACAATAATACATGTTAAAATAAATTAAAGATGAAATATATTTTATTTTTAATTTTATTTATAAAATTTAAAATTATATAATTGTCAAAATCAAAATCGAACTAAATAAGATATCTAAAAAAATCAATTTGTATAATTTTTTTAAAAATTTATGGATAAATAAAAACTCCTTCAAAGTTTCATGGAAAAAAAAAAGTGGAATTAAGTATTAAATAAAACCATTAAAAGAATATCTACTCCTATATTCAAAGCTATCGTACTGCTCTAATTCCGGAAAATCCCGGAATTATCCACTAAACAAAATCCTAATCTCACCCGCACGTGTCATCCAAATCTTGTCACAGCCATATCCACTGCCACAGATTCAAAAGTTTTTGAACTCCAAACCATAACTAAGTGGTCCCCACAAGGCTAGCCTTTTTTCCAATCTTTCATTTTACCCAAATTACCCTTATCCTCCGAACCCATACCCACGACAAGTCCGTGATTTTGAAATTTCAACGAGCCTAAAACCGTCAAATAATAAAACCCATTCGCCGTAACCGAGGTAGTGACATAACTGTTGTTGCGTCCGAAATGCGTGCGCTTAGGTGACTGAGCAATAAAGAGGAGAGAGTTGATCCTATGCAATTTCATCATGATTTAATCAAATGCATCCGTCTAATTTTAAACTAGACACGATGGATGGCGATAAAAAAAAAAATTGAAATGCAAAGTGAAAAATAAAAATTATATATAAATTTTAAAATTTTAATAAATTTTTTTATTAAATGTAAAATTTGGACACAATAATATTTGTATTTTATGTGATGAAAAATATACTAAAAATCATATATATGAATTTAATAAAAAATTTAATAAATACTTTTATTAAATGTAAAATTTGGACACAATAATATTTGTATTTTATGTGATGAAAAATATACTAAAAATCATATATATGAATTTAATAAAAAATTTAATAAATACTTTTATTAAATGTATTAATATAAAATTTGATACAATAATTTATTTATTGAATATGATACGAATATAATTTAATAAAAATTATAAAATAAAACACAATAATAGATTAACAACGGAGTTGAAATTTGTATCGAATTGAAATTTGATATGTTAATTTATATATTTTATATTATATAAATATAATTTGATAAAAGTTATAAAGGAAAAGCATAAAGAAAACAGCGTTAAAAAATAAATTACTATTTATGTTTTATAAATATTTAAAAAATTAATTTATTTAATACATTAATATAAATTTTGACAAAATAATATATATATATGTTTTACATTTCAGAACTTATAATATTTAAATGGTTATAGTGAAAGCCGTGCAATCTCTTTAATCTAAAATTGATCAGATGGACGGTTGAGATGCTGTAAAGTAGAATAATCCTGTAAGCCTCGATGCAGAGGAGACAATTAAGACCAGAACATAGTACATAACGGGGGACAACAGAACTGGCCCTCAATTGTCTTTCTCTAGAGTGAGAGGGAAACAGTAAAAGAGAGCGTTTTGAGTTTTGGGGTTTGCCTTGATCCTTTGCTTTTTTTTTTTTTTTTTTTGGGTGAGGGGTTCCAAATTTCAGGTATTTCTCTCTAAATCTCGTTCGTTTTGAGGGGTGTTTTTTTTTTTAACTTTTTGACTTTTTTTTGATTTTTTTTTTTTACTTCACTGGTTTTAGAAAATTTTCTACTTATTTTTTATATTTTGTGAGGTTTGTTCTTTGCAATGCCGCTTTTTTGGTCATTTTTTAAAGGGTTTTCTGCATTTTAAGTTTGATTTTTTTTGCCTGTTTTTGTTTCTAGTTTTTCAATAAAATTTCAAGTTTTAAAAACTTTTTTATAAAAATTTTAGATCACTTTTTCTCACTTTAGTAGGCTTTTGGTAATCTTGTTATTTTTATTTTATTATTTATTTTTTTATGGTTAAAAATTGTTTCTTTTTTGTCATCTTATGACTAAAAGCTGTTACTGTTTTTTGCTTCATTTGGAGATTTTATCAAGATTTTTCTCACTTCAGTTACTCTTCCTTTGCAATTTCTAGTCTTTACTGTCTCTTGATGTCATAAATCCGTAAAGGTACTTACTTTTTGGTGTTTCTGTGTTTCCATCCCTTGAATGCTGCTTTATATTTGGTTATAGTTTTGAGTTTTCATGCCAAATACAACTCTTTTTACCACTTCATGTTTGTACTTTGAAGGTTCTTTCTGTTTTTTTCTTTCACCATTTATTCTTAGTTCTCTATTTTTACTGCTTGTGGATGTTTCAGCCTTCAACAAGACAAGCTTTATTTTTTCTCTGCAGATTCTCTGATTTTGTAGGTAATATTTATCTTTCTTGTAAACATGTCTTATCTGTGCTTGCATGTTGGTTTTTTGAACATTTTATTAGAATAAAAATCTCATCTTTAGGTATTATGTAGTTTTGGCATCTTGAATCTATATTGTCTTTTTGGTGTTTGAGTGTCTAGGCTTCTCTTACATTCCAGTCTGCTAAGATAATCTTTAACCCATTATATAATCCTCTGAGCTCCCTGAATGTCTATTTCTATGTTTATCTCAACAGAATTGCATATATGTTTGTTCATTTCTCTTACTATGTTTAATGTACAACAAATATGATCTTATCAAATAGATGCATATAGATTAACAGTATTTACTTTTTGGGGAGTTTGTGTCTTGGCTAATCTTGAATGCTTGCTGGTATTCTTTTTCTTCATGTATTGCGTCTTAGCAAATCTTAGATGCATATAGTTTTCTGCTTGAAATGGTTATATGGATACTATTACCTACATTTTGGGGAGTTTGTCTTAGATAATCTTATATGCTTGTTGGTATTCTTTTTCTTTTTGAAATGTGTATTTTTCTTCTTGATTAGGATATGGACTCGTTTGAGCCAGATGGTAATGGGGCAGCCCACGACACACTGCCTCCTCCCCCACCTGTGCCTCCCAATGTGGTACCAATCAAAGCGGAATCTGAACCTGCGAAGAAGAAGGTTGTACGAGTCCCAATGGCCAGGCGAGGTCTTGGATCTAAAGGACAGAAGATAACTCTTCTCACTAATCACTTCAAAGTGAATGTTGGAAGTGTTGATGGACAGTTCTTCCATTACTGTGTATGTAATTTGATTCTCACTCTATGATGATCTTTTTTTCTTATTTGACTTGTAGTAGAAGGGAATTATTGACGCAAGTTTCTTCATCCTTGCATTTGGTTCAACAGGTTTCTCTTTCTTATGAAGATGGTCGCCCGGTTGATGGCAAGGGTGTTGGGAGAAAAGTGATTGATAGGGTGCAAGATACCTACAGCAGTGAGTTGGCTGGAAAGGAGTTTGCTTATGATGGGGAGAAGAGTTTATTCACTGTTGGTCCCCTTCCAAGTAACAAGCTTGAGTTTACTGTTATACTTGAGGATGTTACATCTAACAGGTAGACATGGACTGGATTGATTTTTCACACTTATACTGCTCCCAGTCTTTGTTATTTCATCTCTAACTGTGGGCATTTTTATGTATAGAAACAACGGAAATGCAAGTCCTGATGGCTGTGGCAGCCCAAATGAGCATGATAGGAAGAGATTAAGACGGCCGTATCAGTCAAAGACATTTAGAGTGGAGATTAGCTTTGCTGCCAAGATTCCAATGCAAGCCATTCAAAATGCTCTACGTGGACAGGAATCAGAAAACTCACAGGAAGCCCTAAGGGTTTTGGATATCATCTTAAGGCAGCATGCTGCAAAACAGTGAGTTAATTTGTGTCTCCTCATTCTTTTCTCATCTTTCAGGTTTTGATCTAGGATATTATATTTATGCTGACATTATCTTGTATTTCATAGGGGATGCCTACTTGTTCGGCAATCCTTCTTCCACAATAATCCAAGCAATTTTGCAGACATTGGAGGTGGTGTCCTAGGCTGCAGGGGTTTCCATTCGAGTTTCAGAACCACTCAAGGAGGCCTTTCACTGAACATTGGTTGGAATCTTAACTCTCAGCACTTTATGCGCACATGTGCTTTGTATTGTTCGTTTAGTTACTCTTTTGCTTTCTATTCTATGTCAGATGTGTCAACTACCATGATAATTCAACCCGGTCCAGTTGTGGATTTTTTACTTGCCAACCAGAATGCGAGAGATCCTGACTCCCTGGATTGGACCAAGGTAATCAATATCAAAACTTTTTGCCTAGTGAATTTGAGATCCCTTTCATCAATAATAACTGCAAATGTATGATTCCCTTAATAGGCTAAACGAGCACTTAAGAATCTGAGAATAAAAGTCAGTCCATCTAATCAGGAGTACAAGATTACTGGATTGAGCGACCAAGTCTGCGAGGATCAGTTGTATGATATCCTGATTTAAACAGTTCTTTTTCTTTGATTTGTGCCAAATTGGCTGTTTTTTTCTGAGCTTATCCCGCTAGCATGTTGTGTAAATGTTTCTGTTCCTAGTTATTATTTATTAATTTCTCGTGCACTTGTGTCTTTGATGTAGGTTTTCATTGAAGCAGAAAAGTATGAAGAATGAGAATGGTGAATCTGAGATTCTGGAGATTACTGTTTATGACTATTTTGTCAACCATCGCAACATACAGTTGCGCTATTCTGCAAGGATGCCATGCATTAATGTTGGCAAGCCAAAGCGTCCAACATATATTCCTATAGAGGTGAATCAATGCACTATGTTTCTTTTTAGTTAAATTGCATATGTTTAGCTACTAATTCTTGTCTATGGTTTGTTGTATGCCTGCTGCAATACTATAGCTCTGTTCACTGGTGTCCTTGCAACGTTACACAAAAGCACTAACAACTTTCCAAAGAGCTTCACTGGTCGAAAAATCAAGGCAGAAGCCACAAGAAAGAATGAGCGTCCTGTCTAATGTAGGTCTTTTCTCTAAGCTTTTGACTCACATCACTTCGCTTGTGCTATAACTTGTGTGTCATGAGTGTTGCAAATTTCTGTCCAGGCTTTAAAAAACAGTAATTATGGTGCTGAACCAATGCTGCGATCATGTGGTGTGTCTATCAGCTCTAATTTCACTCAAGTGGAAGGCCGTGTTCTGCCAGCTCCAAGGGTAGATGAATGATATTTGTCTTTCTCAAATTTTGTTTGTTCCTCTGATGTGTCAAACATTTATGTTGGTTGTTGAGGGTTATTTATGATCTTTCTTTTAGATCTACATTCTAACTGAGTTGCCATTTGCTGACAGTTAAAAGTGGGCAATGGTGAAGATTTCTTTCCACGAAACGGTCGTTGGAATTTTAATAATAAGGTCTTTGCTCCCCTTGCCTTTTAAGGCTTCTATCTTATGTATGCTTCATCTCTTGTTTCTCAACAGTTTAGTGTATGCTTTCATAGAAATTAGTGGAGCCAACTAAGATTGAAAGATGGGCTGTTGTCAACTTTTCGGCTCGTTGTGATACAAATAGCCTTGTGCGGGATCTTATTAGATGCGGAGAAATGAAAGGAATTGTAAGTCCTGCATCTTTTTTTTTTCTGTTATGATTTAAGGGTTTTGTTAGTTAGCATGTAATGTTACAGAGTTCAACTTGTTGGCTTAAGTTCTTTTTCATTTTTTTAGCGAATAGATGCTCCTTTTGATGTGTTTCAAGAGATGAATCAGAACAGGCGGGCTCCTCCTATGGTTCGAGTGGAGAAGATGTTCGAGGAGATCCAATCTAAACTTCCTGGAGCTCCACAGTTTCTTCTTTGCCTGTTACCTGATAGGAAAAATTGTGATATTTATGGTGTGCATCTTCGTCTGTTAATTCATTAGCCATGTATATTTAGATGTATTTTCCTTGCATATAAAGTTCATTGAATATTCTAAGGTCCGTGGAAGCGAAAGAATCTTGCTGAATTTGGCATAGTTACTCAATGTATGGCTCCAACTAGAGTCAATGATCAATACCTTACAAATCTGCTTCTCAAGATCAATGCAAAGGTCTGCTCCTATCAAATGTGTACCTTTTTTTTCCTTTAAGCTGTTCCTGTGGTAGCAGTTCGAATCTTCGGTAGTGAAATCAGTAGGGTTATTGTTCTCTTTGTAATTAAACCTGCTAATGTCTCTATACTGCTCACAGCTTGGAGGATTGAATTCGATGTTAGCAATTGAACAAACGCCTTCAATCCCTGTTGTTTCAAAGGTTCCGACTATCATCCTTGGCATGGATGTGTCACACGGCTCTCCTGGGCAGGCTGATATCCCGTCAATTGCTGCTGTAGGGATGATATTCCTTATCATTCGTTTTTTTTTTTGAGTTTCCATCAATTCTATGCTATTTGTAATGGCAGTTATAGAGATGTGATTCAGCAGTCTGTCTGCACGGCATATTTTGAGAGTTTGTTTTATTGCAATGAATTTATAGGTGGTCAGCTCCAGGCAGTGGCCTCTGATTTCCCGCTACAGGGCAGCTGTGCGTACACAGTCGCCTAAGGTTGAAATGATAGATACTCTATTCAAACGAGTGTCTGACAAGGATGATGAAGGTATCATGAGGTGTGTTTCGATCATGATATTATTTGACTACACAAGGACAATTTTTTGTTTTTTATTTTGGTTGAATATTTAGTTTTTGTATTCTTTTCCTTTCTTCTTATTTTGGGGTTGATTTTATTAATTAAGTTGTCTGATATGTTATTCTGATTGGAATAATTTGTCTAGTGATGTTTATATTCTGTGTACCTTACGTATTTTCTTTGATCTCAGGGAGGTTCTCTTGGACTTTTATACAAGTTCAGGAAAGAGAAAGCCTGATCAAATCATCATATTCAGGTTTCTTTTCATTATACATGTTGCTGTTTTTTATGTGCAATCTGTATGATAAAAATATTCTATCATTGCAAATTTTATTTTATCTTATTACAAACCGTCATGTCACTTGTATGTATTTCTTGTAGGCTAATTTGTTCTTGTTGTGCTTATGTTTCTATTAAATTTATTAAGATGCTCTTGCTCATTATTCTTGGTTCAACTCAGGGATGGGGTTAGTGAGTCTCAGTTCAATCGAGTTTTGAACATTGAACTGGATCAAATTATCGAGGTACGTGGTACTGCCTTTCTATCCGGGGAATTGAATTCTAAAATTCATTTTAAATTATTCTTGCAAAATAAATTAGACAGCAGTGCTAGTGATAAAACATTCTTTTAAGTTGATAGTGATGGTGCTAGGGATAAAAGTATTCTTGTTAACTTTTCTACTTTCTAGGCTTGCAAGCTTCTTGACGAGGCATGGAACCCCAAGTTTGTGGTCATTGTAGCACAGAAAAACCATCATACAAAGTTTTTCCAGCAGGGATCCCCTGACAATGTCCCACCTGGTAGGGCTCACTCATTATTTGATTCACGTCATTTGCTACCTCTGTTATGGTAGTCAAAATCGAGTGTCTTCTTTTATTTTCAGGAACTGTGATAGACAACAAAATCTGTCACCCGAAGAACAATGACTTTTATCTTTGTGCACACGCTGGAATGATTGTGAGTATTTCCAGTTTTTTGTTTCACAATGACTTATCGTTGTGCACATGCTTGACTGTTTTTCCAAGTCTGCGGTGAATCTGTTGTATTAATGATTGTATTTTTAGTAGTAACTTGTTTTGCTTGTTGTAGTAGTAATATCTACTAAGATCTGCTTCGGAATGGAGTATATAATTTTTTTTGGAGATGCTCGAATATTTACTCTCTTTAATACTATTTAATACATAGAGAATATAGATGGGAGGGTGAGTAGGCAACAAAGTTCAATGAGATTCATGGAATGCCATTTATTCAAAAATTTAGAAAGGGAGAAACTTTGACGCCAGCACATCCAAAATACTTAATTAGTCAAGATTTTGCCAACTACTTTTCCGTACTTACCTTACCTATCCAGAATTCAATGTCTGTATTTAAGGCTATCAAGTTTGTGGTTTTGTGAAAAAAATGAAACTGAGATTAAAGTTCCTCTGACGCAATTGGACTTGTCATCCAAGGTTTCCTTGCTGCTTTTGCTATATGTTACTGCCATGTATGTATATCTGTATGTTAGAGCCAAACGTTGTTAATGTGAAGATGGTGGTTACCATTAGCCAACTTTTAGGCTTAAGCTGATGTTTTAAATTTTGTTCCTGGTTAAAACAGTAATATTTGAAAGTCTTAAACCTTTGTGAACTTTGTTGTTCCTTTTCTCCTCGCCAAATATGTTGTAATGACAGCTGACTCCTGACATCTCTGCCCCCGACATTGCTCTGACTTCTTTTTCCTTTTTTTATTTGATTGGCCGATTTTTTATTCAAATGTTTGTTTGAAATATCTTTGTTTTTTCACTGCAAAAGGAATTACTGTTATTGACTTATGACGTGTTCTAAATATTGGCCTTAGCCCTCCATTTCTTTGATTGTAATGTTCAGTTCTCTATATAACTGGTGTTTGCTGTTCAGGGAACCACAAGGCCTACCCATTACCATGTTCTGTTAGACCAGATTGGATTTTCAGCCGATGATCTGCAAGAGCTTGTTCATTCTCTTTCTTATGTGTAAGCTTATAATCATATATTATAAAAGCTCCACAAATCTCTTAAGCTGTAATCCCTGTGGCAATCCTTATAATCTCTCGTTATTGCAGGTATCAAAGAAGCACCACTGCTATATCTGTAGGTAAATATTCTGGTTGACCTGATGCTGCAGTGTTTGTGATATGCTTTTCCTCAAATGCGGAGTTACTTTGGTTTACCAAATGATTTTCCCACTTGATGAGATATGTCTGTTGATTTTGTAAAGCAAATATTACTATAGATTGCAATATCACAATTTCCTTTTTGGTCCAGTTGCCCCGATATGCTATGCGCATCTAGCAGCTTCCCAGCTGGGGACTTTTATGAAGTTCGAGGATGCTTCTGAGACATCCTCAAGCCATGGAGGGGTGACTGCTCCTGGAGCTGTTCCTGTTCCTCAGCTCCCTAGATTGAAGGATAACGTCAGCAATTCCATGTTTTTCTGTTGAGCCAGAAGCCTTTTAGCCATGTTTTGTATAGGCTTTGGTTTTTATCAACTGAATTTCAAGTTATATGTCAAGTTCAGAAGTAGGCCGACCCTAGACTTTTCTGATGATGACTTCTTTGAATCATCATTCTTTTTGATAATATAAACTTTTTGGGTGTTTGGCCATAATGTATTGAAACATAAGAATTATGCTAACATGTCCAGAGGCTTTTCCCTTTTTGTTTCTAGATTTCTTGTGATTCAACATTTAATCTGTTCCCTTATTTACTATAGACATGGGAATCTTAAATGAATTTAGTAGAAAAATGTTGTGTTCTAGTAAACAATAGTTTTTTCAATGAGATGAAGCTTAAACAGTTCCTGACAACCCCTTTTTTCAATTAGATGTTGGAAACACGACATGTCAAACTGTAACAATGTCAAAGCAATCTGCCCGAGTCTGAAAAACTTAAATGTTTAAGAGTATCCATGCCAAAGTGGAGGCAACCATGACAGGCAGGATCAACTTTCCGGAAGAGTTTGGTGCGGTGCTGATTGCAACAGGCCGGGAACCATTTCTACTTGCAGTGGGAAGGGATCCATTTGTCAGCGGAGGTGGGGCATCTCGGACATTGATGGCAACTTTCATTCCTTTGAAGCAGTAGCCTCGGCCGCTTATGAAGTAGTATGGTTTGGCCTCTGTGAGATTGAACACATCCCTTCCTCCCCTTGTAATGTTCTTGATGAAGTTTACATCAATGCAGTTGTCATAGCTTGTCTTGTTCACTTGTAGAACAGTGTATAGCTGCTTGTTGAATCCAAAATCTACAGAAAATGAAATTCAGGATTGTGAATGCAAAATGGGTTCTTGAAATCAAAATAAAAGCTGCAGAAGTGGAGGAAGTAAAGAGAACAATGGAGGCTTTCCAGGAAGATTGGAGAACTTACAGAGCCAGTCTCCTACATAGAACTGCTCATGAATTGCCCAATCAGTGAAGTTAACATTTGGTTTCCAATTAAATCTTCCTCCCCCAACCCTGTGTAGAGCTGGCTGCCTGCTTTCTGTGTTGTCTACTGTTACCATCAGCAGCACCAGGCAGGGAAGTATGATTTTCAAAACCTTCATTTTCACCACTGTTTCTGCCACCAGCTTTCACTCTTTTAATGGCTGTTTCTTGATAACAAGGCTAATGAACTACCAGCACATGCATTTTACATTCATATCCATAAAAGTTTGTAACACAGTTTAGCATGACCAGACTAGCTAGCTCACAAAATTTCCATGGTTAATAGTCACCCTCCCATTTTCGAACATATCATTTCTGTGAATTTTGGGTGATTGTGTTTATTCTGATTCTAGAATTTCTGCTCAAAGATATGCAGAAGTTTGGAAAACATGGGAAGAATTTAGTTGATATAGAAGAACTTGGATTGAACCTTATTCCAATCTTTCTCCCACAACAGTTTGAATTCTATTTCAATATGAAAACTAGGCTGCTATTCCTTGGTAAGTAGTAGCATTCCAGCATCTGCATTTCACATTGATATTTCTAATGGAATGAAGCTAGTTTTCATTATTGTTTTGTTTGATTCTCCTTAAACCAGAATTCCAATGGTGCTATTGCAGTTGAATCATCAAAATAATATGTCAACAACTACTCTCTCTCTATATATATTCCTTTGAACACATTTCGGAAGTGAAACAATTCCACCAAACGTGATTCCATTTCATCTGACGGACTGGTATTAGTATTTGGCATGGAAGATCAAGAACACTGCGGTGGCCAGCAGAGTCAGAATACTCCAGGAATTTGATGGAGAACTACTATTCCCTGGAGAGGGGTGCTGGAGTTTCGGGATATCTGCAACAGTGACAGCTACTTTCATTCTAAAGAAAGCACAAACCTCTGCCATTGAAGCGTTGGTGACTAGACCAGTATGAGAAGTTAACTTCCGGTTTCTACCTATGGAGGCCACCTCTGATATCATGGCTACCAGGATCGTTACCATGTACCAGCTTTAACTTAGCCACCATCATCAGGCATACAAGTATTTCTTTCCAACCATCCATTTTCTTTTTCCCTGCTTTTGTTCATTGATAATTATAAAGGTCCCCAGGCGCCACTTTTGTAGCTGACTGCGGAAGACTGCCTGGACTGTCAATGTAAACAATTCCCTAAGCAGGCCATGGATCCAGCTATCTATCCAAATTCCATTCATCAAGAACAAAAAGCAGACAGAATTAGCAGGGAAAGGTAAACTTGAGATGAATAAAAAGAATGGTGTCAGCTTAAAAATTGAATCTCTTATTGTTCATTTTCACAAAGTTTATACAATTTTTTTTCTTTTGTTTTTTTATTTATTATTATTATATGTACAATAATGCTGGGGAAAGTGAACATGATGATCAAAGAAAAGCACAGGCGCCACCTCCACAAGCTTGCAGACCACTCATGAAAAAAGATATACCCTCGAGCCAGAAAATAAAAAAGAATCAGGAAACAAAAATGCTCAGGAGCAAGCAGCAGCACAGAGGTGTACAACCCCCCAACCACAATGTGCAATATACAAAACCCATCTTTCCTTGGCATTCAAACCAAATGATACATAGACCATGAGCTTCTACTCTCTGATCCAGTCATCAGGATTGATCTACAAAATTGGGATTCAATGGCAATAGAGATCAGGGACATCACTTGGTAGTTAATGGCTGTCCTCTCTTGTGCTAGTATTCCTCTCTTTGGAGCGGAAATCCTCCAAGCGCCGGTATTCTTCCCTCAGTAACCTATCCAATTCTGGACGTTTCTTAAAGGGCTCTCCCTGGTCTCGGAAGTGATGGAATGCCCTGCAAGACATGAGAATTCTACATTTAGAAAAAGATGAAGTGGAAAGACTCAAACAGCTAGTCCTGACAATACCAGATACTACATATATGGTTTTAGAGCATTATATTTAGGGAGTTTATGTATATTCCTTGAAAACAAGTTCATTACATAAAATTAATCCTAATTTTCTTTCATAACAAGATTCAAGATTCTTTATCTCGCTATATCAGCATATCGCTCACAGCTTGGTCTATATCGATGTTGTCTTCCTTCTTTTGTAAGTCAATTCTACATGAATAAAAAAAAAACAAGAAAACAATTAAATAGCTAGGTACATTCAGCTAGATACTTTCATAGACCATTAACTAGGTTCATGGAGAGTTAGATTCATGAATAACTATGTTCCTGAAATGCACTGCTCGTTTTCAAAGAAACCGATTAAATGTTCCATGATAATAGAGGAAAAAGGAAATTACCAATATTTTTCTAGGCCATAAAGATTGCCTTTATGATAGAATTCAATGGTAAGTTCCTCAAAATCCTTATAAAGATCATCTCGATATTTTTTCTCCAAACCATAACTGAAAAAAAAATAGAGAGAACTTAATTAGCATACGTATAGACAGGAAAGTACCAAGGAAAAAATAATTTGCTGTAAAGAAAACTAACTAAATAGGGGTGAACAAAAGCAGAGTCAGAACTTCAGAAGTGCTTCAAACAACCATAAAAGTGGGCATAATTATCAATGTTACCTATAAAACCTGAAAAGACACTCTATCCCATAATTGTAATTAGCAGCTGCATCTTCAAGAGCAAGTTTCCGGAACTCATTATACATGGAAGGGACAAAATTGTCCCTAAGGAAATATGACCAAAACCTGTACAGTGAATTCATTTCCTGCATACAAAACCACGAGGCATCATAAAAAAAAAAAAGTAGTATTTTAGTACATCTAGAGAAATGCATGTAAAGGAAAACTTAAGATTTTGAAAAATGCAAATGCTCTGATGCTGTAGACTGGCTGGTTTACATCGGTAGCAATAGAAACAGAAGAAACATGTACGAACAGCGACAAAGCAAAAGAAAGATTATTCAGTTTTTAAACTACATACAGATCTAAGAGGATAAAACAACAGTGACAGCATCCTCAATTCAGGTCATACTGAGGACTTAGAACATGTAAACAGACCATACAACCCAGTTCTTGTATTACGACTGATTACCAATACAAAACAAGAGAACAATCAACAAGAGGAATGAGAGTAAATATTTTGGCTAGAAGTTAATTAGACATGTTAATCGATTAAACAATTGAAGTTGTGCAATAGGTTAGAAAGTTCAGATATAAAGTCAACCTCACTGCAACCAATTCCCAACTTCTTCCTGTCACTCAGGCAGCGCTTGTGAAACTTTAGGTACCTGAATGTAACAACAACTGAATTAGCAAACTTTGCTTTACAAGCGCTCTTTCTCTTTCTTTCCATCTCTCCCTCCCCTTATCTGAGCAAGCACAAGTGCCTGCATGCAGAAGGGCTCAAGCACAGATCAGAAAGAAAAAGTCTTTTCTTGGCACGACAAAAATCTCAGTCATGATCGTATGTGAACTGTGCAAAAAGTATACACAAATACATACATATATCAGATAAAAATTCTACAATCCCTTACTTCTGTTGCTTAAAACCATTTTCTTCTAACAGCTGATGACTTGGATGCTGAAAAGGTGGAAATGACTTTGGCAAGGAACCAACCGGTGGACTGCTAGAAAGTGTTCCATGTGGCGAACGGCACAACTTCGAAGGCGGCCGGGGTCTGTAAGAGTTTGAAGCTTAGACATCCATTAAATAGTAAAAAGTTAGGTTCGTTTATATTTGAAACCTGTAGTAACCAATATTCTTGCACTCAAAAGCAAGAAAAAGTACTAAAAAACAAGCAAAAAGCTTCAGTTAGTTATGATATTTCAAATGAATAAATGGTCTCTTAGAACTAACCCATGACTATCTGGAGGAGTAGAACCAAAGAAATATCCGACCGAATTACTTGGTGGACTTTCTGATATTATTGCAATTGAATTACGACTAGTTCCATGATTCTTCAAGTTGCTGGAGAAAAATCTCTGCTTATGGAATGATTGTTGCTTCGAAAAACCTTTAATTTGCTTCCTTCGGGAACTCACTCCTCCAATCTCTTCAAGACTACTGCTCCCAGCAGCATTTTCACCTGTCTTCAAATTTAATATTCCTGATAAACCCCTTGGAGACCTTAGATTTCCATCTTTATTCTCATAAATAGAGTTATTCTTTCTACGACTAAATCGTTTAGTTTTCAGCTCCTGCTCATAACAATCATGTTCGAAAAATTTGATTACAGGAAAAACCAAAGGGAAAAAAATTTTAAATATATACCATAAAATAGTGTGAAATGAATTAGAAAAACTAGTGCCTCAACCTGTTCATAGAAGTAAAGACCATCATTTATGACAGTAGCAAGCTCACTGGATATGGCCTTTGAATCTTTTGCAGCAGCTTTTGGTCCTTCACCGGCCCTGCTATTCTGCACATCAGAAGAAGGGAGTACATGCCATCAAACAGAAACCTTTGACTGTTTAATATGAGTACAACATGATTCAAACAAAACGCATGCTCATGGGCATAATCTAAAAATAGAGAGAGAACATAGAAGTCTCAAATAAAAATAAGAAAATTAGATGCAATATGAGAGGAGAGGACTGGAGTAGAATGTCCTCCCCGAAAGTCTCCAAATTCTAAATTGTTGCTAATATGACAAAACAATTATCTTTCAATTTGCACTTGAGAAACACTGTAACTCCTGAATCAAGTTTCAAATGCTTCAACTTTACAAAATGGATGCATTACATATATATGCTTCGTAAATGCAATAATGCCTGTGAAATAACTAATTCAGATGGGGCAATTTTTTATATATATTCTTTTTAAATTGGATTTCCATTGGTTTCTAAGTAACGTCTGACACTATTACAATTATCTCATTCTTATAATTATCTCAAGACTTCAAACAATCAATATGAAACTATTGAAATGTCATGATATCAAATCAACCGTCATACACTGCTAAGTAAATACATAAACTTAAAAGCTCCAATGAGGTTATTACAATGAGCCAGAATATGACAATAGCACGATGAAAAAAGAATAAATACAAAGCAGGACCAAATTACCTGGGTAACAATCACAAGTCTCTGAACATCCTGATCATTGACAACCATCTCATCATCTTCATCGTCCATTCTGAACAAAAATTCCATTCAGATATTCAAGGGAACATTATTAACATCTAGAAGAGTTTAAATATGTCTTCATACATGAAGTAGAAATTTCCTTAGCTCAACAATAAATGAGATGTTGTGCAAATTAAAAACAAAAAGATCTAGTACCTGTTAAGTGCTGAAAGATTTTTTAGTGTTTTTTGCTCGAGCTCTAGCTCTTCATCCAGCATAAATGTGTTTGTGAAATCATTTGACAGGTCAGCAACATTTTGTATTGTTACATCTGATAATAATTCCACATTTTCAGTTCTTTGATCAATGAGCCTCACAGGCTCAACTCCTTGTGACTGATCTACATCTGAGAATTTAATGCGGGAACCAGCAATTAATTTCTTGCCCAAGTCATTTACACGAGAAAACACTATTTTCTCACCGTTTAATAGAACATGCAGTGCTGAATGCTTGCTGTTACTTTTACATGTTACTTCTGCAGGATTGCCCTCAGGTGAAACAGGCTCCAAGCGCGCATTACTCAAAGGATATTTAACATTTTCTTCAGAGGTGTCCCTTGAATTATCTTCATTCACATCACCATTTACACAGGAATCAGTTGCATTCTCTGCGAGGTGGTACCAAGTAGCCTGAGCTTCTGATGACAATGTTGTCTTTGAACTAGCCGGAATCCACTTGGACCACTCATCACGTCTTCGTATCTTGTCACCCTATAATCAATTACCAAGTAAAGACAAGGCCATTGAAGAAAAGTACAGAATCAGAAAAGCAGCATCACTTGCCAATGTACCCGACAAAAGTTACAGATTGTCAACAAGTCTTCCCCCTCAAATTTGATACGCATGATGGATACACAAACTTTAAAACCTTAAGGTATGAATACCAGCATCAACACCACCATTAGTTCATAATTATAGACGCTTCCACAACTACATTAAAATTTGTTTTTTGCCAAAAACAATTTATGATAATTTATAAAAGAATAAAGTTTACAAAACAGAACCTGAATTAAGAAAAAATTGTTATCTTACTTGCACCATTATAATGATCTTACAATTTTTTAAGAGAAACTTGTTGAAATGAAGCCTTTTGGTCAAGACTACTATGAATTGGATAAAGTGGGTAAATTAAAGCTAATCATATGGAAAAGATTAAAATAACACTTCTTTGCTCAAAATCAACATGCGGCCTGATCGCAGCTTGCATACATACAGTACAAATCAAATTTCAAAAACAGTAACTCCCACAAGAGAGATAAAAGTCTAACCTGCACTTCTACAGTAATAGAACTCAGCAGCGCATTAAGGATAAATTGTATGTCTGTACTCATTCTCTTAACCTGTAAATCAATGTTAAAAGCACGCAAAAGCTTTAAGCTACTCCTCAAGCTACAGAAAAATGAAGACTATAGAAAATCAAATTCAGTCAGTTAATAATGCAGCAACCATGAATAAAGCAGCAAACTCCAGCGCACATAAAATACACCAGCCACATATAATCCGTGCTATACTACTATAAGCATTAAATAGTTGTGCGTTAAAACATACCCTTTTAAAGTCTGCAATAGTGGAGACTGAAACCCATCCTTGATCATCCATCAGAGAGATGAGGTAATGGTCATTTTGAAGATTTTCATCACTGCACAGACAGATAGTATGGTCAACCAAGTAATACAAATATACACACATTATATATATTGGTGAAAAAACAAATAAAATTAAGGGCATTCAATTAATGTAAATAATTCGGTGAAAAAAAATGGGCCAGTTACATTGTGCAGGAAACTTATGCCGAAAATCTAAAAAATTTGATTTCCTATATCAAAACTCACAATGACATTCAAAAGATAAACAATATAGGTCAGACTTTGACAAAATTCTAAAGTTCATGCCATCAGTTTTTCATAAGATCTCTAGTTCTTTAATAGCCCCAAAAATAACATGTACACAACCAGACTAAGAAATGCAAACATTTACATAAGGAATGGATCAATCATTTTCATCAGTGAAGCGACAAATCCTAATACACAAAAATTCCAACACTGGTAATGGCATCTATAGCCTCGAAGCAGTAGCACTTAGCAACTATTCTAGACAGTGTCACCCGGCTATAAAGAATACAAAAATTAAAAAAACATAGAAAAAATAATTAAATCAATAAAAAGAGATAGAATTCTTCCCTTACCTGAAATAATACTCAATTTGTTTCATTATATTGGCCCTCAAAGTTACTGTCTCTGGAGGTAACGCAGCAGTCACTGGACTGATAGGGTATGGAACAAAGCGTGGAGGATGTGGTCCCCTTATAGAACCTGGAGGAGCAATAGGCATATAGCATACAGCACCTGGAAGGTAGACAATTGTCATTTCAAAGATAATTCATTGAAAGGCATAATATATATATATATATATATATATATATATATATCAAAAGCTCAAACGAGAACAAAAGGCAGTATCACCTGAGTGGCTGAGATGCAGACCTTACCTTGCCGTCAGACAAAATTGGCAAGGAAGCTCAACAAAGTAAGAAGTCATAAAATATGTTGTAGTGTTTTAAATGAAAGCACCATTTCATGGGGATTGAGTTATTACCGGGGAAACTAGGACCAACCATGAACCCTGGAGCTGGAGCAAAGAATGGAGGTCTACCAAAAGGTCTTGGTCCAATGTCATGCTGCATGGGAATTGGTTCTCTAGGATTATATGAACGTTGTTGATTCCAGCCAGGATTCAAATGGTTACCAGGTTCTTGCATGTTGGATCTTCTGTTAGAGAAGTTGGCAGGATATGCATTGGGATCTCCACGTGGAGGAGGCAGCATATTTCTGCTGGCATCAATACCTTGAACTGGAGGACCAAAGGCATGCATAGTTGTCTCAGATCCAGATTTTACCAACTGAGGTTCAATACCAGGAAAAGGTCCAGGGACAGGCTGGTAGGCATACCCAGGAAAGGCAATGTGGGGTGGAGGTACCATAGCATGAAAAAAATGTGGCATTGGTGGTTGATGATAAGGTAAGGGTACAGGGAAACGAGGCCCAGCATTCGGGTTGCGCTTAGAGCCTGACTTCTGATGACGTGCTGATGAATGCTTATGAGAAGCATTGGTGTTTCCAGACCCATTTGACTTTTGTTGCCCAGCTGCTCCCTGAAAGACCAAAAAAATGATAAATACTTAAATTAAGCTACGCTTAGATAACATTTATTCTTTTTTTTCTTCTTTTTTAATTTAATGGGAAAAAAAAAAAGAGAAAGTGTACTGCTAACAACAAAATAAATCTCCCACTTAATAAGATGACCCAGAATAGAATCATACCTACGGGCAAACAGCACATGACAAATACACCGACTGGGAATCAAAAATGGCTATATGATGTGGGGATTTCTTCACACACAGAGACATTATATTCCATAAAGGTTCATTAAAACTTCTCATCTAAGATTGCGTTTCAATCAATCCTGTTACTCAGAAACAACTCATACAATCATCTTAACAACATGTATAAGATGGGGAAGGGAAAAGGAAGTTCATGAAAATGTAGTATTTGGTCAATATAGCTTAGTCTTTCCGAAAGATTTCTAATTGGCACAAAATGATCAAAAAGTTTTGAGAAACCAGAAAGGTAATAGACCATTTGTTCTCAAGATATTAATCCGGGAAATAAAAACATTGCTTGTGAGATGAACAACTAATATTCAAGTCAAAATTCATAAGTAAAAAAGGCTAAAAATCTGGTCTTTCAAGCTGTCCATTTGAAACGATTTTTTTAGCAAAACCACATTACAACTAATCATTACACTTTGTGACACTTAGTTGACCAAAAACAAACTCAAAATTCACCTAATATTTTCAAATTTTATCAAATTTTACGCCCATAAAAGTGATTGATCACCAATAAAAGGAAAATCCAATACCGAAAAAAGCAATGACTAACCTGCTCTGCTGTTCGAGCTGGAGCAGACCCATCAGCAGCAAGCTGAGGACTGTCTGGTGTTTGCTGGGTCCCACCAAGGTAAGGCCACGATTGGGTCCCCATAACAGGAGCATCAGCCGCTTTTTCCCCATCAATCACCGGAGTCTTCCATGGTGACTTGACCTCCTTGTGGTCATCCCCTGCCTCATTCTCAGCCATCACCATAATCACCACCAGCAAACAGTCACCAAAAAAAAAATTCCAAAAAATCGTAAACAACCAAGACCCAGTTCAAAAATCACCCCAAAGTTCAATTCGTGACAAAAAAAGTATAAGGAATCTTTTTATTTACTAAACACAAAGTTGGGTGTTCAAGATCAGGGTTCTGTTGGGTTTTAAGAGTGATGCGAAGTTAGGTGAGAGAGTGTTGGGAAGTTTGAAAAAGATTGATGGTCGCAGACAAAGGACAACAAAGGTTGCAAAAGTATGCTAACTAAGGGCTAAAGCCAGCTTAAAGGCGTGCGTCCGCATTAGTTTTGCCTCTTATAATGAGAAAGTACTATGGTCAGAGAAAGTTTTTGCTATCTCCACTCTCCAGAAGTGTAACAGTGAAAATAAAATAATGAGAAGAACGCCGTAAGTAAAATGAGGAGTCGGGGTGGAGGTACGAAAGAAGGCGGCTCGCAAAGAGTGGCTATCAAGTTGGGTCGGTGAGTTGGATCTGTCACATCAAACCCTATATTAGAAGCTTCTGAACCGGGCCGAATCCACTTTTGTAATAAAGCCTGTACATTTTTAGAGATGGCCCTAATTCTTAAAATAGGATCTCCTTGCTTTACTTTTCTACTAAATATAAAAATAAACAAGAATCTAATCATCATTAACCACTTTGTCAAAGTGCCGATGGGTTTTATAAGGTAAATATTTGATAATTTATAGCAAATGAAATTGTTTAATTTCGAATTTATAATCTTAAAATATATCATAATGATTTCTTAATCAATCAGCCTAAAAGTTATTAACAAAACGTCAGCATTTTCATCAAGTATAGAAGAAATTCTCTACATCTAAATTACAAGTAAACCTTACCTTGGTACATAAAATTTATTCATTTATCATATAAAGTCTTATTTGTACCAACACACATCAAACACAAAAATCATTTTTTTCTTTTACCTTTACCGTATTTTTTATACATTTTTATTTAATTTTAACCGTATCACTTTTAAATATAAATTTTTCATTCAAATTTAAACTTTTTATTCGTTTTAACACTATATCACGATATTTTCTCTTATATTATCAAAGTATAGCTTTAATGCCCTTTTTCTTTTCCTATCAATTACAACCTCCTAACTTTCGTATGATTCAAACATTGGTAATACTGTTATTTTAAATTTATGTAATCAAGAATTTTACCTTGTATTTGCACATTGCCCTTGAAGGAAGGGAGATTATTTCCAATGAAACCAAATATGAAAACTCCAAAATTCTTGCATGAATTACATGCAGAGGCATGATTCCGCATGAATATCAACAGGAGTGCATTAATCATGGGCTATAATTTTGAGATCAAGGCAGGCATTCTGTGAACTTCAGACAGGCGCAACCGACCGAGACCAGCTTCGTACCTTGGATGAATAGATGCCTTGCCTGTCCCATTGACTCATCAAGCAACAAATTCTTGCCCCATGAATCCATGTCCCTCGAACAAGATGAGAGTGCAATTTCCAGGCATGTGGGGCACATATTGTCAAGAAGGCTTGAAATGTTACTTCGTATGTTTTTACAATAAACAACAGGTTATATGCAAATGCAGAACAATTTCCAGAACCTGCCAGGTCAGGAGAAATACAATCCGATGGGCATGTTGATTCCACACTCCATCACAAACAGTTTAGAATATGCTTTTTAGTTTTACATGAACAAAAATATTTGACAGTGAGGACAAAGAAACCATCTCACGAGTCATAGACAGAAAGAACACCGGCAACTCCATTTGTTCCCAATCCTAAGCCAAAGGTTCTCGATAAAAATGAGACAAACACAGGGGACAAGGCTGCGGATCCAGAAAAGGGGGAGGGGGTTAGGAATACATTAAGAAAGAAAGTACCAGTCAGGACATTATAGCCATTGTATCTGCACTTTGAAATCTCATCTCCTGCAATATAGCAGTTAATGACTTCATAATCTGTATCGCTACAGCACCTATCATCTAAGTAATGGACACATCAATCCATATGAAGTTAAACTGGGGGAAACTGAAAATGCAGAAAAAAGATTCCAGGCTATTTATGATAAGGTCAAACTACCGTTTACAAAACCACAAGAAATAGAAAATGTACCGCTAGCGAAAGTAACTTTTGTCTCATACAAGACTAAATTAAGAACATTCTCATTCACATAAGAAATAGAGTCACCATAAAACAAGTTCATCTGTAAATTAAAGAAAAAAGTTCGTAAAAGGCATTGTTTGAGTAACACACTTGAAAACCTGAAAAGGCATTGTGTCCTCTGCCTGGAAATTCTACCTGCTCCCCAACACTTTTCAAGAAACAACTATTCAAGCCGAAATAGTACATCTTTTTGAAAACATGTGATGGGGAATGAGTACTAAAATAGAAATGAAAATACAGGTTTGAGATTTCTGATCTTTAAATTAGGCAAATAGTATCAACTTTTGGTTACAAATTTAAAGACCACGTTTGCATGGGTGCCTGGAACTTCAGAATCAGCAGAGTCGAAAACAAAATGTTTGATGCATCTATGAGAGAATCTGCACAATGAATAATAAAGCATAAAAAGAAAACTTTCAAAAACAAAAGATTTATGGAAAAAAAGTACAATACATGAGAAAGATGAATTGAAATTTCATGGATTTGGCAATCAGATTTTGTGTTAGAATAGTTTATCCGAGTAATATGAAGAAAAGAAAGGAAATAATACAAAATGAAGAATAAAATTTAAAGAAATATTGACAATCATAAAATCTGATAATAAGCCTTCATATTAGAGGAAACTAGATAAGCTAAGACTCAGTAATATCCACATTTAAACAATTAACTTAAAAGGTAAAACATAATAAGAACTGCTGTCTTTCAAATTACACCACGTGAAAATATCTATCAAAATAGATAATATGTAACATAAAATGCCTCTGATAATGATGATGATGATGATGTATATATAACATAAGTCTGAAGGGGTAAATTACAAGCCATCAACAATTAAATCCCGTTGACACTAGCACAACAAATGCCCATGTGCTTCAGAAACGAAAAGCAACCTTGAACTACTACTCAATTTTATGCAGTTCTTTTACAGCTTTGAAATAACCAAACTACCCATCTCACAAAGTGTGAGATCATTTTTAGCAGTATGCAGCCTAACATGCCACTCAATTAGATTTTTCTTCTCATTTGGTAGGTCTATGATGCATAAAGGTCATGCTAATGCAACAGAAAACATTGAGTATATAAATGATAAAAAAAAAATCCAACAAAAAAGATTATATCCTGTTACCTTTAGGCTTACCTAATGTCCCATGTAAGGAGCACCACCACCAGGTTGAGTCCTACCAGTACCGCCTTGCCCCATCTGTGGGTTCTGATACCCACCCTGCACTCCCATCTGGTTCCCATAGCCTCCTGCAACCTGATTCCCATACCCTGCAGCAGGTGCGCCTGCTCCCTGGTTCACAGGCGCACCACTAAAGCCTCCAAGTAGATTACCGAGCCCCAAACCAGCTCCCTGAGTAGCAAGCAATGCAGTTAAAGCCTGCCCAAGTGCTGGGTTTAAAGCCGGTGCAGCAGCCACCCCAGGGTTAAACCCAGCAGCAGCAACTCCAGGGTTGAACGCCACTGCAGCAGGCCCAGATGGAGCCATCAAATGACCAGTCTCTGATCCACCAGAGGAATACTTTCCCTTCTTAGCATGATGGTAATGAGACTGAACCTGCTGTTGTCCTTGCTGATGCTGCTGGTACTGCTGATGATGCCCACCAGAAGCACCTCCTCCATAACCACCTTTACTTGATTTCGGCCCATCAACGGCCTTTTGGCAATGCAAAACATGACCTTCGAAATTTTTATGAGGCTCATCTAACGCCTTTCTTGCACTCTCAACCGACCTGTATACAAAAAGGGCAAACCCTTTAGGTTTCCCTGTGTGCTTATCAAGCCCCAACGGACCTTCCTCAATTTCACCATACTGTCTAAAAAACTCAAGCAACTTCTCTGGATCCAAATCAGTTGACACGTTACTAACAAAAATCTTCCTCTGGGTATACTCAGAAACAGGCGGAGCACTTGGAGGCGGTGCCGGAACAGGTCCTTGTGAAGCCAACTGGCAAGAAGTAGTTCTATTCCCGATCTTTTTCTGGGGTTGCTTCAAAGCCCGGCGTGCCCCACTCCGATGTTTAAATAGAATAAAAGCGTAACCTTTTGATTTCCCAGAAACCCTATCTGTAACCGCTTTGCATTCTTCGATTTCACCATATTTCGAAAACTCGGCGATGAGGGTTTCAGCAGTGGTATCCCAACTGAGCCCATGAACGAAGATCTTTCGATGGGCCGGGTCCGCATCCGCAAACTCCTGAACCAACGAGATAAATTCCGGGTGTTTCTCGACCGCTTTCTTGATAAGGTTAATCAGTTGATCTTTACCAAAAGGTTCTAGTAGTTTCTCGAACGGCTCGTCGTCCAATTCCTCCTCTTGACTCATTTCTTTCGTTGCTCCATTTTGAACGGCAGCGTTGGAAGAACCAACTAGGGTTTGATTTTCAGCTTCTTCGTCATCGTCTTCTTCGTTCTCCTCTTCTTCCTCCTCCTCTTCCTCTTCTTCTTCGACTTCCTCTTCTACTTCTTCCTCTACTTCCTCTTCCTCTTCCTCTTCCTCTTCCTCTTCCAGCTCTTGTTGCTGTTCTTCTTCTTCTACTTTCGGGTTCGAATCTTCGATGGGTATGTATTCAGGTTGTTGCTGCTCTTCTTCCCGGATTGGTTGCTGATCCGGCGTTATACTGATGGGTTCGGGTCCGGAGGATCGTTGCTTTCGCTTTTTGGCCATGGAGATAAATAGATTGACAGATAAACAAAAAATAATAATAATAAAAATTAAGGTTTTGGGTTCTGTTTGGAGAGGAACTGAGAATCTAGGGTTTCCGAGTGAAGGACTGAACTCGGCAATCACTCGGGATCTTGATCTGACTCATTCTTTATTGGGTTTTGTTTTATAGGGTCAGATCTTCGCCTGTGATTTTTTCGGGCTCAATGAAGCATGGGCTGGGCTCTTTTTTATATGCCTCCTTTATTATAATAAATATTTTTATTTCCAACATTTTTTTTCTTTTAAATTATCAATGTTTGATCTTTTTAAAATGTATCATTTTTAATTTATAAACACAAATAAAATATTATAAAATATTTTCTTATTATCACGCCATATTTTTTCTATATTTTTTTGAGTTAATTCTTTTAGTGTGTATTTCATTACGAATTAATTTGATTTATTAAAAAATTTATCAAGAGGTTTCAGTTAATATTATAAAACTTATTCTCACACTCAAATCAATTATAAGAAAAAATTGAAAAAAATTAGGAGAGAAGGCTTGTAAGCGTAAAGATTTTTTATTTTTTTTATAAAGGTTTTACCCTTTTATACTTATACTTTGAAAGTACTTTTATTTAGAACATGTAATTTATATATATTGTATTTGGTAATGCATGGGACTTGGTTAAGGGTGTAAACGAGTTTAAGATATTTATAAATTTGTATTCGAATCAATAATTATTTAAGTTTTATTTATTTTTGAGTTATTCGAGTAATGAGTCGATTTGAGTTTGATTATTTTAATATTCAATTTGAATGGGTTGTAAGTTTAATCAAATTTTTTAAATATATGTTTTTAATAATTTTTATTATTAATTTATTATGCTACCCTTATAATATATGATTGAAAATTAACAAAATCAAGTATATCATATCAAATTCGAACTTATCAAGCGAAGTTTCAATTAATTAGTCAAATATTTTGTAAGTTAAACTTGAACTTAAAAAATAAAAACTCGATCGAATTCAAATCGAAATTTAAGTATTGAATTTTTGAATCAAATCATATTCAAATTTAATAAAAAATAAATTTTAATTCAACTTAATTATACTTCTAAATTCAATCATACCTTATTCTAAAGTTTTTATGTTTTGAATTTTTTCTTGAACTTATTTGAGGTTAACAATTTCATAATTCATCAATAAAATTTTAGAGGAAGTTTTGACTTTTGAAACTTTAAGATTTCATGCTAAGTCTCATGGTGCGTGTTCACATTTGTTCGTTGAGCTTTATGTCGTATATATTTTAAAAAAAATTTAGACGTTGGAACGACGTCGGATGATGAACCAATCAATCCAAATCAGTACCGATAAAGAGGCCGAAGTGATTAGACGACGGATGGTAAAGCCCAAAAAGTTCACACGTCATGCAACCACATGGCAGCTTCTTATAAGCCATAAGCGTACAAACCCATCGAGCTCGGGCCTTTTTACTGGACCCACCCAAAAAAATCCGACCAAACCCTCAAACTCTAACCAAAGCTCCGATTATAAGATAAAGAGTCAATTGGGGCTCCGTTTAAAGACCCGTGTCAGCACAGCCGTACTTAAAATTCAATAATACGTGGAGTTTTCACATAACAACAGCTTAGCAGAGAAAAGTTTTTTCTTTTGTCTCGATCCGGGATCAGAATTAAGAATTTCCAGGTAATACGGAAAATTTCATTGTTATTTATTTCTTTTGTTTTTAATTACACTAGTAAAAATTTGAAATTAGCAGATAATTTGGTTGCTCTGACAATTAATCTCAGTTTATCGTTGATTAAAGGGCTGTAAAAAGCTTTTGGTAAGCACGATTTTGGTTTTGATATTTGCTGGGAATTGTGTTACTCTCTCTGGTTGAAGCACTGAAAGGAACAAGGTTAAACAGGTAAAACCCAAAGAGAAAAAGAAAATTTTCATAAGAAAGATGGTTTTTTTTTTTTTATTTGGTGAATGCTGGAAAAATGAGTGAAAAGGAGAAAATTTTGATTATACTGGCTTATTTGTTATGATTCTTACTTCTTTTTTTTTTTTTTATATGTTGGGAATAATTCTATTTTAGGGTTTTTAGGGATTTTGATTGTAAAGAAGTTTAGGTCGTGTTCAATTTTCACTTTTAGTTTAGAAAAGTTTTTGCTTTTTTTTTTTTTTTTTTAATACTAGGAGCTCAGATAAATTACATTGAATTTTGCTGATGAAAGGGGAAAAAAAAAGGAGAATCGCTTTTGTTAGTTAGTGGAATGATTAGCATGGTTTATAGTATATTCTTGGGTGATTTGGGTTTGGCTGTTTGTATTGATAGGGTTTTGAGGGTGAGACTTGTTGTGAATGGGGATTCAAACAACGGGATCCCAAAGCAATGGCCAGCAGTCTCTTTTACAGCCGTCTCCGTTGGTGAGGCAGAATTCATGGTATAGTCTTACTCTTAATGAAGTTGAAAACCAGTTAGGGAACTTGGGGAAGCCCCTAGGCAGCATGAACCTTGATGAGCTTCTTAATAATGTATGGAGTACTGATACAAACCAGTCGTTGGGGATGGATACTGAAATTACCTCATCATCTTCTTCTCTTCAACGTCAGGCTAGCCTAACCTTGGCTAGAGCTCTTAGTGGGAAGACGGTTGGTCAAGTGTGGAAGGAGATACAACAAGGGCAGAAGAAGAGGTATGGTGAGGAGATGGAGGGTTGCGAAAGAGAAGCAACACTTGGTGAAACCACATTGGAGGATTTTTTGGTACAAGCAGGGCTTTTTGTTGCTGAAACATCTTTAGCTCCTACCATGGAATTGGATGGTACCCCACAAAGTTTTTCGCAGCAGATTGGATTGTCACCTACCCCATCAATGGGCACATCATCGGACACAACTATGACAGGGCGGAAAAGGGATAGCCAAGATGCACTTGAAAAGAGCATTGAGAGGAGATTAAGGAGAAAGATTAAGAACAGGGAATCTGCTGCTCGCTCACGAGCTAGAAAGCAGGCAAGCCTTTAACATGTTTTTTGCTAATCGATATTTCTAAACTATTTTTTCCTTTAGTGTCATGCAGCCTTGGTATTGTGGTTTTACACAGGCTTACCATAATGAGCTGGTGAGCAAGGTTTCGCGTTTGGAAGAGGATAATCTAAAGCTCAAGAAAGAGAAGGTAGAATGTTCATCCACATTTCTGTCTGGCTCGACATCCACACTCAAAACCTTTTTTTCAGTGACTTTAATCTGTGCATTGCATTTCAGAGATTTTCTTAATGAATAATGATTTGGTTGATATCATTAAAGGCTTCATGAAGTTAATAAGGCATTAGGGTTGCCCCCTCTACAATATTGAAGCGTACAATAATAATCATTTAAACTTTTTTCTGTCAAGTAGAAATGGTTTTGTACATAATGAATATCAAAATAGATAGCCTTCAAAATCATCTAGTCAAGCTAGTTGAGACTGGACATAAGTGAGGCTTGACTTTGTAGACAATGTCTAATAATGTGCTGTCATTCATCATTCTCTTCATATCAAACAATTTGAAAAACTGCTCCCTGATATAACTAGGGGATATCTTTGAGACTGCCTAAAGTAGACTGGAAACAGAATCCTTCTCATAACTGAAGGAATCTGATAACAGAGAACAGTGAATGTTATTTGGTTTTGAGTTTAGTCCAATCAACCTCAATAGATAGCTATTCATTAAAAATCATAACAAATTTAGCGTCATTAATAGAATATAAGTACCTTGTCCTTTAGAATAATTAAGATCCTTTCCGAGATGCAGCTTTCTACTGGTTTTGGCAGTAGTTAGACGTAAAGATGTTTGTTATGTTTGATATTTGCTGATAGGAAGCTAAGCTTGCAATTGATGCCTGAGTCATGACTCTGTGCCTCTTTAATATGGGGTATTACCCTAGTCTATTATGTTGAGTAATTGGTTTATAAAACTTTACATATTTGGATCAAGACTATAGAATGGCATTTGGATGAATGCAGGTACATTATCACTTATGAAAAAGGTTTGATGGATAAATTTTTTTAAAAAAAGAAAAAAAAATCTGTTCATCCTTAGTTCATCTGTGCAAGCCTGGTGATATATTTTCTTACTAGTTTCTTATTTAAATCTGCCGTTTGCATTCCATTGCTCGCTAAAGATGTGGCAGAACTGAAGCTGTATGTTGAATTTTTTTACTTCTCCGAGCTTGTTCTATCTGACTATTAATTCTTTTGAACATTCTTGCAGGAATTTGAGAAAAAGTTTCAGTGTGAAACATCTGAACCTAAGTACCAGCTTAGAAGAACAAGTTCTGCCTCTTTCTGACATGCATCTTCCGCCGTAAAGAGTTTTGTAGTTGCTGAGAGTGGTAGGCTACACCCTTGGGTTGTTGATGGAGCTTCTTTGGGAATTCAGCCAAGGGTTTGGTGTTCTGTACATTTATGATTATATAAGTTGGTGTTCAACAGCTTCCCTGAAACCCACCTAGTCATGTTCTGTTTATTTGGTTGAAAGACAGTAGAATTGGAGCTGATCAGATTAATTTCTCCCCTTAATTTAAAAGAAAAAGGGGTTAGATTATAAAAGTAGAAAGAGTTGTTACTGTGAACTAGAAGATTGTGTCTTACGATGTCTTACATAAAGAAAATTATGCAAACATCGTCTAATGTTACATTTTTCTCATGGAATGCAATATGTTATAAACCTAGATTTTCATATATTTATTGGATTAGGTGGACTTGCATAAATGATATGCCTAGATATTCATACATTCTTTTAAGATTTATTATAATTTTTGTACTCATGTTTTCCATTCTCTAATAAATAGCAGATCACTTTCATATAATTTTAATGTTAGTTTGTTAGTATATGCCAACTTAGCTTGGTAACTCAATTTAGTGAAAATATAACAAAATTCATAAAGCTCAAAACAGCAACAAAAAAGCTGGTTAAATGCGTCCAATAGGATCTTCTACATTCTACTCCCTTTGCTAACAAATGCCACCAAATATAGTTTATCATATCACCATCAACAAAATTAAATAGGAAGCTCTTTGCCAGGAATACTCCAAGACTACTCTTTCACTCTTCTTGCTGGGACAAGCTATAAAATTTAAATCTTGATGTTGAAGTAATCTGGGTCAAAATGGTGTAATCGCACGTATCCATCCTCACCACCGCTCGAGAAACTAGAAGTTCAAAAGACAAGGAGATGAGTAAAAAATGGTTGAAGACTCGGGCACTAAGCAGGCAAATACAAAATAGATATTACTACCGGGTGATGTTAGTCAACATTAGACAACAAGATGGAATGAAGCTAGCAGGATAGAAAATGCTAGTAACAATCACATTCAACTGACTTCGATTAAAGATAACAAAGGACACAGATTTTTGTTAAGAGATCATTAGATGGATACTAAACAAGGTTGTGCTTCATTAGCACGATATAGATAAAGACAAACTTTAAAAGTATTGTTTACTTAATACCTCTTGCCATCTGGGTTAAAAGCCAAAGCGTTTATAGGCCCAAAATGCCCTTTCACACCTCCGATTTCTTGTTGAAGTATCTACGAGGCAGCAAAACGTTATGATAAAATGGGAAGATTTCAAAATACAAATCTTCAGCTTCTACAGAAACATTCTTTAAACAAAATTAACCTTGTCAAAGAATTTAGCTTCAAACTTCCCAGCCCGATGATCAGTGGTTGTGACAGCTGATGCATCCTGACCACCCCCAAGCACCACCTAGAAGAACAAAAGGCATTCAGAAAAAAAGATTAGACTGAGATGTGATACATCAGCTCACCCACTTTATGGCTAACTAAATCGAGTATCCTATGAATATATGCACTCATTGATATATTATGACCAGACAATTGACCATAGGCATTTGACCATACAAATAAACAATACTGCAATGCTTGAGGTGCATTGCAATATTAGACATCTTTAGGCCTTAATATACGAGTACTAGTGGTTTAAATGTTTCAAGGACATGAAGTTATTAGATTCTATGAAATGGGTTACCAAACTTCAAGGAATCAGAAAAAAGTTTTGCCATATTTGTTTCTGCAGCCATTAAAAGAAAGTTGCAATTAGGGAGAAAGGAAATTGCAATAAAAGTTATATTGCTCATATTTTATTCAGACTTACATGGTCAAGAAGTGGAGACATTGCAACAGCATTGACCGGGCGTTCAGTAACATAGGTCTTTATAAGAGTCAATGTTCTTGTGTCCCATAGCTAAAAATCCACAGACAAACAAACCAAAAAAAAAAGATCAGGAAGAGAAAAAACAACTACAGGATTAAAAATCTGCTGTTTTCAGAAAATGTATGTCACGAATAGTTAAAAAGCTTAAGCGGTCAATAAGATGCGTCACCTTAGCAGATTTATCTAGGGAACCAGTAAGGAAGTGTGAACTATCTGCAGATTTCACAAGTGATGTTATTGTCTTTTTGTGGCCCGATTCCTTGTCAGACTCCCTAAGTAGTTTCCCAGTCTACAAGACAGACAGGAAAATTCAATAAACTATTTCCAATGAATCAACAGAACATAGAAATAAAGAAACATGAAAGATGATAGTGAAGAAGGATAATTCAAAATAGGAAGAGATCTAATTCAAAGCAATTGAGAAAGAAGCCAAAACCAGCTATTACGACATTGTACAGCCCACACCCCCACCCCTCTACCAAAAGGAAAAAACCATTCACATCAACAGAAATTTACCTCGGAATCCCATATGCGAACTACAGCATCTTCTCCAGCACTAATGATAGTCCTATTGAGGGGTCCCCAAACAGCTCTGTTTATTCTACCATGAGGGCCCCTTATGACAAGCACAGATTCCTCAGTCTCTGCATGATTATACCACAATGTAATGAACCAGAGTTTAGACATCAAACACATCAACAGACCGCATGCTTGAAGTAAAAATTTTGAGTACTAAAAGAAAAGAGTAACTAAACTACAACGCAAGACAGTTACAAATACATTATACATCAACATTCTACTCTAAGTCAATATACTATTTCACCTTCTCACAGCCTAACTTTATTAATTACTAGAACAAAATGATTACCTAAAATCCAATATTCCAATTAATGTACAATCATTTTTACTAAAAAGGGCATGAATTTTTTTCTTTTCTGATATTTAATCATCAACATGGCAGTTAATTCCAACAAACTAATCTCTGCAATTCAAATCCCCACCCAAATATAACAAATTGGAGCAGCAATCACTTAAAAATCACATTAAAGAAAAGAAAGCTCAAAACATTAAGCTTACGTTCGGTTGGGTCTCTAGCAATTTGTTTAACATGAATAGCAGAAGTCAAGTCCATGAAAGGATCCGAAGTAATCACAGCAAGCTTATCCCCAACGGCAAAATCCACCGACCTCGCCGGCGAACCGAAATTAAATGTATACAATTGAGCTCCCGTCTGAACATTCCACAATTTCACCGATTGATCAGCACTTCCCGTGATAAGCCTCGTCGAATCCCCTAAAAATTTCAGGAAGAGAATAAAAAAAATCGGAAATTACAACTTTGATAAAAATAAATGAAGTAACAATACGAGGGTCTTACTCGAGACATCGCAACACCATACGGCGCCGTTGTGACCGCGGTAAGTGCCGAGACGCTCGCCGTTGTCGGCGAACCAAACGTTGGGAGTGTGGTCTTTGGCGCACGAAAACAAAAGATCCCCATCTCTGTTGTACTTGAGAAACGTCAACGGCCTTTCATGGCCTTTCATCAAAATCGGCCTCATCTTTTCTTTTTTCCTCGCAAAACTAAGAAATCGCCTAGCTTTCCTCGAACAATCTAGCCAAATACTTCGATTCCTGACTCTAGGGTTTTTGCAGGATCATGCAAGTGCCTGGCTTCGGTTTTTAGGGTTGGGTTTTGGGCTAAATCAAACGAAGAAGACAGAATAAATATATAATGGATTGTTAGAATGATCCAACCCAAATCACCATTTACAGCCCAATTATCTTTGGACAGACTTAAATTTAGAAGCTTTTAAAAACGCAAAATAAAACTAGAATGATCCAACCCAACACCAATTCTCAAAACAAAAAATTATTAATTATTCATATATATATATATATATATATATATATATATATATTCAAAAATATTCTCAATTTTCTATACAAAATAAATAAAAGTACTCCAAAATTTTTTATTTTACTGTAAAAATTTATAATTAGTAAGAACTTAATTGAATTATTATAAAATATTAGAATTTTATACCGTAAAATTAAATGTTAACGATTTATTTATATTTTGTACAAAACGTTAAAGATATATTTAGCTATTAAGTTCATATATATAAAACATGTTACGATTTATTTAATGTTATTTATTTTAAGGATTTTGATTTAAAGTTTATAACTTAATAATATGACATGTTATGACTGAAACTTAAACATAGAAAATGTATTAAATATAAATTCTTTGAATAACAACCAAATATAGTCTTAATTTTTTTTGTATAAAATGAATATAAAATATTAATATTTTATTACATATAAATCAATATATAAAATTATTGTATAATTTATGGAATACACTGTCAAAAATATTTTTTATTCCACAAACATGTTTAAAATGATAATAAATATCTCATTTTATTTTTAATTATTTTTCAATATTTTTAAAAAATATAACCACTTTTTTAATTTACTTATAGAATTTAAAAATTTTACTAATAAATAATTATTCTAAATTTTTATTTTACACAAAGTAAACATTTGACTTTTTAAATATATAATTAAATTTAAATTTATGCAATTGACTTAAATATAGAATATCACGCGTGCGAATGTTTTTCCATAGAATATAAAACTATTTTCTTATTATTTTAACTTTGAAAAAAAATAAAAATACAGTACTTTACCTCTAAAAGTGGAAAGAAAGAAGATAAGAACAGAAAGTAAAGATAAGCTCAACAGGTCACGTCACAGTCATCTGTTTATCAAGCAAATATAGTCAAAAAAATATTATCTCATTATCAGCATATATATTGTCTAAGTCATCATATCTCAACCTTTGTTTGTTTTCAACCACTTACTTCTCATTTATTTTATTTATAAGATTAGATTCCATTTCAATTTTATTTTTTAAGCATTTAAATAAAATAGGAATTAATAAATAAAGGGCTTACGAAATTAAAATAGGAATGGTTTTATATTAACATTTTCCCTTTTATTTTATCCATCAACTTGGAGCGAATGTTGAAGGAAGAAAAGACAAGCTTTTGATCAGAACAACCGATTCCCGGTACTTGCAGTTGATCACGTTCTTCCCAGTGTCAACCTCCGTAAATACACCGAAAAGCAGTGTCCTAATTAAAATCCCCTGCTTTATTCAATAACCAGAGCAAATTCCTTTTTTTTTTTATTTCATCTAATTTTTTTTTTCCGTGTGGATCTCTCCGAAAAAAATAATTAAAAACTGAAGATATGGGAAATGCAAACGGAAGAGAAGACGGAGCCAATGGCGGCGTTGACGATCTCTCGGGGAGATCCAACGGTATCGAGACGGTCGTTCGTGGAGCCGCCGCTGCAGCATCAGCTGCAGCTCGTGTGCCGTCGTCTGATTCTATGGCGAGTACTCCGCCGCAGAGCCCTCGCCGGTCTCGATCACCTCTTTTATTTGCTCCTCAGGTTTGCATCTTTGAAATCTCAATGATCTTTCCAGGACTTTTATTTTATAGTATTTTTAATAATCTAAATTACTCGAATATCCAAAAAAAAAAAAAAAGAGGAGATATTTTGATTCAAAATGAATTTGAATTAGGAAAAACCCGAGTTTTGATTGTAAAACTGATTGACTAACTGAATAAAAATCTGTGTTGCGTGACAGATAGGGAAAATTAAAAATTTTGAATTGTTTCATTGAATGAGACGTTGAAGAATGAAGATAATGTTTTTGGGAGTCTTTATTTTGGTCATAATTTGAGCAAGTCACTGGGGATGTTGAGACCTTCCATAGCAGTGTAAGCTTGTTGCCTTTTGAGAAATTTGTTAGTTTAGAAGAAAAGTAACTTGGACGTAAAAAGGAATGATTAAAGATCGATATTTTTGTCGGATCCTTACATGTAATAGTATAACATGCTTTGATTGGTTCAATTCATTGCTTTTTTAAATTTGTTATCTTCTGTGATGATTGATGAGAACTAACACATATCTCAACACATGGGAGGGAAGGGGGAAGAGTGTTTGATAAGACTAACCAAATGCCAATACCCCAAAAGTGTTCAACTTTTTGAAACATGGAACAGAATCTTCTTTACTGTTGGAATCCACAATCTTTTTGGTCTTTACATTGGTTTTTGTCCATTAGAATTGTTTCATTTTTCATATGTGTAAATTTGGTTTCATATATGGATTCTTGTGGAGTTCTAGAGTGCCAAATTGTTTGCAAGTAATTGGTTGTCTAAATTATGTTATATCAATTAGTTTCATTTTATTTGTTAATCTTCATCACGGTCAGATAGTAAATTTTATTATTTTTATCAAACGAAATTGTTTTGGGGTCATAGCAAAACTTTTAACATATATTCATCAGTTTATGGTCTGTTATTGGGATTGCCAAGAAATGAGGATGAGGTAGGAGAAGCGTGCTGATGAGTTACCAATGAACTAAGAGTTTTGTCTATCTGGGCAGTGGCCTTTCAACTGGTAGCTTGGTTGCTTTTGGTGCATTTTCAGGTTCCTATAGCTCCCTTACCAAGGGGTGATGGCCAACCCTTTTTCAACCAAAATTGGCGGCATGATTCTCCTGGGGTTGCTGATAGTCCGCCTGAGAAAGGAATCCCTGTCATCATTACATGGAATTATGGTGGTAATGAGGTGGCCGTGGAAGGTTCTTGGGACAATTGGAGATCAAGGTAGGTCTTCAGTACCTTAGAGTTATAGACACTGACATTTTTCATGCATAACTTTTTGTCTGAAATGTGTATGGATGGCATATAATGTAGTATATAATTTTTGGCTTGCAGAAAGACACTGCAAAGATCTGGTAAGGACCACTCAATTCTTTTGGTCCTTCTGTCTGGCATATACCATTACAAGTTTATTGTGGATGGCGAATGGAGATATACACCAGATCTGCCTTTTGTAGGTGATGAAATGGGCCATGTTTGTAATCTTCTTGATGTTCATGTATGTATCCTCTTATATGCCCACTTGCTCAAATTTGAATCATAAAACTTTTTTCTTTTTTTACTTCATGTAATGGTGCTTTCATAGGCTGGTGTAGTAATAGCTGGCATGCAAAACTGGTTATTTACTTATTTAATATATATTGTTGCATAAATAGAGAGGTTTTCACATATTGTATTGAGCATACAAGAAAGAATAGGAAAGATTTTTGTTACATAGGTTATCTAATGTTTTAAACATCTCAGTACTGGTTTTTTGGCTTGACTCTTTTTTGTGGGTTATAACTAAGATCTCAGTGATACTTGTCACTATTTTTGTTGCCTTCATATGCTTAATTACTTCTCACTATTTCTTACAGGACTATGTACCTGAAAATCTGGATAGTGTAACCGAGTTTGAGGCTCCAGGATCTCCAAATTCCAGTTATGGTCAGGCATTTCCAGCGGAGGAAGATTTTGCAAAGGAGCCCGCTGTAGTTCCATCCCAGCTGCATCTGACTGTTCTTGGTACAGATAACCAAGATGGAGCATCATCCTCAAAGCCTCAACATGTAGTTCTTAACCACCTTTTCATAGAGAAAGGTTGGGCATCACAGTCTGTTGTTGCCTTGGGATTGACCCATAGGTTTGAGTCCAAATACGTGACTGTTGTACTCTATAAGCCACTCAAAAGGTAACACGTGCTTTTCCCTTGCTTCAATCTGTAAAGAAACTAGAGGAGCTGTCACATTTGTTTGTGAAGGTATCTCTGTTTTATAGATCTGCTTTGACACTTTAACATGCCCTTTGTCTGTTTTGTTGTACTTTAACATTTATTTACCTTCACATGTTTGCATACGGAAAAATTTTCCATCTGATTAGCACTTCAAAGTTAAGCAAATGCAATGCTATTTGCTATGTCTGGTTTTTCAGTAGTTTTTATAAACTAAAGTGGCAGTTGATGTGTAAAAGCAATTAGGTAAACCTTTATTAGACATTTGATCCAACTACTTTAAAGGAGAAGATTTGCACAATAGCAAATGTACACTGCTAGCTGGGAGCTTACATCTATGGTTCGAACCAGAGGATTGCCAAGATGTGGTCATAAAAGGAAAGAATAGTAGTGCAAGCATTGAGATGTAAGAGTTTTCTTATAAGGTAACTAGTTTGGAGATGAGAATAACCCCTAGAAATGAAAGCATTTGCTGAATTATGTTGCTTACAGTTGAGAATCTTGAGGTATCTTCTGAAATACCTGCAACCATTGCTGTGTGGATTGATTATCGTAGGTTGAAGCCAATTACAGAATAAAATTTCTACAATGTACATTGAGGAAACCGGCTCAGAACCGCATGATTGATTGTTTTCTTCTGAGTATTGATTGGGGAAACTGGAAACGACTCTAATGCCTAATGGGGGGTGGCGAGATTTGAGAAATTTTGTAGTAATCATTTCATCAATGAAGAACTTAAAGCAATACTAGCAAGTTATCTGCATGTCAACCAGCTGGGCTGGAAGCTTTCTACCTACCTGGGTCTCCTGCTTTGGGCTCTCTTAGGTATGCTATAATAATTCTTGCTGGGCAATGACCCATAACCCAACTCAACTAATCATTTAGACAACAACTCTGAAGTGGCTACATAAACGGGTGATTGGATCAACTGTTGGAGTTAGTGGACCTAAGAAGATAAATAAGATGGACTTGTCCCACCGAATAGTATGAACATTTGGACCTAGCAATTCCTGTGTGTCAGTAAGCATCCTATCTATTATTACTTTTAAAAATTAAAGCCCCTCTTTTATCCTTTGTTTGTCCTGTGGTCATTGCATTCTCCTAAGAAAAATCAGTTTATCGGGATTTGCAACATCAATGCTTAACTGTCCAGCAATTTTTTCCTCCGTGAGATTAAAACTCTATCTATTCCTCTTTGAAATATTTTATATTCGATGTGAGATGGAAATACTTTATTTATTATATGTTGAAGCGCGTGACCAGACATTTGCCTATGGCTAATGCCATGCCAGGTTTTCTTAGGTCAATTTATGTAACCATAAAAATGTTCATGCATTGATGCCTAAAGCAATCATAAAGAAACCTACTTCATTCAAACCCAACCCAAGTCCCAACTCACCTTATCTCTCTGCTTTTCCTTCATGCTTCTTATTCATCTTTTGCTTTCTCTTCTTTTCAACACCTTCTCACAGGCCACAGCAGCTACACTTTTCTTTTTCAGTGTATTTTCAAAGCCCTCCCTTCTTCTCAAGGGAGTAATGAATAAACTCAGAATCGAAATCCTGACAGATTTTGATATGAAAAATAGTGTGAATCATGTCATCCAGTTGGGTTCTATCTGATGATTCCATCGCCATTAGTCAGGCATAAGCTAGCAGGCAGGCTCCGCGAATGAATAATTATATAAAGTGGTGGGGTTTCCTTTCTTTTTCCCAGTTCCCTTTATTTTTCTTTAAACTAGCTTTGGACTTGGCAGCCATGGAAGCGTTGAAGTGTCTTGTCCACTTCTTCAATTTTCTTCCTTTGGGGTCCTCCATTTCCTAACCCTGGAAGATCGATTCTGAGAATAATCTTAATTAAAACATTCAATTATTTTATCAACTTATTTCTCTCGCTATTTTGGAATAATCTTTCTACTCATGACGCTTCTATATTATACGCTAACACGACATGAACATAATAAATTTAAGGATATTTATTTTATATATTATTAGTAAATTTTTTTATTTTAAAAATGAAATTAAGATGATTATATATATCTTTTAATAATATTAAAAAAATAAATAAAATAAAACATGTATAATCATCCTAATCTAGCTTTTAGATGTAAAAACCTTCACTAATAATATATAGGATAATTATCATAAATTTAATGTACAAATATTTTTATATTATGGATTTAAAGATGATTATTAAAGTTGTTTTTGTTTTTCAAATTTTTTATCTTTTAAGTCATCTAAAGAATAACTTTTATTATAAAATCAAGACTCACCTTTATAAATTATATTTGAATTTGACAAAATTTAAAAATTATATGTTATATTTAACACATTCATACAAAATTTTTATATTTTTAAACAAATAAATTATGATTTAATATAACTGAAAAAAATTATATACTCGAATTATTAGATGTACTGTACTATTATAAATACTTAAAATGGAAAAAAATTACAGGAAAGCTCAATAATATATTTTTAATTATAGATTTAAGATTTTACCTTCACATGCCAAGGGATAATCATGAAACAGTTGAATTACTGTTAGCGCCACAAAGACGAAGAGAGAAGATCGACATTTGTCCCCCTTCGAACTTTGAAGATCCTTTTTTTTTTTCTCTTTTAGAAAGAACAAAAAAACAAAAGCAAGAGGTTCGGTTTCTGCAAACCTGTCAGAACAAAACAAGTCGTGCCCAAGATTTATTTTCAGACCACTCTGAGTATCGAATCTCCAGATAACCTTAAACCAAGTTCAGACTTTGAGATTTCTTACCAGAATCTTGACAGATATTTAATGGATGTTATGTTGCGTTACGGTTTGCAGGAACAAAAATGAAGTACATGATCGATTAATGGTTATTATGGTGGCTTTGAAAGATATTTCCCAGCTAAATCATCACTGTCAATATATCCAGTCTCACCCTTTTTTTTGTATGTTCCTTTTTCTCGTGAGATGAGATGAATTCCAATTATTATTGTGTTCTGTAAAGGTCCCAGAACAATCTTTAAGCTGTTACCCCTGTCTCAGTTCAAATAAAAGTTGCTGCCATTGCATTGACTAAGCTGCAAGAAGGATCAATATTAAAAAAAAAACAAAAAAGATTATAAACATTTAAATTTAAATTTTAAATTTACCTTAAAGCAATTTTTAATTTATTAAATACAGATGCATGGGGTACAATGTTCCCTGGGAGGACGAAAATTGACATCTATTGTCTTGAAATTGTATTAAATAAACATCTATATTGTGTTGTTGAAACAAGGGTATGCTTCCATTGATGGAAATATTTCAAAGCAATCATTGTACCCCAAAAACAGGATCAAACTATTTTAAAGGTGATGTTTAATAATCAAATATATTTTTAATTTTTTATACAAAATTAATATAAACTTTGAATTTTTTTTTATATAAAAATCAATTAATAAATTTTAATTTCATTATAAATAAATTTTCAATCTTTTAAAATCATATAATTAAGTTCATCATTATAAATAAACTTTCAACTTTTTAAAATCATATAATTAAATTTAGACCTGTTAAATGATATTAACTATAATTTAAATATTTTACATGAAAACTAACATGGTATGCCAATGAAAGTTAGTGTCATTTAACAAATTTAGATTTAATTGCATGATTTAAAAATGTTGGTGTTTATTTACATTAAAATAAAAATTTATATATTGATTTTCATACGATAAAACGTTAAAAGTTTATATTTATTTTGTGTAAAAAATTAAAAGTATATTTAATTATTAAGTCTAAAATTGATGCATGCATGCTTCTCTTAATTTAATTTAAGGAATTTGGTTCAAATTATGTACAAGTTGCCATTATAATTAGCTTAAGATTTTGATTTTTCTTGAAGAATTTTCTTCGTGGGTGTATGAATCCAACAGTCTAAACACAAACTTTTTTCATAAATAATATAGTTTTGATATTAATACGGTATTATAATGCATGAAAATTATACAAAATAAAAAATAAAAAATTTATACATATGGTACGAAAAATTCTTTATCTGGCATCTCACGAGAAGAACTGAGCTTAAGACTCGAGTCGAGAGTCGAGATATCAGAAGCGATCAAAAGCCAAGAACAACAAGTAACGTTTATTAAGACACTGACCGAGCTGCATTAAAGAGGTGAAGAAGAAACGAAAGAAAAAGAAAAGGTTTCTCAGGGGTGAAGGAAATTACGTAAGTGATGAATCGAAACGGTGAAAGTGTTTGTTTGTTTGTGTTATTCGCTGGTTGGAGTGTGGGGACTGGGGAGGGTGTCTGAGTAGGCCATGTTTCCCACATCTTTAGCCTTAAATGAGAAACATCGTCCAAGCTCCTTAATTGCTGAACTTCTTCATCACCCACACTTTTCAAGATAAATCCACAGCCCTTCAACCACTCTTTTTTTTTTTGGGTTTTTTTCATCTCTTTCCTTTGTTGGCTGCAAAATATATATATTTTTTTTGAGCCTGTTGATTTAGGATATTATTAGCTCGTTGGGATTTCTTTGATTTTGTTGATGAAAATGGGGATTGAAGAGAAACCTGTGGAGGATGATGATGTTGGTGCTGCTGCAAGTGCAAGCCAAGAGACAGTTCCTGTTCCTGTTCTTGCTCAACAGGTAGTTCCCAGCTTCTTTGTTCTGTCTTTGAGTCATGTTTTTGTTTTTTTATTTGTTTCGGTTTTGTACTGTTAATGTGGAGATTTAGTTTCATTGCAAAGGGTTTGAGACCTTGAAGAGAACTTTCATGGCCAGCTCCTATTATGGTTTTTTTTTTTTAATTGTTTTTTATGCTATCAATGATTGTTTTGAATTCTTTTCTTTCTGAACAAGAGGGGTTCGTGAAACTGAGGATGTTAACTAATTTATCTCTGTATCCCTTCAGACAACCTGTGATTCTGTTCTTGGTTCTTTTGCCGTGAAGCTTTTGCCGTTATGCTTTATTTTTATTTTTCTCTGAATAGAGTCTCTAATTTCATTCAAAGTTCAGAACCCGCTGGATGCATTTATTGTGAGAATTCATTGCTGGAAATATGGTAGTGCTATAAATCAACTGGTCTAATTCAGCTAAGATGCAGATCATGCAGGTTTACTTGATGTAAGATTATGATATAGGCTGTTTTCTATGGCAGTTTGTTTTGTGAGGAATTAGACCACAAATCAATTAGCTTCAATCTAATGGACTTTTAACTTTGTTATTTGTATTCTTAATGTTCGAAATTGAGGGGAATAATTGCACTGTTGAAATTGGAATTTCGCAATTAATCCAAGAAAAGTTGTTGAACATCGGCTGATTGCTGAATCACCCGGTCATCTTTGGTTTTGAAGAAGCTCCTTTTGGTTTGGTTCATTATCCACTTGGATGATACATCCTGTTGAATGATAGAAGTTTGTATAGAGATATTAGTTTCATTTACCTAAAAAAATAGATGAATTATGTTTAACAAATTCTTTATTTTACCAATTGCGAAGCTTTTTTAAAATGAAATACTTGGAAGAAATATGATTAGCTAGTCTTACTTACTGAAGCATCTGCCGAGTGCAGTTCATATTTGTATATTTTCTTGCATGATAATAAATTGTTATTGTTTGTTTTACAGGTTGAAGATTCAATGGGAATAACTGAGGATACAACTTGTGCTCATCATTGGAACCAAAGCAATCTCTTTCTAGAGATACCCTCAAGAACTTTAGAAGACTCCTCTCAAGAGTCTGTTGTAGTAAAGATGCCTCCAACACCTAGTCTGACTCCCAGGAAAGTGAATTTTCTGCTGACACCTAGTCCATCTGATGCAAGAATTAGTGGTTCCCCAGGTCCCCCCTCATCTAGAGGCAAATCATCCTTGAAGAGTCTCATACCAAAACTAGGCTTCAAGCATAGAAGTATTGGTCTGGATATTGAAAAGGCTGCAAACTTTGGTCCTGAATCTTCTTCTACTTCACTAATAGAGAAGCCCTCCATCTCGAGGACACTGTCACTAACAAAGATTTTTACTCCTCGGATAAGAAGGACATCGTCATTGCCTGTAACTCATAGTGCACATTCAAACTCAGAGTCTGCTAGTGTTGGAAGCCTAGGTGGCTCTGTAAATTGTAGTGTAAGTTTTGTCATATTTTTTCATGATTGCGACTAGTCTGTTTATTTGGATCTGAATCGATTTTTTTAGCAACGAGCATGGTGAAAATTTGGAGTGTGTCTTCTTGGATTGACATAGTTGGGTTCTCAGTTTAATGCGTGGGTGCATGTAGTTGCTTGCTGGAATTATTGTAAACCGTAACATATTTATTGACCTTGCCAATTGATTTCTTATGTTAAATGAAGAGCTTCTGAAACTGTCTACATTAAGGTTTAGAACTTACTTGTTTATGAATATTTCCCAGATCTCCTTACGAAGTTAGTCATTTCCATACAAGGATTTTGAGTGTCTGTTGTTTCAAGTTGTTAGTTCCTTCGCAGATAAAGGGTAGAATGCAGCAGATATCTCGCTCACTTTCGGTTCCTGTAGACAACAAAGAAGAAAACTTAAGGAGAATGGATTCATTTTTTAGAGTGGTTCCCTCTACTCCACGAATAAAGGAAGGAGAAATAAGTTCAAATGCTTCTCTGGGACCTGATGCCGGTATTTCATTGTCTTTATCAATGCATTTTTGTCTGTATATGAACGTGTTTGTCTATGTTTGAATGACTATGTTTATTAGAACAACTGTAAACGGGCCATATATTTTGAAGTAGTTACTCCTCCATATGAATCCATACAATCTTGTTAGCATATGAAATTTTTTTGTCAACGAAGGTGAATGACCTTTTTCCTCGAAAGTCCTTTTGGATTCCAAGATGAGATAGGTATCAGAAATGAACTCTTTAATGATGAGAACACTTCAACATTAGACAGGAAGCTTTCTTCTATCCATGTATTTAGTAAGAAAATAAGGCATTTAAAGATTTTCAACCTTCAGCATTTGTGAGTAACCTTTTCTAAGATAATTGCATTCTGCACTTGCGGAATCTCTTAATGTCGGTTACCACCCAATGTCTTATCAAAGTCTCATTATTCAGAAAGCAGTGATCCTGAAGGTGAGGACATTACTGAAGAAGAGGCTGTTTGTAGAATTTGTCTGGTTGAGCTATGCGAAGGAGGTGAAACATTTAAGATGGAATGCAGCTGCAAAGGTGAACTAGCTTTGGCCCACAAAGACTGTGCTGCGAAATGGTTTACCATCAAAGGCAACAAGACATGTGATGTCTGCAAGCAAGAGGTTCAGAACCTACCCGTCAATCTTTTACGAATCCAAAGTATTCGAGCTCGAAATGGTGGAACAAGTAGAGCTCTTCAGGATGATGCTCATGGATACAGGTAAATAACCATTTGTTACTGACTCACCGGTTGTTCTAATGAATGGCATTATATATACCTATGAGTGCTGAAAACTTAGAGGATACAAATAAAATTATGTGATTGTGTTTCGCTGTTTGTTTCCAACCTTCAAGATTTTTTGCACTTGCTTCTCCTATATTTGAAGTTATCTTCAATGGTAGAAAGAAGAGAATAATGCAATGATAAAATCTAGATTTGTAATGAGGAAGGGTGTCTTGTGGACTTGCAATGTCTTTCTTTATTCAATATGCCCCTCGCCTGTTTCCTTGTTGTTACTTGTTAATTTTCGAGCTGGAGTTTTTGTGTGCCATTAATCGATGTTTGTATGTTATGTCTTTGGCTTCCAAGGGCAATGATGCCTAGCTTTAGTTCATTCAACAAGTATCCCTGCTAAATATTTTGTGCAAACTGAATTACAGGAGTGCTCTATCATGTCCTATGTTATTTTCATGTTTTATCATGTCCTATGTTATTTTCATGTTTTCTTATTCTTCTATCTTATGAGCTTATTGGAGATGTTTGCAGGATTTGGCAGGAGCTCCCTGTGCTTGTTATTGTCAGCATGCTTGCATACTTTTGTTTTCTTGAGCAGCTTCTGGTACGATAAGCAGTTTCTCTTTCAGATTTTCCATGTTTTACTACCTTAAATCCTTGATATATATTTGCTTACCTGCAGGTTGGAAAACTGGGTACTGGAGCAATTGCTATTTCTCTTCCTTTTTCCTGTGTGCTAGGCCTCCTTGCTTCCATGACTTCGTCAACAATGGGTAGGCTGGCTAACATCCTTGAGCTATATAATTAATGTTTCCAGCATTATTTTCACCGTTATATGTTTATGTTAGAAGGCCGTGTCGAATTTCATGGACATGCATGCTTGTGCACATGGTAGACTAGGCTGGGAAATGCTGGTATGCTGATGACAGTCATAACTCCGAAATTTTACAGGAAATTCAAATGTTGATAAGATATTCCTGAAAACTGTTCTCTAATATCTTCTTACTTGAACCTCTTGAATATTTGTATCCAGTGGAGCGAAGATTCGTCTGGTTTTACGCATCAATTCAGTTTGCTTTGGTGGTTTTCTTTGCTCATATCTTCTATTCGCTGGTAAGTGGTTCTCTCTACCTTATAGCACCCTTTCCTCGGAGTGCTGATTCGAAACTTCTTGATCTTTTACTACGGTAGTGACTGTATCCAGTATGATAATTCCATTGGTAATTTAGATAAAGAACTCTACAAGATTTGTTGCTTGTGCTCCTGTGGGAGTGTTTGCACCAACCAATTAGTTGCTTTGATTTGTGCATTCCCAGTCTATGTGCTTGCAAACATTCCTCTTTCTGCAATATCGATGCCATGGTTATTAAACCACACATTCTTGGCTTTGCAGGTGAAAATACAAGCAATTCTATCAATTCTCCTGGCTACATTTTCCGGATTTGGTGTTGCAATGAGTGGGAGTTCTATTATTGTTGAGCTCCTGCGATGGAGAAGACGAAGGCAGGCTTTGTCCGATCACCACCAGCAGCAGCTTAATTCACAAGTGATGACACGACCACCAATCCAATCCCCTAGAGCTGTTGATTCACCGCGTAGAGGTCCTAATATAAACCAGCAAAATACAGAAACTTCTGGTGGGAGCTTAACTGGTTTCTTACATTGAATCTCTCACATTGCATTGTGTAATTTATCAGAAGATGAAGAATCTTTACTTCTGCAACAAAAATCCTGCAGGCTCTCATACATTCCTCATCATTTGGCCAAAAAGAAGGTTCAAAACCCAGCCTCCTCCAACTACCCACAAATTTATCTTCAGTCTTTGAGGTTGATCTCCCAAGAGATTTCCATAACCAGTTTATTATGTGCTTGTAAAACTGATTTGGCAATTCATGTGTCTATGTGTCGTGTCATATAAAATACGATATCGACACATCAAATATAAATGATGTGTTTAATTTTTGTCAAATTCATATATAGTTTTTATTATTGGTGTTATATTCGTATTTTTCTTTTGTGTCGTGTTCGTTTGTATAATCATATCATGTTTAATGTAATTGTATCTGTTGCAAAAGTCTATATACTGAATACATATATTTGCAATTTTGCATCGTTTGAACGCAGTTTCTTCTCATCCAAGGCTGTGAAATACAGTATCAAAGAGTTCATTAAACATCAACAAGAAAGTGAAGAATACAAGAACAAGTAGGTCAATAATACCTGAAAAAAATGCAGTGTTCATGTTGTTTGCCTCTTAATTACATGATAAAATTCTGATAAGAATAAAATCTCTTCAATAACAGTATTAAAATGAAATTTAAATAATAAATGTAAGAAGAATAAATTCATAGACGCAAGTCATAGATTAATAATAGAAAGTATTCATTTAATAAATTAATTTAATATTTAAAAATATAAAATTGAAATTGTAAACAGTACAAGGAGTTATCAATTAAACAAAACATTATCCTACAAAGTTAAAGTATTTGCATTGTTAATTATGCCTGAATGTTAAATTTGTTCAGTTACTCGGCATTTTGAAGTTCTTGGGCTTGGCTCGACTGAATTTCAATCACGTGAGAAACACGTGTTGATTATCCGTTGACAAGGTCAGACGTGAACTCCAGACATAGCTTACATTACAGAACAGAACTGAAGACTTTGCACTTACAAAGGTAAAACGAAACTCTGAGCAGAAAAACTCCCCTGCAAAAGTATGAACCTTTCAACAAGATTTTGTGGAAAAATGCCTCTTTTCAGCAGTCTTTTTCTTCTCAGAGGTGCTCTTTGATCCACAATTGTTAGTCTATTTCTCCTTTTCTCTCGGTTTCCCTCCATTTTTTTTTCGGTTTCTTCTGTGTAAACTGACCCTCGATTGATTTTCTTCTTAATTAGGTGCCTTCTTTGAATAGAACCATTGTTGGGTTCTGAAAATTGATGGTTTTGGGATTGGAAGGGTTATTCTTTTTTCTTGTTTTGTTTGATGTATGTAGGCTGAATTAGGCCATTTAAACTTTTCTTGATTTTTAGTGTTTCTTATAATCTTCTGCTTCATTTTAAGCTTAAGAAGAGATTTTGAAGTGTTGGGTGATATGTTTCAGGGGTGCCCAAGTCGGGGTTTCTGCCATTTTTGCATCAGAAGAGGAGATTTCGAAGTGGTTTTCGGAAGAAAATGGCTTGGAATGTGGAAAGATGCGAGGTGGGTGTTGAAAGCAAGTTGGGATTGGTTCACTCTGCAACAGAATTCTATGCTGATGAAGCTATTGAAGTTCTCAAAGCTGGGAAAGTTATTGCAGTTCCCACTGATACACTTTACGGATTTGCTTGTGATGCTTGGTATCTTTCTTCTTTATCTAAGTTTCCTAATCTCTTTGTTAGCTATACTTCTAATTGTCTGTGCTTTTAGCCATTGTTAATTTTCGATTCCAACTGCTTCAAGAAAGGAAATGGTCAAGAATGAAGGATACACTGTTAAAGGAATTTATTCATTCAAACTTGTAGCTTCTTAAGCCAGCTTTTTTAGTTTATTGGTTGATCAATAGGAGGTAAAATAGGGAGTTAAATAGCTAACTCGCTCTGCTCGGTCTTATGGTTGAAAGAGAGAAAGGGAAACACAGATATCAATGAAGTGAGGAGTATAGTTATCCTTTCTTCGTTTATGATTTTAGCTGAGTGTTTTCTATAGAGTTTCCCCTGGATGAAATGAGAAAATCGTGTTCTATGAATTGAAAATTTCAGCTTTTGCTTGCAGAAAGCGTTCTCATTTGTGAAGAGAAGTTAGTATATTGTTCTTTGGAATTATCGGAAGTTGTCTAAACGTTCTTGGAGAATCTGTTCTCAATGAAGTCGTCATGTGAGAAGCACTGTTCAATGATTTCCCAATATGAGCATGAGATAACCATGAAAGGTTATTCTATAATTTCCACTGAATGCCCTTGGTTTATCATTACGTTAATAATGAATTTATACTGCATGATTTTGGAACAATTATTCAGTTTGCTTCATCTAGAGATTTATAATTTCCTCTAATGGGAACGCTCATGCAGTTCTTCCGAAGCAGTAAATAGGATTTATGAGATCAAAGGTCGCAAGCATACCAGTCCTCTTGCGATCTGTATTGGGGATGTGCCAGACATAAAGCGCTTCGCTGTCACAGACCATCTACCTCATGGGTTACTCGATTCTCTCCTGCCAGGACCTGTTACTGTTATACTAAGGCGAGGTTTGTGATTTTACTAAAGAAAAAACAAGAAGGAATTTGTTGCCAAAACCTATTAGCTTATCACATTCATTGTCATACTCATTGTGGCCAAAATATAATCTTGGCTTATGTGAATATTTTTCAGGTGAATCAAGCATCCTTGAGAAGTCCTTAAACCCAGGATTAGATAGTATAGGAGTGCGAGTGCCTAACTCTGACTTCATTAGGATTATTGCCCGCGGTGCAGAAAGTGCACTGGCTCTTACAAGTGCTAACCTAAGTGGGCAGCCTAGTAGTGTGAGCATCAAGGATTTTGAGAACCTTTGGGAACAATGCGCATATGTTTATGATGGTGGCATGCTTCCAGCAGGTCGTGCAGGATCAACAGTTGTGGACCTCACTAAGCCTGGAAAGTACAGAATTCTTAGACCTGGAAGGTAAGGATACGAATGAGTCGAGTGCTTTCATAGTTTTATCATAATGTTGGTGAATGTTCGACATACATTTTGCTTATGAAGAATAGATGATTTCACCTTAAGGAGCTGCCTTTAGCCTTATAGCATATGTTTCATCATTCTTACCATTTAAAGCTGTTCTTCCCAAATTTCTAGTCCTAAAACAATTTACATATTTATGTTTTCCGTTGTATTTCCAGTGCTATGGAAGAAACTGTTGCAATCCTTGAAAAGTATTCTCTTCTCGAAGAAGCAGCAAGTGGTTAGTGGATATTTGATGGATGTTATATAGTTCTCTAATCCTTAGGGATTTTTTTTTTCGGCACAAGAGAGAAGTGTCGATCCGGCCATTGTACTTCTGTTGTCAAAACATATTCTTCAGCTGTATTATGAGATTCCACCAGACCGAATCCTGGATATGAATTTGAGTATATACTTATTTTACATTCTTCGACAACTCATCTGGATTTCACTTGTGGAATGACATGGTGTGCATTGTTTACCTCATTTTCTCAAACCTTGTTTAGTATCCTGCTTAAATCCCTGTATATACTTCGTGTTCAACTGTCAAAACCCTCTTTATACCAGTTTCTTACGCAAGTGAGGAAATGACAAACATCTTTTGTTTGAACTCCCCCAAGTCCAAAACAAAAACATGGAAAACATGTTCTGTTGACTTGCAATGTGTTCAGATTGATGTATTCTTGTTGAACTCTAATTCTCAATGGACAACAACACCTGTCTGAACTCTTTGCCAAAGAGTTACCATACCAGGAACATGATGAGGGATGGCTTTCTACTAAATCCCATGTCAGATCATCTCAAAACTCGGAACTCTTAAGATTATAACTTTCTATGCTCAATAATCTCGGATTCTTAGTGACTGTTCTGTTCATACATGCTGAATTCTCAAAGTCATAAGCTTACTTCAAAGGAGAAGTGAAATCTAAACGCATCCATTTTTTTTTTCACAACCAACAAAATTTTGAATGACACATATAACTTTATCCACACCCGCTGAAGTACTTCTGCAGGTATTATACATCCGTGAAAGTTCACTTCTGTTGATAATTTGTCTTCCAAGTTTAAAGTAAAAGTCTTTAACTCCTATGATTAAGTTCAAGGGTTATAATTGTATCTGACTGGATATCGAACCTTTCTTGTGTCTCTCTTCATGTGAAAGTTCACTTCCGCGGACATTAAGCACCCACGAAGATACTTTCTTAGGTGTCAAGTGCTTCCACAATTGTTAAGCATTCTTAGAAGTAAATTAACAAATACTGATTAAGATGGTAAACTATCTTTAATTTAATGAGAATGAAAATATAAATTTGATTCTTTCAAAAAATATTTATTGAGAAAATTTTAATTTTTTACGTTTTTTTATCAAAAAAATTAATTTTTGACCAAAAAAAACTTAATAATACCCTTAAAAAAATTTAACAAATATAAAATTTTTGAGTATCATTTCATATTTTAGTAGAAGGTAAAAAATAAAAATGGAATTGCATTACTAATTTCTTAGACATACCATTGTCGTATAGACAGCGACATATATTGCTAGAAATTCAATTAATTAAGATTCACGTGTTTTTTGGGAAGCATTGGATCGTGAATTTCGTGGGGACTGACCTAACTGTTTTTTGCATGAAAATCCTGAAAACTGAACTCCAAGTGCCAATCGCAGAGAGCCACGTCTTTCACTTATCAAAGCGCGTGGGAGTAACTAATTTATGGTTGTTTTCCCGCGACGGAATATCATGGAATTGCCAACGGAAGATTCCTCTTATCTAATACTTCTTTTTTTTTGGTAACGTCCTCTATCTAATACTAATGCTTCGTTACCGTAGAGTTGGAATTTTGCAATTAAGCCCTTGCATTATGACCTAATTGTGAATTTGGAGTATGATAATTAATCCTTAATTTAGACTATTAAAAATTTGAGTTTTTTTTTTTTTTTGCTTGAAAATATGAATTATAAGGTTAGCTAATTAAAATTAATTAAAGTTATTAATTTTTTGGGTTTATCCAAAATTCATTACATTTAATTTGTCAACCAATAAGATGAAAAATACCATTTTATGGTTTTTAATTTATATTTAAAAACTTAATTTTTACTTTATAGAGGTAATTATTTTTCCAAACACTAGTTTAGCCCTTCCAAATAATTTCTTTATTATTTAACAATGATAGGTTTTTTCCATAATTTTTCATTAATTTAATTGATCATTTTATAGGATGGCATTTAAGTAAAATTTGACTTCTGAGATTTTTTTTCCCCTAATTAACAGTTTTTTCTTTGGTCATAGAAATTACCATCACAATAATATATTGTGGAATCTATCAAAAAAATTTGAGAAAAATAAGTGGTTTTAAATCTTAATATTAGTATATTGAATTGTATTAATTAGTTAAAATTCTGTTTTTTATATTAATGTTGAGTGTGAAAGTTTTTAATTTTACGGATTAAATTCTTGACATATGTTTTAATTTTTACTATATTTTAAAAATATGTATACTTTGTTAGTAGAATTTAAAAATTTTCGTTTTTTATTAATTAAATATAAAAAAAATATAAAAAATATAAAAAAAATAAGAAAAGTTAAAAATTTTAGAGAGTTAAAGAAGAATATTCAAAAACACATAGCAAAGAAAGACAAATAATCATTTTTTGTTTTCAGCCGTGCTTTGATTCAGGGCCAACGTAGTTAGATGCTCAAAAAATGTTTTTGTCCTGTTTCCCATTTCCCATATCTTGTTTTTCTTCTACATAAATTTCTTCAATAATCCAAAATTCTCCTATTTATTCTGAAAATCCTAGCAAACAGCTCCCACCACCAATTTTTTTTTCTTCTCCGGACTTTTCCATTCATCAAATTTCAGTTCTCTTTTTAATTCCAAATCACTGCTTAAGGTAACCATAAGCTTACTTTCCAGTTCAAGCAGTTCCATTTTGTTAGCTCTCTGAAAAGCTCTTCCTTTTTTTTTTAATTGCTTCTACAATTAAAAAAAATAAGTCATTTTGAATAAAAATAAAAAGCCCATTTCTTAAAAGATTGATGCAGTTGCAAAATTGTTGTTTGTAAGGTAGATTTTTGCTGTTTCAAGTATTTTTTTTGGGTATGTTTTGTGATGATCATGCTAATAATAGAGCGGGTACTGTGCCGTTGATGAATAAAAGGAGAGTTTTTTTTAAGTGATTCTCAGCTGTTTTTGTTGGTAATATAACGAAAACTTTGATTCTTTTGAGCAGAACATCTTGCTTGTCGTTAAATTTTCAATTTTGGGTTAAAAGATTTGAAAAAAAAAATGTTAATTCTGCCCATTTTTCCAGCAATAAAACAGGGTTGTGGTTTGATTGATTGGGTTTGGTGTCTTTGCACAGTGAAGGTGAGGCTTTCTGCTGTGCGGAAATGGCGACTGGAGCCGTACCAGCTTCTTTTTCAGGCTTGAAGGGCAGGGACTCAAGCTTAGGATTTGCAAAAAGTATGGATTATGCTAGAGTTTGTGATTTGAAGAGAATTAAGTCTGGTAGATCGAGGATATCCGTGATTAGGAACCAGAATCCCAGTCCGGATATTGCTGAACTTCAGCCTGCATCAGAAGGGAGCCCTCTCTTAGGTATAAAGTTCAAACAGAGGGAAAGAAAAGAAAAGAAAAGAAATTTGGATTTGCATGTTTGGATTATGCGTTTTTAGATAAACTACTGCCACAAGCTTAGTTGAAAAGAGGGTTATTTTGTTAATCAATTTGCTTAATTTTCATATGCTTTTAGATATACCAAGTGCAAGTTAATTTTCATATTTCAGTTAAGCTTGGTTTTTTAGGATTCAGTAGTCTGGTTAGTTCTATCTCCATTTGCATACTAAGGATTCTCCTACAAGTTAAGATGTCAGTATCAGTTTCATTTTCTCTGGCTAATTAATTGTTTTAATTTAGTTCCCAGGCAAAAGTATTGTGAATCCATACACAAAACCGTCAGGCGAAAAACCCAGACAGTAATGGTTGGAAATGTGGCTCTTGGTAGTGAGCATCCTATAAGGATTCAAACAATGACTACAACTGATACTAAGGATGTTGCTGGTACAGTGGAGCAGGTATCAACTTCTCTTATCTGCTTAAGCTTTATTATGTTCAAATAATGGGTTTTGGTCTCTCTTCTTGCATTGTCTGGTCATAGGGGTGGGCAACATCTATCTGCTGCATGTTCAGATGAGTGGAATTTGATGCTTTTGTTTCTCTTCTAAGGTGTACTAATCTTTAGTATTACTCTTTGGAGGAATTAGAGGAGTTCTAAGCTTTTAGTTGGTAATAACTATTGTTCTAATTTGTATGCAATAATGCTATGAAACAGTATTATGAAATTAATTGCTGCTGTCTTTCAATAGGTAATGAGAATAGCAGACAAGGGAGCAGATATTGTGCGGATAACTGTTCAAGGGAAGAGAGAGGCAGATGCATGTTTTGAAATAAAAAACTCTCTGGTGCAGAAAAAGTAGGTCTGCTTCTTTTTAAGAACTATTTAGCACTTTTTAAATCTTCAGTCACATATGTAATGTGGAAATTAATCACGTTACTAACTTCTTATTAGTGCAGTTACAATATACCCTTGGTGGCAGATATCCACTTTGCTCCTTCAGTGGCATTGAGAGTTGCCGAGTGCTTTGACAAAATTCGAGTCAACCCTGGAAATTTTGGTAAGTAATTTGTTTTATGTTCATTTTTGCTCTTAGATCTCGATTTCTGCCGTTCTGAATCCAAAAAGGTGGTTAATTGCAGCTGATAGACGGGCTCAGTTTGAGAAGATAGAATATACAGATGAGGACTATCAGAAAGAGCTTGAGCATATTGAGGAGGTCGGGCACTCTTCTTTTAGATTTCAAACTTGCATTATCCAGCAGGATTTGGGTGAAAGTTATGAAGAAATAAACTATGGACTCAATAGTATCTAATGTCTTGCAGTCTGATTCTTTATGCACGTATCAGTTTCAGTATGCATATTGATTTTTCCCCCACAATGTACCACAACAGGTTTTTACTCCGTTGGTTGAAAAATGTAAGAAGTATGGAAGGGCAATGCGTATTGGCACCAACCATGGTAGCCTTTCTGACCGTATAATGAGCTACTACGGGGATTCTCCTAGGGGAATGGTGAACATTTATCCTCTCTTACTGCCTAACAGCTTTCAAGTGTGTTTTCTCTTCATATGCATGAGGCATCCCACTAATGGCTTTCGTCAAACAGGTCGAATCTGCATTTGAGTTTGCTAGGATATGTAGAAAGTTGGACTACCATAATTTTGTCTTTTCAATGAAAGCGAGCAATCCAGTTGTCATGGTCCAGGCATACCGTCTGCTTGTGGCTGAAATGTATGTTCATGGCTGGGATTATCCATTACACTTGGGAGTAACCGAAGCTGGAGAAGGTGAGGATGGGAGGATGAAATCTGCAATTGGCATTGGGACTCTCCTTCAGGTATTGCCATGATATGAATATCATAATCAACTTAAGCGGTAACCTTTAAACTTTTATGCTGTGGTCTCGCGATGCTCCACTACTATCATCATCATTAGAGCCTTTACCTCAATACTGGAGTAGGCTTTCATCTCATAAAATTTGGACAAGTTTTGAGTGGCTGGTTGGCCAAACCTACCACCAACCCTCCTCCCTTATCCGGGCTTGGGACGGGCTATGTTAAACTCAGGCGGAGTTAATGCTCCACAACTATGTTGATTTCAAAATGTATTTGACAACTGGCTCATTTGTTGATAATATGATCTTATACCAACAAGGCTGAATTGAAAAAAACCGTGATTATGGAAACCGGAAACTGCAAGTTTCGCAATGATTGAGCTGGGAATTGGTCAGATTGGTTGCCTTTCTGTCTAATTTCTCTTAAAGATTTGTAGCCATAATTTAAAAATGTGAAATCATGTAATAAAAACTGTATTTTGGAACTGTCTGACATGCAGGATGGTTTAGGTGACACAATTAGGGTTTCTCTTACAGAGCCACCAGAGGAAGAGATAGATCCCTGCAGAAGAATGGCTAACCTTGGTATGAGAGCTGCTCAACTCCAGCAAGGGGTGGTAGGATTCTACAACCTCAATTAATTAGACAACATGTTTTAGACTTTTAGCCCCTCAAATAATGTCATTTTGAGAACCTTTTCTATCTCAAACTCAAAATTTCATCAGGCACCATTTGAGGAAAAGCACAGACATTACTTTGATTTCCAGCGTCGATCTGGTCTATTGCCAACACAAAAGGAGGTTAGCCATAAATGTCTCAGTAACATAACTTTAGTTATTCCTGTGCCTTTGTACTATTTTAAAAGGAGTTTACTTTTTTGTAGGGTGAAGAGGTGGATTATAGAGGCGTCCTGCATCGTGATGGCTCTGTTATTATGTCTGTTTCCCTGGATCAGTTGAAGGTAACCTCTTCACACTAGGCTTCCTTGATTTCTTCAGTGAGATGGGTAGAATTTTATTATTCCTTTAACCCTTCTGCAGGCACCGGCACTCTTGTACAAGTCACTTGCAGCAAAGCTTGTTGTTGGCATGCCATTTAAGGTCTACTCTTGGCCCATTAACTCATATAAAGATTGGCTACACTATGTGGGCTTTCATCACAATTATATTGTCATATATTCATTTAGGACTTGGCAACAGTGGACTCAATCATACTTAGGGAACTTCCACCAGTGGATGACAGTGATGCTGTAAGAATCTGACTTCTTTTACTTAGTTTCTTGAGGGAAAGAAGTCTCTGACTCCCCCTCCTCCCTCTCATCTCTTGTCCTTTCACTTTCGATCTCTCTACACTTTACAAAAAATGGAAATGACTGGTACTGTTCTTGTGTTGCTACCAGCGGCTGGCTCTTAAAAGGTTGATAGACATAAGTATGGGGGTCATAACTCCTTTATCAGAGCAGCTAACAAAACCATTGCCTAATGCTATGGCTCTGGTAAACCTCAAAGAACTGTCAACTGGAGCTTACAAGCTTTTGCCAGAAGGTGCTGCTGCTTATTTTTAATATTGTGTTCTTTAACATAAGATGGTTATCCTTGTTTATTCTTCTTTACTTATATGAGATCAATTCATTACCTTGCAGGTACACGCTTGGTTGTATCTGTGCGTGGTGATGAGCCCTATGAAGAGTTTGAAATCCTCAAAGACGTTGATGCTACAATGCTTCTACATAATATACCCTACAACGAAGATAAAATTGGCAGAGTGCATTCAGCAAGGAGGTAATATACTAATGACTTGAAATTGCTTATCTGTTGTAAGATTAAAGATATTAGGTGGCTTGTTCAAAGTCAAGGTGGAGTCATTGATAAACTTACGGAGTGAGGTGGCTTGTTCAAAGGAGCTTTGTTGATTTATTTCTGAATTATTGATAAAAGACATCTGGTGTGAGTCATGTTTTGCGAAGCAGAGGAGAGCTGAACTCAAGTCACTTTGAATTAAAAACCTATATGATGACAAGCAAAAGAGAAAGGGCGTAATAAGCACATTTGCTTACACTAATCGTGAAATTGGAGTGATTTTCTCTTATGCAATCATCCACCATTGCCCGTCATATGACAATAAAAACTTTGTCGAGCACCCCAACTGAAATCAAAATCCAGATCTAGTTGCTGAGAGCAGTTCACGATTAAGCATGACGAAGGAAGCTAGTTATGAGCAGTCTGTTATGCCTGTATTATCATTCTTCTTTCTTTACTTGTACAATTTCATCTCCCGCTGCCTACCATTCTTGATCTCTTATATTTGAACATTACATGCCACAGGTTATTTGAGTATCTATTGGAGAATGCTCTGGGTTTCCCTGTAATCCACCATATTCAGTTTCCAAATGGGATTCACAGGTGACTAAAAGCCCCATAGTGCTTGTTGATTGAAGTGCAAGGTTTGAATAGTTTTGGTTTATAATAGTTTTCTCATCATGCAGGGATGACTTGGTCATTAACGCTGGCACCAATGCCGGAGCCCTTCTGGTGGATGGACTTGGAGATGGTGTCTTGTTAGAAGCCCCGGACCAGGATTTTGATTTCCTCAGAAATACTTCTTTCAACTTACTACAGGGCTGTAGAATGAGGAATACCAAGACAGTATGAATCTTATCTTTGAGGGGAAAAACAAAACAAAAAAGATTGAACTTCAAAATATTACAAAGCAACAACAATCTTCAGAGTTATGTCTAATATGCCTGAATTCTGGTTGCAGGAGTATGTCTCATGCCCATCCTGTGGCAGAACTTTGTTTGACCTTCAAGAAATAAGTGCACAGATACGAGAAAAGACATCACACTTGCCTGGTGTATCGGTAATTACTCATTCTCTCAATCCTTTCTCACATTAACCAATGTTTGAGTTAATCATTGTTTTAAATAATCATGAGTAAATAATGTAATTCCCTTTTTTTTTTCTTGGTCAGATTGCAATTATGGGTTGCATCGTCAATGGTCCAGGGGAAATGGCTGATGCAGATTTTGGATATGTGGGTGGTGCTCCTGGAAAAATTGACCTCTATGTTGGCAAGGTACCATATAGTATATCATGCTTTCTAATCCATGGAAATAACTGTTTTCCAAGTTTAACAATTAACATGCTGTGAACCGGACTCGTATTTGGATTATCTTTCAGACTGTTGTGAAGCGTGGAATTGCAATGGAGCATGCAACCGATGCTCTGATCCAATTAATAAAAGATCATGGCCGCTGGGTGGACCCTCCTGCCGAAGAATAAGTTTAGGAGGTTCTACTTCGCAGATTGCAGCAGCGTTGTTAAATGGAAATCACCTTCCCTATCGTTGTATACCGGTATTCTCAATATACCAATCCACATACCGTAAGAAACAGCAAAAGAACATATTGGTAAGATGAATGCCTAGTTATAGTCTGTAGAGAAATTGCATTATGTACTCACTGCTCAATCTGTATGCAATGTTGCATAACTCTTTGACAGTTACATACCAAGTATTCCCCGAATATATATAAAGTAATTGTACCTTCTTAATAAATGAACCCAAAAAAAAAAAAAAAAAAAATTCTACCTTCTTATTACAGGATAAATTCGAGTTATCAGTCATTTCCTTTGTAGTCGTATAAGTTTTGCAGAAAATAGCTTTCATCTTCGACTGGCTGCCGGGCTCCAATCACTCGCTGATGGCAAAGTCAAAGAGAGACCGTGCCAGTGCTACTTTAACCAAGCCTTGCCGGCACCATTTGGCCCATGAAGCCATGGCACAAAGTAAACATGCATGCAAAGCCATTTGCTCAGAGCCTATGCTTTTCAAAATTGAAGGGGAAGTTGTCATTACACGTTTAGCATGACAGTTATTGACACAATCATGACGTTCAACTCTCTCAAACAGCATAAACGGGGACCACAGGGTTAAGTAAGAAAAGACTCCAGTTCCAATCCAGCTTTCAAGCATTAGTAGAAAAATAAAATAAAATAAAATTTAACTATTTTATATTTTTTAAAAGAATTAGATTTAATGTTTAACTTTTTATTTTATATATATTTTTATAAAAAATTACGAGAATAATTTATCAAGGATGATTCAATTAATAGATGCAAATCTTATAATAATGGTTTGGAATGTAAGATCCTAACAATATACTGTTATCTTATTTTGATATAAAGATTTTTTTTATTCTGATTGGTTCATGATATTAAATTATTAATTTTTTTACTCAATCTTAATTTATAATATATTTAAAAATATTAATTAATATTTTAAAAACTTCAAACTTTTTGAACTCAAAAACATTTTTAAAAAATTAACCAAAGTTCATTCGATTTGAATTCATAAATACTTTTATTTACGAATTCTTGTTAACAAACTTAAAAGGTTGTGAGGATCAATATGGTTGTTAGAGGTGACGGGCAACATCACGGATCCCACCTACACCGCTGCCTGCTAATCAAAATCACCATACCCAATGATTGTCAGTCGGAGTTTAAAGGTAGCAGCATTGAATAATAAAGGACGGCGAAAGCGGGCGGCGAGGTGGACAGACAGACGGCAGCCGGAAAGTAGACTTACTAATAGCCAAATGGCCGAAACTCGAATTTGAGTGCAAAAAGCGAAGTTGCTCGATTCAGAACCAATTAAACATTCCCAATCACCGGTAAAAGATTTTCTCATACGAAATTGGAAAAGAAAATCCTACAATATCCAAGCATGAGATTCAATGCACAAAGCAGAAAACTAGCATCAGTGTGGTATAAATTCAAATAGTAAACAAGAACACATCGTTGACTAATGATGATAATGCAGAGTACACGCGTGACTACTAAAGATCGAGTACGATAATCTTACCTCGTGCAAACTAGTCAGACAAATCCTTATAAAGAATCAAGAAAATGCATGTAATAAATTTGAATAACCTATTTTGATTTTTTTTTTTAATTTGTACTCGTCTTCTTCACAGAATTTCCCTCCTGGCGGCGTATGCGTACTGAGATCTCCTGATGTTATCTTGTCTCTTTTTGTAAACCAATCCACCGAAGCCAACCAAACACACTGCTGCCACCACTGCCACCACGATTCCCGCCTTTTTCCCGCCGTCCATACCTGCGCCACCATCGGTCTTCTCTTCGCCTCCCTCCTCCGCATTGATGTTGCTGTGGTTGATATCACTCGCATCGCTCGGTGAAGGAGCAGGAGAACTCGCCGGTGAAGACTTTCCTTGCGCCAGATCTGATGGAGATGGCTCTATTGGCGGTGGAGGCGAAGCATCAAACACCGGTGAGATTGCTGGAGCCGAGTCAGGAGATCCAGTCTCCGGAGTAGGAGCGAGTTGCGGTGACGAATCTGCACCGAGCGACGGCGCAGGTGACGGAGAATCGTCAGCGAATGTGAGTCCAACTACCAAGAATAAAAGAACAGTAAGAAATCCAAGTTTAGCCATCTTCGTAGATCTGAAAATTTTTCAAAAAAAAAATCGAAAGGAGAAGTAAAGGGAGTTTCAAAACAATGAGACTCGGCAAGAAGAATGGCTTTAAGGGAAAAATGAAAAATAAAACGGGGTAGATCTAGCGGGAACGGAAATCTAGGGTGAAAAATATATGATTTTCGTGTACACGTCAGACGAGAAAACGGAACAGAGGAGCCAAACACTGAATTTGGAAGTTAATTTTTTTTGTATTTATACATATATAAATTGAATTTGAAGAAGGATTTCAAGGGACTTAACGGTTAAGTAAAAGGAGAAAATGGATATTTAATAAGAGATTAATGAAAAAGAAAGTGATAGAAAATGCCATTAGGCATGATTAAAAAAATAAGGATGAGTGTCATTGTTTTTGATTTTAATTGTGTTTAATGAAATTTCATATTTGGCATATGTTTTTCTTACTTGTAAATGTGTACAATTTTTTATAAGATTATGATAAATTTAATTTATGCTTTTTGTTATGTTTTACACATTTTAATTCTCGAAATTATTATTTTTAAATCATTTTATTATACAAATCATTTGAATTGCCGTTAAATTATTCGAATTGCGATACTTTAGCTTTTGAAAAAATATGTATATTGTAGAATTTGGGAAGCTCAATTATGTGTATCATGAAGAAGGTTCATTAGTTTCTAGGTGAAGTAAATATTTATTGGTGAAATGAACACCAAACTATAGCATATTAGGAAAGGATAAATTTAAGTTTTAATTGTTCTATAAATTTGTGGTTGGATTAGTTAGATTTGGACCCATTAACAGTTATATGAAAAGAATAAGATACAATTTTTATTTTATTTTATTTTATTTTATTAATAATTAGAGTAAAAATTAAAATTATTTGATTTTGAAGTTAAATCGTACATTAACGTCACATTTATTTCTAATCATTTGATGAAAGGATGCCATTGTTGACTATGATAAAGGGATCAGCGGTCATAGGGGCCCGAGGGCATTAGCATTTCTACCTACGCGTTCGTTAAACTTGGATTTAGCAGGAAACACGAACCTTGATGGATTCCGAGTCCCATGGGCCATGCCACATGATTTCACATGCTGCTCAGCCAGCTTCCCCACTCCCCACCCAAACTGGTCTGAAATGGTGGATCTCATCACGAACGTGGCCGAAGCAGTTTAAAAGGAAAAAATTCTTGGGTTCTACTTTATTAACTTTTAGGTCAAAACTAATGGAAGATTGTGATTTTTATATGGATCTAACATCCACTATTAAGATATTTTCAATCAGGGAGAAAGTAAATTAAATTATTATAATTTATTTGAATTTAATTAAATAATTATTTATATTTAATTGATTTATTTTTAAATTAAATTCAAACTATTTAATTAATAAATGATAAATTGAGTTTCAACTTTAGAAATTAAGTTTAATCAAATTTGAATCAAATTTTACATATTAAACTTTTGAATCAAGTCGAACTCAAATATAATATTAAATAATATCGATTTTGACTCAATTATATCCTAATTTCCAACACCTTTAAAACTAAACAAGCGGCAAGCAAACTGCCATGAGAGTAAAAGATGTTAACAGAGAAGGGGAATAAGAAGCCATTTATTCCACGGTATACGTTTCAGAGATACATGGGTGAAAGAAACAATGGCTAAAAAGCCAATGTACATTTTGGTCCTCGAAAAGAAAAACAAAAATCTTTGGCCCGAAGTTTGAACATAACAGTTTTCTGATTCCTATTTTCAAGTCACTCGATCTTGAATCTATATTATAGCTATTCTCTTTCTAACTATTGATAACAAATAGAAGGCAAATAACTTAGGATGTAATTAGAAATAAAAACCTCATTTTGAATCCCTCTGATCAGGTCACAACTCATCCTTCAAATCCGCCCCGCAGCTCTTGTCGCTCTCCTTGGTGTCAGGGAGTTGAAGCTGGATTGAAGCATGTTTCTTGAGGAATTTGTAATATGCCACTACAGTGCGATCGGTTTCTACAGTTATCTGCCAATGCCCAGCATGAAAACATTTTCACGCAATCTTTTAGAAAGGAGAAAAGGATGTCATAGTTGGATTCGTAGAAGCAGAATAAAATTTAGTACTTACAGGATCAGAACTCTTGTTTCCAGCTGGGAAGAACAGAATCGTGGGGAACCCATCAGACTGCAAAAATAAACAACTTTTTACCATCAAGTCTCATTTTTTAGTGCAACATTGTATTTGAATTGAATTTTGTTTTTAGGGATGTAAATGAATCAAGTTATTAGTATATTGTTTGAGTTCCATTCGATAATTACTTAAATTTAATCTACTTATTTTTAAGTTTAACTTAAACTTAAATTACTCAAATATCTTAAAATCATACTTGAATATCTCGCTAACATTATAGAGCCTTGTTAATATTTTTTATTGTATTATTAATTTATCATTGTATTTTTATAATATAGTTAAAAAATAACAAATCAAATTTCAAAATCTAAACTCAAATATATCAAGTTAAATTCAAATAATTCGAATAATTTTTCAAATTAAACTTCAATTTCAAAATCTAAACTTAATCAAAGTAAATTGAACTTTGGAGTAATATTAATTGTCTTAATTCGATTCATTTATTCTTTTTTTTTTTATGTTAAAACAGGTTATGACTAGAAGGAGACGGTTAATGTCCGATAAAATCACCTATGAATGTGGTAAAAAGTACTTTAATGGTCGGAAGTGCTGGTTGATTTAAACTTTACCTTTGCCTTAGGGTGTTCATTTTTTGTCCCATCCATTTTCGCAATAACCAGAGAGTCGATTCCTCGAAGATGTTCGGCAAGCTTGCTGTATATCGGCTCCAATGCTTGGCAATGGCCGCACCAAGGTGCATAGATCTGGCATTTAGAGCATTCAACAGAATAAGACTTTTAAGGATAGACCTAAATAAGCTCTTTTTTTCTTTTTCTTTTTTTTCATATTGGGTTAGAACAATACCTCAAGAAGGACATCCTTGGACTCATCTAAAACAATTTCATTGAAGTTGGCACCCACCACTACTTTCACATCCCCATCATTCTGTGTCAAATAGAATTTTGGAATAGATTAAGAACCCCCCCGCATAAAGAAAAATGAATTAGATTGCAATCAATATGACAAAGTCAATCACAGGAAAAAGATACTTACAGTCAGAGGGATTGGGTCGGACATATAGTAAGGTTTAAGTTTGTCTTCTAAAAAATACTCTCCAAAAGCCTGCAGAAAGGTAGAACTCTAAAATTTAGTCAAACCATTACCTCTTGCAAGTTTATTGAAAAATATTAGTTTTATGAGCTATAAATAAATCAAATTATTTAAAATTTTAATTTATTTATTTTTAAATTGAATTCAAGTTTAAATTTTTGAAATAATGAGTTCAACTAAATTTGAATATTTTAATACTCAATTTGTACAATTTACGAGTTTAATCAAACTTTTTTAATATATATTTTTAATTTAACATCTTACACTTATAATATATAATTAAAAATTAATAAATTTAATCTATCGAGTCAAATTTGAGTTAAATTCAAACAATTTAAATATTATATCAAATCGAATTTGAATTTCAAAAATCAAACTTAATTAAATTCAAACAAATTTTAAAACTCAAATTTTGATTCCACTAACAAATTAAGAGAGGCTGATAAAAATAAAAATGGCAGAGAGAGAGAGGCCACCTTAATTTTATCCAAGGTCACATCTCCATCAAAAGCAAACTTCCTACCATCTTCAGTTCCAGCGTATGCAAGGATCTGTGTGATAAAAAACACCATAAGTGAACTGTGAACACCAAATTCATTGCAAATAGAGTATATATAAATCTCCCACCTCCAAAAATAAAACAAAATTGAGGGTAGTGTAAGAAGTATAAAAGATACTTACTTGGGGACCATCTCCAAAAACACCAAAATAATCTGCAACATATCTTCCAAAATCTTTATTATCCACTTGCACAAAAGCGAAGATAATCTGCAAGTCAACGTACAAGAAACAATTCTCGAAGTCAGCCAACAGGAGTAGAGAAGTTTCCGGACATTGGTACACTTCAATGGTTTATTAAAATCAGCTCCTACAATACTAAAGAAGACTTCTATTTGATCTTGGACAATTTAAAGTTACCTTTCCCTTGAAGAGTTTTGCTGCTTCTTGAAAAACTGGGATAAACTTATCAGAGATGTTTGATGTGGCAAATAACAACAGCTTCAAGAAAAAAGATTATCATGTATCAACAAGGCAATCATAGAATTGCTAAAAACCTTAATTCAAGAAATATAAAAAGGGAAATTGTTTGGAAAGAGTCATATGAACACATTTTCTCTCTTTATTAAGAAAAAAGTTAATTTTTTTGAACTCATAACTTCTTAGTCATAATTGCATCAAAGTTTACATATGTAGTTGAAGAAATACAAAATTATAACATGCCCACCTGTTTCTTAATTTCACTCTCAAAAATTGAAAAAGCACTCTCCGTATTAAATACCGTAACCAAAGGAAGCTTGTTGGAAGATACAAACTCAGATATTGCACTCTTGACAAACTGACCATCTGCAAGATGAAAAAATGGGATATAAAAGTTTCCCTAAGCAACCTGGATCAAGATTCCAACCAATGTTAATGAGTAAGAAACTAACCAAAGTGGCTTATTTTTTCAGCCTCCCTTTTAAGTAAGACCAAAGCAGGGCGTTTAACTTCAGGGTCTATGTGGAAAAGCTTTGCGACGTCAGGATTCACAGTTTGATAGAAATTGACATCATCTTGGAGTCTTGATGCGGCAGCAAGCTCCTCACTCTCGGGACCCTATTGTCATGGCAACACGCCAAATCTGAATTACAATAGCATCTGAGAATATGATGACAGAGACTCAATATCCAATAACCTTATATGCCTCAAAACTTAGAATCACAATTGGAAGATGTTGATTGAACCAGAAGGTTTACTAGACAACATACTCAAGTCACCCTACTCAAAAAGGGCTGATCAAATTCTATTTAATTTGACTCATAATGATCAATTTATCAAATGATGACTTTGGTTATTAAATGATTGAACAATCAGAACCAATTTGCGTACTACACTTAGTTGATATTCATAGGAAGTATCTAATAAATTATGAGTTCAATATATCCTCTTTAGCAAATAGCTATGGATTTTCCTTCCTTTCGCCACATTCCGCTCAAACGGCTGAAGGAAGACAGTGCATTAAACTGTTTACAAGGGCCAATTTGATTCTCTTCTCCATAAATCTCAGACCGTAGATCTAGTAATTTTAGAATAAGATTAAAAAATAACACGGATAAAAACACGAAAGTTATATAAACTAAAATTTTATATAACGATTATAATAAAAATAAAAATTAATTATATTTGAAATGACATAAATTTTAATATGAAATTTTTGAGTTGTATACCGCATGAACACCAATCATTAGTATTTAACAGACTCCAGCTACCGTCCATTGAACCACTGGACCATGACAAGACTACAATACAATACGAAAATATAACAAGCCAAAAACAAACCATAGTATCATACCACCAAAGAGTCCAAGTAGCCCAAAGCGATTTTAGTTTCAGAAGTCAAAATGCGTTCGGCATCCTCCACGGTAGTAATGTTGTATAGACCAGGTCCTATCTTCTTCTTAATCCAGGTCACTATCGCCTCCCTGAATTGTCAATGAATAAATCAGTAGTCTCTCCCATTAAAAAAAAACTACTTAAACTTTCCATTAAACAGAGACAATGCATTAAGAAATGACCCCAGATAAGAAACCAAGTAGAAAACTATAGTTGTACAAATTTTTTCCATGACTCACCAACTCAACAGAATTATTCAGAATGCAAATATAATCGAAAAAGCATGATCTATTTGTCCAAAAAGAAACCCCATGATCCTAAATTTGTTTTTGTAGTCCAAACTTACTTGTTTCTAGCACCAGGATAGGACTTATGCTTTCCATCAACGAAGAAATAAACAGTAGGGAAACCCTGCACGCCATACTGTTGAGCCAGATCAATCTCCTCCGACTCCGTGGCATCCACCTTTGCCAACACCACTTCTCCTTTCAACTCCGTCGCCGCCGCAGCATATTCCGGAGCCAACGCCTGGCAATGCCCACACCAAGGCGCGTAAAATTCAACCATCACGAACTTGTTCTTCTCGATGAAGTCACTGAAGTTTCCTCTCTTTAAAACGACCACGTCCTTGTCCTCGACTTCCGGTTGAATATACGGATGCGAACCCGAGTCGTCGACATCTTGGTAGTTTCCGGAGTCGGGGTATTGGTCGTCGCCTCCTCCGTTGAGATGAGAGTGTGAAGCGGCCTCCGCTTCTTCGAGGAAACGGAGATCCTCGACGTTGTCGTCCTTAACGGTCGTGGAGATGGAAGGCGGGAAAGTTGAAAAGAGGAGGGAAATGAGAGTAAGAATCAAAAAGCATCGAAACGACGTCATTTTTCTGCTGGAAATGGGAGTTCAAAAGTTGAGAAATGGAGAGATCTGAGTAGCATTTTATAGTGCAGAAGGTAGAGTGAGTGAAGGAAGGAAGTCAAACGGAGCAAGAAGCCAACAATTCAGCACGTCGTCGTTTGAATGGCTTAATCATTCTGACAACCCATGTCCAGCAATGGCAAGAATCAAATATTCAAATCGCTGGATTTGGCTGGACTCTGATTTTTAGGCTAAATGCGCTCGAAATGTCATAAATGTATTTTTAATCTAACAAAATACTCTTAATCACATAATCAATTTGCTGGATTTGTTTAATTAACATATTTTTAGTTTAACCGAATATTCTTCAATAATTTTTTCCTTTTTTTTTTCTTTTTCTCTCTCTTTTCTCTTAAAAATCGAATAATGCCCTGAAGTTTTCAATCTATTTCCATATTTCGTCGTCGGTCGGTTGCTACTGGTTGATCACCATGTTAGCTGCCGGTCACTGACAACAATTTTATTTTTAACTTAAATTACATCAAAATAATTTTTTAACTTTTTTTTTCTCTAATTAAATTGTTCAAAATTTAAACAAAAAATTATATTCTTAATTAAGAAATGACCTAAAAATTAAATCACAAAATTGAATATTTAGCTTTACAATAATTAAAGTGGAGAGTTGTGACAAAATACTTTTTTTATTCAAACTATATTATATAATTATAATACTAAAAGATAATTGTTTATTATTAAAAGGTTTAATAGTTAAAATATATTCTCAACTTTTCACACAAAATAAAAATAAAAATTATTATGATAAAATTAAATTCAAATATAATTATATTAAAATTTTATACAATGTATAAATTTTTTATAATATTTTCTTTTTTCAATTTTCAAATATTATAATTCATATTAAACATGTAAAAGATTTAATTAAATTTAAAATCTCAATACTCACAATGAGTTAGTCCAATTTGTAAGGGAAGAAACTTGATTTTTTTATTAATCAAAATTCGATGAAGCATTCTAAAAATTAAATGCACCAAAATAATATGTGAGTTAAGTTAATAAAATTGACAAATTTATACATATGTAAAAGAAAAGTGAGAATTAAGTTAATAAATTTTGCAAAAGAACATAGAGAATTAAGTTAATAATGATTGAGGTTAAAACTATAAGTTCCAACAAATTAACACATCAAAGTACAAATTTTGCAAAATTTGAGGGGCCAAACCATAATATTGTCTTATTTTCAAGTGAGAATGTAACGGGTCCATGTTAATCTTGAGTTAATAGAGCTGAACCGAGTGAATATGAAAAGATTAAATTTGATTAATTTTAAAAATTTAAACTTTATAATTTTAATTTAAATTTGATAAAAATTTCAAAATTTAAAATTTTCAAATTACATATTAATTAAAATAATTAAATTAAATTAAATTTATTATTTATGTGATTTGAAATTAAAAATAAATTAATTAAATATAAATAATCGGACTCAATTAACTTTTTCGCATTATTTTTAAGTTGAAAAAAAAAAAACCCCAGTAATAATAATAAAACCGGTTTTCAAACCCCTCTATTCCCGACAAACTGAGCTTTCTCTGCATTTTCCTTCTCCTCTCTCTTCAACTTTAGGTAATATCTTCTTACCTCTTATTTATTTATTTATTTATTTCTGCAATTTGCTTTCTGTTTAATTGGAGTTCAGATTTATTTTATTTATGTTCTTATTTAATTTGTTTAATTTTCAGTTTTGTTTTGACTGCAAAATTGGAACTCGTTCCCGTGAATTCATTTTAGCTATTTATTTCTGGATTTTACTGTTTTATTATTATTGTTTTTTAGGATTTCTTATATCCGTGTATTTCTTGAGCGTTTTTGTTGATCTTGACTGTAGGGATTTTACTCTCTTAAGTTTTATTCTGTTGATCTTCTTAGTTCTTAATTTGAAACCCTAGTGTGATTTGATCTTAATGTTGGGTTTTATGAGTTTTGCTGAATTGCCTTTTTCCCTCCCTTTTTTAATGTAGAATTATGAAGGATTAATGGTGGAATAATTATAATTTAGTCTTTGGGGAATGTGTAGTGGTATTAGCCTGTTAGGGAAAACTTTTCTAGATTTAATCTCACTTTTTTGATTCATTCTACTTTAAATCATAGTAAACAGAGGAACTGAACTTAAAGCAGAGGTGCAGTTAAGCAAAAAGGAAGAGGAAAGGATGCATTCTTTTGGGTACAGATTAAATGCTCTTCTAACATTTTCTGTGACGATTCTGGCACTAATCTGCACCATGGCGTCTCTCTCAGACAACCTCAACACTCCCACTCCCTCTGCAGAAATCCAGGTCCATCTTCACAGACATACTCATATTTGGATATGTGTTTAGATCAATGATTTGTTCTCTTTTTTATGAATCCTTTTGGATTGTTATGTGTTTTTGTCTCTGATTTTTATGTTGTTGGGTGTGCTATAGATTATGGACATTAATTGGTTCCAGAAGCAGCCGCAGGGGAATGATGCGGTAATGTTGTTTCCATTACCTTATATTTCATTTGGTCATATTGTTTCCAGTTACTTGTTAAATTATGTTTGGTATTGTCACTGCTTGATTACGTATATCTTTACCCTCTCCCATCTCTCCCTTCCTTCTAAACTGTTTGTTGGGTTAATAATCTATTATTTTCTGCCATAGTTTGGTTTTCATCTTGCAACTACTGCTAGTTTTTGGTCAATTCTAACTAATGCTTTTGACTTTATGTAGGTCAGCCTGACGATGAATATATCAGCTGATTTGCAGTCATTGTTTACATGGAACACAAAACAGGTTTGCTTCTTCATAAATCATCTTTATATTTCTATTCTCATTTGCATCTTTCATATATTATTGGTGCTGAGATGATTCTTTTGACAATGGACTTTGAAAAGATTTTCACTCTGATATTTGAATACTTCTTTTGATTTTCTATTACCTTTTTTGTATTTCAAAAATTCATATTTGTAATCGAAAAATTCCGTTTTTTATGGGTGGTAATATTCTTAGGCTTCCCTTTTGCAGTGCTGTTCTTCTCTCATAATCATCCATCATTTGGAGCTGATTTTAAATATCATCACCTTGTTGATCATCGTAGGTTTTCATATTTGTAGCAGCAGAGTACGAAACCCCAAAGAATTCCTTGAATCAGGTAAGGTTTAATGCTTCTGCTATTACGTGTTTGAGCTGTCTCTAACTTAGATTTCTCGAGGCCAAGGCTATTTATGTTTTTGTCTTAGCTGAAGATATGTTCACTCATTGATTCTTTTTTTTTATGTGGTATTTTATAGGTATCACTGTGGGATGCTATAATACCTGCCAAAGAGCATGCAAAGTTTTGGATTCATACCTCAAACAAGTATCGATTTGTTGATCAGGTATGCCCATTAAGATGAAGTAGCCTATTATTGTTAGTCTAGATTTACATAATCTTGTTAGGGCTTTCCTGCAATTGAGAATTAATTCTCTCTTTTCTTTGATCATTCCTCATCTAGGGAAACAATCTCCGTGGCAAAGAATTCAACTTAACATTGCATTGGCATGTCATGCCTAAGACCGGAAAGATGTTTGCCGACAAAATAGTCATGACCGGTTATAGTTTGCCGGAGGAATATAGATGAGGTTATCATGGGTGTATGTTTTGAGGTTGCTGTAACTTTAGCTTTCTCAATGCGGATATTATAGCTCAGCTGAATCAGGAAACTTGAGAAGTAGCCTCCTTTAGATGGGGATATTAAAAGCTCGGTTAATTTAGATGGTTTGAAACATTGATATACTTCATGATTGAGAAAGGTTGAAATGTATACCATTTTCATTCGCTTAATTTCTTTTGAACAGCTGTTTTACAAGATGAATTTGCTTATGCAAGTGTTGTAAATCACAATCAATGAAATTCAATGAAAGAATGATAACCACAAAGAACATACAATCACTGGCAGAGCTTATCTGAAGAGCTCGCTACCCAGTGTTACTGCACCAATCTCCTGTCCTGATTCAAGATGCAAACGACAGATTTCTTTCTCTTGAATTCGTTCTAGCTCTTCAACGATGCCCTTCATGGATGGTCTTCTAGGGCTAATTTCCACACATTGCATTGCCAACTTCACTACTTCTTTCGCAGTATGCATTGAATTGTTACCTATGACCTTATCGACAATATTGTAGTTATCCTTAGCCTTCGAAGCAGAAGCAGAGGCTTTCGTAAGAATGGAAGGTTGCTTATAAAATGTTATTGCATGACAATGATGCTATGGTAATCAAGGTGGTGAGCTGAAAAATTCGGCAAACCTGCATTATTAACGTTGGTACTGAGTTTGAATGATCTCTGCAGAGTGCTTCACGACCACTAGTCAATTCCAGTAGGAAGACCCCAAAGCTATACACATCGCTTTGCACTGAGAATTTCTTTGATGAGTACAACCTTCAGAAAACAGAGGATGAATCAGGCAAGTATGGAAGTCTTTACACTACATCAAGTATGCAATGGGTTTCGAAGAGGGATTCTGGTTTGCATACTCTGGGTCAAGAAAGCAGTCGATGGCTGAAGATGATGCGTAAAACTGATCCTCAGACAGCAATTTGGACAATCCATAATCAGAAACCTTGGCTGTAAGATTTTCATCTAGAAGAACATTGCTACTTCTGAAATGCATGTGCAAGAGAGGAGAAGCCAAACTGTGAAGATATTCAAGTCCTGGTCCAAAGAACAAGTACTATTGAGAAAGCTAACAAGAAAAGAAAGTGGGGTTGGAACATTAAACTGGTGAATGTACCTCTGGCTGCACCTAGCGCAATCAACAACCTTTGCCGCATGTTTAGTTTTCCAGTTGGTGAACCTTCATTGTCTGGAAGAAAGAACAAGGAAAAAGAACCTTGGATTAATCAGCATCAGGACATTCGTGATTCGTAGATTTATGTGAAGAATCATTACCATATAGGTGATTTCGAACATTTCCATTAGGGATGTAATCATAGACTAGAAACTGCTGGTGGCCATCTTCACAATAACCAACAAGCTTGACAAGATGCTTGTGGCTGACTTGAGCTATTTGCTTTACCTGCATTGCACCCAGACAAATAACCATGAGTTCTCTGAACTAGTTTCTTAGATACCAAGAAAGCCCATTTCCAGGGTTTGGTAAGTGGTTTTGATTCAATATTTCATAATAGTTGATGTTTTGTTTATAATGCTCGAAACTGAACATAATTAAGGCTCTCCAGCAACAGTATGGAAAAAAATGTTTTACCTCATGAAGGAAAAGGTAAACCTGGGTAGTTAAGCACCTTTTGATTGCCACAATAGCTCCATCTTGAAGTAGTCCTTTATGGACTAAACCAAATCGACCTTCACCAATGATATTACCTTGACTAAAGTTGTTTGTAGCATGTTCCAGCTCTGACATTGTTAGTTGCCTTAGATTTAGTGTATCATGTGGAGATGGAGCTCCAGCATATTGGGAAGTGTTAACTCTTTCCAACTCAACTGCTCAGATAGAAAAAAAGGGAGAAACACTGTTATGAGCAATTGACATGGTTCATCCAGTCAGGAAAACCTGGATAATGCATTCACAGGCATCATTTTGGAAAATCTGAAGATGTCACAGAAATTGTAAGCCTCATAAATTTCTGCATCTGTGTTGAGAAGAAAATCGAATTACCAGTAGGAGATGGCATGGAAGATGCTGTCTCAAACGTTCTCCTCATGAATCTTTTAACGCGCATCAAGCAGATATACACAAGAACCAAAATGATCACCACAAGCAGAGCCGCACTTGCGCCTCCAATTATGGCAGCAAGTGTCTGTTTCCTTGGTTTCTTATCACCTGCTTGCAAAGGTGTGATTGTTGGAACACCATTTTCCTCATCAACCGAAGCTGCTGCTACCCTTCCATGTCTTGATTTAGAGGGCTTCTCTTGTAATTGAATTGCAGAATTTGAGGGGATGGAATTTGGAGCAAAAGAGAACAATTCAATTAATCTACTTGGAAGAGATATGACAGAGATTCAAGGAATCCTGTGCAATAATAGGATCCCTAGGTATTATCACAAATATTTTTTGATTAAGCAGCAATAAAACGAGGAAACAGCTTGTTATTACTCAAAACAGTCTTTTAGAATCTGAGATGAAATTAATCTTCTGTCAATGGAGCAGATGGTGCAAAAGAAAAGAAAGCAATCTTAGATCTAAGCCTACCACAGCTCAACTCAGAAATTATTTCTTCTATTTGTATCAGACCATGGATTGTAGAACAAAGAGTTGAAACATTGTTACCGCCATTAAAATGGTTTCAGGTGTTCAACAAGGAAGAACCAAAGAATAATTTCCTATGCAGCTACTGATATGAAAGCAGGCACTAGCTGTGCCTCTGAAACCATCCCAAAGTGTCATGTCTCTGTCAGGAAAACTAATGTTTCAAAGCCCGAGCAACCGGTAAGTTTTAACTCATATGGTTACCAGGTCATGCTAGTTACACATGTTGAGACTGCAGTGCCTCCATTAGAATGTTTGGAACAGTATATAAAGAAATTTTATATGCATGCAGACATGAAGGCATTTCCATGAAAATAAAGCAGATCTATTTTGGACAGACACTCAACATTTGGAGAAGATTTTCTCCAGCAACTTGCTGTATCTTCTTGTTTGCATTGCTTGCGCTTGTTTGCACAATACATATGGTAAGAAGCTGCCGTATATAGTGATGTATTCTATCTTTTCTGATATATTATGAATAAATTATAATCATCAAAGTGACAGGAATTTAGATAAATGCATAAAACAAAAATCGTGCTGGCAGGAGAGTTGCCATGGGAGCTTACAAGAAAACAGCATCCACATCTTCTGGTTGATAACATTTGACAAATGGCCATTGCCTCAGGCAGGGGAACCTCCCAAATCTACTGCTTGTTTGTTGAGGAGTTCAAACTGTGCTCTTGCAAATGAGAAAAGCTTCAGCTGCAACAAACAAGCAAACAATGGAGTGCTGTTCTATTTCAGTCCTAATAGTGTCTCATTATGGTAAAAGAAAAGACAATGATAAGAATGAATCAAGGGACTCTGGCATATCCATTCACCTAGAATCATCGATAATTTCCATGAACAAAGCAATTCCAGCAAAAGAACAGTTTCAAAATTCAAGGTAAGCAAAAAACTTCCATTAAGAAAGAAAACAAGGACAGCTTACTGTAGAGCTTGTGACTTAGACAGTTGGGTTGCAGCAGTTGAATCAATAAAAGAAGTGGCAGCTCACTCCATTGAATCCTCCAGAGACCAAGCATTATCCCGGCACTAAGCACTCCCTCATCCCTTGAGTAGTCACCACCAACAACGTGCCAAATACGGAAAACCTCTTGTCACTTCTATACGGATTTACAACCACATCATTGACAGTAGAAGTTTAGCCACTGGTTCATATCAGTAAAATTTTGTTGGATAACAAGAGTCTTGAGTAACCAGGCAACAACACTAGAAAAAGGAGCCTTTCTTACTCAGCAATCTGTAGAAAAAGACAGATAAACTTTCACCAACAGTGACCAATTAGATAGAAGACCATTCACAAGAAACTTTTGTTGGTACTCATGGTGCACAAATTTCTATGGTACTTTCTGGTAATTCAAACTCACTGGATGAGTAGATAGCAAAGCTTTTCATTAGAGAATTTTGCATAAGAAATGTCTGATTGAACAATAAAGCTTCTCTTTACTCACATTCCAGCGAAGCTATCAGAAAGAACAGTTAAAAGAATTCTGTCTTTATTGAAATGCACAGATATAGTTATCTCTGGTTTTTCTTAGCTAGCCAATAATGTTCATTTCTGTAAATCTCCATTGGCATGCAAATCCTAAAAGGTTCCCTGAAAGAATCTAATACAGCGGTCAACTGTCAGCCAAGAATAATGCATGCCAGAGCCAGACCATGCAGAAATGATATAGAATTACAGTGACATAACATGTCCTTGAAGCTGTTTGCAGGAAACTGATCCAAGGTGAAGTCACCATTGACAGAATGTCTCTATACCAATAACGCAAAGTACCCAGCAACACCACAAGCAAAAACACTTGCATAAAACGAACCATTAAAGCTGTCCATGCCCTTCAGACAGAGTTATCTTATCAAGTCAAGAACAAAAGCTGCTTTTTCCTTGGCTTAGTAGAGCCAACTGTTTACTGTTCCCAGAGGCCTCCTTTTGTAGGTATGCAACTATGCATTGAATAATGAAGATTTCCAATAAGCAGCAAGGGACAGAAGCAGACCACATAATCAATTGTCATACACAAATCTTTCTAAGTAGGGTCGGATGTTCCTATGAGGCAAAACATAAGTTTAAGTTTCACATCCAATTAATCGACGATAAATATAAAGACCCAACTTGAATATAAAAACACAAAAAATAAAATATAAGCGAAAAGGCTCAACTTAAAAATAGGAGTGCAAAGAATAGAATATTTAACATACGTGAGTTAATACCATGTTAACAAGATCCCATCACATGCAGGTAGAAACATGAAAGATTATCAAGTGACAATTTTGGAAGGGGCAGGATACATTAATTACGAATAAAACGCAGAACAAACTTTGAACTCTAATATTTTGTTAAGTATCCAATTTAAAATCAATTTGATAATAAGTGAAGGAAGTCAAGTTGAATATAAAAACATAGGAAATGAAATATTTAACAAAGGTGAAATAACACCACCACTTTAACATCAGAGTATTTTCTTGGTTTCTCCCATAGAATGGTCAATGTTTACATGTAACAATTTAACTTCGAGTTAATCTGTTTACCGTGTGCAACACTTCATTCCATTTTCACCCTTTTTTCCCATTTCCCTCAAATCTCTTCACTTTAGATTATCAGCAGAGTAAAGACTCGGACAAGAAGTATGTTTGGTCTTGTGTCTGTGAGAGGAACATGGGAAAGATGTTGTGAAGCTTGTCCAGTTGTAGTGGTTTAGATGAGAAGTCCCAATCAGGAGGGTTTGGGGACACATGTTTGTAACGAGCAGGCAATGAGAGAGGGACCATTTTCCATGGTTGCGCTTGCATTGCAGGCATAGCTGCCGAGACAATCACACGAGAGAAAATGTGATGGGGGCGCTGACAGCCGTTCACATGCAAACACACCTTCCTAACTCCCTGCCCTGCAATTGTTATGGGGGGTCCATATTCATTACAAAATCTACAAACTCTTCTTTTCCAATTCCAAATATGGCAATCAACAATCAGCCACCAAGCTATGGATTCATTGTAGCTGCAGTGTAGGCTCGGTCCATTTTAATTTAGGGCTTTTCAAAAGGGAATGGAGTGAACATAAATGGAGGAGAAATGGGCCTCAATGCTTTTTTGCTTCGGGCTTTGGACATGGAGAAAAACCCAAATTAAAGCATCATCTATCGCCTTCCTTCATTTCATTTTCATTTTTCATGTTGAATTAAGGAGAATTCCTCAAATCCGACGCCAGGAGTTCGACCATGATCAGCGTTCTCGCTCAGGTTCGCAATCGAATCAAATCCAAAACGCTTGAATATCTTTGCTTTCGTAATTCTTCTTATATCTTTTGAAATTTCTGATATTTGATGAAAATGCAGGATCGTATGCTTGGTGCCGCACTAGGATGCGCATTTACGGGGATCGTAGTATTCGAGCTGCGAAAACGCATCTATGAATCTATTGCAGATCATCAATCTCAACTCGCTTCCCAATCTCAGGTCCCTTTTTTCATTTCCAACAGTGAATTTTATGTCTGAAACCCTAGGAATTTACTTAGGAACCTAAACTTAAAAGCTTCTTCCTTTATGTAAGTGCTCAAGCTAATGCTTAACGGTTTCTGTAGAACAAGTAACAATGTCCTAGTTAACGCGGGTGCCAACTGCAAGGTGTTCTGTTGAAAGTTGAAACCCCCTAGTGCTTCAGTTCTAGTGATAAGGGATGGGAATTTGATTGGAGGCTTGAAAGGAGTTAACAAGGAAAACTTTAGGTTTTTAGTAATGAAAGAACAAGTGGAAATGGCTTTCTTCTCCTTCATTCTGAGGATTTCTCCTTTAAACTTGTTCTTTCTAAGAATTGAACTTGAAAAAGAGAGATCTTATGAGGAATAAAATAGTTGCTTACTTACCTGTATAAGTTCTCTATGGTCTTTGATGAAGGAGACTGGGAGATTTGTTGCCATTTTCATTAAAATTTGAATCTCAAAACCTACCTCTTAGTATCTGTCAATGCTTTAGAAAATAACGACTGAAATTGGTGATTAGACTGCGTAGTATTTCCCAACTGGACTGTGCATAACTTAAGGCAATTAAACTGCTTATATATTATTTGTTAGTAACGGGTTTCATACTTTAACAGGCAAGGAGAATAATCTCGTCTAAAATGTCATCAATAATGTTGTTAATGGTTTGAATAATTTGTAGGAGATGTAATTGCTAGAGATATTTTGATTGCTTTCACAGCCTTTAAATATGTTTTGTACACTTGTTTTAGTGACTGTGGAAACAACCAAATATCTTTGGCAATCTTATTGCCCTATTGAGGAACCATTTTCTTCAAAGTTCTATCTTGTAGATAATTTATGTTACGGCTATTGGAATAAGTATAAAACCTTGCGTTCAAGTTCACGTGCCTTGTTGCTATACTAGCAGATTTTGCTTTCACTGGTAAAAGTTTGTTTCATCTTTTGTAGTGTTGGGGTTTAAATTCTCATAGTTTAACTTTGAACTTCTTCCAGATGAAAGAGCCAATATTAGGAAAGAAATCTCGCTCCGAGTTTGCACTTCTGTGGAACAAAGCTGTGGACCAGATATTTGTGCCAGTAATTGAGTCCATCAGTTCGCGTAGATGGTAGTAGAAGATTTGGAGCAAATGTTCTCTAATTTTTTTAACTGAAAGGGTGCATTCATCCTGGGGTTGTGCAATGTTGTAACTCAAAACATATAATAATGGTAAATGCCATCATTTCTCTCCTTCTTCCTGAAGACTTCTTTCTCGGATGAGTTGATTGTTTTCTATAAGCCTGTCAAACATTTGATTTAGCCCTGCCACAAGCTTGATACCATTTCCTTATTTACTAGCATTGAATTATTAGTTGTATCATGAATGGTTCTTCATAGTTCACATCTCGGTATGATGATTGATGATAGATTGGTGGCTGATAGATACCATCTTCTGGAGTTCTCCATTGCCTATGCGCTTCTGGTAAGAGCAGTGGCTTTGTTTAGGCATTACTGGCCTTTGCAAACTTGCCAGTAATACCTTAGGTAGGGTTATGGAAACGTGATATTTTTATGATATATCTTTATATTAAAACTTTTGAAGTAATACTATTTGCAGTTATGCTCAGAATTTATACAGCAAAATCAGATCCAAATTTCCTCTCATGAATCCATGTTTCTAAACATAACATTGGTGGTTTAATTCTTGTTACCAAATCCAAACCCTAGTGGTTTAGTTGGTATCAAATACCTAAAATGTGAATCTAATCCCAATAGTGCAATTAGTGTTTTGATTCAAAAAATCAAAATATTAAATGTCTTTATGATATTAGAGATGTAGAATCATTTCATGACTTTGTTTTCACATGTCTGTCAATCATAAACACGGAAGTAATACGGATTAAAATTTATTAAAAATTATAAATGAATATGATAAAAATTAAAAAAAAATTATATTTGATATGTCAACATAAATTTTGATATATAAATTTTATATTTTACACTTAAAATCAAAATTTAACATCACATAAACGTGATATGTCAATATAAATTTTAACAGAAATTTTTTATATTAAAAAAAAAAATTTAACGCAAGACCTACAGTTTTTTGTCTGCCATTGCCTTGGACGGATTGTGACGGTAACATAATACTAGCATCTAACTGATTTTGCTATTGCTCTGAGATTATGAAAATAGTGTAAATATCCGAAACAATATCATGCAATTTTATAACAAATTGAATGATAAACAAATACACTCCGTGACAGCAGATTGAAAGGAGGAAAACCAATTAGAAGAGAAATACAAGAGAGTAGAAAGATAGAAGAAAGGTTTAATTCTAACTGTTATCAAGCCTTAGTCTATATTATACAAGGGAGAATCGGTGGTTGAAGAGCACAACGATCAGGCATCAGGTTGAACTGAGTTTGCTCGATTAGCATTAGCTCGACGGCTGTTCAGCACATAGTAAGCACCCATAGCCAAAAGCACTACAAATGCCAAACCAAAAATAATGCCAGCAATTCCACCAGCTCCCAGTTGATGATGCCCTGGTTTCTGTTGTGTTGATACCTTGCTTTCAAGTGCTTTGGTACTGTCCACTTGAGCTGCCATAGGCAATGGTGAGCAACTGGAAGCTGCACAGGGGTTTTTGGAGTCTGGCACTTGGTTTTTCGGATGGAAGAATTCATATGCTGAGGGTGAGAAGGCCATGGGATTTTCATAAGCAATGCCATGGGGAGCTCTGCCTTGACCTTTGGCAATAGACAGAAGAGCTAGAGAAGATAAGAGAAGCAAGAAAGAAGCAAATGGCGTCATGTCTTCACTCTTTGCTGTTTTTGATTGCAGAGAAGCTAAACAGCTGTGGCCTTTGAGTTAAAACTTTGGGTGCCTTTTCAATGGCTTTTATAAGTCCTTTAAAGTGGTTGTTGCTTGGCATTTAATTTTGGTAAGGTAAATGACGGTTCAAAAGGAGGGTTAGGGGGGGACAAAATGATGAGAATGATTCTTTCTAAATAGTTGGTCTCCCAAATTTCCCTTTGATTTCAACCTTGGAATATCTCTGCACAATATGTACATTGCCAAGGTTCACGTTAGCCCCAAGGAAGTGTTGCCAAAAATCACTTCGACCGAATGGTTAAAAAAGAATGGTGACATATCGTAAGATTTGATATTAAACCAAGTAACTTCAACCCTCACCCTCAATTATCGAAAAAAAAAAAAAAGAAACCTCAAGTGATCAGGGCTTGATAAAGTGTCCAATATTGCAAGTTTTCTAAACTAAATACCTCATGCTCTTATTCTTCTGCCCTTTTCTCATCATTACAGAACATAGCAAACTGCCCCAACATGGCAAAAGCTCAGTGGAGTTGCTGGGTTATTATCAACTTGTCTTTGTTCTTTAATCTCCATTGATTTATCATTTCACTTGTCTCCCATATACTTTCTCTCAAAGCCAAGTTTCTATCTGCTTGAGTGCCTTCTCAGATACTTCTATGGACTGGGGACTGACAACAAAAGAATTATTATAACTTCATTATAGTTTATCATACACTCACATGGAATTCAAATGAGAAGAAAATCATACTCCAAATTCATCATTTACAAGAAATTATTAAATCATAGTAGAAAAGTACTAATAGGAAACAATGTTCTGAATGAATTTCTTTTCATATATTCTGTATTATACATGAATAAAAAAATTGAAGCATGGGTTTTACTTAGCTTGAAGGATCAGCAAAGGGCCTAAAAACACATGTATGATGTGAGTAATTATAATGGCTAGCCTGTGTGTCACCTACCTTGACCATTATTGCAGGAAGGGTTGAGCATGCCCAAAAGCCCCAAAACTGAAATCAATGCAGCCATCTTCCCCACATGTAATATTAAAATCATGTCACTTGTCATGCTTTATTACAGTATCTCACATCTTGTTCTGTCTGTTTCTTACTCATTTTTTCTGCCTATTTCTCTCCAACCCTGCAGAAGCCCATTTAACATCTCCACAAGATTCTTGTTGTTTGAGTCAATGGGCTTTTAGGATGCTTCAGGCTTTCACCTCTGAAGTCACATGTTTTAGTCATATGTGTTAAATATTTTCTTTGGGCTGAGACACTCTAGGAACAATAGGGATCACCCAGATTACCTAAAGCCAAGGTAATTGGGTTCGATCAGGCAAAGAGACAAACCCATGTTTCTGTTCAAATTTTACAAACAAGGCATAATTTTTTTAACTATTCAAAATTAAGAGGTTGTTGGGACGATCCATTGTCTTAATCTAACCCTTTTCTTCCACTATTCAAGCCGATCTTCTTTTCTTCATAAAGAAAGTTCTAGCTTGAAGATCAAGTGCTGCTGAATACTGAAATTACAATAGCCAAAATGGTTTCATGACCTTGGAATTCATGGTCTGCTATGTCTTCAAAAGACAGGGATTAATTAACCAAATTAACCAGCTAGAAATCAAGTCATATTAATTGTTTTCTACAGTGTTAACTTGTCTGGTAGTTGGCTTGTTAATTTCTGATACTAGTGCTGATCAACAGGTACAGAGTACCAAACAAATCAGAGGTCCCAATCATTTACATCATCACTAATCACAAGTTAAAACCTAAAATACTGATATTAAGAAATGAAAATGAAGATAATGAGTTCACAGTTGCATAAATCTCGACATTTCGAGTTCTGACAAGTAACTTGCGGCAATTGGCACAATGCTTTCTTGATGTGGCATTTGATATGACAAACATGGGTTAATTTTGCTGACTAAGTTTTTGCTCTAGATGAATCTTGGATTAGTGTGGAATGCTCTGGAGAACCCATAACTAATGCAAATTATTATGATGATTTGAGCTGTTATGTATATTCTAACTGAAGATTTCCTCTTCATTAGTGGCTTGACTCTTGGCTTTTTCTTTTTTCCTTTATTTTTCCCCTCATGTTCAAAAACATTAGCATATCTCCATTTTTGACTTATTTTAAATTTGTAGTCTATTATTGATGAATCATCGACGAAATACTTTTTCATTGATAAATTTTGTTGATAATAATAATAATAGCTTTTTTATTTTCTGTTGGTATTTCGTAAATAACTGCTAACAAAAAATTTTCGCCGGTAAAATTTCATTCATAATAAAAAGGATTTTAGTAGTGTCAACCAAGAAAGAGAACCTATTTTATTTGTTTGGTTTTGCTTCACTTGCTTCAAGTTGATGATTTCACCACTATCAAATTTGAATAATATTTTGCCTTCCAAAACAAAGGATAGAGTGACATCAATAATAATATCCAAACAATGTTTCTCTTTCATATGCACTTCAGCAGCCTTCTCTATAATTTAAAAGCCAAAGTTGATCATCAAGGAGCTAAGGACTCACCTACTTTGCTATTAAAAATGAATAAAGGGCCATAAAATAAGGACAAGATAATGTAAATTTATTCACTAAATTATAATATTTTATGGAGAGGATGACAAATAACCAACTTAAAAAGAAAAAAAGAAAAGGCAAAAGAATCCCAAAGCTAGTCTTATTGACCTAACACATTTTCTTTTCCTTTCCTTTTCTTATTTTTGTCCTTAGCAACAACTATATGTTACTTAAATAATATACATATCTCATTTGCAAAAACCACCACCACAAAAGCCAACTCATCTAATTTCTTTTGGAATACATCGTCTAGATAGTAATAATTAAGTACCAGTCTTAGTTTAAGTGTAACCATAAGCATGAAAATATTGAGTGACTCTTTGTTAAAATACTCAAATATAGAGTATTAATCTAAGAGATTGAGGAAAAGAATGCTTACTTGCTCAAATACTATTGAAAAATAAATAAGATTCCCACAACCTTAAAAAAAAAAAAAAAAAAAAAAAAAAAAAAAAAAAAAACACCCAAACCCAAACGCAAATTTTTGCAAAGGAAAAACTAGAAGTTGGGTTAAAATAGAGTTGTTTAATAAATTTCTTAGTGCATATAAAACCTATTATGCTAGATGGTACATCCCTAGCTTCAAGTGGATGATCACTAGTCATGAGGGATTCCTTCACAATTCAAGCTTGTCTCACAAACAACAATTTTGTTAGGGGATTGAAGAATAATAAAGTTACTTTTACATCAATTTTAATTGAGAATAAAATTTTGCTTGAAATGTCGTAATCAAAGTTAGGGATGATTAATTAAGTAAATTCATTTTCATCATCAAGAAGTTGGCAAAGCTATATTTTATAGCATGATTAGCTTGATCTGCAAGTCAATACAATGGATTGGCGACAAATGGATAAAGTTAGTGGCTGAGACTAAAGAAAACAATATATGTTTTACTAATGGAATTATGCAAAAAGAAACATGAATACACAACATATATATATATATATTAAAAAAAAAAAAGATGATAAGGATGAACGAAGATGACGACATGACATACAACTTAAACAACATTGAAAAAACAAAAAAAAAAAAAACCATGTCCATAGATTTTTATCTACAGTTCAATGGCTCCCTCAAGGTTCACCTGCCAACCCTATGTAAGAGATAGAAAGAGAATGCAAAAGGGAAGCCTCAGATAGACTTGCACTCTTCTCCACTTGGTTATTCTTTTGGGAAACATTTGCATCATAATTCATGACCATTTTTTTTCTTGGATTATCTGTGAAAATGAAGCTGAATCTAAGAACTGCTCCTGAAAGATCCAAGGGCCTTGATGGCTGCTGCCCTGAGGATGTATTGGTGGTAGAATGCAGCAACGGCAGCTCCAATGAAGGGTCCAACCCAGAAGATCCACTGACCAAAGAAGAACAGAAGGAGATAAGAACATAATTGAAAAACTTATTGAAATGGGAAACATATGCAGAGAAAGGAAAATGATTTACTTGGTCATCCCAAGCCTTCTGTTTGCCGTAAATCACAGCAGCTCCAAAACTCCTAGCAGGGTTGATACCAGTGCCAGTGATTGGAATTGTGGCAAGGTGAACCATGAACACAGCAAATCCAATGGGGAGTGGGGCCAATACCTTGAATTTTTTTTATATGCAAAGAAAATCAATCAGTCACAATTTAATAAATTGAAGGGAAAAAGAGGAACCAATATTCACTGCAAGTGGCAACCCTCATGCCTAACCATGAAAGTTCCTAGTGGGACAAGTTGAAAATTAGTGGTAGTAGAGTCTAGGTAGGACAATATCTACAATTCAATAATGCAGCCATTTTTCTTATAGACCTCCTAGAGGGCTTCCTATGATCTGTTTCAAGGGATCAAACTAAACCATCAAGTGGCTACAAATCTAATTAGGTTTAATAAAGTTGGTTAATTATGCAAATTAAATTATCATTATTTAAAATTTAAAATTTAAAATTTAAAATTTATTTCAAATGATTCCTACGGTTGATTTTAAGATTTAAATTATAATATTTATAATTCCTTCTATTATTTTCAGATTTCAATTTTTTGTAAAAAAAAATCACTACTTAATAATTCTATATCTTGAAAATCAAACTGTATTAACTCTTTGTATAAAAATGTAGAGTTAATTGTGCTTTGTGCACTAATCTGTGTGAGAAAACCCATATTAGGTTAAAACCTAACCATTTTTACTGTATTTGAAGTTATCCATGCTTGAAAGTGAAAAGTCCTTCAAAATCAAATCAATTGTGGGAAAGAAAGAGGGAAGAAAGGTCAGTAAGAAAATGACCTATTACCCAAAACGATAAGAAAGTGGAGATAAAAAGATAAAACACTTAACAACAAAATAGAAGAGAGTGGATTAAAGAGGTATGATAAAGTACATACAGGAACATGGGAATCCCTTGCACTCCTCTTGGGATCAGTGGCAGAGAAGACAGTGTAGACAAGAACAAAGGTCCCAATGATCTCAGCACCCAATCCAGTGCCCTTGTTGTAGCCACTTTGGAGCATGTTGGCACCACCTCCGTAGGTGTTGTAGTAGGTCTTCTGGAAAGCCTTGACGAACCCGCAGCCGCAGATGGCACCCAAGCACTGAGCTACCATGTAGAAGAAGGCTCGGAAGAGTGACACCTTGCGTCCCAAGAACAGTCCGAAGGTCACAGCCGGGTTGATGTGTCCTCCTGTGTCACAGTTTAGAAAACTTTCGTCAACGGTGCATTAATGGACAGTTACACGAGTGGATGCATCATGCATGCTGCTGACTATTGTTTGGTTACTGGGAAACTTCCTTTCGGCTTTCTCAGCCAAAAGACAAAACAAAGAACTGTTATTATTCTTGTTGTTGGTGTTGAAGGTGGTTAAAAAGAGAAAGAAAACTCACCAGAGATACCGGCAGTGCAGTAAACAAGAATGAAAATCATGCCACCGAAAGCCCAAGCAATACCCAGAACGCCAACACCACCACAGTCAGGGTCCGTAGTGTTCTTGGTAGGGTCGGTTTGGACATTATAACCAATCACAGTCAACACTGTGACATACAAGAAGAGAAGGGTAGCAATGAACTCAGCAATCACTGCCCTGTAAAACGACCATTTGGTCAGCTCTTCTAGATCAAACAATGGTGCCGGGGGTGGATCATGGTAGTCCTTGGCCGAGAACTCCCCGCCAGGTTGTTCGGCAGTCTCAACATCCTTGCCCATATTCTTCTTCTCTTTGCTAAAACCTTTTGCTTATGAGAAAGAAAGAGAGTTCGGAGCTTTGGGTTTGTAATGAAGCTGTGGATGAAGAAAGCTGAGTGGGAGCAGAAGGGCATATAAAGGAGAGAGAGTGGAAGGAGAAAAGATGATAATGATTAAAGGGACTGATTATGTGTAATGATATTATTTTAACATGAATTTTCAGCCGTCCAATGCACCTTTGATTTCGCTTTTCTTCGTTTGCATGGACCCACCATTAGCTATACAACGGCTACTTGTTTCTTTCTCTTCACGCTATTTCATTTTTCTCGTTTGGTAAGGATGATGACGCGATCCAACGGATGCTTATGAACCCAAAAAGTTACTGAAATTGGGAAATCTTAATGTTTGAGAAACATGCTATTTTAGTTGAAATAATTCATATAATTTTTTAATTTTTATTTTTTAATAAATTTAAACATCAAAGTCCAAACACCTTTAATTATTTTCAATTTAAAAGAAATTGGATTTAGTAATTGCTAATTAATTTGTTAATTTGGCCAATATAAGTTGACATTGTGTTTTCATTAATAAATAATTTGTAAATTTGAAAAATATATAAATGATCCTATAATAATTAACCATTTCTTTTTATTGTAAAGATAAGATAATCTTTCCTAGTCTTAAACTTTTTTTAAGCAAAAAAAATTATTTAATTTGAGGTTCAAATCGAACCCTATTTGATTAAGAAGGCATCATTGAAATATAGGAGCATATGCTTGAGTTATATTCCCTAAAGCCTTAAAATTTTACAAACGAACACAAGTTAAATTCTGCCAGTAAACCTTGTCGGTTAAACTACAGCCACAAGTTGCAAAATTCAGAGGGAAGCAAAGAAAAAAAAAAAAAAGAGTGTATATATATATATATATTTTCATACTCCTTAAACTGAAATTCCCAGAAGCAGGAAACTCTTTGCTAAGAAAATACCAATTATTTTATGTTATCCAGTGAAGAGAAAATAATAGTATATAGATAACCCCATGATTCCCTAATTATTAATTGAATTATAAAATTAGCAAAATTGTTGTCGTGATGGTGGGCTGGTGATGGCTTTGCCAGATCAACTTATCTGGACATACCTGAAAGCCATCTATATTTTGCAGTATCAATGGTGGATGTTTTCTGGGTTTTGTTCAATCATGAGGATGTGCATGAAGCAGCTGAAATTTCTTTTATAAAAGATTAAATTGTACCCATGGATCCTGCTGATAAAGTTTATGTTAAATGCCAACTAGATTACACATAGACCACCCATGTATCCATATAACTCGCTTAATATACTGACATGGAATTTGAAAAAAACAAAAATAATTTTGTCATGCATGAAACTGTGTCGTTTCATACAGTTTTTTCTCCCTAAACTACGTCGTATCAATGTAAATATAAAGGACCCAAAGTTCTCAAATACCTCATTTCTCCTATTGTCTTTATCTCTCTAGCCATAAAAACCTCCTCCCGCTCTCACTGTCACCGGTGTTAGTTGACGGTTATTGCCATTGCCGGTGTTTGAGTCGAACCCCTAAAAAAAAACTATCTTTTCAACTTATCTTGTTCCCATCTTTCCTATTTTGGACTTGGATTCATGGAAAACCTCTTATAATTTTGTGGATGTAACTCTGTCCTTCTCCACCAATTCAAATTTAGAATTAACTTAGATGCCCAAAAATCCCAAAAACATTCTCAAACCGAAGCCTTGATCTTCAAAATGAAACTTTGGTTTGAAAACCGAGCTAATTTTTCCATTGACCCCACCAAACCACCACCTCTAACAACTATAAAGAACCTAAACCCTAAAACTTCCCAAAAGCCTCTCATGGCCCTAAACACTTTTGTTCTTTTTTTTTTTCTAATTGTGTTTATTGTGATTTCTATGTGTGTGTGTGAGTTTCTGATGGGTTGATTGCGGTATTTCTAAGTTGAATGTGAGCAAAGTGTGGTTGATTCTAGCTTGTGTGAACACTCGATTTTGGGTCTAATAGGTACTGAGTATTGGATTGATGTGGGCTGTCTTTGATATTTGGGTATTGAGCTATGTGGCTTTGATGGGGTTTGGTTTTTGTGGCTAAATGCGAATGAATAGATTAATTTTCAGTTGATGGTGGTTAAAGTGGGCAAATGAAGGTTGGTGTGATAGTTCTCGGGTTCGGTTACTGCTAAATGAATTCCTAGGTTGAATGGGCACTGGGTAGCTGATTGTGGTGAAGGTAGCTTGTGGGTGGTGATGGAGATTGGTGATGCTATTAGATATGGAGGTGAGAGTAACTATTGACAATGGTGACGGGTGTTGAGGCAAAGGGCTTGGTTCAAGTAGAGAATCTGTGTGGGTAGAGTTAGCTTGCTGGTCTGGTCTGGTGGTCGATGAAAGTATTTGTTTGTTACAACAATATAACGTTAAAGATTAATTTATTATATTTTAAAGTTTAAAGATTAAATTGATATAAGACTTAAACTATAAAGATCATCGGTGTAATTTGCTCTTTGATAAAAAGATATTGCAAAATCTTATATTTTATTCTTGTTTGCTTCTTCTTACACTGTTCAATTTCCTCATTTTCATAGCAGTCCAACAGATTTGGTTGCTTGAATAAAACAAAAGCACCCCAACTTATTTTTTCTTAAATGTGTCCAAATTAAGCACAGATCACATGTAAATGCAAACATCCGTGAAGACCCTACTCAATTATTGAAATACTGTTCGATTTATACCGGAAAATCAATTTAAATCTTCCCATTTGTATTATTATCTCGATATATTTATATATTAACATCATTCAGAGTGCTGATATTAATGTATAAATGGACCGACCAAACCAACTCAAATCTGCCCTGTCAATTGTACAATTTCTCAAACGTCAACCTCATTATTCATCATCTACCGTATTCTATATAATTCTATCTCAATTATTCCCTATAATAATAATAATAATAATAATAATTCACCCTCTTTCATCTCATTTTCCCGTTGCTTTTGGTCTTTCTTGCGGCTAATCTTTGCCGTTGCTATCTTGAATTTGAGTTATGGCTGGCAAAGCACCACTTGTCTAAATTTCAAGCGTGAAATTATGAAATCAAATTCTGGTTTTTCTTTTCTTTTTTACATTTTTCTATCTTGGTTTGTTGAAATATTGTAGGGTTGATATTGACCCGTGGCTGGTCGGTGGCGTTTTTCTTCCTTTTATATCAATAAAATTTTGGTCATGTTGTTAATTAATCATAAATTACTTGCCAGCCCCACGATGATGATGACGATGAACGGCTTTAAAAAAAAAATAAAAAATTGTCCAACTCTAAACTTGGAGTGATGTTTTATATATATAATAAACTTATTAAAATAGATAATTATTTTATATATTATTAAAATGATTATATATATCTTTTTAAAATATTAAAAAAAATAAAATATATATAATCATCGTAATCACACTTGTGAAGTCAATAAGATGTATAGGATAATTATCTTATTAAAATTTATATTAAAAATTAAGATTAATATGCCAGTGGATTTTTTTGACTTTAGTAACGAAGTTTAGATAATAATACATATACTTTAAAAACATTAAGAAACTAAAAATAAATAAAATAAAATATGTGTCATCATTCTAATCCTATTTGTGAAGTTAAAAAAACTCAATTGATGATGTATTAAATAATTTTCTTAAAAATTATCTTCAAAGTTTAAGATTTAATATTTATAAGGGGTAAAACAATGTTAATTTGTTCAGTTTCAAATTAAGGGTGGGATAACAAGCTTAATATTAATTGTATTAGAAATTAATTTTAGGGTTTAAAAGTGATAAGCCAAGTTTAATTTCTCTAATTACAAATGTTTGGAGAGATTTTTTATATACGTATAATAAGTATTATAACTTGTATTAAAAATTAATTTTAGGGTTTAAAGTTTTAGTGTTTATAAGTTGTTAGTCAAGCTTAGTTTATGGATGTTAGTAGTTGATAATTATATCAATCCAAAACCATGGGGAAGCTAACTCCCAAGTCCAATTTCTCCGCACTCAACAAAGGCCTTAAAAAAAGAAGTGGCTTTTTAAGACATTCAAAACCAACCTTTCAAATCGCAAGCTGATTTTGTCAGAGCATCTGCAACACAATGACCAAAGTGCAAATCCATGATTATAGTGTCCTTCTAAGACATTCAAAAAGTCAACCTCTAAATTGCAATCTAATTTTGCCAAAGCATCTACAACACAATTAATTACCTTCTCGATACACATGGTTTGCTGCTCGCTGCATATATTATATTTATGCATGAATGTCGGCTCGAACCGTAATCTTCATGTCACAAACAAATAACCTTTGCTGGGTTTCTGTATACATGAATAAATTCTTACGTATTGCTTAACACTTGGATCCTCTCATGTCTTGCTGAAGGTGGAGGGGGAGGATATGAATCACATTCACAGGCATTTGGTAGAGGCCAAGAGTTTACAGACAGATTTCAAAATCAGTTATGGATTGGAACTCTGTGATTTCCTTTTCTTTCAATTTACCATTTTAATTCTCTTCAGCTCTTATTTTCTTTTACTTTCTCGTTTAGTTATTATGGATCGAAATTCCAAAATCGGAATGCCTCACCCCTAGACTAAGCTAATCACGAGTTGTCTTCTTCAAGGTACTATCAGATTTTTCTGCACACACTTTCTAATCATCTCTAGTTTAGTTAAAGCTTAAAGGTTAGATAACCATTAGCATTTTCCGGAATACTTTGCCGAACGTCGTGTATATAATTTATATTTATATTATTATAATATGATATTTTTTTTATCAAATTAACACGTTAAATAATTTTTATCACTATTATCTCTGTTTGATTAAGATTTTCAAGACGAACAAGAATATTTTTCAAATAAATCTGTCTTGTAAAAATATTTAAAGATATGTAAAGTTTATTAAATTTTAACTGTGCCATCTTCTTATTTTTTATTAGTATTATTTTAGTGTTGTGCGTGAAATTACTCGATAAAGTAAACAGGTGAATTGCCATAAAGGTTGATTATGTTCAAGGAATCCACAGAAATTAACCTTTAACTAATAATCGAGTTCATCAAATTTTCCAATTAATCGTCACTTTTAGCAGGCATTCTTCAGAAGAATATATGAATATTCCATAACTTTAGCTGGCGATTTCAAAGGTTTGCTAAACATCCATGAGGCAGGAATGCTTACAATAGACTGGATCGACTAGAACTTGATATATGAGTTTCACCAGTTATCACAGACATGAAAGACTGACCATTCATAAGTACAGCTAGAAAGTTTACACCATAGAAACTAATACTATTATGCTATGATGAGCGCACCAGATTGAATGCTTCATTTCACATTTCTTTATGTACATTTCTGGAACCAGGACGCTAATCCCAACCACTAAAACTTGCCATAGCCAGAAAGCTCGTCACTGATCATTGTCATCGTTTCGTCGTCATCATCTTCTTTGTCCTCCTCGTATTCATCTGGTCGCTCTTCTCTTATGGTCTCGAGCTTCGGAGTGCTGGAAGGCCTCAACGGGAAACTTATGAGGGATGGGGGAGCCTCAATCCGAGGCTTCATCATCTGCCTGAACTCAACTGCCATCGTCCGTGATCAATTGAAAGAACAAAGGAGTTGACAAGCGAATGGTACTATTTCTCCAAGGGAGTCATCAGAGAAAGAGGAGAGCTAGGATAGTTTGCAGACTGCCAATGGCGAGCGCAGATTTTGTATGGGAATTTCACAAAGGGCTTATGGAACGTCGTTGAGCAACATGGAAACACAGTGGGGAGGTTCATATAAAGATCAATCATGGCTAAGGAAACAGTTAGGAGACGATTATGGAACATATCTAATTGTCGGCAATGAGCTAATCCACGTGGACGATAAGAGAAGAAGGGCTCAATGAATTTCTTGAAAACGATTGGAACAAAGAGATATTTTCTGTTTGAAGTTGAAATGAATACTAAATTTGTTATAAATACTTAATTAATCCATTATTAAAATCTAAATTGCTCAATAAAATCTTCTAAATTAATTTGATAATTTTAAATATAATCCTATAATAATATTACACAAAAAAGCAAAAATAATACGAACTAAAATTTTAAAAACACTTAAACACAAACACAGACACAAATACAAAAATTACAAGATCTATAATAAAGCTTCCCCAACATTGGTGTTAAAACCTATAAAAAGTTGGATCCCAAGGCAGATAAGCATCGCATCTCCAAGGGAATATGATTGAGGGAAATATCAATAAGACAAGTGGACAACCATGGCAAAGGGGAATCAAAGTCGGTGCCAAGATGCAGAATTAGATTGAAACGTGGAGACTATTTGGAGACTACAACATCCCTTTCTTTAAAAGTGAAACCTTTCAAAAGTTTGTTTCTATTTTCTGTCACTTCAACAAGAAATATATCATATATTCAGCAAAAAATTTCCATCAAAGTGCAAAAGCCTTACCAAGTCAAAGAATGCGCTATTAGTCCATTATAAACATTAAACAATTAAACCTAAGAACCAAAACTTAACCTAATGATTATTACCTCTTTAAGAAAGATTAACTTTAAGAAAAATTAAATCTAATGTTTGTTTCTCTCTTCCTTCTTGTCCTTTCCTGTGAACCAAAAAATACAACTAAACCTAACGAGATCCTCAGGTCCAAGTTAAAGATGCCAAGCTTTCGAAATGGCTCAAAACACAAAAACAATCACAAGGCTAGGCAGTCAGAAAGGGAGTTCTCTTACGGGCAAATTCAGCAAAAGATCATACCCTCTCCCAACCAGTTTGCCCTACCTAACCTACTCTGCAGAAAAAGAAATACAAAGCTTTTTAGTCACTGTACATCCTAACTTAACTCTCTCATTTTAAAGCACCATGATACATATCCATGCTAAAGTCATACAGTCAAAAATGTATGAAAAGATCAAAATTAACACTAACAGCTTCCATTCTCTTACTTATAAAAAGCAGTATATAATATTAAGTACGATATTATGCCATAATGAAAAAACCTGAAACTCTGAAATCAACCATAACTTCAGAACAAATAGTAGTAACTTCTAACAAGCTATATGAAAATTTAAAGCAGAAAACACCTTATGCACAATGCTGCAATCTCATTTTGGAAATAACAGAATGAATAGATTGTTTTGGAAATGACAGAATGAATACAAAGCAGAGGAAATGACTTTAAAAAGAAAAAAGCCTAAATCTCATTTAAAAAATAAGACAAGAGAAAGGCTTTCCTTGGACATGTATGAAACCAAAAAACCTTGTAATTTTTTTTTCCTGCAGAAGAGATTTTAGGTAGGGCAAACAGGCGAAGTACTGACCCTTAAGATAGGATAGGAATAGAGGATCTTTTATTAAATTTTTCATAGAAGAACTTTCTTTCTGTCTGCCTATTCTCGTGTATTTGTTTTTGTAATCTAAGCCATTCAGAAAGCTCAACATCTTTGACTTACACCCTAACTGAATGAACGATTACCAGTAGAATATACAGAAATGTATCATATATTCAGCCAAAAATCCATCAAAGTGCAAATGCCTTACCAAGTCAAACAATTAAACCTAACAACCAAGACTTCCTATGTGTTGTTATCTTCTTTAGAAGAATAAAATCCAAGGAATTTCCTCTTCCATCTTGTGCCTCTTCATGAATAAAAAAAAAAATTAAACCTAAAGAGATCCTCATATCCAAATTAAACATGCTAAGCAGGCAAAAAGCAAATTCTTCTATGAGCAAGTTCAACTAAAGATTGTATTCCTACCCTATCCCAAGGGTCAATACTTTGCCAGTTTACCCTACCTAAAACCTCCTCTGCAAAAAAAAAAAAAAAGAAACAAGATTTTTTTATCACTAAACATCAACTTACGAAGACCGATACCATTATATTAAGACAACATGTACCCATGCTACAATTATACAAATCGCAGCAACATTTATGCAGTCGTAAATGAGTGAATAAGTCAGAATTAAGTAACATTATCAGTTTACATCCTCTTATTATACCACTGATCTTAATCATAATTTCAGGACAAATTGTGATTCTAACAAGATAAAAGATAAAACCTTATGTAATTTCAAAAATAACAGGATAAAAAAATAGAGGAAATGAATTAAAAGACAAAAGCCTAAATCCCATTTGAACAATAATAAAAGAAAAAGCCTTTCCTTAGTTATGGAATAAGTGCATAATATGCATCATGCAACATGAAGCAAGAAAAACACTGAAAGGATCAAATCAAACCAATCATATACCAATGAAGTATAATTTTAGCTAGACAGATAAAACAAGAGTTAAACATATCAAGAAGTGCTGACTACTGCCAACAATAACAGAAAAAAAATAAGCTATTCTATGAAGAAACTAAGCCAGAACTATGAACAACAGCTCAAGGATACCTCAATCTTAAAATATAAACTCAAAAGAATTACACATACATAACCAATACACCAATGTGATTGACTTCCTCAAACACATTCAACAACAGAAACTCAAGTAATATGCAACATGTTCTATTCATTTCTTACTTACCAAGCAGAAGCACTATCAAAACTAGCATTTTCTAATCTTAATTACCAAGCAGAAGCTCTACCAAAACTTAACTTCAACTAGACAATATAACAAGCAAAAAGGAACTAAAAGAACCAATATAAATAAACATCACAAAGGATCCATGATTGTTAAAATCATCTAAATTAACCTCAAAAACAATCTCTTATAAAAAAAAAACCCGCGTGTCCAAAACCTTAAAATTAAACAAAATTAAAAAAGGACAAAGAGGATAATAACCTTAAAAAAAAAAAAAAAGTTTTCTCACTCTAGAGGAACATCAACATCACCGTCATCTATCTCCTGCTGCAAATCCTTAGGGTCTTTCCCATCAACCGTACACCCGACGGAAACGCAAGTGCCCAGAATCTCCTTCACCGTCCCTCTCAAATCCTTAGCCATGGACCTGGGCCTCATTACCTTAGCAATCTCGATGACATCATCAAGGCCGATGTTTCCGTTATGCTTGATGTTCTTGGTCTTCTTCCTATCCCTCTCCGGCTCCTTCAATGCCTTGATTACAAGCGCCGCGGCGGAAGGGACGACAGTGACTTTCGCCTGACGGTTCTGAACGGTGAGCTTGACGGTGACACGGAGACCCTTCCAGTCCTTGGCGGTTTCCTTGGCGATATCTTCACCGATCTTTTTCGGAGAGAGACCAAGTGGACCGATCTTCGGAGCAAGGGAACTGGCAGCGCCGACTTCGCCGCCGGTGACGCGGACGAAGACGTCAACGACTTGGGTTGGGTCAAACTTGGGCGGCATCGTTGGGCTTGCTCTTTGATGGAGGAGAAAGGGAAGGTGGGGGGGGCTAGGGTTTTCAGAAAAGATAAGTGTAAAAATGGAAATAATATAGCTAGGGTTTTTCCGATTCAATACCCGATTTAACCTTCGAGGAAGGAAGGAAACATGGAAATGAGAATGCCTTCTTTCGTAATTCCAACATTTAAGGGACAGTATTGGGCTGACCTTTCTGGGCAATTAACGAGGTTTCCACTTTAGGCTTCGGCTGAAATTTGGTTTAGAGTTTTAGCAACAAAAACAAAAGAAAAATTGAGGGTTGGGCTCTTCGTCCCAAAAGAAAAAGTAAAATTGGTAGGATTTAGGATTTCATGCAAATTACCGGCCCAATTGGTGCAAGATTTTAAAAATTAAAATAAAATAAAAAAATATTTAAAAATTATTATTTTATACATTATCCTTAAAATTTTTAAACTCTACAAATAAAATTAAATTAATATTACATATTTTTTATAAATATTAAAAAATAAAATATATGTCTTAACTTTTAACTCACTTATAAAATTTAAAAATTTCACTAATAAAATAACATATTAAATGATAATCTATTATTTAATAATATATATATATATATATATTAATCATCTAATTTTACGAGTAATGTATAAAATAATGGATGATTCTCCGAATGGTCGAGGATACTTTCCGCAGTTTGATACAACGGGCTTAGGCTTACGTAGGGCCTCTGTAGTTTCGCTTTATTATACTTTATCATCTGTACCAAAAAAAATACTTAAAAATCTTCCTTTCTTATATTTCTCTTAAGCATGGTACAGGCAAACGGTGGAAAATTGGAATCTCTACAATAGAATACAAGGCAATATAATTTTATATAATTTCAAGAATATTTCTTCATATAATAGATTGTATAAACCTTTCTTAAAAAGTCATAATTAGAAAAAAAAATTACGGATAATAAGATTTAAATAATAAACTTACTAAAAATCATTTTTAAACCATCTGCACAAATCAATCCAGCTAATGGAGAAAATATCATGCATCTCCAACCCTAAAATTTGAAAGGAATATTGGGTTCCTCCAAATTTAATGTTTATTTGGCTATGATTTTTGTTGTAGCGTCTAATTCAGTCGATAACGATTCAGTCAATCATATTGTCCGCTTTGAACTTCGTCTTTAAAGTTCCGTCCTCACGGTTTTTATCGCGTCCTCAGAGGTTCGAACCCAAGATCTTAAAGTTTTTGTTCTGACAAAGATGATATCAATTGTAGAACAATTGGTATTATTTGTATAAAAACAAAAACTTTAAGATCTTGAGTTCGAACATCTGAAGACGCGATAAAGCCGTGAATACGGGACTGTAAAGACGGGACCCAAAACGAACAATACGGTTGAGTGGATCGCTATCGATTAAGTTAAAACGCCACAACAGTTTTAATTATATTTGGTTTGCATTCCGATCTCCATGGATTCTGGTCCAGCTTTCTAGCCATCGACGAAGCTTAACTGAGTAGCTTGAGAACCAAAACGCAGCAGCAAGGCTTGTGTTTCGTCTTCGTGCAGCTGAAATCCAAGCTCATGGTAGATTTTCAGTGTTTTCTAAGAGCTATATATTAAACATAGCTTTGTTGTGTTTCTTGTTTTTTGTGTGCTCATCATTTTTGTATGCAAGTAAGTAAGCTTGTGTTGAATAAAATTTAGGTTTTATGGAGATGGTGAAGGAAAAGGATTGATGTTAAATTCGAGCATTATGGTTTGGTAATTAGCTTAGAATTGTCAAAACCTAAAGGAAAAAACGTGTTAAGCCCGAATGAATCCAACCAAAGATTAAGCCCAGATACACCTAAACAAAAAGTACGGATAAAAAGACGAGATCTCGAGAAAATTTTGAAGCCACTCTTTTTTCATACAGCTAATATGAACAGAGGATAAGGTCGATTTCAAAAAATTTTAAAAAATATTATTAAAGAAATATATTTTTTAGTAAATAATAAAAAATTTTAAAATTCAAGGTAAAAAAAATATTTTTATTTTTTTATTTTTTATTTTATATGATTTAATCTCATTACATCGAAAGTGCAGTTAAATCTAAACAAATCATTATTTAAATTATTCTTGTTAGATTTTTATCAAATCTTTTCAATATCAAAAACTCTTTTCAATCTCAAAAATTGATTCACAAGTAATATTTTTAGGAGAACACATTTATACCCGATATACATAAGATGTTATTAACTAAGATTCTAATATTTGTGTTAGGTGTCATTACACCTTCTTAATTTTAAAAGTTAATTCGAATAATTAATTTTTTATATATATTTATGAATATACATCTAACTTCTTTTATACCCAATGTAAAAAGTCTTAATAACAACGTAATAATACGATGAAAAATAATATAAAAAATAAAAAAATATATTTTATGTTAATATTTAAATATAAATTTTAATATAATAATTTTAGTGTTTTATATTATGAACTGTCAGCGATAATCATTCATGGGCATAAGCATATCTTTGGGTGTATTCCAAGTACCAAAATGTAACTTTCATCGAGGCAAATAATGGAGGGGATGAGCTTCAAAGTTGCAAGCTACAAGTACTTGACAGCCATATGGAAAATAAAATAAAGGTCGTGTTCCTTCGGCCCCTCCTCAAAGAGTCATTATCTAGGATTTTCATCCATGAATTTGAGCAACTAAATTATAAATTTATAATGCCATATGGCCCATGCATGGCTAGCTAGCACATCAACCTTTTTTGTCAATGAAAAGGAATCCTTATTTCTAGCTCAAACTATAACTTAGCTAAGAAGCTAGCTCTTATAAGCCAAAACCATTTGCCTATTTATTTTTTTAATGTTTATTTGAGTTATGATTTTTTTTTTTTTGGAACTTGAAATATTTAAATATTTTATTAGTTTTAACTCAAATTTTAAAATAAAAATCAATTAAATTGAATTCAAATTTTAAATATCGAATTTTTAAATTAAATTTGAATTATTTCAATTCGATTATATCATTAACCATTAATGAAACAAATTATTGGGACCATGGTAATTAAAAATATATAGTAAAGACACAAATGATTAAAATGTTTTATTTATAAAAAGACTCCACTTGACAATTCATAGTAAGCATCTTGCACTACTTTTTTTTTTTTTTTAAGCAAATTAAACCCACCAATTAAACATCATTACTTTATATATAGTCATAATTATATGTGACTTCTTGGTTTGTGATTCCCTCTGCTTTTTGCATTAGCTTATGGTCCACTAACTAAAAAGGGGCCTATGATTTTAATAAACAACTTAATATGATGACATAAAAAACATGTATGTTCACAATTTTTTAATCAGACTTGTTAAAATAGAGATATAATATATTATAAAATTTAAGTTTAAATTTAAGTAATTTTTATCTTTAATTATAAAATGTTTCTCTTGTAAAAAAAAATACATATAATTTAAAATTTTAATAATAATTATTTTTATTTTTTATAAAATTAAAAAGATACCACATATTCTACTTATAAAATATTTTATTTAATATACTTTTGATTGGAATTTAAGGCTTAGAATTTAGTGTTAAACATTATTTATGAGACAAAAAAAAATATTATCATTGATGCTGCAAATGGTAGAAGAGTTGTAATAAGTTAGGGTTAAACTAGTTAGGATTGAATTTGAAATTTAACTTAATTAAATCATGCAAATTTTTTAAAAAATAATTTTAATAAATATAGTTTTGTTTTTTAGAAAAAACTGTGATACCTTTTATATAAAATAATTAACTTGAATTGTTTGCTTTATCTCGGAAATCTTTAATGCATAATGAGTTGCAATGCATAAAATTAAAGAACCAGGGAGCAAGGACAATGATAGCTTAATTAATTAGTATAACAAAGTAATAATTAAGCTTAGGTTTACAAAGTAGTATGAATTAAAATATTTGTATTAAGATCATCATTATTGAAGAAAAATAATAGTGTTTTGTTTTTTAGTTGGATTCCAATCCAAACAACGTTTATATTAGTGTACAATGTCGACATCCATAGCTTTTAGGGATTGGCCATTAGCTTTTGGCTACAATGTCATGTGATTATGCTACTTGATGAATAAGTTTTATGATTTCTAACTTAAAATTTATATTAGTGTTTGCTAGTGGCCAGGGCCGGTCTTGTCTTCTTGTTTGAATATTTGAATATAAGTACATTTATTTTTAAATTAAAAAATTAAAGGTTTTTTTTCAAAAAACTTCCAAAGTAAATATTAAAAGAATAGTACTCGATAAAAAAAAGTATTATGCATATTTAAAAATGTTTAAAAGAAAATCAAGTCAAGTCAGGTCTAAAGTTTAAGTCTTAGGGTTAGTATTTAAAAAAATTAATTTTCTTGAATCTATCTGAGAATATGGGAGATACACCTTTAAGATCGCTCGAAAGAATTATTTTCGAAGTGCACGCGAATTGACTCGAGAATGTCATACCCGTAAAAACCCAAAAAAAAGAGAGAAAGAAATCAAGCACCAATCTTAGTTATTGTTTGTCATTTAATCTAAAATTATTTGAGAATAAGTGAAGGAGTCGAAGTTGAATATAAAATCATTAAAAATAATTCAATATTTAATAGATATAGGATAATATCATTTTATCAGACCTCTATCACATATAGGTAGAGACAAGAAAGACGACCACGTGACAAATTTAAAAGAGATAATAGGCATGAATCACATGATAGATTTTGAACTCCGATGTCATATTAGAGATACAACCTAAAATCATTTAACAAAAGTGCAAGAGTCAAACTTAAATATAGAACCACAAAGAATTCAATATTTTAAAAGATTTTGAATAACAACATTTTAGAGTTACCAAAAAAATTTCAAGAAATTTTAAAACTAGATAGTATATATGTATAATTAATAATGTAGATACATGCAAGCATACATTTATACATACATACACTACATTATAAGCTTAACATAAATATCTCATTGTGAGCACTTATTTTATGGTAATAATCTTATGTACTTTGATAATATATATTATCTTATGCTAAAATTATCTTTATACTAACATTTCTATCATTCCGATCTCCTGAATAAAGGATCATTAGGTCAAGTAATTAATTGTACATGGAGCGAGAGATCATTTCCTAGGCCTTGCTTTTGAAGGGGATTGAACAACATGCAATTTTTCACTTCAAAATCATAGAATACACAACATGGACCATAGCTTTTGTTAATATTATTTATTCAAAACATTATTCTAATTTCATCATCACTCACTTTAATGCTTTCTTTTTTTCTCATGGGAACAGCATAACAGCATTTAGTTTATAATCCAAGAAATTCCACACAACTTTTTGAATTTGGGGACCAGGAATATTTACACCCAGATATGATCCACGATTAATACCTTATATGTCACTATTAACCCCTCATACTAATATTAATTCTCCTCCCACATTTTTTTATTCATTTTTATTCGTTTATGCCAACCAATCAACCTATCAATAAAAAAATCTGACAAATTATCAATTTTAGATAATTCATTTTTTAAACTCGGGATCGGATGCATGCATGCTAAATTAAATGTTCGGATGCTTAATATAAATAAGATGTGTTGATGTCCTTTTGATTCTAGAGATTCTGAGCTCATGTATGGCATGCTAAAGAAAATGTGATTATTAAAAAACGTTAATTACATTTAAAGATGATGCTTATTGACGTATTCGTTTCGATTTTCATGTCACATGTTACTAGAGACTTTACAAGAAAAAAATGATCAGAGGGACGTAGGGATTCTTTCTGCGTAAGCACTCCAATACTTAAGTTAGAAGAAAATTTTGGTAGAGTTTCTATAAAAAAAATAGAGATCTGGTTTTATGAATCATATCTGACCCCTATTTATAGAGATTAATTTCATCTTTAATTACGTATTTATTCACTAATTAAGTATTTTTTATTGTTTGACAGGTCTTGTAGAAACAAAAATATTTAAAGACAAAATTGTCTAACCAACATAATTTATGTCTCCCGTAATATTGTTTCTAATGTTGTAGACCTGGTCTCCTACCTGTTTTTTTCGTGCGTCACGTGGCGCACTTTATTATTATTTATTTTATTTTATTATTTTTTTTATCATGCACAACAATTGCTCCCCACTTTTTCGCTAGGTATAACCTTGTGAAAGAGTACATATATTCTCATCGTTGTCTCACGTTAAACTTTGAATTTTAATATTCTAGCGTTAAATTCTTAAGCCAAACTCTGGCGTCAGATTCTCTCTCGAGCTAAATCCTGAGGTCAAATTCTCAAACAAAACTTTGAAGCCAAATTCTCAAACTCTCCGGCTGAGGATATCTGCTCGGTTTTTCAATTGTTGATTTTATTACTTGCTCCCCAATGGTATGACAAAGTAGCGAAAAAATAATTTTAGGTTCCTCTTTCAAGCCTAGGGAATATGACATTCAATCGATTCGTAGCATTTTTCCTCTTTTAGGCTCCCAACTAAGTGTAGAACACACTTTAGTAGCGGTGTCTTTGTACATCGGGTCTCATATAGATTTTCGTTTTCTTTCATGAGTGTGGCTTATTTCGAAAGAGTGGTTTTTCTTCCACTCTTTTTACTTTAAGCCTTTGTTAATTTGAGTGTGTAGCTTACCTCGCACATTTTTTGTTTCAAACTCATATTTGGGTGTGTGCCTTACCTCGCGCATTTTTCGCTTCAAGCCCTTATTTGTGTGTTTAGCTTACCTCGCGCACTTTTCGCTTCAAGCTCTTGCACTTTTTCTTCATGGCTTACATCGCACAATTTTCGCTTCAAGCCATTTATTTAGGTGTGTGGCTTACCTCGCGCACTTTTCGCTTACCTGGCAAACTGTTGAACCATTTTAATGCGTGACCAGTTAAAATTAAGGAGAATGCTCTGCATATAATCTCATCTTCTCATCCATGTAATAACATTAATGACTCATAGTTTTGAAGATGGTCATAAGGGTCAGTCTTTCCCGCATATGTCGTTATCTATGGCATCTATAACTTTGGGGGTAGTGGTTTTCCTATGATCACTGAACTGAATGAGATTCTTCTTCTTTGGTTCTCTTCCAGTGAAACCAACATTTTCTCCTCTAAGATACTTTCCACCATTTTCTTCATGTCTATAGCATATTGTGCCATGGATGCGGGCCTATTTGTATCTTACATGAGTCAGATTGATCATAGTCAACAACCTCTATCCCATTGTTCTGCATTTGGTTTTGACGAGCCCGGGGTTGAAAGTTGGGCATTTCAGTTTCAAGGTTCCATGTAGGATCTACTTCCGAGTTTCTTCCAGCATGTGTGTCTGTCATTCCGACACCTCTGACCCCATTATTTGGTGAGCCATTTGTGTTCTAGGACCAATGATCTTCTGTATTCAAATACCCATAATATACCATAGCCGGACTCTCAAAGCTTTCAATATTTTGGCGTCTCCACCCACCAACAATCTTCCGTATTGCATTTCTCGTACCCTGACGCCATGGTTCTCCAAAAACCTAATGCCTCCAGTAATTGGAGTCTCGCGCATGAGATTTTCTATAGCTTGGCGTCTCAGGCCTTTCGAACCCTCATGCCCAGGGCCTCTCATACCCTTGCCTTGTATGCCGCGAGAGTCTCAAGCGGACCTACCGTGAGGGTCTCGAGCGAGTATGCCGTGAGGATCTGGAGCGAGCATGTCGTGAGGGTTTCGAGCGAGCATGTCGTGAGGGTCTGGAGCGAGCACGCCACGAGGGTCTGGAGCCGGCACACCGTGAGGGTCTCAAGCGAGTATGCCGCGAGGGTTTGGAGCGAGCGTGCCGTGAGGGTCTCGGGCGAGCATGCTGCGAGGGTCTGGAGCTGGCATGCCGTAAGGGTCTTGGGTGAGCATGCGGCAAGGGTCTGGAGTGGACATGTCGTGAGGATCTGGAGCGAGCATGTTGCGAGGGTCTGGAGCGGGCACGTCTTGAGGGTCTGGAGCAGGCACGCCGTGAGGGTCTTGGGCGATCATGCCGCGAGGGTCTGGAGCAGGCGCGCTGTGAGGGTTTCGGGCGAGCATGCCGCTAGAGTCTTGCGCGGTACTTCGTTCTCCTACCAAATTTCGGACAGTGACGGGCAGATTCACTCGCGAAAAGGCATCCCTGAACAGATTCACCATATTCCGTAAGGTTTCAACAGTCTCTTCCCCTGTTTTTTCATGGCTTCAAATTCTGTCACGGGTATTGTTATCATGTTCGTCCATGACTCCCCCTAGACTCCATTGCCTAAGTCACCAATTGGAGAACTCGTCGTATCTTCATTCCCATCGCTATTGAATGTGTTCGTACCATTGTTGTAGAGCAAAAAAAATTTATTTCGTTTCCCATAGACGGAACCAATTGTTATTGTCAAACAGAATGATGACATATTGCTGACGTTCTCGTTTCGATTTTTGTGCCACGTGTTACCAGAGACTCTGCAAGAAAAAGAATGATCAGAGGGAAGCAGAGGTTCTCCCTGTGTAAGCACTCTGATGCTTAAGTCAGAAGAAAATTTTGACAGAATTTCTGTAGAAAAAATAGAGACCTGGTTTCATGAATTATATATAACCCCTATTTATAATGATTAATTTCACCTTTAATTACGTAGTTATCCACTAATTAAGTATTTTTTTATTGTTTTACGGATCTTATAGAATCAAAAATATTTTAAGACAAAATTGTCTAATCAGCATAATTTATATCTCTCGCAATATTGTTTTCAAAGCTGTAGACCCGATCTCCCACCTATTTTTTTCGTGCACCACGTGACGTATTTTTCGTACGCCACATAACACATTCTTCATGCGTTACGTGACGCATTTTATTATTTTTTATTTTATTTTATTATTTTTTTATCATGCACAATAAATAAATTTTATATTCATATTATAATGCTTGCAATCGGTTCTTCTATTTACGTTCTTAGATATTCTTTGTGCCAAAAAATAAATTTATTATTCTAAAATAGTATGAGTAATAACTTAAGACAATTATTAAATAAATAGGATTTTCACAAGCAAAACGTGAAGTTCTGCTCGATGTTCAACGGAAACTAGCCTTCATAAACTCCAACGGCGAAATCCAGTCCAAATTCTCGACAACCGATATTTCGACGAAATGTCCAGGATCCGGCCAGCTGGCAAGGGCGAACCCGCTAGTTCCCAGCAGAAAGAGAAATGGGGGGCCCATTTCACGTGCGATCACGCCCGATTCCCTACACGAAACGGCTGGAAGCCACGTGTATCCAGTATAAATTTTATTACACGTGTCCCAATCCTCGATCGTCTAAACGGGGACCAGCTTTTGTCCTCCTTCCTAGAACCAGGTCAGGTGAACCCCTCCTCATCATTTCGCACGTCACGACAAAATGGTTAGAATCTTTTGGATTTCCAAGTGGCATCCATCTATGGTCTCTTGTGTCGACGTGTCCTATATCAGTTCGTCGAGTTAAAACTCCAGTTGCTTAGGTAAAACAGTTGACAAAAACTCGAACAAATTAAGGAAATTTATCAACTTTGGACCGCCCAATGAAAAGAAAATTTCCGTAGGCGTGAAATCTGAAACACCGAATTAAAACTCCCCGATATCCTACGTGGCGTTCATTTTATTTTCATGAATTATAGTATTAATTAAAATTAATAAATTGTATTATTTTTACTTTTTAAATTGAGCGAACCAGCCTTATCCATTGCGGAAGCCAACCTTTATAAAAGCAGATCGAAATGATCAGAACGCAAAGAAGAAGAACAGAGAATACCGAAAGAAAAAGAATTTGATTTTTGTTTTTATTTTTTTAATTTTGATGGCGAGCAGCAAAAGCTGTTACTCGAGACCTACCTACCGGTATCTGTCGAGCGATCAACAACTGCACGCAAAGCTGACTCATGACTCGGCGGCATTCGAGTTAGACGAGTCAGACATTTACAACAACGCGGTCTCGACTCGTTCTGACTCGCCTGAGTTTCGTACAAGTCGAGTGGCGAAAAAGCAGTCGACGAAACGCGGCGGCGGCGGAGGGGATTCCGGAGTGCGAGGGACACCTGCGTCGCTGCCCGTCAACATACCGGACTGGTCGAAGATTCTGAGGGAAGAGTACAGGGATAACCGGAGGAGATCGGAGAGCGACGATGAAGACGTGGAAGGAGATGATTGGTTGGAAGGAGGAGTCAGGATTCCACCTCACGAGTTTCTGGCCAAGCAAATGGCGCGGACAAGGATCGCATCCTTCTCGGTTCATGAAGGGATAGGGAGGACTTTGAAAGGAAGAGATCTAAAGAGGGTCAGAAATGCAATTTTTGAAAAAATCGGGTTCCAAGATTAATTCAATAAAAGAGTGAGAAATTCCAGAATTATCATATTTATTTTCAATAGGAAAAATTAGTTCTCTCTCTCTCTCTCTCTCTGCCCTTTTTGCCACTTTGATATGATCAAGATGATCATTTTCATTTCTGTAATTCCAGCTTCGAGATTTTTATGAGATTTTGCGGAGAAAATATCGACAGTCAATACTTATATTTTAGGCGATTTTCGTTTTTTAAAATTTTTATTTTTATTTTCATTTTCTTTGTCATATTTTAAAAAAGTGTGTTCTGAGGCTTTGAGGGTATCTTGGTAATAAAAAATAATTGGTGGGGGTTGTTAAAGAAAAATTAGTTGCTATAATCGGCAACAACTGCTCCTCCAAACTTCCAAACTTGTTCATGTAAAATTTGAAAATGTCAAATCTATCCTTCAAATAATTCAATTTCTGTTTTTTTCAAGTTGATTTTTAGATTTGTTTATAATAAAGTTGTAATTTAAATTATAAAAATTTGATAATTTAAACGCAATAAATATAAAAAAAATTATATAAAAATTTAGTAAAAATTAAAAAAAATAATATTTGAGTGCCCGTAAAGAATTTTTTTATTTCTAAATAATAATTTAACATGATAAGGGCATAAATTATATATACAAATTTGTTAATTCAAATTTTATTACAAGATAACGAGGTATTATGATATTTAATGAAAATGAAAATATTAATAAAATTTAAAATGTACCCAAAAAAATTATTAAAAAAAAACTATAAATATAAATTTTATTTATTTAATTAATGAATAAAAATATTATAAGTTTTGAGAATTTCGAAATTGGATAAGTTTGGATATGTTGGGATAAGTTTGAGCAGCTGTTACTTATCTATAAAATCTATGTTAATGGGGGATTATTCTAAAATCTAAACCTCGGATCTGGTAACTAAAAACATTATTTAAAGAAGGATAAGATATGTAATAATTATGTGGTAAATTCTCTCTTTCTTAATTGGATATTTGGAGTTTGGACTCAAAAGATTTTGATTCAACCTAATTTTGTTGGTAAGGATTTGAATTGAAGAATTTTAAACTCAATGATTTTTCAAAATACTTTTTATGTAATTATCTAATAGTAGTTAATAAAATTAAAAAATTAATCGACCATATTAAAAGCATGTTTTATAATAGTTTTAAATTTTATGACTTTAAATATTCATTTATTACATTGAAATTTTTATTTTACAAGTAAAATTAAAAAATTATCATATATTATATTTTTTAATTATATTTTTCGTAACATGGGTATGTGTTATTTTGTCAATATGTTAGTCGAATTTAGCAATTTACCAATGACTAATGAGATGATCTATCATATTTTAATATCATTTATAACATTTAAAAAATTCTATCAACAATTTATAAAATATATTAAGGTTTTTTTTTCTTAGCCTTGTGGGGAAACTTTTAAGTCAATTACTCTTAGATGAGTAAGTAGCCAAAGTCTTTGCATGATATGTATGCAAATTATAGCCATTTATTTGCTTTAGTGAATCTTACCTAATGAATTAAATTATCTTATGACTTTGCAGGAAAAAAACAAAACAAAACAAAAAAATCATTTGACATAATGAATTGACTTCAATTATTATTGCATAAGCCGACATATGCAGTGAAAATACTCACCGAGAAAGTTTTCAACTTTGTTATTTTATCTCTACACGATAATGTGTGGGTTGCATTATGAGACGATCGTATGGTATTTTATTTTCGTAAAATTTAAAAAATGATTTTTATAGTTTTACTCATACATACAGTCTGTTTTGAAAGTTTCACAGGTCTTTCATAGTTTTATCGAACTAAATATCTCAATTCACACTACACGTGATTCGAACTCAATATCTTAAAAAAACCTTAAAGTCTTTTATTATTACACACATGATATCAATCGATAAAATCATGAAAGACCTATGGGACTTTTAAAACGAACAATACGATGAGTAAAACTATGAGATCACCTTTTGAATCTTACGGTCATAAAATATGTGTGACCTTATTGACCTCATTTTTAGATTCTAAAAACTTTACTATTGTACATATATAAAAAGGACAAAAGCATTGGTGTTTCTTTAAACTTCAATTCCATTTTCATCTTGTGGTGTATGGAATCATTTAAGTAGAATTTCCTTTTGTGGTAATATTTCACTTATGCCTACTACCAACTTTAAGAAGAATAACATCTCATCTTCATATGTACTTATCAATTAATTTTTCAACAAACTGTATTCGAATCTCTCTACTAACAGTAATCCAAATGAAACCTATGCGATTATTAACACTCTTCTCAACACTATAGTAGGTAACTAAGGGTGTAGCGTATAGGATGGTACCCTTGATATCTAATCGTACCATACATTCAATCATAACTTAAAAAAAAAAAAAAAAAACCCTTTGATAAATTATAGGTAATTTCACTTTCTTTTATGTTAAAGTACTATGATCCTAAAGCCAATCAAAATAAAATAGTTAATTAACTTTAACTAATTTAAACAAAAATACTTGTTAACTAATCACATAATGTATTTGTGAATGATTAAAAATAAAAATTCCCAAAGTACTAAAGTGATGAAAACACAAATAGACAACTTGAGAGATGACAAATTCTATTGCTTCATTGGGTAAATATAATTGGTTCCATCAAAATTCACTTTTTTTTATAAACAAATACTAAAACCGACGATTTAGGACTCAAAAGCATCCCTACATATCAAACCTTTAGTGACAAAAGTTGTCTAGACAAATTTTGCCATCACATGAACATTGTGTTTCGGCGGGAGACATTCTAAGCCACTGAAAACCAATAATTCTTAATTCATAATAAAAAGGAGCGTAAGAGAAAAGGAGTAATGCTGGTCTCGTTGAAAAAGCTAAAGGTTAGACGACGATTTTTTTTTTTTGGCAGAGTGGGATGTTATGAACCGTTGGATTAACTTTTGTGGCGGGGACAGAGATAGTGACGATTAGTTGACTGTTTCTATCGTATGAACAGCTTGTGGCGTTTTCTATACGTTCGCCCATCGTTTTCGTCGCCCTGTCTTTTTCCTCCTTTATGGCGACAGGAATATGAAACTGTATTTCTTTTGTAGGTTTAGTCACTGATATTGTCACCAATAGTCTGACAGTCTTTTCGTGCCATACCGATGACGGGTACGTAAGACAGTGGGCCCAGCCCAATAGTTATGCGTTGTTGTGGCCCCTTTGTTGGGCTTAACTTTACCGACGATCAATTATAAAAATATATATATCAATTATCTTTAAAATTTTAAACTTATACTAACAAAGTTAAAGGGTTATCACATACTTTATTACGATATATTTTAAAATATTAATAAATTCATATAAATAATAAAAAAAACTTGTGGTAATATTTTAATTCAGTTGTGGAGTTTTTGATAATATATAAAATATACTTTTTATTATTATAATGCAAACATCTCAAAATAATAAATAATTGATTTTTTTATAAAGTTCATTTTTCATACACGGATCGTTTATCTCTAATTTTACAAGTAAAATTAAAAAAAAATCACATTTATCATTTCTTTTCATTATTAATGTTTCTTTGATGTATCCGAAAAAAAACGTTTTACTTACTTTTCGATGGAGTTTAAAAATTGTATTAATGCTTAATGATATGTAAGATAATTATTTATATAAATAAAGGAAAAGTATTATTGCTTAACCCTATGATATCTACTAAAATCCCACCATATCTTTATTATTATTATTTTTTACTATATATATTTGTTTTGGATGCAAAAACAAAAGTAACATCTTCCCTTAACTAGTGCTTATAATAGATAATAGAAACACTTGTTGGTAGTTGCCAAAAATGAAATGTTCGTCATTTGGGAAGCATTGATGGTTTATTTTATGAAGAATTCAACTAAGGGCTCCACTTGGGTTGTTAATGATAGTGAATTATAAGACCAATTTGAGGTGGACCAAACAAGTGTAGCTAGTGCTAATAATTATTTTTGTGTGATTGAGCAATGAGGAATCTTGATCTAAGAAATAAAATTTAGAAAGTGAACAATAAACTAATCAATTAAAGAGTGAACCCATACAATGATATTAGAAAAAAAAAAAAGATAAAGTTGTTTGTGGTTGTGGGTGTATTATCGAACAATTAAAAGTCTCACAAATTTAATTCACAATATTATCAATACTTGGTGAAGATTTAAAAAAAAAATACAAGTATCAAGATTCGAACTCTTACATTTTATAACCGGAAACATAATTATTTGAGCTAATATTGAAAGTCTCGGTAACTTAAGCATTGCATTGGTATAGTTGTAGAGGTATAAAATAGTATAGTTAGTATAGATATAGAAGTATAGGTTTGTTTCCATCACCCTATTAAAAGAATATTTAAAATATATAATTAGTTAATTAAATATGACATATAAAATGACATATGATAATATTTTAATTTGGGGAGCAAAATTTAAAACTGATATATATGACAAAGCCCGTGGCCGAATCCCAAAGTCCCAATCTCAAGCCCAAACCTTGGCTTGGACCCAAGTACGTGCTCTCCGGCCCATTGCATTAGGCTCGACACGTCTACCAACTAGTCAATAATAACAAATAAATGGAAAAAAAAAGAAGAAGCGCCAAACAAAGAAAAACAGCCAAACTAACCAGCAGAAGACAACGACTGGTAGGCAGCGAAGCTGAAAGAGTAGTCCTAGTAGTAAAATCAATTCCTTCTGGCGAAGATTTCCTCCCAATTCAAAACCCTAGAGGCCTTTTTGTTTTTCTAGTTCATTTTTGAGGTACTTAATTTGATTTTCTAAGAGGGGAGAATAAAATGTCGTCGGATTCCAGTTCTTCTTCGTCTTCCGGTGGTGACTCCACTGAACCAAACCCTAATTCTGATCCCAAAGTGGTGGATGAACGGTTCGGTTTGTTGACATTGAATGAACCTGTCGAATTGGAACGTAATCATTGTGGGAATGGCGACGGATTTGCCAATGGATCGTTGAATCAGGAGAGAAGTGACAACGGCAACGAAGACGGCAATCAATTACGATTGGAGAGTCAGGAAATCTTTGGCGATGAAGGGCTTTCGAGTCCCAGCAGTAGTGGATACGCCGGTGAGAGAGGGAGCAGCAGCGCCAGGAGCGCGTCGAGGATCGATGAAGTGAGTGAGATTGATGATAATGAGATTCAGGAAGCAAGGAACGATGGTTCCCTCGAAGAAATATCCGATTCTCTGGCCTCCTGGGTTCCCGGTAAACGCCACGTGGATGAGGTAAGCCATTTCATTTTTCCCTTGTTAATATAGAGATTTTTTTTTTTTTGTTTAGATTGTTCTTATCCAAATTCAACAATCATTGTCGTATAAATTTCTAAACTGAATTTTAGAATTGATGACGTATATGAAATTTTGGATTATTCAGTAACGATTTTATTGTTCGTATAGTAGTACCATTTGCCTTTCATAGCTAGAACTCATAGAAAACAATGCTATTTTTAAAGAACCCTTGCTATGTTATGTAATGTTTGATTAATAAGTGAAGTGCAGGACGATGCTTCGATATCATGGAGAAAGAGGAAGAAGCACTTCTTTATTTTGAGTAATTCTGGCAAACCAATTTATTCCAGGTTTGTCACTAGTTCCTAAAAGTGCCAGCATTAGAAGCTGCATAATCTGCGGAACTTTACTATTGCTTATAAATCCAGATATGGAGATGAACACAAGCTAGCAGGTTTTTCAGCAACACTACAAGCCATTATTTCCTTCGTGGAGAATGGGTACTTGGCTGGATCTAACTTAGTTTTTAGTAACGATTGTCGTGCTTTATTCAGTGCAATTAGTAATGTCTGTTAGCATTTCTTTCATTGCTTTCAGGGGAGATCGTGTCAAATTGGTGAAGGCTGGAAAACACCAGGTATTGTTTATATTTTCTATTTCTGAACTTGTAATTTATGCAATTTTTTTTAAAAAAATATTTTTTGGCTGGACGGTCAATTTTTACTAGGTTACTTGCATTTGAACAATGTTCTCATATTCCACATAGTGCTTAATCTTTTAAGCAGACCTTTTGAGGTTTCTTTTCACATTGAATATTTTAGAAATAAACATTGAGAAGCTGCAATTTAATTTTTATTTCATATTTAATCTAATTATCATAGTTTCATTAGATGTGCTGGAACTTTAATCCTCAAAATGGTTCTTATCAGAAAGACAAGTTATTGGCAAGTAATTACTTTTCAAAAGAAAAGTGAATGACGTAAAAGCAGAATGTTTGATACCAGTTGAAATAGGCACATTTGCATGAAAAATGTCACTGTTGACTACATCAATGAAGCACAGCCTGCTCAAAAATGATACTGTTTATTTATTTATTTATTTTTTTGGTGGGGGGGGGGGGGGGGGGGGGTTGTTGTAAATAATGCCTAAATATTGAAGGGCCTTTTAAATCTTAAAGAATTTGAATAAGATATGGGATGACATATGTTGTTTGTTCAGGTGGTCTTTTTAGTGAAGGGACCAATTTATTTAGTTTGCATCAGCTGCACAGAGGAGCCCTATGAATCATTAAAAGGACAACTGGAGCTTATTTATGGTCAGGTAGCTCTTGTAGTCTCCCCTGTAAATCTCTACTTCTGGACAGATAAATTGTGTTGCCACTGCCTATTCAAGGCTTGAAAACCTCTCTTGATCATTTTATTTAGTCTCCTTTTACTTTATTTGCTTATGAAGTCACCCAAAAGTACTTCTCATATAAATTTTGCTTGGAATGGATGCAGATGATACTTATCTTAACAAAGTCTATAAATAGGTGTTTTGAGAAGAATCCTAAGTTTGATATGACACCTTTGCTTGGAGGAACAGACGTTGTTTTCTCTTCCCTAATCCACTCCTTCAGTTGGTGTGTTTCATTGTTTTTTGCTTGCATGCTAATAATGTTGGATATCTCCCCTCCTCACCCCACCCCTTGTTTTCTCTTTCTTTCTTCATTTGGTGCGTTTCATTGGTTTTTTCCTGCAATCTAATATTTTACTTCGAATGGTACCTTCCAACCTTTTTTTTTCCTTATTTCAGGAACCCTGCTACATTTCTTCATGCATACACTTGTCTTCCCCTTGCTTATGCAACAAGGCAAGCTTCAGGTGCTATATTGCAAGATGTTGCTGATTCTGGGGTGCTATTTACAATACTAATGTGTAAAAACAAGGTAAAACTCCCTCATCCTCTTTTTTCTTCTTTTGCCCTAAGTAAGCACGACAATGTTTTTGTCATTGAGTTTAACTCCATAAAATAATATTTTACTGTTTGGAGCATTTTAATGACATGAAGTTCAATTTCAGGTTATCAGTCTTGTTGGTGCACAAAAAGCCTCTCTTCATCCAGATGATATGTTGTTACTTTCAAACTTTGTGATGTCATCAGAGTCATTTAGGTAAGTAGAATCATCATTAATAGGTCTTTAATCCCCTTGTATTGGTCAACTTTAGAGCATTTGAATGCATATGCCCTCAGAAGCACATGTGATATCATTGTTCTGTTTCAATACCATCTCTTAGATAATCCTCCTTAGCAGGGCAGTGGAAAGCAGTAATGATTACTCTTTTGGCTTGGATGGTCACTTTGGTTTTATTTGGATTTCTATCTAAACATTGTTTTGGTAACTGAACAACCTCAATCCCATTGTATCTTATCTGAAGGGCCTGCCTAATGTCCCAATCGAACTCTCAATTGAATAAGTTACAGACCAGAAACTTGTTCCATATTACAAGCAACCAACTTGTTTAGTAGCATTATTGTTGTTTTGTTGCCATGTTTTAAAAAGATTTTTCTTAACAGCCTAACATTACAATTAATATCTTGATAATCTTGAACTTAAATAATTGAGTTCTGATTTTTTTGCATTCTTATCTTCATTTCTTTCTTCTTCTATAAAGATGTAGCACACTGAATGTTGCATTTATGCTGACGATTTCATGGGCTTTTTGTTCTTATAATATCTACACTATTTATGCAGGACATCAGAATCATTCTCACCAATTTGCTTACCAAGATATAATCCTATGGCATTTTTGTATGCTTATGTGCATTTTCTTGACGTGAGTTACACTTGGTTCACAATATGTTAATTTTGTACGACTTCTTCTACATACAGTGCTGTCATAGGTTGCCCTGCATTGGTCATGCCAACGGCACAAGATAACACATCTACTTTCTTGTGGCAGGTCGATACATACTTGATGTTGCTTACTACCAGTTCAGATGCCTTTTATCACCTTAAAGATTGCAGGTAAACTGTATTTTCCTAATTTGATCTTGATATTAGAGAACTTCAGGTTTAACCTTTCTGATTTCTACATCAATTGACTGCATATCTTGAGATTGAACTATGTCCATCTGACAAGATGGAAATATAGCCAATTTATTCTTCCCTATGCCTTATGGGGAAAAGTACATGTTAATTCTGTATCCAGAAATATAAAATATTTATTTTCTTCCTTTCTTGACTGTTTGAAGAATTTGACTGAAATTTTATAGGATTCGCATAGAAATGGTTCTCTTGAAATCCAATGTTCTTAGTGAAGTTCAGAAATCAATGATAGATGGTGGAATGCGTGTTGAGGATTTGCCTCCTGACCCATTGCCTCGACTGGGATCATCTCCTCATCTAGGCCAGCAAAGACTTCCCACTGACTCTCCTGAGAGGCCAGGGGAACTATTTATTGGCATTGGTGGTCCTGCTGGACTTTGGCATTTCATTTATCGTAGTATATTTCTGGACCAATATGTATCCTCTGAGTTCTCACCACCGCTTAACAGTCTTCAGCAACAGAAAAGGTAAATGTCTGAATCTTGTACCAGTTCAATTGGAACTTCTTTTGTATTGAATAATATATTGTATTTTACTTTTCTATGGTCGGTAGGATTACTGGTTTTCTGGTCTGCAGATTATATAGAGCTTACCAGAGACTGTATGCTTCCATTCATGATAAAGGAATTGGGCCCCATAAAACTCAGTTTAGAAGAGATGGAAACTTTGGTAATTCGTTTTCTCTCTCTCTCTCTCTCTCGCTAACTTTGCTGACATCTGAACTATAGCTACATAGCAGAAAGTTAACTTTGCTACATTACCATTTGTCTTTTCTGCAATCTATTTTTTGCTTTCCTAATGTTTTCTGGTTATGGAGAATAGTTGCTTGTAAGTTATAACTACATAGTTTTTACTTTACAGCCTTCATATAATTAATGTGATTGTATTTTTGTGTCAGTTTTACTCTGCTGGGTCACACAGGATTTTGAACTCTATGCGGCATTTGATCCACTTGCGGACAAGGTTTGCTTTAGCCTATATATATATATATAGCATTTAGCATGCTCAAGGTTCAAATCTTGTCTTAAATACATACTGAATACTTTTCTGCAAGAAGCTTTAAAGTTTCATTTATGTTATGTGCAGGCTCTAGCCATAAAGACTTGCAACCGGGTTTGTCAATGGGTAAAAGATGTGGAAAATGAGATTTTTTTGCAGGGAGCAAGCCCCTTTTCATGGTGATAAGTGATAACTTAATCGTGTAATACAGAATGTACTCCACTTTTGTTTATTCACATCCTTTTTCCCCTTATACAAATTAGAATTTCATGATACCCATAGTTAGCTGGCCCATTGTATGATTCACCTTCTAAAGATTTCCTTTATTTCTTTTTTCTTTTTTTTCCCGTTTTCTATCGGTACCATAATAACTCATAAGTTGCTAGAGAAATTTGAAATTGTGTACTACTCGCTTTCAAACTGAGACCATGTTTTTTGTTGGTTTGGATGATAAATATCAGTGATAAAATTAGCTAATCACGTTTAGTTGCTCTATTACAATTTATTTTGCTACTATTTCTTTTTCATGTTTGATCCATTCATTATTTTCTCTTCCCTATTAAAAATTTTTGCTCTGCTACTTTTTCTTGGAAATTCTCCGTGGAGTGCCGTTTGAAGTCACCTAAATTTAAGAATGCTTCAACTGACATCTTCCTGATAGCATTTCAGCAGTACAGTTATTGCTTCTTTATTGTTTAGGTGAGCCTGCGAGCGTGCGGACTGAATGCATGAATTTTGGATGGGGTGGCTCAGGTTAGGGACCGATGGTTATAAGTTCTTTAGAACTTTCAACTTTTCTTTTCTCTATTGAATGCATAATCAATCCTATCTTGACGAGGGGAACTGCAGCAAATTTTGCAACAAAACACATCCAAGAGATAAGGTAAGCACCTTCAGGATATTCACAATCAACAGATGGGGATTGGGGAGGTTTTCACTAGACTAAGGGAAGTTGGTGTCAACCTTCTGGCCACTTATTCCAATATCTCAAATTTTAAATTGTTTGACTTTAAGTATTGGTTCAAATGGTGTTAAAAATTTGCAGGTTCGAGATTCAAGTTTTAGCGTCTTTTTCTCCGTTTTTCAGACCAGAAGCTTTTGTTGTACCGAAAATGTTAAATTATCCTGTAGATGATTGCGATGAGCGATCCCAAAGTTGAGTTCCATCCTCTATATTTCTCTTCTTTTTTTTTTGTCTCTTGTAAGAGAAAATGTTGCCTACTCTACTATCATTGGAGAGAATTGAAACTGCATGTTATCCATCTCCCCATCTACCTAGTCCGAGTGGGTTTGAGTTTGGTACATCTAGCATTGAAAACAAACCTGGAGAGGGTTTTGCCAGGGTGCATTAAGCCTTTTACACCTAACCTAAAGGTAATTTAAGGGTGGTGGTGAGTGGTCAGAGAGCTGTCAAAACTTCCTTATGGAAGCAGTGACTGAAGGAGCTAAAACCAAGGTGTTTTCAATGGAGCAATGGTCATTCTGTGAAGCGAATTTATTGAAGGTGTTCAGTAAAACTAAATACCCACTGGCTGCCGTTTAGAATGCAGAATCTTATGTCTGTGTCTATACCCATATTTTCTTTTAATATCTCATGAAAAGTTGCAAAACAAATATTTCCTCGTCTTTCATTTATTATGTTAGTTTTTCCTGCCCCTAATATTTGTCCTTTCGGAGAAAATTCCTTGGGACTTGTTTGGTCAATACTTTCTTGTAGTTTCAACTTTTTGCCTTCCTAAAATGTGCTTTTTCTATTTCCTTGATTCCAGCGGAATTTTTAGATTCCATATTATATATACTTTTTAAAAAATATTAAAAAACAAAAAATAATAATGAAATGTGATAAGCATCATTGTTTTAATTTTATTTATAAAGTTTAAAATTTTCATTAAAAAAGTATTGGATAATAATCTTTTACTATAAACTATAAATTACTTGTATTAGTTTTTGAATTTATTGATTGATAAATTTTTTTACTATTAAATTTTTTTGGGTTCGAATACAAATTCATCAGCATATCACAAAAAAAAATTAATTATTCGGTTAAATAGTCGATGACGTAACTCTATTACATATTAAAAATAAGGAAAAAAAATATTTTTTTCTTGATTGGATGGATAAAAATATAAAAGTTTAATGCTCTAATGCATAATCATATACTAAATAAATGAGAGTTTAATTAACACCAAATCATACATTAAAAGTAATGGTGGTAAATCCCTTTTGATTTTGGCCAACTAGAAGGAAAACGCGTACGACCATATGAACTCTCCCATTGTTAGAAGGCCGTGGCTGGTTTTCATTTAATGCAAAAATTAATTGATCCCAAGACTTTTTTCAAACAAAACACTACCTTTTATTTGTTCATTTACAAAATTCATTCAGCATTTAATCCTTGTATAACATTAATATAAAAAAAATTAATTTCATACTTTTGTGATAAAAAAAATCAATTAAAGTTAAAATTTAAAGTAAAATTTCAAATCTCAAAAAATAAAGACGTTGTTTGGTTAAATATTATATATGAAGTAAATCTTAATCTTGATTAATTTCATAATTTGACTTTCATTTTCAAATTTTTTTAATTGTAAATCCGTCCAAATCTTTTATATATATATAAGCTTTAAGACTCTTTAGTGGCATTTTCGTTATTTTAAATCAGTCAAACTTCATCAATTTCGGAGATTATTATTACGGTGTGTTCCCCACTTACCTTGTCCATGATAATGAAGTCTTAGGACCTTATTATATTGATGGACTGACCATAATCTCCCTCGTAAATTCATACCCCTTTTATGCATCTTGGTAAATATGAAGGGGTATATATGTAATTGTGCATCATCGACAGCCGAGATTCCATGGTCCTCCTACTTGGGGCATCATCATCATCATCATCATCATTTTGTGAAAGGAGTGCACTATGGTGTGGAGGCCAACACATTTTCATATTGATGGGAGAAAACCAATAATACTTTCATTCATTGGGGCACTTTGACAAATAATTTTGGTCACGTGACCATCCCATTATTTAGACTATTATTATGGGATAATCAAATTTCACGTACTTTTAATGATTGTGTAAAAAAATATTACAACTTGAAAATAATTTTTCTTTGTTTATTTTATTTTGGCATGGCTCTCTAATTAATAAATTAAAATATTTTTAAAATATAAAAATTTTATTCATTTAAAATTCAAATCTCAAAATTTATATATAGTATAAAAATAAATTAGGTCAGATGAAGTCAAAAAACACTCATTGTTAAAGTGACATGAAGTTGAAATGTTGAATGAGAGCATAAATTGCAAAGTACAAAAACAAAAAAAAAAATCATAGTAGAAGTTTGACAATGCAACTTTCAAAGGCCACTAGTGGTTTTTTTTTTTTTAAGATTATTTTTCAAGAATAATTTGAGTTGATAAATTTTAATTTGTATAGCATACTTATAAGAAAAAATATTAAAATCTTTTCTTTAAAAATGGTTATGCCATTCGTTACAATATCATATAATTATTAAAGAATATTAAGAGAATAAAAATATGCAATAAATCTTTAATTTTATTTGTAAAATTAAAAAAAAAATTAATTATTAGAAAGTTATATATTTAAAAGTGATTACACCATTAAAAATTAGGTTATTATTTAATTTTTTAAAAGATTTACTTGGATTTCAATTGCATAAATTTTCAAACAATGGTTCCTTACAATTGTAAAGCACCCTCTCCCATTGCTAATAATGTGTTTTCTTTTAATTGAATCATTCTATTCATTAAACACAATTTATGGCACCATTAATGAATTTTGACATTATTAGTAACCACCAGCAAATTGTCGTTCGCACTCAATTGCTATCAGATCTCATTCCACACAATTAATAATCGAATAAAGTATTGTATGAACTATTATTTTATATTCTTATTTAATTAAATTATTAAAATAAAAATTTATCATTTAATTATCACACATGTATAATAAACTATTTAATTTTTTTAATAATATAATTATATAATAAATTAAAAAAATATAGTCATGGACACAAATTTCTCCCAAATTCAAGAATATCATAACTACACATTATTGCTTTTTTGTTTCCTTTTCTATTTGTGGAGAAAACCCATAATTTTTTTTTTCTTGAATTACTCATATAATAAATTTTTATTGAACCAAAATCTAATTTGATTATACTAGCAATAATAATGTCCCCACAATGATTAATTGGCTTTGAACTGTCTAGCCAGACCTAGCGTGGCTAGATTTAAATAGCCTCAATACTTGTTTGAATCATCTTTTATTTTTTGAGCTGTGATTTTCACACATTCAATTCAAGTCATCACATGATCTTTCACAAATTTTACTACTCTTACGTTATTTCCTTTTATTATTTATTTTTATATCTACTCATTCTTCTTCTAAATTTGAGAGGAAATTATTTTTAGATTTTAGAGATTTTACATATAAAAGTTATAAATATATGTCAATTTATATATATATATATTTACATAAAAAAATCAAAATCTAAAAAAATATATATATAAATGCTAATATTTAAATTTTACGCCTGATTAGTTTAGTGGATAGGTCGATTAGTTACACTAAATTAAAAATATTATAAATTAATATTAAATAATAATATATTTAAATTTAATCGATCATTCGATCGTAATAATTAAAATGAAATTAGTATATTAAAAAAAATAATTAAAAATATTATATTAAAATAAAAAATAAAAATAAGTGTTTTTAAAAATTGTGATGTAAAAAAATTTCTCTGAACTCCCTAACGGAACTACAATCAAAGTGTAATGACTGTTTAATCAAAATTTAAATGATTAAGTATTTCATAACCATTTAAATATTAAAAAAAGAGATAATACTATTCATATTTATGTAAAATTAATTTAATTTTATATCATTTATAATTGTTAAAATTATTTTAATACTAATATATTTATAATTTTAAGTTTGATTTATAATTATTTTAAATAATAAATAAATTATACTTCTCAAATTAATAAAAAATGAAAAAAATCCTTTAAGGGGAAGAAAATGAAATAGAAAATCTATAAAAGATCACATCCATGCAGCCTAACGTTTAGTTGACTCTCTGGTCTGTGCGATAAAAAGCATTTTCATAAATAAATAAATGAATAAATAGATAAATAAATAGACATTAAAAAACACTCTCCACTTCACAAAAAAATTCATTTTTTTTTTTGTTTTTTGTTTTTTTTTCTCTTCATCTTCCTCCTTCTCCTTTTGTCTTCTTTCTTCTGCAATGCAAAAACCCTAAAACCTTGATCTTCTTGACCCATTTCCCATCCCAACCCTACCCAACATGGGTATGATTCCATTTCTCCCTTCTCTTCAACCTGGGAAAGAAGAACCCATATAAAGTTTTACTACAGAAATTAAATAGAAGAAGAAAAGAGTGAAAAAAGAGTTTATTTATTTATTTTTAATTTTGAAGAGTTAGAGAGGGGAGAAATGTACAAGAACCAGCTACAAGAGCTGGCGCAGAGGAGCTGCTTTAATCTCCCTTCCTACACGTGCATTAGGGAAGGTCCCGACCACGCGCCAAGGTTCAAAGCCACCGTTAATTTTAACGGCGAAACCTTTGAGAGTCCTCACTATTGTTCTACTCTCCGCCAAGCCGAACACTCCGCCGCTGAAGTCGCCCTTCAGTCTCTCTCGAATCGTGGACCTTCTCACTCTCTCGCCGCTAGAATCCTAGTAAGTTTTTCAAAGCTTTTGCTAATGCCACCTCTTAGTTTAGGCTCAATTTGGGGTTTTCTTTTTCCTAAAAGCTCTTCTTTTTTGGTTAGTTGAAGCCATGGGGAGTGATCGGGGTTAAACTGTGATGGCCGGAGGTTCAGTTCAGGTGGCTGTGGGGAGCGAGGGAGTGGAAATTACTTGAATGCCCTTCAGGGTTTAGTGAATTAACAAAAGCCAGTAGGATTTTCTTGACTTTTTTAGGTGACGAAAGCGAAATTTTAATTAATTTCTAAGGGAAATATCAATGGGGACGTTTGATGATAGTCTGGGTTTTCTTGCTGTAATTAATGGCTTAATCACGGGTATTTCGGTCATACAAATGTGTTCTTTCTGGCCGTCTCAGTTGACTGTTCCAGGAGAAACGGTAGAGAAGGAAAAAATTAATTCGTAATTTCCTGCAGACTTTAATTTAGTCAAGTAGGTGTATGAGCATTTGTCGGTGCAACCCAGAAAAAAAATTAAACCCAGAAAAGAAAAATAACTGTGAGATGCAAATGTTTTGTAGATTTTATTGTCTAATTTTCTTTTCCTGATATATGCGGTCCTTATTCGGGTCGGGTTATTCAATTGGGAAGAATCGGCATGGGTAGGTTCAGGTGGGGTTGTCAAGGTTTCCTTTAAGAAAGTCATTTGCTTTTCAACTAAGAGAAACAGTTAGTTTTGCTTTAGCAGTAATTTGAATCTGCCAAAAACTAAAGATACGGCCTTTGAGAGATTATTCATAGGCTTAATGGTGAAAATTCAGATATGGGATTAAGATGCTGTGATTTTCGAAGATATCATTCTTGAGACTTGGTTTTTGGTGCATTAATAGTATTAGTTGTATTTGTACAAGAGGCAGAGTAAAAAATATATTGCAAGCCAATTAAAATCGGGGATCAGAGTTCTGTCTGAGCATGGCTACAAGTATGAGATACATTTTAGATAATCGTCTCGTACAATATGTTTAGTTGTTGGGATACTTATGTTTTTTAGCTGCTATCCATGTTGTGACTTGTTAGGTGCTTATACATTTCTTGTTTTCATCTTAGTCAGGTTGCAACTTTTAGACTCTTCAATTTTCACATCCTGATGAAAGTAGTTTGTAAAATTAAAATTCTGTTCATCTTGCCCGTTCATGCTGTCTAATGCATGGACAAACTTGTACATGAAAGGAAGCCAAGCACCTTCAGGAAATTGTTGTCATCTCATCCAGTTCATTGCTGTTAATACCCACTTTGTAATCAACTTTCAAATTCAAAAGAATTTACTGTATTGACATCTGAAATTTCTTGAATATGTTCCTTTCTAGTAGTCTCTAGCTTCGTTGGGGTTTGATACTAATCTGGCTTCATTATGTTAGGATGAGACCGGGGTTTATAAAAACCTCTTACAGGAAATTGCACAAAGAGTTGGAGCTCCATTGCCGCAGTATACAACTTTTAGATCAGGCCTTGGACACCTGCCTGTTTTTACGGGAACAGTTGAATTGGCTGGAATCACATTCACAGGGGAACCTGCCAAGAACAAGAAACAAGCAGAAAAGAATGCGGCCATGGCAGCATGGACATCTCTAAAACAATGTGAGTCCATGATTCAGTTTTCTTGTGGTTAAATGTTGGAATGATGAAATAGGTAACATGCAGTTGTTTAGTTTGAGGATTTCACCATCCCCTCATTTTTGGGGGCTGATCATAGGATGCTGTGACTGAGATAGTGTGACCCTACTACAAGATGGAATGTATGCCCATGTTTGAGTGTTTTGTATGACACAAACACTTATAGCATAACTATCTACATCAAGGAACATTTGGACTAAACAATGATTTTATATTGATTTGATACTTAACAGATTTGGTTTTGTTGTGTCTGAAGCTGCTTCTGTCAAACACATTTTTAATTCCCCCCCTCCCCCCTGCCCCAATACCTGTGGCAGGTTATGCACATTAGCTAACTGGTTGCAACTATTTCTTCAAATTGTTTCTTCTATAAAAAAAAATAAGTAAATAATTCATGTCCTTGTTTTTGTGGAATAAGAGATTGAATGCTGGACGGTTATAAATATGTTAGACCAGTCTTCTTGGCAGAATCAAACTAGCTGCTTGTTTATACCAATTTTCCTCAAACTTTTCACCTAGATTAGAATCTTTGTGCCTAAACTGAATAATATGTTGTATTTCCAGTGGCGAAAGAAACTACAAGTTCTTCTTCAGAGCCAGAGAACAATGATGAGCTTGAACAGATCACAATAGCTCGGGCATTGTTGAATTACCGAATAAAAGAAAAGATGGCTATGGCAAACTCCAATTCCCCAATACCATTTATGAAGAAGTTCCCTATTCAGAATCCAAGACCCACAAGTCCACAGCCTCCTGCTACCACCTCAAAAATCCTTCCCTTAATCTGCTCGAAGGTGGTTCCTCGTAACAGATCTATGTCAGCCACAGCAAATGACAAGCCCATACTACCATCATTGCATGCACCTCCATCCGAAAGCCGTGGGGCTCGTCCACAGAAATTCCCTGCAGCTGGTGCAGCTCCTTATGTTCCCATCCGACAATTTAGGGCAGCTTGCCATGGCATTGCTCCTCCAGTGACAATAAGAACTGCAGCCCCTGTTTTCGCTGCACCTCCAAGTCCAGCTACATCTGCAGTATCCCCTCAGCCACCAGCATCCGTGGTTCCTACTCAGCCAGCACAGTCTGTTCTTCCTGCGCAGCCACCACAATCTTCAGTTCCCCCTCAACAATCACCATCTACACTCCCCACCCTTGTGCTGCGAGCTCCTCCTGTACGTATTGCCCCACCTGTCACCATTAGGCAAGCAATTCCAGTATTTGCTGCTCCACCAGTACGGAAAGAGGATATTCCATCTGTTAGAATTGAAGATATTGCAACCGTTACTGCTTCTTCTCTGCCCATTAAATCTCCTGCTCAAGTAGAGGAAGCTGCGAGCACAACAGCAAAGAACCTGCAAGAAGTTGAGACAGTACAGAGTCTAGAACAACTCCAAATCTGATAGTAGTAAAGGAGCAAATTTGAGGCAGTAGGACAAGAGCTATGGTTTTGTGTTGGTACCGTTTGTTTTGTTACTTTTTGTCATTTCATTATTTGAGTGTTTTTATCTTTTCTGTTCTTTCTTTACCATCTTTTTTGTCTTCTTAGAAGCTACAGTTTCTGCAGGTTAAGTTAGTGTCAGCAGTCCCATATCATTGCAATTAAAGTCATACTATGCCTAGAGTGCTGTTGAAAGGGCAATTCTTATTTAGTTTATTTCTTCACCCCCTCCTGTAGGATCCCCTGCTCAAACTTGGCAAAGAAATGAAAATCCTCTGATGAGATATGAGTAATCCTATGATTTCCCAGTCCAATTTTCTGATGAGTTTGCCCTTCAAGTTGTAATTCAAATAAGCCATTTCTAGCCTAGCTGATAAATGATACTGAAATTAAAACAGTAAGCTACTCGATATTAAGTCACAGTTAGTTTTGAACTATTACTTTAGAACCAAGGGTGGTGAGTAGGTTTTGCATACTGAATGACAATTTAGTAGTAACAATCCCTACTTGCCATCACCTTACCAGAAAGCTACTTCTTTCTGTTACCTCTAATTTACGGCTGCCCTCTGATAAGCTGTTGCCAGCTTTGGTTGTTGCTGAGTTAGCAAAATTGACAGCTTAAGCTGAAATTCAGGGTATGGTCCAATCCATCCATTGCACATTCTGATGATTTTTGAGGAACAATATGGTTGAATAGCAAGAGATTACAATGGGACCTAGAATTTCCTTAATTCCCAGAAAAGATTGACCAAAGTGGTCCCTCGGGAATCAATCAGTTGAAAAGGGTTTCTTGGTTTGTTAAAGAATTGCAAATTAGGCTCCACTCAAGCACTGTTCTTCTCAATGAGATTGACAGCACCATATTTTCGAATGCTAACCAAACAAAATGGGTTGTTTTCAGTTTTCAGTTTTCACCCATCCGAAAGGAACATCCTCTAGAAGTCTGTTAGCCCGCAAACAGGCTTCTTTATGGTAGAAAAACTTTCACTGTTGAGAACAGGACCAAAGACTTTGTCACTGGTCTGGTCTTTAGGACCTAACTGGCTGACAGAAAGCAGATGAGATAGCTGTTTTAGGCCTCCGTTGCTTCGGCCAAGTTCAGGACACGTCATAAACCAAACCAGGGTTGGGTAGCAGTTCGACAGAGTAACAGGGCTTTGCATGCACCTGTCTTTTTCCTTCGTATTCCAAATGGTAAAAGTAAATTCAATACACAAGATTTAAATATCGTGATTTTTGAAGAGAATATATCCGTAATTTTTCTTCCGTATTAACAAAAAATTGATTTTTGACTTGAAGTTATGATTTTTAGGTTATTCAGAATCATAACAATCACATATTTTCTGAAGAACTAGATTATCCTACCTGATTCACTGGTAATCTGGAAGCCCACCTATGCATCTAAAAGAAGTCGAGCTTTGCTGTGAAGTAATGCTTAGCTCAGCACCATGTCATAAAATAAAATGCACAGCTTGAGTATGAGTTTGGACAAGAGGCAATGGAGGTGGGGAATGTGAACACACTATCCCATTAGAAGGTAACTTTTAACTAATCAAATGCTGGGAAAACTGTAGAGCATTAAGGAAGTGGGGTAGCTAGCTTGATTCCTTGCATTAAACCAGACTCTTTTGATCTCTTACAAACATCATGGGTCAAGCCTCTCCAGCCCTTTCTGTCTGAAAACTTTTAAAATGGTTGGAGTTTTGCTGAAATCTCCATATTATTGCTGTCCAAACTGAAATATTAATTCAGGCTGTCTTTTTGATGACTTGAAAACTTACAAGTAAAATCTCTACTAAAGCAATCAACTTTCAAATGTTAAGGAGTGCTAAATGAGTTGAATATTTTAATAACCTTTTGATTATAATGTCAAAGTTTCTCATCATTCTTCTTCAATACAAGACATGTTCCAAGCCCATATTCAATCTACCTTTTCAAGTCCAAGGAAAACCCATTTTTTGATTTCTCGATTTCTCATCCATGGACTTAATATTCTACATCAACCTCTAGACTACTCACTTGTTTTCCCTGGCAGCATGAGTACAAGGCTCTTGCGTACGGTTAATAGTCGTGAGTAGTAGAATACTGACTCTTTAATTCCAGTTATTAAGATTAAATCCTTGCAAACCCTATAAAAAAAATTTGCAACTGGTGAATGGTGATCACTACAAAACTTGACAACGCATTAAGACTTGAACCATTAATGATCCAAGTCGACCTCGACCGGCTTAAATGCTTATATTTTTACAGTTAAGATTTGAGAGTTATGCAAGTATGAGGGTCGAAACTCAATACTTGTATTCTCTTTTCCTTAGGTCAGAGACCTCTTTTGTACAAAAAAATAAAATAAAAAATCCTTGGTGATCTAAGTTTGAACTCGAAGTCCCTTTTGTTTTTATTGTTTATTTGGTAGGTAGGCTTAGCCTAACAAAAGACTTTTGCTGTGATATTGAGGACCATATATAATGGTGTGTATACATCCTTCTTCCTTCAACTTTTTTTCTTGCATCAATAATTCATTCAAAAGCTTCATACAAAGTTTTGCATGGATGCCAAATGCTAAGACCTAAACGAGAATGAGGAGTCAAAGCTAAGCTACTGATGAAGCACAACTGCACAAGTCCTCCTTTCTACTAATGGAGAAACCAGCCATCCATGGTGAATAACATCATGGAGCCTGTTGGATGCTTCTACATGTATCTTTGTCATTTTTGTTCATTTAATGCTTATTCTGTCTTTCCATGAATTTAAGTCCAATGTTATCTTTCCCATTGACAGCTGTAGTCAAACTCTTGAACATTAGTTTCATCACTGCTACATTTTTCTAGGTTACAAAAATTAACAGCTTACTCAAAAGAAAATCTTAAAGTATTAGAAACTCATTTCTCGATATCTGAATATTTTGGATATTGAATTTGAGATTTAGTTTAGTTGATCATGCACTTGTAATCTCTTTCACATTATTATCCTAATTACATCAGGATAGATATAATTTAGCACTTAGAATAATGTTTTTATTTCTTCATCTCAAGAGGTGAAGTTTCATGTCAAATGATGTGAGATATAAGAAGCTTATACCAAGCTTTTGATTAGGAGCCACGAAGTTTGATGAGAAAAGAGGAAGATGACAGAATATGAAAAATATGCAGGCAGCCAGCCTATACATTTATGTGACAACAAATGTAATTGGAATATGGTCCAAAATCCAGTGCATCTTTGGCCACACAGGTCTCAGGATATACACGTTATTTAATGTTGCCTTTGGGGTCCTCCACTTTCCTTTCTTTTTCTTCATAATCGCATGTGAATATGCCAATATTTATCTACATATGCATCCTGGCAGTGACCCTTTCACATTTTTATATATTAAAAACTTCTCTCATCAAATATACTTAAGTTTAATATTCAAATTTTAACGTCCGTATGGTATGAAAATGAAAAGATCAAAACAGATAGCCATAAATGATAGTGTTTGATTTGAAAATCTCGAGTGAAAGCTCAAGAAGGGTACTTTAACATCAAGTGGTTGATAAATTAAAAAAACTTTAACAAAGAAATCACCGCTATGAAAAGGGTTTTATGATATTATAGTATGGACTATAGTTACGAGATTTTTATCTGTAGGGCTGTCCCCATTGACTATTGTTTTGCTTGAGCAATACCCCTAACCACCCAAGAACCCTACACTGCCATCTTTATCCATTTGTGGGTTAAAACTTTCCGGTGAAAACAACAGAACGTGAAGAAGAGAGGTGACATGAAATGATGTTTAAAGAAAAGGAAAGTAAGAGTACTATAAAATTCAATAATAAGTTTGCCAAACAAGCAAAGCAAGAGAGAGAAAGATTGACAGAGTGACAAAGTGGCTGACCTTGGGTGGGACCAAGTCTCCACTTCAACGACACCAACCCTTCAAAGCAATGCCAAATCAGCGCTCTATTCATTAACACAAACATGAAGAAGAAACTTAACACTATAATTTGTATTATGTAAAATTATATTAATATTATATATTAAAAATTATATTGTGAGGTTAAATGTAATTTTTTATTAAATTTTAATTTATATTATATTTATATTTATATTATATCGTGTTTAGAATAATTCGAGCTAAAAAAGAAAGGAGAATAATTATTTTTTGAGAGGGTTTTTGCATTTATGGGATGTGTGTAGAGAGCCGGGCCAGACAGGATGGACCCACATGATTGGACTGAAATGGGCCCCAAAAGGGGTTAAGGAAGCACTGGCATTATTCCTTGCCCATGATAAAAGCAATGGCTCATGGCAAGAAGAAACAACATCAAAAAAGCAAAACAAATTAAACAAAAGAGAAAGAGAAGAAAAAACAATTTGTGGGAAGAGTGGGACAAAGTGGAAGAATGTTAATCCCATCACCTAAAGTTTTCAAAAAGAGAAAGAAAAATATACCCATTTGACTTTGTTAATTGCTCATCATATACCATTGATTGTACTGCACATTTGTGGTGGAAGTTTGTATTATATGTACCTCATGCATACCCTATTTTCTTCTTCTTTTGCAACTAGCTACGTGCATCACCCTTTGATTAAGATAATCACAAGCAAATCAAAGATGCATGGCCTCTGATAAAACTTTGGGTATTCATGAGATATATAGGATTGTATAGTTGTTCCAATTTTCAACTAAGTTTTGTTACCAAAATCATCCAATGAAAGCCTTATCAAGATAAGCATTGTATAATTTGACATTCACCAAGAAAGATCAAATCAAATCAAATATAGGTAGATACTGTTATTGACAGTAGTCAAAAGTAGGAGATAAAGAACAAATTTAATATACACATTTTTTATATTGTTGGGTTTGAAAAGAGTCATATATGTAAAATTTATTTTGAAGTTTTAAATCCATGATTTTCAAATCACAAATACACAATTTTTATTGTTATAGTAAGGCATACTCTCGGCCAAAAGAAATACATCAGATAGGAAAAGGAAAAGGATATCATTAGCAACCAAGACTAATTAGACGAAGGGAGAATGTTTGATGATTTATACGCGTCGTGAAGCTTATGTTTTCCATTGCAAAACTTATTTCTCAATGATCATCAAACCAAAGGCAAGCATGAAGCCATGTGGCAGAAATGCAGATGGTACGAAACAAAACAGCAGTATACCAAAACGTTGGTGTAGAAATCAAGAATATACTCATCAATCAGAGCAGTTCATGATCTTTATTATTACATTTTAGAATTATTATGTTGTGTAATCTGTTGTTTGAAAGAGATAAAAGAGATAGGATTTGTGTGTCTGAGATGATAAAGATACACAAAACATACAACATAATCATACCGACAGCACCAAAGATGGAGCAATGAAAGAGGTTAGCTTTTTCCAGTGTGTTTGAAAGTCAATTTCGTTTGCTTTTGGATTCTGCCATATTTTTGTTGTAAAGATTTGTCTTGTCCACATTGTTTTAAGCATTTGGCATGCTTTCAGGACTCATGCGCTAGCCTTGTTCCTGGGCCGCAATATAGCCAACAGCCAACAGCAACACCTTCGAGAATCGAGAGAGAGGATCACAGCAATGCAATGCAAAGTCATAGAGAGCATGCAGGCAGATTGGAAAAATCTTTTCTCTTTTGAAAATAAGAAGGTGGGTGTTGGCCGGTTGGGTTTGAATCTAAAGCTTTTCCATTATCAGATCCAAACAAAGATTTGTTCTCAATCATGTCCACCGTCGACTCTTTCAGTTTATACCCTCTTATACTTTACATGCATGGAAAAATATATAACACAGTTCTCTTCAGGAAAACTAAGAACTTTCACTTAATTCTTTGCATGCATGCAAGAAAATTATCATTTAAATGATCTTTTGTGATTAAGAAGCTCTATCTAAGTTTTTCTTGAAGTTTCCTGTCATGGTGTTTGATTTTGGAAACAATAATTTTTATTTTTGGTCGAGATTGTTTATCTTCAAATTCCAACCTTATAACATATCACATTACATTTTTTGTTATTACTTGGTAATAAATTGTTGTCTTCAAGCAATGGTGGAAAACGGACCATCCTTAGAGAAATATGCTTTTATTAACCCTACTTTTCTGTTAATTAAATGACTATATATATATATATATATAAATTAATTCTTGAAAATTTCAGAGTTCATACGCCAACTTAAACCGAGATTATGTAGATAGAAGATCCTCAAATTTAATTTATTCATTTAAATATAACTACTGAAATACACAATCATTGAATCAGAAAGATTAATTTCAACCTCACTTGAAAACAACAATTCATTTCACACTCTTTCCCCGTTGTTGCTTGTGTTACAATTTTAGCTTTCTTGGCCTTTTGCCTCTTTATTATTCATCAAATCATACATCTACACACATAATAATAATAATAATAATAATAATAATAATAATAATAATAATAATAATAATAATTAATGAAGTCAATTGATTATAATTTTCCATGAAGAAACAATAATAACAAATACTTTGTTTTAAGATACTTTGATAGCATGTGGAGCTGTGGGCAGCACGTGATGCATGCCCATCTAACTTTTTCGGCATGCCAAAAGCAGGTGAAAAATGCCATCTCATAAGCATGCATTCAAAATTTCAAATCTTTGTTCTTTGCACCATACTCTTAATGTAGCCATAGATGAAGTTATAAAGTGAATAATGGAAATTAAAGTGTTAATTTAAGTACTGAAAAATCCTATATTTTATGTATATAGTAGGATCTATTGCTTGTAGCTTACTTAAGAATAGAAAATAGAGATAAAATGGATATTATAAAACCATCTTAATTGGGATAACTATATAGAATCTAAGAAATTTTATTTAATTAGATTGTTTTTAACTTAACTCCACATGTATTGAACGTAATTAATCTTAAATTCGGATTAAAAAATAGGGTTAACAGTAAGTTTGCATTACTAGTTATTAAAAATCCATCCAATTTTTATAAAGTAAATCATTATACGAGTCAATTTCAATATTAAAATAAAAATTTTAAAATAAAGTTAATGATAGTTGTTAATTTAAAATTTTTGAAATATTTTATATTTGAGATTATAAAGACCATTGAAATGAACCCTAATTATTAAAATTAAAATTACAACACTTTATAAAAAAAACAACACTGTTGATTAAATTCTTAAAAAATAATATCTATTTATGTTTAAGATAATGTACAAATTATAAATTAATCATATAATTTTTATGAATTATAAATAATAATATCTCATTTACAAATTTTATACAGCCACATTCTTTGAAACTTTAAAATCTTAAATTTATCATTTTTTTTTTGGTTCATTTATGTGTATTTTCACTTTATATAATTATTGGTCTGGAATTAAGAAACATATGATTTGACGCCAATGGTCCCTCCTTATTTTATTTTTTATTTGGGGATATATATATATATATATATATATATATATTTATATTTGGTCTTGTTCCACTGCAACAATCTCGAGACTGCCACTCCTATCCTTTCACTCGATGATTTTTTTTTTTTTTTTTTTTGCTTTTTTATTTTTATCTTTTTTTAATTGATAGAGAATATTGGTGTCTTTTGGCTCATTAAATTAAAAAAGCATAAGTACAAGGAAAACAATAAAAAATAAAAGAAAGTAAAAGGTTGATTATTGGCATCATCCCCTTTATTTAACCCTAAATTCTTGAAATTTGTCGTGTAATAGCACATTTCTTTTGACTATTTTTCCTTAAATAAATAATAATAATAATATAAGGAGAACACAATGATTTTAATATAATAATTTTAATATTATATATTATAAATAAGTACATAATATGACTCTAGTTTCACCTCCTTAACCCAGATTCCATATTAATTTATTTAGTTTTCATGTAAATAAAATTAAAAATAGCCATGAATTTTTTTATTATATTTTATTCTTAACACATCTATGTATTATTCTATTAATATTTTCAATAAAATTTAAAAACTTTATAGAATATACAAGATTAAATAAATCACTATCAAGTTAAAAAAAATAAAGAAAAATCTATCTTAAAATGAAAATGAAACACAAAACTTATCTTATTGACAAATATATTTAATTTTATTGGATTTGGACCTAATTAATAAATAATTTCTTAATTGAATCAGTAAAAATCGACTCATCAAAATTTTTTAATAAAATTGAAAAGAAACACCACCATCACCACCACCACCACCAGTCATCTTCATCATTTTTAAAATCAAGTTTGGAGACTTAACTTTGAATGGGGATTTATTATGTAGTTTTGAGAGAGATCTCTTCAACACACAAAGAATGAACTTTGGCACTTGGGGTTCAAAAGCCAGAGAAGAAGGCTGGAGTCATGCCATTGTGTTTGACTGATCAATCATTCTTTAAAGTAATTTTCCATCCCAAATCTCTTGAGGTTTCTAGAAACCTTGACCCTTGTTCTTCTGCCTGACTGATTGACTTGCTGGCTCCAATGGCAATAAGGAGCCTTAAGGATTAAAGCAACTGAGGCAAGAAAGAAACCCTAAACCAATTGAAAGTGTGAAGTGTTCTTCAAGATAAGAACATAACTGATAAAAGAGAGAATCTAGAACTTGACACTTGCATTGCCTATGGTGGGTTTTTAATCTCTGGATTATTGATTTTTATCTTACAATTTAATGTGCTTGTCTTGATTTTAAAGAAATTCATATACTACATGCTATGGTTATAGCGACAAAATGAGCAAATTATGTATGTACAGAATTCGAAATTTTAGTTTAATAATAAATGTATATATTCGAGTCCGTTCGATATTTTAAATTAATATATATATATATATCATTATTATCTAATATATTATTAGTAAAGTTTATAGACTTCATATTTTATAAGCAAAGTTGTGTATTGTCATATTAATCTTCTATTAACAGTATATTATGTAATAATTCATGTATATGTATATATAAATATAAATACATTGACAATTAGGTTTATTAAGTAAAGATTTAGCAATGGTGGATTGGATAAATTTATATATATATATATATATATATATATATATAATAAAAAAAAAAGCTTTAATAGTGTTCTTTTCTTGTATTAAAAGCCAACCCTAAAGAAAGAACAAGAAATAAAAAAGAAGGGTGCATGAACAACAATAATTGAAGTCAAGAAGTATGTTAGCAATAGAAAGTCACAAAAGAAAAGGGATAATTCGACAAAGAAAACAGAGATATTTCAACTAATCCCGTTTGTGATGAGGTGATGTATTGATAACCAAACACCTAACCCTAAAAGACAAAGACAAATCCATAGTGTTTAAAAATACAGGTTGGTTAGATTTTGTTACTTAATCAAGACAACAATTATTGGTTTAATATTAGTATTAGTGGGCAAGGATAAATAAATTGATTATTATTATTATTATTAAATAAAACTTTTCACCTCTCAATTTTTTTCGTTTAATTTGATACAAGTCATATTTTAAATAAATATTTGAGTTGGTATAATTTAAAATATTTTTAATTTAAGTTTAATTTTAAAATATATTTAGAATATTAGTATTTAATAATTTAGGCTTAATACTTAAATATACATTTTTTTAAAGTAAAGTAAACATCAAATTTAAACTTTTTTATTTTATGTAAATCAATCCATAATTTTTATTTCTTAAAAAAAATTTCCAATCTTGCAAAATAATATAATTATATTTAAATTTATTAAATAATATTAACTGTCATTTAAATATCTTAAGTGATAATTTATGCGAATAGCTTTATAGGTTATTACATGAATTGATACATGTGCAATATAAATAAAAATTAATTTAATAAATTTAATTTTTATTGTATAATTTTAAAAATTTATATATTTATTTTCATAAAATAAAGATTTTTATTCTTATTTACATGAAATAAAATATTAAAGATTTAAATTTATTATATACAAAAAAATTTAAATTTATTTAACTATTAAATTAATAATTTTAATATTATATGTATTTTTTTAAAATTTTAAATTTATCCGAATTGAACCAACAAACCTTATCCAATTCATTAAAACTTTTGTTATGGAATCAAATGTTTGGAATTAAATTTTTTAATGTTAAAGGGGAATGTCTTATCATATTCTATTATGTTATAAAATAATTAAATTTATTTATTGCGAGAAGAGAAATGTCATTTCAAATAGACAATAGGGACAGAAAAGTAAATGAGGTGAGCTGGTGAAATTAAAAAAAAAAAAAAACATCTCTGGTAAGTTTGTCGGTTTGCGTGCAAATGAACTCTCTTTCTCTCTCTTTTATTCCCACTGTTTCTAGCTCAGACTTAGATCACTCACTGTCACAACTTTTTTCTCACTTTTCTCTCTCTTCAATTCTCTTTTGACAAATCCTTGTGTTTTGTTGGGTTTTTCTTCCTCTCTTGTTTGTAAACTAAAACCCTTGAAAAAGATCAAATCTTTTCCTTGTTTTCTGAGAGTGCTCTTGTTCTTCTTCACCATGGTTAAGATTTCTGTTTCTCTTCACATTTGTGTGGTTGGTTCTTGCAGAACACCGGCTTGTTTGTGATGCTACTTCTTCTGGGCTCTCTGTTGTGAGAGAGCCTCGCAAAGCTCATTTCTTTTTTATTCTGCTTTTGTATTGGGTAGTGACCGGTTGAAGCTCGCTTGAGAAACCTTTTCAGTGATATCGAGCTTGCTTGGTAGCAGTGTTTTCTGTTGCGTATTGGGATCAGGATTTGTTGGGGTTGTGCTTTTGAAAACGTTTTTGAAAGTTTGATCTTTGGGGCAGATTTTGTGAGCCATTTTATTCTTATTTTTCTTCCTTTCACCAGCTTGATCATCATCAGCTAAAAGAATATATAGAAGGCTAGAAAGTAGAAACCCACAAAGAAAACCAACCACTTGGCTTTTACTTGAGGCTGTCTCAAATCAAGACTTCTCATTTTAGCTTCTGCTGCTTTCTCTTTCTCTCTCTTTTGTTTCATAACGAAGGACGAACTTCACTAAGAAACAAAAGAATCTTAGTTCTGAAACCAAATCTTCCGAAACAAGCGGCTCTTTTGGCACTCAGCTCACAGCTTCTTTCTTTTACTCTCTCTCTCTCTTGGTCTGATCAGTTCATATATAAAGAAAGATTGGTTCTTCCAATCTTAGTTGTAACCAGAGATGGCTATGGCTGTGGCCCATCACCGGGAGAGCAGCAGTGGCAGTGGCAGTAGTATCAACAAACATCTTGATGCTGGCAAGTATGTTAGGTATACAGCTGAGCAAGTTGAAGCTTTGGAACGAGTCTATGCTGAGTGCCCAAAGCCAAGTTCCTTGCGGAGGCAACAGTTGATAAGGGAGTGCCCCATTCTTTCCAACATTGAACCTAAACAGATCAAAGTTTGGTTTCAAAATCGCAGGTACGAAAACTTAATCTTGGCTTTTTTTGTTAATTGTAGTTGTTATAAACTATAGAAAATTGGGTCTTTTTTAGATGAGTATTTTTTTTTTTGTTAGAAAATTTTAGTTATGGGGTTGTCATTGGGGTTTGCAGGTGTAGAGAGAAGCAAAGAAAAGAGTCTTCAAGGCTGCAGACTGTGAATAGAAAATTATCAGCAATGAACAAGCTGTTAATGGAAGAAAATGACCGGTTGCAAAAACAGGTGTCTCAGCTGGTTTGCGAGAATGGGTATATGAGGCAACAACTGCATACTGTAAATGTATATTCTTTAAGTCCCTCGCTCTTTGATCTTCCCCTCTTCACGTTAATGAACTGTACGAAAATGCATAATGTGAAATTTTGTCCTTTATTTTCATTTAAGTTGTATTTTAGCACCGCATAAAGTAATTTAGTTTGTTTTATGCCTTCATTTGGTGTAGGGCATTAGATAGATCCTTGGTGGCGTACCAATTTTCGAGAGTTGAATTGCCTTAGTTTGCTATTATGGTTATATGCGAATTTTGTGTCTTATGCTCTCCATGTGCTGTTTGCCTCCAATTGTGGATCTTTGTTTTTTGTTCTTTGGTTCTTTCTATAAATACATAATTCCACCCTATTACACTTCTTTTGTAATTATACCAGTTGCTGCTTGCTTTGTGTTGGAGAGTTATTTTGGCTAATTGCTATAAACAAAGATTATGCTTTTTTATGTCTGTTCCCTTTCTACATGTTTTGACATTATTGCTGTTTATTTTCGGATTGCTTAGCAGGCATCAGCAAATGATGCAAGCTGTGACTCTGTGGTTACCACTCCACAGCATTCACTGAGAGATGCCAATAACCCTGCTGGGTGAGTTAAACTATTAACTACAATGAACCAGCACTCGCTCTCTCTATCTTTTTTTCCCCCTACTAAAATGCTGTGAATTTGGTTATGCTCTTGGCAGACTCCTCTCTATTGCGGAGGAGACCTTGGCAGAGTTCCTTTCCAAGGCTACGGGAACTGCTGTCGATTGGGTCCAGATGCCTGGGATGAAGGTTTGTCATTGTCTCATACAGATGCTATTTTCCTTCATTTTTTTCGTTGATTGATTTTGTATCTGCATCTAGCGCTATTATTTTCTTTCATCACAAATCGGAAGTGTCTCACCCCATTTGTTTAAATCTGTTGTCAGCCTGGTCCGGATTCGGTTGGGATATTTGCCATTTCCCAAAGTTGTAGTGGAGTGGCAGCTCGAGCCTGCGGTCTTGTAAGTTTAGAACCTACAAAGGTATGAATTCTGATGTCATTCTAAAGAATTGAGGCATTTTATTTTTAAACATGGCCCATTTGATCTGAACAAAACAATTAAATTATTGGCCATAGATTGCAGAGATTCTTAAAGATCGTCCATCTTGGTTCCGGGAGTGCCGGAACCTTGAAGTTTTCACCATGTTTCCAGCTGGCAATGGTGGAACAATTGAGCTTGTATACACACAGGTGAAGAAGAATCATTCCATTATTTATTTTATTTATATACAAATGAGTGTTAACCCTCGTCATGAGGAATGACTAAAATGGGAACTGTTTAGACGTTCGCACCAACTACGCTGGCACCTGCAAGGGACTTTTGGACTCTAAGATACACTACAACTTTAGAGAATGGCAGTCTCGTGGTATGCATGTCTTGCACTTGTTATTCATTAAATAATGTAAATCATGTGTTAGTGGCAGAGGATTTTCATTGCTTATTTGAGTATTCTATGATTGTTTGGTTTGAGGAGTTATGCTTTTTGTTTATCTATTTTTCTCCCCTGAAGGTCCATGTAATTTGACATACACGCTTCTTCGGAGTAACATGATTAGAGGTGCTGATAGAAATTTTTTTTTTTTTTTTGCTCTTTTTCCTAGGTTTGTGAGAGGTCTCTTTCTGGTTCTGGTGCTGGCCCAAGTACAGCTGCTGCAGCTCAATTTGTGAGGGCTGAAGTGCTTCCTAGTGGGTATTTGATTAGGCCTTGTGAGGGTGGAGGGTCGATCATCCATATTGTTGACCACCTAAATCTTGAGGTAGGACTTCTGATAAGTAGGTACTTTTCAGACATCTTCAGAGATGTTTCTTATGTGGCAAAACCTAATTTCTGGAACCTTCTTGCAGGCATGGAGTGTGCCAGAGGTGTTGCGCCCACTTTACGAATCATCAAAAGTAATTGCTCAGAAAATGACAATTGCGGTAAGTTGACCCTAGTGTAAGGCAATAATGTACTAGTGCAACTCTAAAATGTTGTTTGTTTAGACCACAGGATGAAATAGATTGATTAAGCAAATAACAGATTTGGAGGATAAAAATTTGCATGTAAATCATTTATGGTGCTTTAATTGTCGCAGGCGTTGAAATGTGCACCATACTTTTAACATTGTAGATTTGTGTTTTAAAAATTCTGTTTTTTGATGATGGTGCTTATTTACTTTGTTGGCATGCACAATATTGGGTTTGGTTGTCCTCTAAGCATACAAAGATACCAAAACTTGAATAGTTTCTTTGATTTTCTTTTTTAATTGCCTCGAAAGGTATTTTCTAGAGGTACTGATTAATTAATCTATGCAAAGGCACTGCGCTACATCAGGCAGATTGCTCAGGAGACAAGTGGTGAGGTGGTTTACAGTTTGGGCAGGCAGCCTGCTGTTCTGAGAAACTTTAGCCAAAGATTAAGCAGGTAGCTGAAAGATTATGTTAAATGCTTGTCTCTATTTAAATTAGAGTTCGATTGCACAAAAGAAATTGAAATATTGTGTACTTGTAGGGGCTTCAATGATGCAATAAATGGATTCAACGATGATGGATGGTCAATAATGAATTGTGATGGTACTGAGGATGTGATAATTGCAATTAATTCAATCAAGAGTCTGAGCAGCACTTCAAATCCTGCCAATGCTCTTTCATTCATTGGGGGTGTTCTGTGTGCAAAGGCGTCCATGCTGCTTCAAGTAAGTTCTAGAAACCCCTATAGATGGGAAACCAGTTTCTAATTCTACAATCCTGATTATATTAAAGCATTTTTTCTTATTCTATATTACCTACATCATTTCTTTTGTAATGCAAATGACAATTAAGTAACTTTTTCATTGGAAAGTTAAATTTCTTATCGTACACTTAAGTTGAAGCTTTTCCACTATGTTTTTGACTTTGAATGAAATGGAACTACACACCTTATGCTTGTTATTATGTCTTTCAGAATGTTCCTCCTGCTGTGCTTATTCGTTTCCTGAGGGAGCACCGCTCAGAGTGGGCTGATTTCAATGTTGATGCTTATTCTGCTGCATCATTGAAGGCTGGAGCATATGCTTATCCTGGAATGAGATCTACAAGCTTTACTGGGAGTCAGATCATCATGCCACTAGGCCACACAATTGAACATGAAGAGGTATATCTTCTGTGTTAATTCTGTACCTCGGGTTTGCTAGATGGTTGATATGTAAGCATATAGAGTTCTACGAATTTAAGATGCATGTCAATTGTGTACTATAATTAATTTCAGCAGGGTATAATGGAGTCATTGAAGCACCCTTCCTTTTTTCCTTTTCCAAGTCATTTACTTAGAAGTTTTAAGCCTAGTAGGTTGTGATTGTAAGCAATCGTGTTTGCTTCTTTGAAATTTTTTTTCTTTTCCTCTGTAAGAGTTCTCATAAAATGCACTTTCACTTTTCTTTTCTCTTGGTTTCTATTGAAAGTGTTGCATTATCATGTATATGTCCAATAAACGTTGCTAATGCTATATTTATTATATATCAGCTTCTCGAAGTTATAAGACTTGAAGGCCATTCTCTTGTGCAAGAAGATGCCTTTTTATCAAGAGACATTCACCTATTGCAGGTGCATTTCTAATAATTCCCAGTTAAATGTTGAGGTTTATTTACATGTTAAATTGGAATATAAAACTCGACACTTTCTGTCATTTTACTGGTTTTTGTGCATGTTTAAAATCAATATTGCTTGCTGCTTGAAACCATCTGCAACTGCATTTGCTGTTAATAATTCTAAACCTCCTGATATTTCATTTAACATCCTTGATATGTTTACAATAAATTGGATCATGATTGATTACATTAATTAGTCCATGTTGCTATTGAAATTGCAACATATAACATGCATTTTTAACATGGATCAACCTTATCTGCGATAGTTAGATTTATAAAGCTACATACATGGTCTTCCAGCTAATGGTTAAAACCGTGATCTCAGTTTGTTTGAATTGCCTTACTACTACTGTTTATTGAATATGATCTTGCTTTTCCCAACCTTGCATATATATTTACTTTGTCTGTATTATCATCGTTGCAGATATGCAGTGGAATTGATGAGAATGCTGTTGGAGCCTGTTCAGAGCTTGTGTTTGCTCCTATTGATGAGATGTTTCCAGATGATGCTCCTCTACTACCTTCCGGTTTCCGCATTATCCCATTGGAGTCAAAACCAGTTAGGTTTCATTGCATGTGAATAATAAAATACTGTTGTGTAGTTTCTGATATCTGATTTTAATACTGGTGGTGTTATTTTCCAGTCTGATACACAGGATTCATTGACTACCAATCGGACTTTGGATCTGACTTCTAGTCTTGAAGTGGGGCCTGCAACAAACCATGCTGCCGGAGATGCTACATGTCAGAATGCACGATCAGTGTTGACTATTGCCTTCCAGTTTCCCTTTGATAGCAATCTTCAGGATAAAGTTGCAACCATGGCACACCAGTATGTCCGTAGTGTCATTTCTTCTGTCCAGAGGGTTGCCATGGCCATATCTCCATCTGGATTGAGCCCAGCTGTAGGACCAAAGCTATCTCCGGGCTCTCCAGAAGCACTTACACTGGCTCACTGGATCTGCCAGAGCTACAGGCAAGTTGCTTCATTTCTTTAATACTTAATCTATATGATCTTTTGAATAAACATTTGCCTATGGTTTGCTAAATCATCTCATTCAAACTCTGCTGACCTTTCATTTTCATTTCTTTTTCCTCAGTTTCCATATAGGGGCAGAATTGTTGAAATCCGAATCTCTTGGTGGTGACTCAGTTTTGAAGAATCTCTGGCAACATCAGGATGCAATATTGTGTTGTTCATTGAAGGTATGGTAACATCCCCATTGAAAAATCTAGAATACTAGAATCTTATCTTCAACCTTGTATATCAGGTTCCACAGATGCCATTTTCATAACTTATTTCAAATAAAGTATTTCTCAAGTAATGCTAAGGCTGATTTTGTTTTGCAGTCGCTACCGGTTTTCACCTTTGCAAATCAAGCTGGGCTGGACATGCTTGAGACAACTCTTGTGGCTCTACAAGACATCACCCTGGATAAAATATTTGACGAGTCTGGACGCAAGGCATTGTGCTCCGATTTTGCCAAGCTGATGCAGGAGGTTAGTCCTAAACAAAGATATTACTTCCTCTTGCTGTTAGAATGGCATTGGTTTGTTTCTAGTATTGATATTAGCTGCACTGCACTAGTCGACCCAAGTTAAACATTTGGCAGAGGAAATAAAGAGAGATGCAGAAGTTTGCCTTGTAATATACATAATTTGGCTAAAGATTTCTACATTCTTACCAGGGATTTGCTTACTTGCCGGCTGGAATCTGCATGTCGACGATGGGACGCCATGTCTCATATGAACAAGCCATTGCTTGGAAAGTCCTTGCAGCTGATGAGAGCACTGTCCACTGCCTGGCCTTCACTTTTGTAAACTGGTCTTTTGTGTGAAAACATTCTATAAATTAATTGTCCTGACACCTCAGTTTTCCCCCTAACCAAACATGGAAATGACGAAAAAATCAGGGGAAGGGAAAATGTAAAATGAAATGAAAAAGAACAGAAAAAAGTTTTGTAATATTCAAGCACCCAGCTCAGGTTTGCATTTTATTGATCTAATTAAATTTTTTTAGTGCACCCAAGTTCTGCTTAAACCATTTAAAGGTTTTTCTGCCACGATCTCCATGGCATCATTTCATTCTAAATCCATTCAGCTCTTACCAGGAAACTCTGAAGATTTTCTCTTCTGAAATTTATTTCTGGCTATACATATATCTCGGGAAGTAAATGAGGGATCAGCGACAGGTCTGCAAGTCATCTGGCCATGTCGGGATTCTACACAAAGTTCATGCCACTATATTTTTACAGGCATTGATGTTTCTTGTATGTATTAGAACTGACATTGGAGCCATCAAACTGTAATAATAATAATATACAATAGTAGTAGGGTTTTTAGTAGGGGTAATGTTGAGTGAAGATTGGCCATGGTTACAGCCAGACCTAGTGGCTAGTAGTACTGCTGCATGAGAAGGGCAGCATTCAGCAGTCAGCAGTCAGCTCAGCTGCAGAGCAGCAGCAGAAGCAGAGATTTTTAACGCCAAGTGGGGCTGTGTGCGTACCGTGTAGTCTTAAACTTGTAAATTGTGCAAGCTTTACTTCCTGATAAAAGCACTGGGAAGTTTGAATTGTCTCTGGATTTGACTTGTATTCACCCAGTTTGGCCAACAATGTCTATGCTGTGACCATAGTCTATGGCAGTAGCAGACCATTTAAAGATATGGTTACTTTTTCTTTTGAGCGTAAAAAGTTAAGGAGAAGGGAAAGTTATTAGGTTATCGATTTTTCAGAATTGAATGAAAGAGTGTAAATTTTCGATTTTAAATACTATATATTTAACATTTAAATCTTAATTGCTTACATCAACCTTTACTTTGCGATAAATTATATTAATTATTTCTTTTTCTTTGTTTGATGATTCTCGGTGTTTATTTCTTGTATGTTGGAAAATAAACTGAAGCAATAGCCTTTGGGTTGTTTGAGCAAGAGACAAAGTCTGGAACTGAAATCCTGCGATGGACAACCAGAAGAACAAGAATACATGAATTTGACCCAAAATACATGATTAAATTAATGTGATCAATCATTCCATCTCCAGAAGTGTATCTGCTCAGATGGCTGATCTACTAAACAAACTATACAACTTTAAAATCACACAACCCAGGTTTTTTTTTTTTTTTTTTTTTTGGGGGGGGGGGTTACATCCGTGATGCTACAAAGAAAGATACTTGGCATAAGAAAATGCTTCACATGGCATTCTACAATGGGCTCGTTAATCCTACTTCAATTTTTCGGTGTTTGCTTCTATCGGGATGCAAGTGACCAAAAGTTCAAGAGAAATGAAGGTAATGCAATAAACCAGCTAATGAAGGCCATCGCAGTAGCAATTTCGAACTGCGCGCAGTGGTTCTTTGTACAGCTATCAAGATCATTGTCGATAAGAACGGTGATGCCCGCAGAAGCGCAAGCGGCAGCAAATGTTAGAGTTGATGTGATCTGCAAGGTAAAAAAAACATATGATCAAGAAAAGAAAACTCCGAAATGTTGGGAACTATGTTTCTAACACATGTAAACTGTAAGACAATGGAGAGATGAAAAACAAAGGCGATGGAGAAAATTAAAACCTTTTGACCTAGTAACTAATGCAAGCCTCCAAGAAATGGTAAAAGGTTCCACACAATTCAAAACTGCCTTTCTGATCAAATTTACCCCACATGATTAGCTTGCACTGCGCAACAATGACTGATAAAAAGTAGGAACCTTTTTTCAGTTTGAGTAAAACATATAACAAACTGCCACCAAAATTCAAATCATCCGGCATAACTTTGAGTTATTAGTGACTACTAGTCTTCTGTTCTGCTAGTTATTGGCCAATGCAAACACTAATATCTTATGGCATCATACATCAGACCCCATGGCAAATCAATATCTTTGCTAGGAAAATCACTTTGGAGACTGTTAATACAATTTTAGCAGTTTAAAAGCCAAATTTGCCAATGAGAAAAGCAAGTTGAAAAATAATGGAAAGAGTAATGATTAAATGAATATTTTATAGAGTAAACGAAGCTTTTCTCCAAAAAGGAGTCACAAGGTAGATCAAGCATTTTTTTTTTTTACTGTCTCAAATACTATGTCCTGGCAAACTTCAGCCAATGGTTGAGGCCATAGCAGATGGGTCAAGTCTAGCAGTAATGCAGGTAGATATAGGATATGTCTCGGAGAAAGCCAAACACGCAAATTAAAGATTTTTCAGTGGTTCAACAAAAAACAAATAGGATATCACATGTTCCAACCTTTTAGCTTCACCTGTAATATCAAAAGATAAAACATCTTACCCCATCACCAACAGTAAACAAAGTAACAACACGAAAATTCTGCAAGGAACGCCTCACTAAAAGAGCATAAATGTCAATAATAGCTAGCAATAAGCTCCACAAACTCTGCAAGCCAGTGGCAGCAACAAGGTAGCTGATGTAGCAAACAAAAAAAAAATCCATGTTATGAAAGAGCCACAATAACATCAAATGCACACTACAAAACGATATAGTTGCTTCACTTTTTTAATCATATGTGGATTCCGAAGTCAGAAAAAAGATTGCTGATAAAAGATGCTGAAGATGGAAGAGGTTCAAATAGTATTGCATATAGGAAACAAGAGCTAAATGATAAACTTTAATGTAAAGAATCTATTAAGAGAAATCAAACTGTAAGAGTCCAGATGTTACAACCTCCTTTCAAAGAAAAAAGTGGTCTAAACCAAATTAGGTTTTCAATCCTTGGAAGAGTTACGAGTATGAGAACCTATCTCTTAATGCTCATTTTTTTTATCATCAAAAAGCCCAGATAAAAGAGCACCTAGAGGTTTTCATGTAAGACATCCTATTATTGGAACTTGCCATTTTCTAAGAATTCACGCTCTATTTTTTGACATCTCATAGATAGTTTGATATGAGACACAGGCATGTAAAACATATCAAATTAGCAAATTAACCTTAGGTTTCAACAGTCAATAATAAACCAAAAAAAGGCAAAAATACAAGAAATGTTTTGAGGAAAAGATGCTAATTTCCATATCTAAAACATATTTGAAATTGGTTTTGTTCCCTATTTATCTACAATTTGACCTCCATAGAGAGCCCTACATCACACAACTTTAATGTTTACTTAAAAGTTAGTTTTCAACATTTTATTCCATAAAATTAAACTTCCCTTCGCTAAATATACAAACTAATTGCTAACTAATTGCACTTTGAGTTACTCGATGAACTAAGATATTCATGATTTAGACATACTATCCTCAATCGGATGTAAATTTACAAACTAATATTAATATAGATGCAACTAAGGAAAAGCCTAAATGCTTAGATAGAATAATGGCAATCTGTGTAGCCAATCAAGCAGTCACCTATATTCAATTCTGTATTCTAAAATGCTGTTCATATATGCACAAACAAGCTGTTTCTCACATTCAATTTATGGCATCATTTCCATACAAGTTCTAAAGCTTGCAAATAAAAAATCATAAGTTACGGAAAAAAATCGAAAGTTGATCTTCATCATCTCTAGCAAATCCAAACTAACATTAAGCAAAACAAACCCTTTTACATTAATCAAAAGCATTACCAAAAGGCGGTAACCGATGGAAAATCACTGGTGGTTGCCATAATACAAAGTCCCACAACTGCAAAAACAAACTGACATATTCTCAATGCAAGCCCTCCCGGTGTACCGGGCATCCCCTGAATATCCTTCATCCTTACTCTTGGCACCTCATTGTTACCGCCTACGCCTCCGCCTCCGTCTGTCGTCGATGGATCTTCCACTGGGTGAACCGAGGCATGGCTCACATTCATCTCTTCTACTAAAACCCCTTCAATTCATACTCACAGCTCCGAAAACTTATATCAAACAACCAAATTCTCTTTCCTTTTCCTCTAAATTCACTGTAATCAAATGGAATTAAATTAATTTTTTAAAAGTAAAACAGTCGACTTAAACATCACTTCTAACTTATCAATATCAGCAAAAAGAGTTAATTAACCAAACTTTATAGAACAAAATTTAATTAATCGAATCTAATTTACCACCAATGGATCAAAAAAAAAAAGGGATCACAACAAATTTTCTCAGTTTCCTAATCAAAGCAAAGATTCCACACGAAAAATCGAGATGTAAAAAAAAGCTGAGAAAAATTAAATATGGTTACCAGAAACAAGGAATCCCGATGAATTAGGCGAGAATTCTGGGATTAAGAGAGTGATTATTTTGGTGATGTCTTCAGGCTTAATAAAGTAAAAGAGGAAATGAAGTTGCAATAAAAGGAAACAAATATTAAAAAAAAAAAAAAAGTAGAACTAATGAGGAAGAATCTTTACTATTTAATTCGTTCTATTTACTTTTTTTTTCTTTTTTTCTTTTTGAGTTGCAGAACGGTCGACTTTTCAGTTTTGGTTGGGCTTCGGTTTAGTAATTTTAGAAAGGATATAATAATAATATGAAAATAATATAAATTAAAATTTTACTTTCTGCTAAAATTTAAAAAATTTATTTCAGTTTTTATCTGGAAATATAAATTTTGATTTGAGCTCATGTTCGAATTTAATTTTAAAATTTAAATTTAATTTAATAAAATATACAAACGGTTTGAGATGACTTGATGGATTTGAATTTAACTTAATGAATTTAGTTTTTTAGTTTTTAATCATATGTTTTGAAGATAAATTATTAAATTAATAATTAAATATAAAAATATATATTAAAAACTCAATTAAATTTATGAACTGTTAAATATTAAAATACTCAAATTCGATTCGATTCGATTCGTTATTGAAATAGTTTAAATTTTAATTGAATCTAAAAATAAATAAATCAAATTTGAATGATAATCGAATTAACCTCAAATATTTTATAAATAACTTAACTAATTTACTTTTTGTAATCAATTTCTAAATTAATTTGAAAAATTATAGCTTGGATTGGATTATTTGGATACAAATAAACGCTTCTAAGCGTGTTCTATTTTGTTGACATATGAATATTATTACATACTACATTCTTTTTCATTCTTAAAGTCTTCAAATTAATGTTAAGGTTTGAATTGCATTTTGAATTAAAAAAAAAAAGGCTTAATTGATAGAAATATGAAAAGATAATCGTACGTAGAAATCTCATTTATTAGATTTGTTCAAAAATCAAATTATTCATTAAAATATGAAGACTCATCCAACTTTTAAATAGATTTGGATAAAAATATTAAGGGTTAAGTTGAATGGATAATAATTTAAAAAAATAATTTTAATAAAATAATAAAAAATATTTAAAATCAAAAGTGAAAAAAAAAACTTTTATTCTACTACAATTTTATTTTTTCTCTTAGATTTAACTCATTAGAGTTTTTATTGTCCGATCATATTTTTTTTAATTTTGTTTCCAATTGATTTTCTTAATATGCACTTTTTTTTTTTGCGAGGATTTAATATTGTTGATATAATCTATTTTAATATTAAGATAAAAATTATAATTATAATAAAGCATTTTTTACATCATTAATTTAATTTAATGCATTCAAATTTTACTTTTGGATAATTTTCATAAAAATCAATCTTAAATTAATAAAAATATGATATGTTTTGTTTGGCCGACCATAAATCAACAAAATCTCGACCTTAATTCCTTTCCAAGAAAACAAGAAACAATGATACTTTCTTGTTTGTAAATAAGTTCATGATAGTTATTGTCGTCGTTATCTTGTATAAGTATTGTTTTATTTTACCGGCAACTAATGCCAAGGAAAGCCGAGTGATTCAGACATCTTTTGTCAAACCTACCAACGAATATGACATGTCCTAAACTCCGAATCCATGACAAAATGCGCTGTTTATCCTAATTTTCACCAAATCAAGTCCACCAACATGCGAGATCCATCTCAAAATCCTCACTTATTTGTCTTAGGCTGTAATTTAATAATTCTAAACTTGAAACAAAAATAACATAAATAATAAATATACAATGATAAGAATTAAAATTAAGTAAAAATAATATATGAATATGATACAAATTAAATAATATTTCAATTTTTTGTATCGATACGAATTTAAACACAAAATCTTTTATATTTTACACGACATGACTACAAATTATAAATATGAATTGTTATATTTACGATTTAATAATAAATTCGAATTTAACTTGATTCGAAATTCTGCTCAAGTTTGATTGAGTTTAATTTTTGAAATTCGAGTTTAACTCGATAAAAATATTCAAATTATTCAAATTTGACTCAATAGGTTCAAGTTCACTTAATAGACTCAATTTGTCAATTTTTAACTATATATTATAAAGACGATATAGTAAATTAATAATAACATATAAAAATATATTAAAAAAATTCAATTAAACTTGCAAGGTGCTCAAGTTAAAGAATCAAAACACTCATAAACATGTATTCATAACTATTAAACAAACATGTTCATAAACATGTTTCATAAACTTAAAAAAAAAACATTTCATAAGTACATAAATATATATATATAAATATATATATATATGTTAATAAACACACATTTATAGATAATTTTAAAATTTTGTAATTATAAAATAATAATTAAATATTAAATATTTTATTTAATAAATAAGTTTTAAACGAATTTATTAATAAACATAAACATAGAAAACAAAAATTTATTTAAAATTATTTGAGTTAAACTTAATACACAAACATAAAAAAATAATAATTCGTATACTCTAAACTTTAGTCAGACCAACAAAAATAATCACTCGCGCGTGCCATGCATTCAATTTTAGTGCTTGAAAAAAGCTTAATCCATGCGGACCATGCCGGCCATCGCCATCCATGACTTAAACCATGCGGAGCAAGCTACGCTAAACTCACTAGACCTTGACAGAATTCGGAACGTCATTGGATGGATAAGATTCCACGTGTTCAATGCGTTGACCTTTAGCTTCATCTGATGGCAAAACTTTTGATGAGAAGATTTAAAAACAACGCTTGCCGGTTGCGGCAACTATACGTCACAGTGAGTGAACTTACATTTCATCACGGTCACAGACTTTGTTTGAACAAAAAGTACGCATTTTCATTCGTGGGGCCTACATCAAGCTCACGGATTGGGATCATTGATTTTTTTTTCTTCCGTATTTCATAAAAAAATAAATTTTCAATGCATTCAAAATTTTCTCATTGCACTTATTTCAATTCTTTCACATTAAATATATATATATATATATATATATATATAATTCCTTTTTACTTACTATTATTTACTTTAAAAAGTTAGCAACAAGTGTGTACATATATCGATGATTTTTTTTTTATTTTTTTTATAACGATTGAAGATAGAAAAAGATAGAAAAGAGGTTGTAATGTTAAAATTTGAATTTTAAATTTATTGATACTTTTTAAAAGTGATTAAATTAATTATTTGAGTTATATTATAAGTTTAAAATGTCAATTTTGAGTATTAATTTAAGAGTTTAATAGTTAAATATATATTAAACTTTTTGTAAAAAAAAAAGAAAATAAGTTATCAATTTTTAACTTTATTATATAAATTTTTAACGTTTTAAAATAATATAATTAAGTCCAAAACTAGTTATAAATTTTTACATTAAACTAAAAAGATTAAAGACTTATAAGACCTTAACCAATTATTTATTTTATTTAATTGTATTATTGTGAAAGGTTGATGACATATTTTATAGTAAAGTAAAAGATTATGAACTTTTACGATAAAATTAAATGTTGAATACTTATATCAATTTTGTGTGGAAGGATGATCTATTTGGCTATTAAACTTAATTTAAATAATCACATCTTTTGTAACAAAAAAATTGTATTTATTTTTAAGTGTAAGAGTTTTGTAAATTTGAAATTCAAATTTTAGTAACCATTTAAATTATCTATGAGTTCAAAATATATATTGCATATAAAATTTGGGTATTGATTTAAATGATTATAAATTTATTTTTGAGTAAAAAAATTTTGAAGTTTTGAAATTTATATTTTAGTGACTATTTGAATTATTTTATGGGTTCAAAATATATGGAATATCAATGTTGAATATTATTTAAATTATTATAAATTTATCTTTGAAATAAAAGAATTTTGAAGATTTAAAATTCAAATTTCAATACTTAAATTATCTTTGTGATTGTATACATAATTAGATATTTCATTTTGTTTTTTATCTTTATCTAATTTAAACCATTCTCGATAATTTGAAAAAAAAAACTATAATTTTTGTGTTGATGGACGATGAATCTTAAATGACTAGCCTGATGGGATTAATTAAGATAATTAAACAACCACAACCTTATTAACAAGACACTATGGGCCTTACTTATACATAAGAAATCATAAATCATATCGAATAAAGATATATTGACATAGATAAATAACTTCTTTTAATGACACGTAATATGAATTATAAGTTTATTTATATTTTAAATTCATATAAAAAGTTAAATCATTATTTTAAAAATTAAAAATATTGAAAATTTTATCAACATTAAAATATAAAGGAAGATTAAATAATTTAAAATTTAAAATTAATTATTTATAATATTTTACTAAAAACAAGCAAGAAACTGGAAATTACTAATATCCCCAAATATTTTAAATTCAATTAATTCATTCTCCCATAAATATGATCAATTTGTTTTCATGACTGCGACTTTCCAGTTTTAGAAATTGTGGATCAGTTTCTCACATGGTGCTCACGAAAATCCATCTCCCATCACCATCATACCGTTCATCCATTCATACATACATGCATGCATGCATGATGATGATGATGATTTGATCCCATGGGCATCCATGGCCATTAAACATAGAAATGGTTTTGTGAAATTCGGAGTACTTCACTGTGTACTTTTTTCCACCAGTAAAAGATCTTTAGCTCTGTCTTCGTTTCTTTCGTTCATGCTACAATCTGTTTAACAACAGCAAAAATTAGGGTTTTTATATTTTCTTCTCCTCTTTACTCTTGAATCTCGCGCTTTTCCCCATCTTTCGACAATTCCTAGATTCGCTGGTTATATTTAGGGTTTACAGATCTATTCAGCTCCTCTGCTTAATCTTTCGCCTCTTCACCATGTTTTGGAAGCTCACAGCTCTATCCGCCTCTTCTCCTGTGAGTATTTTTTATACTCCTTAATTAATTAACTACTCCTTCTATTTTTTTTTTTTTTTTGAATCTTGATTTCATTAAGCTTTACTTGCTACTTTGATTTTTGGGAGTAATCTTTAGTCGATGTAATGAACTTGCTAATTTTTCTTTAGATTTTTTTGTAGGTTCGAATTTAATGTTTTTCTTTCAGCTTAATTTAATTTGAAATTTACTTTGGATTCATCGATGTCATAGCAAAGTAGTTTTGGCGGACTTAGATTTGTCCGTATCGTTGGAAAATTTTATTGTTCAATTCGATGAATTCACTTTGATTTAAGCTATTTTGAGTTGGAAATGGCTGGAGTTCTTTTTATTTGAAGCTGCACTATCATATAGAGTGATAACTGCTATGAAATCTAATTTGTGAAAATCAGTTAAGCTACGTAGATATGGTTAGCTGGATATACTTTCTAGATTGATATTCAATTCATTCTCCTTTTCCAACGAATTGCTTTAAGGAGATTGTTGAGCGACTTATTAATTTTGAGTTTGGGATTTTGGTTAGTTTCATTGACTGTGATATTCTTTTGTAGGTGGAGTCGATATTGGACAAGGAAAATTTTACTTTGGAAGAGCTTCTTGATGAGGAAGAAATAATCCAAGAGTGCAAAGCTTTAAATAGTCGACTCATCAATTTGTAATTTTTGCCACTATAACACATTGTGCCTTACCTTAATTTTCATTATGTTTTTATTTCCAATCAGTTTCTACTCCGTTGTAATAGGTTGAAATTTAGAAGTTATTTTCTATAATTAATATCGCGAAGAGTTTGTATAATCTGATTGAGAATTAGTCTTGCTTGGTGCTCATTGTGTACTTAATTCTTTTATGTGCAGTTTACGAGATAGAGCCCAAGTTGAGCAGCTATTGCGATATGTTGTCGAAGAACCTCCAGAGGATGCTGACAGTAAACGGGCCTTCAAGTATGCTATCTTCATTAAATCAGGAATTAGGAACTAGACCTCTGTTTCCTTGTCCTGTAACTTTTCTGTTGTTAATTTTCTTTTTCTTAATGATCTGTTTGTTTTTATGTCTAGGTTCCCATTCATTGCCTGTGAGATATTTACATGTGAGATTGACGTTATTCTGAAGACTTTAGTCGAGGAGGAAGAGGTATTGGTTTCATTTTTTTTTCCTTGATTATGCATCTTCAGTTATGGGAATTGCTATGATTTTGTTTCTTATGCTTTTCTCTTTGTTGCAGTTGATGAATTTGCTCTTCTCCTTCCTTGAACCGAACCGTCCTCATAGTGCCTTGCTAGCTGGTTATTTCAGTAAGGTGTGTTTGTTCATTTTCTTATTTGTTTACTAGTGTTTCATGTCATGTTTTCTTTGACTACTGCCTTGGTTATTATTACCACTTGTTAAGTTTCATTTGCTTTGGAATTTTAGGTTGTTGTATGCCTTATGCTACGTAAGACTGTTCCACTTATGAACTACGTCCAAGTAAGTAAAGCTTTTGTGTTTACCATCACATTCTTGGACTTCTTGCAAATTTGTTGATAAGATTCTTCTTTGTTTACTGTCATTTTGAACTTTACCTTGCTCCCCAGTTGAACTTTGCTTGATCTATCTGCCATGGACTTGTATCGTCCGCCTATAAAATTTGCCACCTGTAAACTTAGTTAAACATACTGAATTAGTGTTGTAAACAATCCTATTTATTATAAATCTTTTTTATCTGGTGAGTTGCTTCTCTGGGCTTGCACAGTAAAAATGCTTCAAGTCTAGTGACTTGCATGATAAAATTGAGCTTGTCTGTCTGAATTATAAAGGATAGCATATATATTTATTTATGCATATGAATTTACTGAGACAGATTATTTACAGGTACATCAAGATGTGTTCCGCCAACTGGTTGATTTGATAGGAATCACATCCATCATGGAGGTACCTGAGATTTGTGTTGTTTTATTGCAAAAGTGGATTTTATTTGGTTTGCCATTTAATATGTATGGGCTGAACATTGATATGAGATGCCCCTTTTCCCAGGTTTTGGTTCGGTTAGTAGGCGCTGATGATCATGTGTATCCGAATTTTTTGGATGTAATGCAATGGTTAGCTGATAGCAATTTGTTGGAAATGATTGTTGATAAATTGAGTCCAGCAGTAAGTGAGAATTTTCTGTTTTATCATTTTCATGGCATACCATATGTTGTAATAAGTGTCTCACAACCTGTTTTTTATGATGACCAGTGTCCACCTGAAGTTCATGCTAATGCAGCAGAAACTTTATGTGCAATAACACGGAATGCCCCATCAGCTTTAGCCACTAAACTCTCTAGTCCAAGGTTTGTGAGGTCTAGTTCCTTGTCTATTTGTATTTGTTTGTGAGATCTAGTTCCTTCCTATCTATCTGCGTCTCCACCTTGATTCTCTATTTGTATTTGTTTGTGAGTTGACCTGTAATTTTGAATATGTTCATGAACAGCTTTGTTGCAAGGATATTTGGTCATGCACTGGAAGATTCACATTCAAAATCTGGCCTTGTACACTCACTCTCAGTTTGTATCTCATTGTTGGATCCAAAAAGATCAGCAATTGCATCTCCCTTGATGTATTCTTTCCGAAATCAACATATGTATGAGCCTTCAATCCCTGTAAATTCGGAGACTATTAATGCAATGCTGCCTAAGCTTGGTGAGTGGGTTTTATGCTGAAAGTTTTATGTAATAGTTTTCATATATTCCTAGGTGCATGTAACATGTTGGCTTTCATTTAGTCATGGTGTTCAAGACTGCATCTTGTTGTGCAGGTGACTTGCTCGTGCTTTTGAATGTGTCATCTGATGAGAAGATTTTGCCTACCACTTACGGAGAATTGAGGCCTCCTCTCGGGAAGCATCGCCTAAAGGTTCATTTTATATTCTCATCATAAGTTTGATGTTCTGACCAACATGGAACACCCAACTTGGCACCTGTTTGATTTATTTGGTGTTAGTGCACAATGTATAACAGACTTTATGCAGGCCAGTGTCGAAATTTATTTTGTTATTTTTTATATTATTTTGTTATTAATTTCAGATTGTAGAGTTCATTGCTGTGCTGTTGAGAACTGGAAATGAATCTGCAGAGAAGGAATTGGTCAGCTCAGGAACCATTCAACGGGTTCTTGATCTTTTCTTCGAGTAAGCTCTTGCTTAAAACTGTCATCTTAAACGAAGTGAAAACAACTTATTAGAAGTTTGAATCTAAAAGAAAATGCTTCTCTTTGAGGAGTGTGTTGGGTCATTTCTTTTACCATGGGTAAGATTCATTGTCTCTTTTTTTTCAAATTATGCAGGTATCCATACAACAATGCATTACACCATCATGTGGAGAGTATAATATTATCATGTCTGGAAAGCAAGAATGATTCAATAGTTGATCATGTTCTTCAAGAATGTGATTTGATTGGGAGATTTCTCCAGACTGACAAAGAACCAGTTCTTTCTGGTGAAAAGAATCTGGTAGACACTAATCATATTGCACGTTGTGCATTTTGCTAACAGGCATTTAACTAATACAATTAGAAGCTGTTATAAATACTACCTCATTATGCAGTCAGCTTAACCTTTTTTCTGGTCAAAACAGCCAACTTTACCTGCTGCTGGGAAATGTGCACCACGGGCAGGAAACATCGGGCACATTACACGTATTTCAAATAAACTTGTACAGTTTGGAAGCAGCAACAGCCATATTCAGGCACATCTACAGGTGGGAATTGGCTATTTGTTAATGTTGTATGACTGCTTCTGTCAGGATCATAAAGGCTGTAGGTGCTTTTTTTTTTTTTAATTTTAAGCTAACAACTTTTGTTATAATTGAAATCAGGGTATGAATCTTTTTGTGCAGTCTGGTAAATTTGAATTAAGTTCATAATTAGTTGTTGGGTTATTTGGCACATTGGTTGTATCTTTCATTGACGGGAATTGTGTGGCTAGATCTATGTGTTGTATTATGAAATTTTACTGGGATTCTTATGTGAGTAATTGTTGTGAATTCTGACACAAGTTCTTATATTCTTTATAGGAAAACAGCGAATGGAATGAGTGGCAAGCTAATGTTCTGCAAGAACGTAATGCAGTTGAAAATGTTTATCGATGGGCTTGTGGGTATGCTCTTGTTTCACTTCTGATATTCGTTGCAGTCAGATTAGTAGGATATGCAATTGAAGGTCAATTATTTCTAGATTCTGTATGAGCTTGATATGGCATTTATGAGATGCATGCATTCATGCACTCTATGGTCTTGCGGCCGATTGTAGCTCATAAATGGCTTATAAAATGTGACTTACAGTTCTCTCTTTTTATTTTATTTATGGCTTTCTTCTGTGAATGCATACAGTGGTATAGATGTGAAGTTTCTGATAGTTTTCCAATTTCTGAGTCCATATCTTGTTATAACACATTATTGCTGTTTGCAGCAACCGCATAGTTGTGAGAGCTAACAAAAAAAAACCATTTAAAGAGTCTCATGTATTTTTCCTTGTCATGTGCAGCCGCCCAACAGCATTGCAGGACAGAACAAGGGATAGTGATGAGGATGATCTTCATGATAGAGATTATGATGTTGCAGCTTTAGCAAATAATCTAAGCCAGGCTTTCAAATACAAAATATATGGGAATGACGATAATGAAGAAGTATGTAGTTTGGCTTCTCATAACAGTATCTTAAATTTTACCTGTTTGCTAAATTGTTTTTATTCATCTGCTTTCAGGACCATGGTGCTCTTGATCGAGACGATGAGGTGAGTGACTGATTTCTCTTAATTAACTAAAGTTCTTTCTCTGTTGTTGTTTGTAAGGCCAAAAGGTTGTTTTTCCAGTGGCTTCTTTTTTTGTTTATTAAAGACATTGATGGTGGCATAACCTAGGGCTATGTGTTAAGATCAGCATGAGTGAATAGTGAATGAGATGCCAAATAAATAGGAAATTTTTCTTCTTTTTAATGTCAAATATGATAGTAAATATATGTTTTTCTTTTTCAGGATGTATACTTTGATGATGAATCTGCTGAGGTTGTCATATCATCCTTGAGGCTTGGTGATGACCAGGGGAGGTGAGTTTGTTGTTTACTCATGGTAAGGTTCATGATGGACACTCCAGATGGATGAATGTTGTTCAAGAACCTCCAACTGCCTTAGCTTTTATAAACGTACTGTTTATACAGATTTCTTGAAGCAGCCATATTAATGGAGACAACAACCCATGTTTTTCTATTGCAGCAGTCTGTTCACAAATTCCAACTGGTTTGCATTCCAAGATGACAGAATCGGCAACGCACCTATGGCCACATCCCCCACAGAGGTGATGGATGAGATTAACTTGAATGGCACTGCAAATAGTGGTAACAGCAGTAGTGATGACGAGGTGGTAGTTGGAGATGAGGACGAGATGAATGAAAGCAAACAGTCAGTGAATGGCACATCTACTTCCAATGCAATGAATGGATTTAACAATCCCACGAGCAGTGGAGACTTGAATCTACAAGGGGAGAAAGCAAATGCATCTCATGATATGGGATTCTTCAGGTTCGACACAGCAGAAAACGAGGACGTATTCGGAGATAGGCCTTTACCTGAATGGGTGGGATGGGGAGAATCTTCGGATTTGCAGGTAGGTGGTTCAAGCAAGAATCCATTTCTCGAAGATGACAGCTCAGAAGTCAATCTACCCAGTTACGCTGAGACTGTGGTCATTGATTGTGTGCCCCCCTCAAAGGGAGAAGCCATACCTACAACTGTTTCCTTGGACTCCATGGACTCGAGTGACGGATCAGCGAGCAGTGACACAAGTCAGAAATCTCCACTGCCAGTCCCCTCGATGTTCGAAGAGGATGTTGAATTTGTAGGTGTGGAATTAGAAGGTACAGAGAAGGCAATGGAACAAGCTTTGAAAGAAGGAATAGTCGGGGAAGCCGGGGCATTGAAGAGGAACATTATTCCAAAGGTACCTGAAAAGGAGAATTCCGATGACAGTGGAGCTGGGATGAAGGAATTCAATGATGCAAACTATTGGAGGGTTGATCAAGAGGTTGCTGTTTTGGAGTAATGCTGGCCAAACATGTTTGTGGCTGAAGCTGGAAGTTGGATCTGAGCGCGACCATCAAAGGTTTGGTTGGCGAAGGCTGAGGCAGCAAAATTCATATGTACAGTATAATTTTGTTTCCAGATGGGATTGACCGGTAGGCTGTGCTATGGTTATTTTCTTACTGTTCCTTAGTTGTTATTGTTACTACTTGTTTTATTATTAAAGGTTTTATTTCTTCCCTTTTACTGATTTGAGACATGGGTTTCCCCTGTCAATCATATAGTTTAATCTTTAATCTAGTGGCTGGAATAATCCTCCACTCCTTTGTGTTCTTTATTCACTTTTCTCTCTTTCAACCATCCAAATGTCTAATTATTCAAGTTGTGTTCATGGTATGCGATGCATCGAATCGATGATCCTCGAAGGTCGTTGAAGTCTTATTCTGAGGTTTCTTTTTGGCGGTTCGTAATCAATTCGGATAGCAATTTGATTCAAAATTTGAAGCATTACTTCCTATAAAAATAAAACCCTCCTGCTTATCTAACTGCAGATCCATTAATTACTCCAAGCTAGCCAATTTATTGTCATACCAGCAGAATATAAAATTGGTTGCGTGAAGATATACTGATGTAGTTACATGGGTTGTTCAATCTTGAAGAACAACCCCCTGTGGCTCTCCAACAGAAGGATTTGTATAGTTTGTAATTAAACTTATGAATTATTATCTATTTTGATTTAAAATTTTACGATTTTATCTTATAAAAAAATAAAATATCTTGCAGTGATCTCAACAGATTATTACGACATTCAATCTAAGTTTCGATATGAGTCAAAGAGGCTGCAAAAAATATTGCATTGCATCGTCCATGTTCTGACAGCCGACATTACCACACGTACTTCTACTTTTGAATTCAACTCGATCGACAATTCCAGAAATCATCCAAATTCTGTGAAAGTTAAACATGGCCGCCCCCACTTTAGTGCATTACTCAAATCTTCATTGCTTGTTTGAATAATTCTCTTGGTTGATTGCGAAAGCCCTCCATTAACCTTTTCTTCCTCTTCATCTGTTCATCTCCATCATCGTGTATTTTGACTATTCCCATGCCCGTAGAGCAAATGAAAGGTTTTCTCTGTTTCTGACAATGATAGACCTCCAAAATCCACCAAACACTATCCCTTTATTTCCCCATCAATGGTGATTGCCCTCCACTTGTTTCTTTTTCTTATATAGCTTTTGTCATGCAAACTCAGCTTAGTGTTTTATTTCCCCTTTTTCAAGTTGATTTGATTGCCAATTTGTATTAAGGTGTCCTTTCAAAGGGCTATGGTGTTGTTTTTTCAAATTTGGTTTTAGGGGAATCTTGTTTTTAAGATAATAGAAAATATACTATATATATTAATATTTTTATTTCTTTTATTAGTATATAAAAATATTTCTTTTATTACAAAAGAAATATTTGATTGAGATTGAAGAAGGAGTTGCTTGAATTCGAGTCCAAATTTTACAATATGTCATAATTTTTTTTAATTACTTGATTAAGAGGTTGTTGGTAATTACCGACCTTTTTGTTAAGGGTTTATATTTGATGTACAAATGATGTATAGTCTTTATGTACTATCTATCAATCATACAGTGTCATCTAATTAATGAATAAAATTAAAAAATATATAAATTTTTATTAATATTTATTTTTAAAGATATGCGTATTTTTAAACTTTGTTGATTAATAAAATGACATTTTATAATTGATTGATAATATGTAGATACTATATACTATAAGTGCGTTATATATAAAAGTCATTCGATAATTTGTCTATTTAATTTTCAAGTTTTTTGTGATAACTAATGTGGTACTTTTTAAACTTTGTTGATTAATGAAGTGACACTTTATAATTAATTGATAATATGTAGATACTATACATTGTAAGTGCGTTAAATATAAACTCATTCGATAATTTGTCTATTTATTTTTCAGGTTTTTTGTCATAACTAATGTGGTACTTTGGATTTATAATTTATTTGTAGGAAAAAGATTCTTCTTTCTCACTTTTTAGCAATGTGTATACAAATTAAGAAGTAGGGAAATTTTAGTAAAGCAAACAAACATGTCTTGATCTCCAACCATAACAATTTGGACAATGTGACCTAACAAAATACCTAACTAAACTTTTTCCAACACAAACATGTGATGTTCTATTCTAACTTATCTACATATACCTTCTCATTTCCTTTAATTAGTTCCCACTTCCCAACAATGACATTAATCTACAATTTTTTCCTAATTAATGTTATGTTTTTCTAATTTTAAAAAATTCCATGTGAATATTTTTCTTATGTAAATAATTTATGAAAATTTTTATTGTTTTAGTTCACTGAACAACCGAAGAACGGAAAAATAATTAATAAAAATAGAACAAAATTATAAATAATTTTTTTTCATAATTTTAGAGCATTGATTCAAATAATCATTTTTTTTTTACTTTTAAAATGCAAAGATTCTATAAATTTGATATTTAAATTTTAATACATTTATTTCTTATTTTTTTTAGATAGAAATCTTCATTATCCAAAAAAAAAAACTTATTTTGGTGGTTTTTTTTATCTTTATTACATATTATATCATAAAAAAAAATTTATTCTATGAATCTCACTTACAAAATTGGAAAATTTCATCTTATATATAAAAAAAAATTCATATATCATATAATAATAATTTTTTTTTTAAAAAAAAGGGATAATTAGAGAGTTGAAATATCACGATAAGTCAAAATCTCAATATTTCGCTTACCGTACATTTTTGTTGATCCGAGGAGATGAGATGAGATTGTTCTTATGATATCGTCGTTTAAATCTGCAGCGACGACAGTAAACACGGGTGAATTCTTAATCGTACATCAGACACAGTGAAATTAATCTCAACCGTACAAGCTATGTAAATTACACTAACCAGAGCCCAATGTCTCTGATCTTTCACCTTCAAAAAGGTACAAGAACATTAAACACAAATCCTCGCTTGGGCCCACCGCACGGACGGGCCTTCACGCCACGTCATCATATCTCTGTCGTTTACAAGCTTAACAGCTTAGGTGAAGACCTTTCCCCCTTCCATTAATAATAATAATAATAATATTATTATTATTATTATTACTAGTATTTTTTAATTTTATAAATAAATTCGAGTTATTAAATTTTCTTACTACAAATATTTTCCGAGAACACTCAGTAATATTTTCTTATAATTAAAAAAACTTTCTTTTTTAATTCGATGGTGAAATTATGTGAAAAGGTAATTTTTTTTTTAATTTACATTTACTCTTTTTATTATATTTAAAAGGTAAATTTTAAATAGTTTTTTAAAAATGTTTATTTTAATTATCGTCAATTTAAATTTAATTTTTTTAAAAATTGCGAAAAATTTATTTTTATTAAATTTGTTAAATTCAGTGTAAATATGTCTTCTTGTACTAATCCAAATTAAAAAAATTATACTAAAAGAAGTTTAAAAACTATTACCATTAATGATTCTTGGATCTTGTGATAGTTAATGCTTATTTAATTATTAATTGTTTTCTCATAAAAATATTAATATTAATTGTTCAAAGTGGATGAAAGCTCAAACTCAGTCTCATTTAAGACGCCATTAACAACAAGTTGTTGGATTCAGAGCTCTATGCTTAATTTTGCCTTCAATCCCCAACATCCGGCTTGCTTTCATTTACCATTGAAATTCCATTTCATTATTTAGTTTTTTTTATGGTTTTATATTTAAATTAAAATTTTTCACTCAATCAAAATTCAATATTTGTTTTGTAGTTTTTATCTGTTTATTTTATTTTAAAATTATCTCTTAAATGCAGAATTTATTATATTAAAGTTGAGAATATCTAAGATATAATTTGTTAAAATAATTATAAAAGAAAATACTTTATATTTATTTTCAAGACAGAAGAGGAGGCCAAGAGGGCCAGCAAAGGGAGCAAAAGGCTCGGCCATCAAAACGGCGACGAAAAGGGGGCCACACGTGAATCACTTTCATTTCCCAAGTTCGACTTCCAAGTCCTTTGCTTTGGTGGTCTGACAATCAGCCCCACCCTCACGTGTGCCTAAACCAGATTCACCATGCCCGACAAACCGTTGGAACGGTCAAGTCTTGCATGTTTTCTGTGTTTATGATTCCAAGTTCTCCAATTTTCTATGTTCATTTTCATGAAGATCCCAAGGTTTTGTTCGAACATGCAAAGATTATTGAGATATCTTCAGATAATTCACAGCTGTTATAACTTATAAGTAACAGAATCCCTTACAATTGCAGTTTCCATGGATGGAGTCTTGATAAACAGCAACATAAACTGATAAACATGCAGCAAATTACAAGACATCAATGTTCTTTTTCAACACAAGAAGCCTACACAGACATCTCCTAAGTGGAGTTTAAAAGTCTTTATACTGTTCTTCGAATTGTTGAAAGATCCATGCATGGTTTTCGACATTGGCTCCGGATCATGCAAATATGCTCAAGGGACCTGTCTTATTCGGCCCTTCTAGTCCGTTTTCAGCAGTTCGGATTCCGGTGAGCCATGACCTGGAAAATAGGTTACCAAGTTTAGTAAGAATGACTTGGTTGTTCGATATCCAACAGGTTTAGAACATTGTGTTGCATGTTGGTATTAGTTTGGAACTGGTGGGAAGAGAAATGGAGAGTTAAGAAAGATTGACTGACCTTCCAACAGTATCATTGCCTGAATCCATCCTTATTGTCAATCTTTTGGCTATCTTCGTAAAAGCACTGGAATAGCAAAGAGAAGAAAAGATCGTGTAAATATAAACCCAAAGAAGCTAAAAATCAGAAAATTTTGATATTTTGAAGTTCATTATAGCTTTTTCGGCAAGATATTTGGAATATTTCAAATCAATACCTGAATGGTTCATCTCCAGCTTGTTTGACAGCACCTGTTGCATCTCGATACAGCACATGGCCCGAAATCTCTGATCTTTCTATTCCAAACATGTTGGCCAACTGCCTGTATAGCTCTTCATACGAACCAAGAACCGAGAGGTCAACAGTCCGTCCCACATCCTCTGACTCCAAGAATACCTTGCAATGACCAGTATCCAGGCCAGATTCTGTGGTTCGATAGTCCTGGAGCCACAAAAATCTAGCAGTAGATGACTTATCTGGAGAAAATTGATTCTCAAGAGCAGATCCCGAACCATCAGAGGAATCTTTTGTTTTGTCTGCATTGCCATCTAATGAACTCTTTCCTTTAATGGATTGTGAGACAGATTCACTTGAACAGCTCCGAGAGAGCTGCTGCTCAGTAAGTATTGGCTGACCAAAGAGTAAAAACTGGTGTCTTTTTGCGTTCTCAGATTTCTCCTTCTGACTAGAATTCCCCATTGTTAACAAGCAAGATAGATTATCATTACTGTTTGTGCGACTCGCCACAATGATGCCATCAGAAATTCTAGTGTGGGGATCAAACCGCTGGAAATTGGACAGAAACAGTCCTGACTGCAGTTTATGTTTAAGATGGAGATCTGATAAAGATAATCCAAATTGAGCATGCCTGGCTCCCTGTATGCCTGCAGGAGCATTATCAGAAAAACAATGTAAGGGGCTGCTGGGCCCGAGGGGATTGCCTGAAAATGACGGCACAGGAAATTGTCCGTCAAGGGGAAAGTCAAGGTGTTGGGGGAGCCGCAGCTTCTTTCTTGCAGGTGAGAAGGGTGAGAGGTGGATGGCAGGCATGTTTGATACCAATTCAACCAACCAGGGACTCACACGCTTAACATTTTGCAGCAAATCCGGTTCATCCCATGTCACCTGAAATAGTGATTATAGTCAGTAAGGAGGGTGCTAAACATGAGAACCGAGAATGTGGCCCTTGCATCACCCAGTAACAATCTAAACATTCTAATGCCTATATAGACCTAGAAAGCTTAGACATCCACATTTTAGTACTAGTCCAGTCAATTTGTCTTTCTGGGAACCGAAAATGATCCAAAGAGTAAAATTTCTCTAGGGAATTAAAATTCTAAAGATTAAAGAGGTACTGCAATTAGCCCATGTAGATGTGGAGCTAAGCCCTGGAACAATTTTCTTTCTAGCCGCATATGTAATTCTAAAACACTAACTTAAAAGACCAAGAACATAAATTTACAGTAAGAGTAACGACCATGAATAAAATCTTCAACTATTTCTGTCAGAAAGAGTAATGGCCATAAATAATATCTTCAGTCCCTAAATCAAGGCATTCATTAGCAACAAGGACGACAAAATGAAAAGAATAAAGACAATTTGATGCATTGATTTCTTCAGTCAGAGTACAGATTACAGTTGTCTGACAGATTAAATAACCAAATTGCGAATGAATATTCAGGAATCTCAATTAAATGGAGGAAAAAAAAAGAAGACAAAATTGCATGTTCCCACGTTATAAATTCATGAATCACCTACAATCATGTTAGAAAATGCATTCCATGCCGGTCATGCCAGACAGACAACTGCCTAATAAAGTAACGACTGAGTTGGCCTTCTGGGCCACAATCCAGTAAAATACCATACTAGAAACAGAGAATTTGTGGTAACACAATGTTCATGGGCTAAAAGTTAGTTGAATCAATCAGAACTAGCCGAAAGATGAACAAAGTTAGTTGCAGAAAATTGAATGAGAGAGCTGATATAGCAAATCAGTTCCAGACTTGAAGAGAATAGTTAGAGTTGAAACCATGGTATACCAGCAATCATTATAGTGCAGCAAATAAGAGGTTGAAAAGCTAATTTATATTTGGATAAAGCTCACCAATTCACCTAATCAATTAGAAAGACCCAATTAAGGGTACTTGATTCAAAACCACCAAACAAACATTGCTTAACAGGTGATAATTCAGCATAGAAAAAAAATATAAAGGTGCACAAATCCATAAGAATCAGAGAGACATAACACCTGGAGAAGCCGCCATGGCGAATTAGGCCATCGGATGGGATCTGTGACTTGAACAGAAGAAACAGTCCCCATGAACCAGCTAATCCTAGAAGAATCCTCAGTCTCAAAAGCCATCTTGAACCTTATCCCAGAAAACCAAGGAATCTTCATTGCTGCCGATATTGCAGATGCCTTAACACAAAACTCCGGTGTGCTAGCTCTTGGATAGTAAACAATCTCAAATGGCTGGCCACCAGCAGCAAGCTCAACAGCCTCCAAAACAGCCTCTGGCCTCACTTTTCCCTTTCCTCTGAAATTTCCGTTTCGCATTATCTTACTCTCATCCTCCCTCAGGAAAGCTGAAAACCCTCCATAAAGACTTGCACAATTACCATTTGCAAGACCAGAATTCCAACCTGGAGCACCAGACTCTGGTCCATTTCCAATCCCACGCTTTGCTCGCCTAATCCCAACACAAAGATCACCATTTTCAGCTCTCAAGAACACAATCGAGTCCCCAGCAACAAGTTTCTTCTGGTTCACAAAAGTACTCCAACCAGTAGTCAATAGATGTCTCCTGGGAGTCCCCCTATAAATATGCCTAAACTTCCAAATCTCACCATGAACATCCTTGGCAATAACAGTTTGAACGGGAGGATCCGCAGTGTAATCCAATCTTGGAAAAATGGTTTCAGCACAATATCTTGGAACAGAAAAACCACCCCCATTGTTTGCATCAGATTGAGTCAATGTCTTAGCAAAAGAAGCAGGCTTTTCCACATTATCAGACCCATTGAAGCCACCACCACTTAGAACAGCATCGTCTTCAACATCACGCTCACTGTTTGGCAATGGTATAAGCATGATCTTGGCATATACTTCATCAGTTTCATTATCAGCCAGGAATTTGACAGAAGCCACTCGGCAAAGAACAAGAGCCGGGATTGGAGGAGAAGATGAGAAAACCATGGAAGAGAGAGTGTGCTCGGCATGGCCTTGAGGAAAGTAGAAGACTTTGGAGTTCACTGGTGGGATTTGAACCATGGGTCCAGCACAGGCATGCCATAGCTGTGGATCCAAGCTCTTTTCTGTCTCCTTCATATCGCTGGCCTTCGAAGTTAGGATTTTTTTTTTTTTCCTAAAGAAACCTGTGAAGATTTGAAATCTAAAACTTCTTAGTTAATGTTATGAACAACCCAAGAGTTGGTTATAAATTTAAGTCTGAGACATGAAAGAAAGAAGATGAAATGAAACAAGAACTGAAAAGTGAAACGAGTTCATTAAATTTTAGGATATTAAATAAAAATCCTACCTTTTTGTCAAAAACCAAACAAACTGTGAAAAAAACCAACTCTTCTCATCACACTTTCCTGTCTTCCACAAAAAACACCCATTTAATGCAACGCTTCCTTTCCTTTTCTCTCTGCCTAATCTTTCTTTCTCTCTCTTGCGTGACGATTAAACAGTATAAGAAAAAGACTGGCAATTGGCGAATGAGACAGAATATAGTTTTCAAAGAATCCCCACTGATTTACTCTTAAAACATGTATTACTGTAAGGATGAAATTTCAATGCTTCAAAACTTGAAATTTTTGCAGGTTTCGACAGAAAAGAGAAGGAAAAGAACAACAATCTTCTATCAGAAATCAGGTACGGAAATGACCACCATATCTCAATCTCAACACCAAAGTCCAAGCTCAAAGCTTTTTCACTTTCTCTCACTATGCACCTGATTTTTGACTCATCTTTTTTACCTTTTTGAGATCTTGAAACCGAAAACACGCTCGCTAGAGAACAAGAACAGAACAAACAAAGAAATCCCAGATTAAAACGTGATCATGGCGTTAGAATCTCGTGTGGTGGTATGAATTGAAGTAAAAATATCGCGACAGAAATGTACAGTAAAGAGAAAAGAGAGATCCTGTTTTTTTTCTGTCACTCGCGCACAGTATTTCGAAACAATCTAGACACAAAGCTAACTACAACTATGGTTGATTTCACGATTAGCTTTGGTTGAACGATAGTTAACAGCCCATTGGATTGGAACTGGACTGACCATTTCCCGGCTCTGTTTTCTCAACCTGTTTTCCTTTCAGCGCGTGATTCAACTGCAACACGAAATGGTGACGGGTTAGACATTGAATAACACTGCATGAAAATTATATAAATAAAAAATAAAAATGTTTAATGAATTAAAATTTGGTACTATATAAGTATAAAAAAATTAAAAATTTTATATTTAAAATATCAAAATAAATTTTAATAAAATTTTTTATATTTTATATAATACAAGAAATTATATAATAAAAAAAATATGTGTTATATATCTATACACGTGAACTAGCACGATTAGAAGGAAGGTGGTTTTCACTCTCGTGAAGGGGTGTGGGGAAATATCTTTAGTGGGGATTTTTTGGTTATTTGGTCGGCGGTGACGAGAGGAAAGTCGAAGGTTACAATGTGGTGACACAATAACGAATCAGGGATTGCCACGTAGGTACTAGGTTAGGATTGTTTTTATTTTGCAAAATATTTAAGGAAATACTGTTGAGACGGCATAATCAAGCGAAATTGAGTTTGGATTTTCATATGTTTTAATTTTAAAGATATTTATTTATTTTTTACGTGATTTAATATGATTAAATATTATTATAGTATATTTTTTACTTTTAAAAATGTTAATATTATTATAGTCATACTTTGTTTATAATTATAATTAAAAAACTCAATTAATATTAAATAAATATTTTACTTTTAAAATATAACCCAATCACAATAAGCCAAGACTCATAAGTATTTAAATACAAAAATTCTTTTTTTTTTAATTTCATTTTTTTCCTTTTAATAAAAAAAAAAGAAATCTAAATGTTGGGATTATAATTACTTGACAATTGTCAAGCAATTATAACCTAATCACACAAGCCTCATAGGATTAAGAATAGATAATTAATTTTTTTTTTTTAAATAAAAAAACAAAAGCACAGCTTAATTTGGCAGCCAATTGGAGCCTAATTGAGCTCTTAATTTATTGAAGTCATGAATTTTGATTCATTCTATTCAAATTTGGTTCGAAATTATGATTTATAAAGTATGTAACAAAAAATGAATGAATAAAATAAGAAAACTCCATGGTTTGAACTTAGGAAGGAAGGAATAATATCATGATAAAGAAAACTATGTAACATGATAAAGATGATTAATATAGGAATTTGAAGATGATAGTTGATTCTATAGAAGGCACTTCCTTTTTATTTCTTTTATTTTTTATTTTTAAATAAATAATTGAATTAAAGTTGTATGATAGAAAGCATATTACATAGTCAGAGGGTACAACAAATAATAAAAGACAAATTAAAGAGAATAGAATAATGGTAATTAAGAAAAATTAATAATTTAGGCAAAGAACCCAAACTCCCATTGTCATTAACATTTTTACTTTTGGTACATAGTTAAGTTTCAATAAATTTCTTAAATACAGACGTTAAGATTCGAATCTTAAATGTATAAAATTTTTATATTTTAAAAATAAATATATGATTATTTAAATCTATATTCAAAATCAAAATACTAAAAAATTGCTCTTGGTTCAACAAACTTCCACCATTTTTCTTTTCATTTGTTACTACTACCTTTGCCTTAAAGTACATTTTTCTTTCTTTGTTGTTTGCTACAATATTAAAACATTGGAAAATGATTCTTTTTTCATTCTAGAAATAGAAAATCACCATAGAATTATATTATATATATATATATTTAAATAGAAGTTAAAATCTGAAACCCACCTTCACATAATTTGCAGGATAAATTTCAAATGTAGAAATCTTTGAAAGGCAATATTGATTTGAATTTCCTTATGAGATATAGTATTTGTCCTTGCTTTAAGATAACAACTTTGCAATTCAACAAGGCTCAAATAAAAGTTTAAGCTTGAAAATAAATTAAACACTGCAAAAGTGGCAAAATTCTTGTCAACATTGTCCAAGAATAACTCTAAAGAGTTGGCAGAATCCAAACCCTAATCAGACAAAAGATTGCAAGTAAAGGAAGAAAATGCCTTGAAAGGCATGCATTTCAAACAGATGAGAAAACCCAGTGTAAAAGAACAAATTGAAAGCAGTTGGTGGAGAAACAACATCAAAGCCGACAATGCAAGGGACATGAATCCAAGAAGACAAATCCATAGAACATGAACTTGTTAGAATGCAAGAGGAAAACATGCTCCGGAAAATGTAAATTAAAGGAAAATTACCCTAAAGGGAAGAAATTAAATCAAGAGTGGTTGGTGAAGAATATCAACCCCGATAATAGACAGACAAAGGTGCATTCGGTCATGGCTATTATTATTTTTTGTGACCATACAAAGATGTAGGTCGGAGTTTTGAACCTTTCCTTCTTATCTTATGCTTAGACTCTACATCTTAGTCTCAAGTCCCATTTGCCTAATTACATTTGCTGTTGCCAGTGGCCATTTGCCAGTTGCCACCCCAATTTGTCAACCAACCTCTTTCCTTAGGGCCTTGGAAGGTATAACATGTTGGATAGTGCCTTTGCCTCATCAACTGGTCCTCTCAAAATAGACCCATTTTTCAAAAGATATTTTCTGCCGATAATCTTTTATCTATCCCAATGATTAAGGGAGAATTGTTGTATGTTGTAAAGTTTGACTTTAAACAATTTTATTTATTCTTCTCGATTATCAAAAATGAAAAATTTTTTTCTCGATGATTATATAATATATACTTATCAACGATTTTCTGACGTTGATACCTTGAAACTTGATAATATATACTTAGTATTGTAAAGTCATACCCTGAAACTTGATCAAGATTAGGCATATGATATTGAACCAAGAGCTCATTGATATAAGTATGCTTTGAAACCCAAATTTCTTTAATACAAAATGCTTCGAATTATTATCTTATAGACATGACAGGATTATTTTTTGCTAAAAGAATCGACAATTGAAAATAAAACTGAGATTACGAATGTTAAAATTTAAATTTTAAATCTATTAAATATTATTTTTTGATATTAATTGTATATACTATTTAAATTAAATTTTTGATTATAAATTTTGATTGTTCATCTTATTGTAAAATTTTAATTATATTATCTTAAAAGGGCAAAATTGGTGGGCATAACTTTCTTAGACCAACCATTTTCATGACCTAAACCTAAAAAGAAGTCACATGAAAACAGTCCGAAGAGCAAAGCAAAATTCATAAATTAGCTAACCATCACCATATTTGTTCTAAAACTTGTAAACCCTGGTAGCTCCCCCAAAACGGCAGTCCTCACCTGTTAACATCCACGTGGCAGGATCAGAAGGCACCTCGGCCCAAGATGATGGAAGATTTGGGCCTATCATGGGGCTGCAAATGATGGGACAGTACAGAAGAAGGAGGTTAATAGTGGGCCCCATGTGCTAAGGAGACAGCCCAGGAATCTATTGTTTTGTTTTCCACTGTTTTCAACTCAACACACCCGACCCGACCCAGCTTGTGCAAGTGGATCGGTGAAGTTTTTGCCACGTGTAGGGGTGAGAGATCTTTCATTACACGAGAAAACCATGAACTTGACACAAAGGCAGAGACATGTCAAAGTGACAAAAAAACCTGGTTTTTCATTTTGCTTCGAAAAATCTGTCACACAATGATGCACTTTGACTTTTGACTCTTAATTTTGACTTTTAATTTTTGACTTCATTTTTCCTTTTTATCTACCTCGTGAATGTTTAACGACAAATACATATAAAACACGAAAATTATCATGTAATATGATTATGCAATAATACATAAATATTTAATATGATAATTTATATATTTTGTGAAAGTTCTTTGGAACATTGTGAAAGTTCATAAAAGAATTAATGAAATTAAGCTAGCTGTAATTCCTTGTCATGCAAACATTTTTCTTTGTCCCCAATGATTTATCATTGGAAAGTAGGAAAACTTTTGTTTTGAAAGTTTTCTGTCTACTGGCTGGAAAAACCTATGATTATGATCAGGAAACTTGAAACATGTACAATGAAACAGGCTGAGGATAATCATTTAGGGCAAGAATAAGAAGCTGGTCAGCTGAAGATCTTGTGGAAATTGTTTTTCTTTTCCATTGTACTGCTAGAAAAAGAAAATTTTAACCAAAGTAGTTGACCTGTTACTGAATTCTTCATCAAAACTTAATGTATTCTGGACTTGGGATTTGGTTTTCCTGAGAAAAGCTGGGCTTGGGAATTAGGTTAGTCCATCTATTCCAAGAAAAAGATCAGAAAACTAATAAAAAGGAATGATACCAAACAAGCCTAACCAGTGCAGTGTTTGCTTTATTCACATTCATGGGTAATATATTACTGGTGAGAGTGAATTTTGGTATAACGATAAAAATTATTTGATTGTAATTTGAGGGTCACGGATTCAAGTCACAAAAACATCATCTTTGTTAATGCAGAAGTAAAGCTACAACTACGTATATATAACTTTTTTTATACATTATAACGTGAGAATTTTATATATTGAGTTTGCTTTTTTTTTTTTTTATAGGTAATATATTACTCAGCAGCGGAAGTTTTCAACCAATTTCAAACCTCTCCACTAACATTAACAGAAACAATTCACTGTCGTAGGAGAAAAATATTTCAAAGTCTCTGCCTGCCATGCTATGCTTTTGCAGCTGAATGCCAGAAAAGATGAGAGCAAAGCTGAGATGAAATGTGAATTTCAGTACCGTTGATTGGGGTCAGACCCACCTCAGTCTTATGTTGGTTCCAATGTCAGTAGATGGTGCTCTGATAGGGGAAAAAGTAACTTTTTTTTTTTTTTGCCACTCCATCAATTTAAATAAGAAAATTCGAATTTTGATTCTTCTGAAAGAATAGATAATCATCTTGAGAAAAAATGATAATAAAAGAAAAAATTGAATTTTTTGTATTGAAAATAGAATAATTAGTGTAATATATATATATATATATATATATATATATATATATTAGTATTAAAAAGAATTGTGTTTAATTATGTACTTCAAAACAAATCAACTTTTCTCCATCATTTACTATTAGTAGATACTTGCAAAAAGTGAGTGAAATCTTTTTTCTTTTACAGTACAACTTAAATATGATTAATAAATTTTAAATATTAATTTAATAATTATATCTCAATTTTTAAGATATATTTTGATAAGAAATTCAAATAATCATTTTAACAGTTTCAAAATAAGAGAGTTTTGCAAATCTTGATTTTGATTCTTGTGAAAGAATAGATGATCATCTTCAGAAAAAAAGATAATAAGAGAAAAAAAAAATTGCATTTAAGAAGAATAAATGAATATAGGGTGAGACCTGATAATACTATCAAACATGTTAAGCACCTCTAACCGGCTCACTAAACCTAATTTGAAAAACCACCCTCCATTCTCTACTTCACTGAAATATTCTTCGCCTATTACTGCCTGTTTCTAACGCCAAACATGTCATAATCTACGTTCCTACTTATTGAATAAATGTACACACTGAGAAACAAGGAAAAGAAACAGAAACAAAAAGACCATTTTTAATACAAGACACGGAACAAGGAAGCTCCCTACTTTGAAGCTTTCTGAACTAATATAATGATCGATGCAGTTGTTATCCAAATGACAATCCTGGCGGGATCGACAACAGAGATGGTGTCACAGTCGTTGGCAGCTTGGCTTTTTTTCTCATCTCTACCACCCTCTTATGAGAGTTGGAGTGCAAAGATGGAACAAATGTAGGGCTTGCAGCAGGACGATACTCTGGAAGGAGGCGACCAGATCTGTAGCGTACCCCACATGCATTACAAAGGGTCTTCGGTCCCATTGGCCCTTCTCTCCATTGTGGAGTTTTCGTTACTTCACAGTGCATACATTTCCTAACAACAGGCTGTTGGGAGGGGGATTTCTTGATCTCGCTTGAACCTGAAAGCAATGTCAGGTTCCTTTTCTTCTTCTGTCTCTTTTTGGTAGGTTTCTCCGTAAGATAGCTTTCTGATTCTAATTCAAAACCAACCAGAGAATTAGATCCTCTGGAGGTAGAGGAGGTGGAAGATACAAGAGGGAATGTGAACTGCAGGTTAAAGGTAGATGCCCGTCTGCGCTTGCTTCGACTGCGCTTCACCAGGAAACCGAGTGTAGGGCTAATAAGTGTGGCGTTTGGAGCTGAGCAAGAGCTACTGCTTTCAAGTACAGATACTGGACTGGAGGTCTGGAACTGGATTGAACCTTTGACATCAGCAGACTCGCTGTTTAGGGTAATGCTTCTGCTGGAGGATGCCTTGGTACAGGAAGGGCTTGACTGCTGGTTTAGCTGAGAAGATCCATCACACTAGATACAAGAGGGAAAATAATTCAGTAAAAAGTCAGATACGAGGTTAAGAAGATATTAGTCTTACTCCTACGAGATAAAATAAAGATTTAAAGAAAACAGAGTGTCCCAGAGGATTATTATTCATCTTTATGGTAGCTGTACGAGAATTCAATTGACGGTGGTAACAGAGCAGACCAGCATCCATTTCAGAATAATTATCATGTACAGAAATTGCATAAATCCCTAATAAAAATTTTCATAACAGGAGCAACTCTGCCATTGAACATCAATAGAGTCAATCAACAGCATTATCATTTATCAGCTGGTCCCATCCATTTATTGGCAGTGATTGGGCCAGCTTGCATGATAGGACCAAATAGCTGTACCACATTGTAACAGCATGTGGTGCATGAGTGCACACAATATGCCCCATGTTCTTACTGTATCTGCAGCACAAAATACAGTAAGTCTCTTGGTTTTTGCAAAGTGCAATCTCTTAAACCATTTTCAATTATGGCTCTCTTTACCACACTAAAAAACCAGCTTTCACCAATGCTCTGTCCAAAGCATCATTCACAGAAAATTTGGTTAAAAAAGAACATAATGCGCAAGTACTCTCAGGGGTTGACAAACACTGCATATCTTAGAAACAAAGTTACTTCCATAACATTGCTTTTTATTGAAGTACAAATGAAAGATCACCATATTGCCATAATGGTTGCATCTAAAAAGAAAGTGAACATGTAGTTATTCATTCAACAAAGCATCTGGCATGTCAACATGCACAAGGTGGATTGTACAATGTACAATCTAGCCCAAAGTTAATAGACACCCTCAGGAAACAAATCCGTTAGACAGTAAACTTTTCAGGATTCCATTTCATGAATGATATGCAACTTAGTATGTCTCTTAGTAAATAAGCTCCCAGAATGAGTTGTTAATTCAATAGACAGAGACACACAAAGAGCTTATATATCCAATTTCCACCAATATTTTATAGTTATGCATTACATAAGAATCAATGGTCTATTACTTAAAAGTACTCTCAAGACTTTTAAATGTAGTACACTACTTAGACTATGTGAAAAACAAATTCTGGAAAGAATTCATGATAAATCAGCAACTACACACAGATCAAAATAATGAACTTCCAAAAGAACTACTAAATTCTATTTTAGTGAGGACTAAAAGTAAAAGGAACTCACTGAAACAGTATCGCTTTTCACCACATTATCACTGAAAAAATCGCCGGAAAAGCCAGACGACAAGCCGGCCAACACATTCACAGGCGGTGGCTCTAATTTTTGAAAGTCCCACTCCTCACCACCACCACCACCACCACCACCATCCAGAGGTATACGATAATCTTTTATAACATCTGCTCCACTACCACTACCTCCACTACCACTACCATCACTCCCTTTAACATCTTCCAATGGGAAATCAAAATACTTCATTACGTCATCAAACAAATCATCGTTGATCTCACTGAAGGTTGTCTCAAACCCAGGATTATTCACAATGAAGGTTGTCTCAAACACGGGATTATTCATAATTTAGTTTCTGATTTTTCGCTTCTCTTAATTTTTCTGTTCACAAAATTGAAGAGAAAATCGAAGTTAAAACATTAGGCCCAAGTGGAATAATTAATTAAAACTCTATAAAACGGGGTTAATAATTATCTTATTTGGAAATTACCTTATCCAGCTAAGATTACTTTTCTTTTTATCATTTTTCTACAGCAGTAATATCTTATAAAAAATCAAAATTTGAAGCAATTAATGACCGTAAAATAATATTTTAGTGCAAAAATAACTGATATAAATAATAAAGTTTCCTTTTTAAGTGAATTTTATAAATGGAAAAGTGTATCTTTCTAGGGTTGGAAAATCAGTTAATTCGACATTTTAGCATGTAAATTAACCAAACAAATACTATTTAATTAATAATAAAATAAAAATACCAGTCATAGGAGCTCAAGAATAATGTAAAATAATTTCAAGCTCTTTTTTTTTTTTTTTGTTAAGATGTTGTTTGGACAAATGGAAAATAAAATGTAGCAAGAAAAAAGTTAAAAAATTAGTACATAATCCCAAAGGAAAGAGTTGGTACCGGTTTCTTCCTCCATTTTCTGAGTAACCAAACAGAAAGCAAAAGTAAAATGCAGACATAATGCAGAAGAGAATGTGAAAATGCAGAGAAAGAAATACAAACATTTAACTTTTTTTTTTTTTTTTAACAAAACGCAAAGGGAGAAAGAGAGGACCTGATATCAAGGAGCGGATTGAAGGAGAGGCATTGTTTGGAACAGAGGAAGATGAGAGAGAATGTGTGAGAAAACAAGAGAGAAGATGAGATTCTCTGAATATTTGGGTCTGAAATTGGGATTTTTTTAGGGATTTTGCGAGTAAAAATTAATGTGAGAAAGCGCACATGGAGGTGGCTGTGCGGTCTCCTTTTTAATCACCGCTCAACTGTCATCAAAGTTTGAAACTTTAGAAATACGATTATTACAAGCTCTTTGCTAATATAATAATATCATTACATTATAAACTAAAACCGAAGAGAAAGGAGAAAATTAATAACAATTTAATAAAAAATTAGTCTTTTTTAAAGTGGGTTTAATCTTAACAATGAAAAAGATAACTTGAAAATTTGAAAGAAAAGAGAGGGTTAGATGAGATCCAAAAAGGGTTTAAATTTATGTTAAAACAGAAAAAAACAAAGATTGAAAAGATCACCGACGAGATGGAGATGGAAAGGAAGACGAAGAGATATCATTGTCTTTTTTGGTATTGCAATTTGGGTCCCAATTGTTTAGTTGGAGCTTCCACATGCTGTGGTCCCTTACTCTTTTCAGATTTTTTTTTTTTTTACCCATTTTTTATTTTAATAATATTAAACACAATATTATAAAAATACCATAAAAAATATTAAAATAATATAAATAAAACTTTAATAAAATATAAAAAAATATTTTATGGTTGATTTTTCTACGTTAATTTTATACCATATATATATATATATATATATATATATATATAATTGCTGTTGTACTTTCTTGTTTTTGTCCTTTTCTGTTTTACCGCAATGTGTTATTGATATGGTAAAAAAATTGTGTCAATCAATGTCATTGATGGATTATAATGGTAATGGGGTTGGCCAGAATTTTAGGTGCTTGTCCTTTTATTTCTTTTACTTCTTTGACTGAGGATAGAATTGGAGCAGTGCCAATGTTTTTGTGTATTGAAGAGGATCATGTGTGTTTTGTCCCATGATATGTCCTTTACAATAGGCTTGAAATTCAAGATTGTTTGAATTTTCACAAAAAGTTAAAGATTCAATCTTTTTGAATTGAAAATTGAATTATTAGTGTATAAATATATATTTGTATTAAAAAGAATTGTGTTTAATTATGTACTTCAAAACAAATCGACTTTTCTCCATCGTTTACTATTAGTATATGCTTGCAAAAAGTGAGTGAAATCTTTTTTCTTTTATAGTACATTTTAAATATTAATTTAAATAAATATAGCTTCATTTTTAAGAAATAAATTTCGAGAGTTCTGAGAATCAAAAATTTATTTATTTTTCCCTAAGATTAAGAAGCTTTGTTGTATAAAATAAATTCTATAATCATAAAACCTTTCATTGTACTAAAAAAAATGATTGCAGTACTTCAAACTCTTTTCAATCTTGTATGAAATCCGGAGAGGCATGATATTGTTGCATAATTATTCAACATCCACCGAAAGGATATAAAGCAAGAGAAAGAAACGTTTCTTTTAAGCTACCAAATGAAGTTGATTAACATGACCGGTCCCATAACTTCATAACCTACGTTTAGTACTTAAAAACCCCATATTTTTCTGGTCATAGATCTCTATTTACCATCTTTCTGAAACCGACCACATGCCAAATTGCCGATCAAGAGTGGGCCTGCAGTCTTTACAAGCTAGGATTCTGCTTTAAGTCAGGTGGTTCTGGATTTCACAATGGGAAATCATCATCTATTTCTCATTACATTAGACCTTGACCACAGAGAAAGGGAACCCTTTCCAGAATTTTTATCAAAGTCTCAAACTCTAACCCATTAGAACCTTAGAGGACCCTGGGAGACAAGCTTACCTCAGTTTTGATTTGGACCCGGCTTTCGTGATGACATCTGCCAGTTGGTGCTAAGTGTCCCCTTAAAGAAACATCCCACCAATCAAAACACCTGAAAGGAACTATACAGCTACATGAGATTGTCATGTCGTGCGAAAACAAATAAAGAGTTTTTATCTAATCATAAGCCATCTCTACCGAAAATCTAGTAGTTGATGGTTGAGATTCACATTTGAACACTTGAGCAAGATGAATAATAAGCTAATCCCTATTTTTTTATCCACTTTGTAAAACTTTTTTCCTCTGTGATCTATATAACCGACATTCAGTAACATTTATATCTTCACTTTCAATGTTCTTCGCTTTGCATTTACAAACAAAAAGAAGATAAAGAGCAAGGCAAATGGTATGGCCCATGAACAGACATCCCAAAGCTTGATGCCACCCAAATAAATGAATATGCTTCCCATTGTTTCCTGCAAAATTAAGCTGCATAATAAGGAACCTGACTTTGAATCAATTTAAAACTATTGCTGCTTGCTCATAGACCCCACCGTGTTAGACTCCAAATAAGGGCAGAGATACAAGCAAGCAGATCAATGATAAGGGCTTGTTTCGGCTAACTAAAGTTGATTAACAGATTATTACAAATTACAACATTGTTATCTGGTATTATTTATCAGTTGGAAAGGTAGAAATGCCTGCAAAGCATCTTGGAAAAATTGTATCTGTAAGTTTAACTTACCGTATCAGACTTCTCCACAACTTGCATGTGTTGCTTCGCAAAGATGCCTTGAGCATACTCATAGAGCTCTAAATCAAGGTTGTTAAGTGATTGTATACGCTGAAGGACCATCAGAGGAACTTGAAGACGTGCCTGTAAATTCAGATGTTAACAATAAACAGAAGAAGATTCCAACATGGACATAGCAATGGCTAAACTCTCTTCTTTCTAAAATGGAAGCACCATTCTGATCTTGTGCTTCTTTTATTTTCTTTTTTCTTTTTCTTCTCCCTCACATTCTTACAAAACTCTCTTTTATATTGATTTTTAAGCCCCCAAAATAGACCACAGCCATTGATTGCAAATACATTTTCCAGTTAATTTTAAATTTGTAAATGTTCCCTATTTGTTATGAGCATAATAGATTTATAAATGACAACCCTAAACATTTAATTTAACCAACAGCCAACACATCAAATATCTAGTTCCCTTGACAAAGTTTTGCACTCTAAAAGTTGCCTACAGCCCTCTCATAGCAAAAATAAGGATCAATAGAAGGATATGACAGATACAACGTGTCTATCAAGGCATGGTTTGCCCCAGCATAAGTGTTCAACTAATAGTCATATGGTTAAATCAACCCTGCTCTAGAAATAGATTACATACATGCATTTAAGAATAGTGCGGCATTTTAATGTTCAGTATTTTAGAGTACCTCCTTTGTGAAGTTCGCAGGTGAGATTCTCTTCAAAGAAGCGATACGTCGACGAGCTTGGGTCTTTCGCAAACTGGAAATGCAAACCTCATAAGTTTCCATAAGTTTTCCCACAGTCATCTGTTACAGTAGAAAAGAAACGTAAGTTATAATTCTTTAATGAGGAAGAGATATCCCAGTAAGTCCATTTGAGAAGTCGAATATCATGCTACAGACAATGGCTTACTTTCTCTTGCTTTACTTCATTGTCATCTGATGATGCTGTGGTTTCATTCTCCCTCTCATCTGAGGTGGGATTCTGTCATGCAGGCAAGAGAAGTATCATTAAGAGTGCAATTCTAGTTGATATCCAGCTATCATGCAATCATTTGCTAAAATGAAGCACCTGATGATCATTACTGTCCAGCTCTGAATCAGAAAATGAAGAGCTTTGCTCTGCAGCACAAGTAAGTGATTTAAGCAATGTGCTAAAAATATCTTGATTTCAATCATTTTAGAGAAAGATAAGAAATCGTATTGTGGCAGATCAGCACTTCAATGTCATGCAATCAACATAAGGCATCCAACAAGGTTTTACAATACCATCTGCATTAGACAAGTTTCAGGGGGGAAAAATTCAATAAAATCCCATGCTAACCTGAATTATTGATAGCGGCTCCCTCGGCAATAGCATTAGATTCTACCAGCTGGGAGATAACCTGTGCCCCAACCACATTGGCAAACATTGTCGCAGATTCCTTATGCTCCTCAGTTAGACCAACATATAACATATCATCCAACCTCTTCTGCAAAAATTTACAAGCATCTACCATAAACAATAAACCGAAAAAAAGGGTAAAAAATCAGAAAAGCATTTATATGAACAGTTACAGTATTCAAACCTATTTTAATTACCTTAGCAACTTGAAGCACATATTTACCAAGATTCTTGTACTTCTCCACACAATGGCGCACCTCGTGTGACTCAGGTAAATAAGAGTTGTTTGTCAATCCTGCAATCTGTGAATTAAATTAATAAACCAATAGTTTGGATAGAAAAATGCTGAAAAATGTGAATTAGTACCTGAAATGTCGCTCCATTATGGACAATTTCATGAGCTATGGGATTGTTGATGTAATCAAGTAATGGCATTGCAATGTCTTCCATGTTATATGGGTCACTACTCTTAACATTATTGGTACCCCTAGCTCTCCTGGCATCTCTCTGCTCATAAGAGTAAAAGTAAATATAAACGCCTCATACAAAACTATATCATTGAGGCAGACAGGTTCATTAACAACCACATAGATGTCACAGTAGTTGTCAAAAGAGGACTCCCCCCTCTTGATCACTTCAGATCACACAAAATGAACACAGATCGGGTAGGTCTGATCATGGCAAATGAGAAAGAGAAGTGGAGATGTTTTCAAAACAGCCAAAGTAATGCTATCTCAAAAGGTAAACCTAAATGCCAAAAGGTATCATTGAGTTAAATATCACAGAAATATTTCGGAGAAAACTTGAAAATCCTGGGTAGATAGTGACCTTCAATGAAGGCAGACAAAAAACTCTAATCCCTGATAAAGTGTAAAAGGAGTAGAACAAATAGTAGGGAAAAGTGAAAGATGACAATAGAATAATAACTCACAGGAGGATTAGAAAAAACATACCCGAGCAAACAGGTCTTCTCTCATCCATGGAACCAGATACTTCCAAGGCCATATATCCAGAGTGCTTACTCCTTTAGCTTTAGCACGCAAACGTCCAATCATTTGTGTGGCAGATGTTAAGTTGGGATGCACTAGAAACCTAGCTGCCACCTCCACTGAAAACTCGTAAGTGCTAAAGACACGGTCGACTGGATTCCTAAGTATTGTCACCACTGATGTTCTGTCCCTGGGGAACTTAGAGGTTATGCTATAGTCATCATGAGTAACCAATAACCTGCATTTTTCCTTGCTGCATTCGGGTGGAAAAAAATTCAATTAAACTTCCTTGAAAAAAGTAAAGGTAAATGGAGAACTTGTCATTCATCTTTAAATAAGAACAAAATCCAGAAGGTACCTAGGATCAAACCGTAGCTTGTCATAAGAACGGGGGCATTCAAGAGAATTAGAATACAACTTCCTTAAGAAACTGCAAGCATTAAAACAAAAACAAAATGCAAAATTAAATGCAGTTGGCGACAAGTTGGACTCCTTATTGTTCATAAGTCTATCCTATACTATTGGAAATTACCAGTGAAAATAGGTTCTTCCTCCGGTCCGAGGAACATGAAGGAAGAAAAGTAAATCCTTCAGCGTATGTTTATCCTCTTTGACTTCATGATCAAGTGAAGTAATAACCCATTTTTTCACCACATTTTCGCAATGCTCGAAATCAGTTACAGACAAGGCATTCACCACTACAACATCATCAAAAGCAAAATGTCTCAAAATAATGAACACTTCAAAATATCTTTAGCAATTGAAAAAAAACACTAGAGAGAAAAACAAAATCCATTCAACGAATACCTATTCCAAGAAGAATTAACAAAACTGAGCATTTTAGAGTAGGATCCATTCACTCAATTCCTACTCCAATCACTGCTAATGAAAAAATCGTTAGCAAAAAGAAAAGAAATCAAGAAATAACAAAATAAAAGCCGAAAACAAAAACGAACCAGAAGTTAAGGAAGAAAACAAAGGGCACGGCGACAATAAAACCCCAAGCGAAAGCAGAAAGAGAAGAAAACAGACGGTGAGGAGATGAGAATTTAAGTTTCAAAAATGGAAAATAAAATAAAATAAAAGAAGAAATATTCAGAAATAGTGGGCTACCTGTATCGAATAACGCGATCTCGTGCTCATAAATCCCCTCGAACTGTGTCCGGTCTTTGGCTACACAATTAACTCTTTAATCGATTTGGCCCCACATAAAACGTAAGCAGATTACAGAAATGCAACAGTAAGTTGTGAATTTCGTTTCTCTTTCTTTTTCTCTCTAACCAAACGGGGTCTGGGAAAATATTTCCGGGAAAATAGGGGAGAAAAACCCTACGATTTAAATTCGTAATCTGTGTCCAACGAGAGACACAGAATCAGCTGAGAAAAGTGAAACTAGAAACGATATCTCTCGAGTCTCGACAATGATCGACAAAGTGCAAAAATGGAACACTTGAATATTCGAAAGTACCTGTCTTAACAGGGGCAAATTGGTAAGAATCAGTAATATTTTATTCACTTCATAGACCTAACGAATATACAGATATGGGCATTTACTCTTTATAATGTTTTCTGTTTTTCTCTTAAAAATATATATTTTTAATTTTGTCAATGAAATAAAAATTTTTACATGTTATTATAAATTACACACAATCTGTGATAATAAGTAAATTTATTTTAAGAAACAAAATCATCATTATAATCTTTTTAATGATACGATTACGTAAAATAATTTGAATGAAAAAATATAATGATTTAAAATAAAGTTTCTTATAATACTTTTTAATGAAAAATATGAAATGATAAATTTATCTTTTAAGATAAAATAATTATCCATTACAAATAAAAATTTGGATACCTTGATCATATTTTTTTCTCAAAAAATTAAAGTTAGTGGTTAGGACTTAGGATATGAATAAACAAATGCAAATGGAATAAAATCATGGTTTATTTTGAAATGGAATCGAAAGGATTTTTTTTTTTTTTTAGAAAATTGACTAATGATTAAATTTTGAATTAAAAGAAATACGAGTTGGATTAGAAGAATTGAAATGAGTGAAGTGGTGGCTTAGTGGTGTGAACTGTTTATTTTTTAAATCAAAAGTTGCATAAATTATCAAGCTGCCACTTTGGGTAATGCCGAAATGCGACACAAGGTGGATAGGAAAGTGGGCTCTTTAGCTGTTTTTTAGGCAGAGTCAAAAACTCAAAAATCCCAAATGGTATCCAACAACCCCACCACTTTGGGCGATGGACCCTCCCCACTCACCAAGGAGCTTTAACTTTGCTTCAACATGGTGGAGTATGTAGAAAAATGTGTATGTCAATCCTTTATATCTAGACGATAATTCAAAACAAAGACATAAAAATAAAATAAATAAAAAATAAAATTTTAAATTTAATAAAATTTATATATGAATATAATAATTTAAAATATTAAAATAATTTTTATGTTTTATATGGTATAAAAATTTGACTCGGTCTTAGGTTTTTTTGAATAAAATTTAAAATATTTTAACAATAATTTTAGATCAAATGAACTTTGATTAGGCAAACGATTTAGACCTTAGATAAATTTATAAAATATCAACCAGACCTAAACCAACCCAAGACACGATTACTCTATTTAATTTAGATAAGAAAATAAGGTAACAAAACCGAAAACTTTTTAGTCAAATAGTTAAAAAAGAGTTATACGGCTTAAATTCAAGTCCAAACAACCCTTAAGCCTCACTCCTAATTATCAAAAGAAAATAAGGCAACAAATTATAAAATTTAAATGGACAAATTCAATACACTAATTAACTCCGTCATCTATACAAAAAGCTTGTTTTCCATTTCAGTGATATGATATCTACAGCGCCGAATGCTGCTGGTGTAAGTGGCTATGCCCACTTGATTGAATAAAAGAATGAACATTTTTGCAAGCAGCAATGTCATATGCATATGCAATAATATGATTTTGCCATTCTTCATAATCCAAGCTTCTTAGCTAGTCTAGCAAGAAAACATCAGATTGAGAGTTGATCATACTTTTACTGGAATGGATTTTGCTGCATCCAGATGGTTCAGGCGGCATGTTCCGAGAAGATACTCTGGGAGCTCCTCTTCTGTATTTGCCTGTAAATAAGAAAATCAACGCTTTTCGAGAGTTGAAAGAAGCAGAAGATCATGGACAAAAGGTGAAAGGTTGCATTTAAACTAAAACAAGTAAATTCCTCATTGTTTCAAAGTGACTTATGTGCCAAGGTATCTTATAGAATGAAAATCTAAAGAACATTCTATCCCCGTAAACTATACTTGCATTTTCGTGGTCATCCTTGTTTTCAATTAGGGTTTGTTTTACCTGTATCAAGAATGCCATTTCAATGACCAGATTGTTGAGGTAACCAAGCACAAGACTGACCACGCCTCTGGCCACTGTCGATGACCCAATGTCAATCCCAAGCTGAAATGATGATTGCAAAATTTCAGTATGCCTAGTCATACATAAAATTTACTATGCTTTGTACAATTAGTAAGTGGCGTGCCTCTCATGCTTGCTCCAGGAGAAATTTTCTAACCCTCTTTTCATTTCAAAAGCGGAGAGGCTTGAAGAGTAATGAAACTAGATGCAAGTTTATATGATTTCCAACTACATCTCCAAGTTAATTGTTATTATCAAGAAATTATTAATTTCTCATCCCTTATTTACAATCCAAACAACTATAAATAATAATTGTACTGCACATCACTTTTCTCCTATCTATTCAAACAAACTTATCAGTGAAACTGAAAATAATTGTTCCAAACTGAGGAAATGCTACATACATTCGTCAGGCATGCAAGTGTTTGGATCTGCAGAAATATACATAGATTTCATAACATTTTACCTCCAAGTAGTTCTTCCCACGGAAATAATTAATTTCCAGAGCTTGGCCAATGAGACAAGCTTTCTTTCCAACACTCTGCTTGACTATCCAAGACCCCTAACAAAACAAAGTAAACTATCAGAACCTTTGCTTTATACAATGTGAAATAGAATTTTACACAGCACAAAACCAGTTAGTCTCCATCATAAAGAAAGCATGCACTTACTCTTTTCTTCATAGGTCACAAGACCTTAATAGACAAGTTTAAGGATTTCTCAGAAAGCAAATCTTCAAGGTAGTAATAAGTCATAACCTAAGCGATCCAACTTTAAAAAAAGGTGTCAAGCCTAAATGAGAAAAGTTCACTTTTCTTGATAGAGAAGGCATGCACAACGAATTTGGAAAAACTAAATTCTTTGTAAGATCTTAGTTCTTTAAAAACACCAAGTATAAATATGTTTCTCCTCTTCTGCTTAAATGGAGTTAAACATAAGCTTGATCATTTGTTTGAGTTTCTTATTAAACCACTAGTGAGTTCATCTCCAGGCAAGAATAATGAAAGATTCTCAATCTCAACTGCAAAATGCTGCATGCACCAACCTTTGATATGTACGGAATGAGCTTGAACCTAGAATTTCTATATGCATCATCTCCATTGACGAAGTTCTGTAGCAAGGGTGAATCTTCCATGGGAGTATTCATCATATAATATAGTGCTAGGCTATACGTTATTGAACCTGGCACCTGTTTCATAGTAAATAATTCGATTATTTTAAGTTCTTAAGAACCAAAGAGACTATAGATAGAAACACAGCTTGACAAAATTGAGGTGAGAAAAACCAAATTACCTGTATATTTATAATGAAGAAAAACTCTGGCCCTCCCTGAGCGGCATATTTCTGCAGATAAAAACTTTAGTGTGTATATATATATATATATATATATATTTTTACAAGCAACATGTAGCTAATGCAACAAGCACAGTTGAGCACATGGGTGACTCATGAGTGACATCAAAATCTCAATTAACAACTAAGGAATGACATATATTAAAGAAAAACCTGAACAATGCCCCCAGGACGCCCGCCTAGATCATCTTCTCGTTTGTCAGATCTTAGCCAATCTGCAGCAACCATTTGCATCAATGTGCCCTTTGCCTTAAACTGGAAGAAAGCAAGATGTAAAGTTATAATGTTAAACTGGAATTTGAAATTTACTGCAAGAAAACTAAAAATGGAGCTATGCAAAAGGAAAGCCAAATTGAATTCAATTGGGATATCCAGGATACAAGCTTCTAGCAGCTGATCACCATATGATATCTACAAAACCCTACACTGATTGTATCCAAAACATTCCGAGCAAACATGGAAGGATGTTATAGGTTAGAGATCATCATAGATAAAACGCTAGTTCACTGCAAGATCATGCAATAAGGCAAGCATTGAACGATCACATAAAACACCAGCTGAATTTTTGTCACACACTTCAGCTTTGTCCTCACTGAAACATTGTCTTCATACCTTCTTACGGTCTTCTAGGTAATTCTCCCCACGAATTAAAAATGTGCATGGTTCGGCTTCCGTCCAACTACAAGGCAATGTACAAATTGGATCCTTGGGAAGAGTGTTTCCATAGGAGCAACATATGCCATCTTCCCTCGTCATTTCTTGTAAGTCCATGTAGCCCCTCTTCTGGACTGTAACATAGAAGAATTGTATGCATGCCATCAGCAATTTATGTTTCTACAACTTCCTTTGAAAAAGATCTTTGTTGCCACAAATTTAGAAGTTAAGGTGAATATTGATCATCCAAATGGGAACCACCTGCAAGATCATGTATTTTTTTCACAAAAACCGCAGCAGTTGATAACTTTGGATGGCGCATATCCTACAAATTCCTCAGTCACATAGAAGTCAAGTGAGAAAATCGGATTAAAACTATATGCACAAAACCTGTAATAGCCTCATTTAATGCTAGAGTAATAGTAATACAACCACAAGAAACGAAATAGCAACAATGGATAAACTCTATACTCTATAGTGGTCACATCCTCTATGAGATATGAAGCACCATTAATTGCTAATTCATTGCACTTAAATATCAATGATAACTACTCTGTGCAAACCTGAGAGTATGCTTCAGGACAAAAGTCAGAAGCCCACCCATCTTCTGATTGATCATAGTCTGTTGGTTCTGGAACATCAAAGAATTCGTCGGCAGCATCATTAAGACCTACCAGGCTTGAGTGCTCTGAAGCTGCCCTTTCCATTCCTTCACTCATATTTTCCTTAGTTTTCCCAGCCTCTACCTGCGTACACATTTCAACTATGCCATCCTCTTCACTCTGGAGCATCCTAACATTCCGTATCAACTCTCTCGATGAAAGATCAACGGAAGGATATTTTCCTTGTTTTGCTTTGAATAACTCTCTTAATGCTGCAAGTACATGATATAAATTCCTAGCAGTTTAATGCCTCAAATGATCACACAAAGTTATGACAGTCACACACAGCACACGCACTTTACACACAACATATAAACAGATAAATAAGATTATATCAGCAATGGGGTTTAGGGTAATACATCATACAAAGTTATAACAAAATATATGATTACCAGCGACTCTCTCAAGCATCCGAATGGTAATAGATCGGGCTGTGGAAGTTCGAAGATAAGATCTCCAGAATTTCCAATCAATTGCAAGCATGTGTTTTACAACTGAGTGTTTTCCTTCATTCACTGGAGATATGACATACCCACCACCTGCAAGTAAGTTCAGAATGTTAACCTCATAGATTAACCTTTCATTTTTCTATTTTCAAATATTCCTCCTCTTTCCTCAAGAGAGGAAAACAAAAAATTGTGTAAATCATATGCCACAACACAAATTTCTGTCTGGTATACAAGGACAATGATAAAATTAATCAAATCAAAATAAAGCAATGGAATATGTATCATCAGCATATTCAAAACTGAGAAGCCAAATGATGCTTAAATATACAAACACAGGAAAACCAGTATATATGCATGTGTTCATGCACACATGAGTTACTAAGGAGACTAGGCTCTTGTATGCTAAATTTAAACTGAAAACAGCTTATGCATCTTATAATGTGTTTATATATATATATATATAGAGAGAGAGAGAGAGAGAGAACTCAGGAAGATGTAGAAGGTTCTCTTTTACTTATATATTTCAGGCATACATTACTTTTAAGGCAGGCACGAACGTAGCCTTTCTGGGGAGGGCACTTCTTGTGAAACACTGAGTGGTAAAGAATAACTGTGATAATATCAACCAAAAGAAGTTAGTTTGCAATTCAACTGAATATGTTCTGACTTCTGAATAAAACTTTTAAGAACTTCAAAGCAATTACTACCATATGTTCCATCATCTTCTCTTCTCCAATAGCGCCGCAACAAAAGATCCCTCCTTTTCATGCCCCTGTAAATAAGTTAGTGAATATATATAAACAGAAAACTCTGTCCTGCAAAACATAATGACTAAATCAGAAGTTTGGATCTGACCAAGGTAACCAATCACTATATAGCTGCTTGTGAACTATATCAGTATGACCATCAAGATGTTCGACCACACTACCCTTGTAGAAACAGAAGTCCCATCTGCAAAACAATTTGCAAAGTTACCCTTCGTTTAGAAAAAGAAAAAAGAAATGTTTCGGAAAAAAAAAATGCTAGATGAATATAATTCTAATTTTTGCATAACTTTGGGACACACTAGAGCGCATCAGAACAGTAAACATAAATAAAATAGATGCATTAAAAAGGGCATCAAATACAGATGCCAAATTTATGCATGGTATCATCTTCAGAACGAGAATTTCTTCTTATGGTTTTTGTGTAACCATTAAAATATAGTGTATTAAGAGTTTCTAGAAAGATTAGAAGTTCATATTAACTAGGGAAAATTACATGTTTCTATTTCTATCATTCATCATACTTAAGTTGACATTTCTATTCCGTTCCAACTTCACTAAGACATGAGCTCTAACGACACAAGACAAATTATCCAATGAGAAAATAACCACCACAATGAGGTATGTTCCAATGAATCAATATCCTAGATTTACCAAGATTACAATATGCATAGAATTAAAGGACAACTAGAGATTGAAATCAAGCCATGCCTCTTGCAAAAGAATATAAGAGGCCTATTTAAAGAAAAATACAGAGTACTTGACAGCTTACTCTGATCTTGAGGGTCCAAGAGACATAAGTGTCTGGAAAATGGCTTCTGAAGTTCCATCTACGACACCCACAGCCATGATTGCAGGATGGTCATCCCACTGCCGATGGACAGAGGAGTAAAAAAGTCAAAATGCAATTGCATGAAAACCATTGACTGGTGAATCAAAAGCTACCAACCTTTCCATGTGAATCCCTGTCTTTAGCTTCTTTAAAAAGTCTAAGACCTGCAATGCACTCATGGTTTTAGACAAACAACTGTAGCTATCTCCAAATCACAAGTATTTATTTTGTACTTACCATTCTGACAGCCAAAGATTGTCCAAGGTGAAGGTGCTACAACATCAGATGTCACTCTGTCCATCTTTGTGGATGAATAAAGAGTCCAGTCAATAGAATTATTGTGATTTGCATTGTTGGAACCACTTGATCTGCATGCATGGAGTCCTTTTAAGAAACTGAGATATAGCAATAGGGTATAAATATGAAAGACTAATCAATAATAAAACAAGCATCATTTCCTTTCACACTCATCTTTACTAAATATTCCAAACAAATCCAAAATAAGTTACCCAAGCAATAAGCACAGAACTCAAGTTGTTTGCAAGCATAGGTGAATAGACAACAAAAGTCAGAAATTAAATATAAGTAGAATATCAGTGACGGATGTCAGTTGGTAACTCGTTGTTATACCTGAAGGACTGCCATCTGCTCTTGGAACAAGCAACATCATTTCCTTGGTATGGACCACCCTGCACATATACATTCAAGTCTCAGTCTCATTTCTTATGGAAGCATCCTATGATGTGCATTAACAAGACGAAGCAGTTCAGCACCTTTAAAGCTGCTTCCTGAAAGGAAAGAATCCATCTTGCTGCTTCTTCAGGACTACTAGCTCCTAGCTATGAAATTTAGATTTCATATCTTATACATAAAGGTCAAAGTATCACATGTATTGACTAACAATCTTTTAGCAAAATATTTGCCTCACCTTAAGTTGATCATTGTGATTAGAACTATTATAAAGGGTGAATATGAAGAATACCTACAAATTAAACAAAGAACTATCATTTCAAAGGGTCCAATGGCATGAACCAATCAGAAAAAATAAACCAGAAAATTTATGACTATCCAAGAAAAACAACACATTATTGACGTACTTTTCTATGAATGCTCTCCCTCCCATTGTCTGTAACTCGAATGCAGGAATCAATGATTGCACTTCTACCAGGTTCCTGAAATTGTTAAAGTGAGCCTAAATACTATCTCAACATCCCAGTTTATTCATTCATCAAACTATATACACAATACTTTCACAAGCTAAAAATGAACTGCAACAGAAAGAAAACACAGGCACTCAATCCGTAGATCATTGGCTATTTTTCCAAAGAAGCTAAGCAACTTTCCACTAAATCGAAGACGTGCCACATCACATTGTATAATTATGCTTAAAGAGGATCTAACAGTTTGCTTGGCTTATGGTTATCATCAAATCAACTTAACTTTCAATAAAGACTAGAGAGCACAAAGACCGTGATATATGACTGCTAAAGTGAAAAATTCAAACACAAAGTTGATGATATAATTCTCCAGATTTACCTATAAACAGCTATATCTCTAACAAAAAAAAAAAAACGAAAGAACCAGCAAAATTTGAAAGGCTGCTCGATTAAAAGAAACAATTCAAAATAAAAAAGTAAAACGAGCAAAAGAATCAGCTGCATAAAAAAATTTTAAAAAAAATGTTCTCAATCAAGCTCTCTCTCTCCTTCTTATCGAAGTACTCATACCCTACCTGAAAAAGCGTTTGGCAAGAAATTATTAAGCAGTTTCAACTAATCCATAATGAAGCAACTAAAATAATAATTACTAAATAAACAGATAAAATAGTATAATCAATAATCTTCTCCATTAAAAAATAGTTATTCAGTTACCATACCAGCTGAATCAATTAATCAAAGAACTTAAACCAAAAAAAAAAATGCAATTATTTCTTCACAATAATCGTTAAATGAGTAGCGAAACTTGCAAGATAAGTTTATAAACAAACAAACAAAAAAATAAATAAATAAATATTGCTAAAAAAGCAAGGAAGAGACCTGGTTACTGGAAATGGGCATGGATTTGAAGCTCTTAAGAAGATGATCTTCAAGAACAAAGTAACGTTTCCTTGAGTACTGTAATCCAATCCGATTCGAACGAATTATATACAACCATCCTTCCATTTTCAATTCTCCGCTCTGCGAACCAGCCATTCCTCCTTCCTTCTATGGAAATGAGACGATGATGATTTGATCCTCTGATCCCCAATAATGGGGTACAAGAGAATCAATTTCTCTTGCTTTTTCTTCTTCTCGGAGTGCTGAAATTAGCGAAACTTTCTTCTATGGAGTTTCTGTTTTTCGCTTTGTTTGAGAAAACTGAAAGCGTGTATGAGTACAAAGATTGGCAGGCGAATATCGAACGATAAAATTACTTTATTACCCTTTTTTCTTTGATTTGAATTTAAAAGTACGCTAAACTTATGCAGCCAATCATGTACTTTCCTTTTTTCACTTTTTGTCTTTATTTATTTCTTAAGCCATGGGAGAAAAAAGGAAATTCTTGTATGATAAGCAACAAGAAAATTCAAAGTCGGTTAAGAAGCTTGGAACTAATATTAAAATAATTATAGCATGATATTATATAAATATGATATTTTATCATTTAATAATATTATAACACATTTTTTATTTTTTTAAAATTATCATTTTAAAATTTATGAAATAATAAAGTGATATATAATAATTTATTGACTATGTATGAAATTTATAGGTGAGAAATTTATAGGTGAGGTTTATTAAATTTAATTTTTATATCGATATGTTTAAATGTATCTTTTTAATAAATGTGAAGTTTATATTTGATATAATGTGAATATATAAATTTTATTTTTTACAGTCAATTGCAATTGAATCAATTATATTATAATATTTTACTAATTATTGGAGTTTAAGAATAATTATTTTTTAGAATTTTTCATTTTAAAATTTATGAACTTATGAGATAATATATTATGATTTATATAAAGTAATAACTGACAATACATCAAATATAAAATTTATAAAAATATTTATGAATTGATCATATCAAGTCAAATTTGATTAATTTTTCAGAAGTTGAGGTTCAACTTAGTCCATCGAATCCAAGTTCAAACCTCGTGGAATAGATTTCAAATTTAAAATTTTTTTATTTAAAACGTAGCTCGAATTGAATCAGACTAACTAATTAGATGAATAAGATTACTTATGAACAATTTTATTTCATATTATATCGATAAAAAACTTATATCTAACCACATAAGAAAATAAAAAAGGTAATAAACTTTTAAATAGAAAAAGGTAAAAAAGTTTAATTGATAAATTCTCATTTTCTAAATTCTTATTTTCATTCATCATTTCAGTAAAATTAAAGGATGGCAAAAGGTGACAAAATGATGATAATGCTGCTGATTTGCACGTATCTTTGATTTATTGTGGCATTGAAGTGTTGACGAACTTGTTTTTCGTGGTCCTCAATTAATAGTTACATCTAAATTAATTATGTAGATGTCAAATAGCATAAAGTACATGGTAATAATTCGCCATTCAAACCCATCCAATGAATTGTTTGTTTTTGGTTACCATCCAATGGAATTGACATTAAAGATAAATAACCTTTTTGTTTCATATAAAACATGCATGCTGCAATTTGCTCCACTAAAATTAGAAATATATATGAAGGATGAAATAAAATGAAAAGGACCATTCTTGAACCTTTCATATTTGGAAGAGAGTAACATTTTAATTTCATTATTCCATGATCGTGACTTGTTTATCATAATTATTAGTATACATACTTATTTTTTTATTAAAATTAAATGTATTAATAACAAGTCTTTTATAGTTGAATAACATTTAAAATATATAATTTTTTTTTAATTTTCTAAATACCCTAACTAAAAAAATATTTTCTTTCCGCTACCATATAATATTCATCTTGACTTGGAGATGAATGTGTCTTTTTTTTATGTCTCAAAGATTTTTATGAGTTCTTCTAAGTCCCTCGATGCCCAATTTTCCATCGAATTGATAAAAATTGAATAATAAATCTACTATTAATCTCTTCAAACATGTCAATTGGACCAATATGTCTATATTTTGCTTTTTAATTAAGATTCTTAACATTAATAAATGATAATGGTTCGATTAAGTTGAACAATCAAGTCAAAAAAATATTTTAAATATATAATGAATTGAAAAGAAAAAAAAATAATACTTTCTAAGTGTCACTTGATTCTTTTACTATATATAAAGTAATCAAGTTGATTCCTACTTGAAGCTTGAAGATGTGCTGGTTATAAAGAGTGATGGAAATGAATATAAAATTAGATTAAATTTATAGACTTTGTATATGCATTAATTCATTTATTTTGAATTGATTTGGATTCTATCGTATTTTTTTTGGAGTCTAATGCATTTGAATATACATTTTTAATTATGTATGTGATTAATTATCGTGAGTGAAATATAATTAAAGAGAGAATTCAATGTTCTAAATTAAAAAAAAAATCTTCCCATTTGTATATTTTTGATAGATATATTTGCAACTATACGATAAATTAGAAAAAAATTACTATGATTATCAAATACTATGCTATTACTTGCAAGTTGCAACATTCTTTATGCTTGGAGGAGAGAAAGTAAGGCAAATGGTTGGTAGCAATACAAATAGTCAAGCATACAGAAGTCAAGGCAGTAGCATACTAGGAGAGAATCTCTTGGTTGCCTTGGCCTATGAAAGACCTATTGCAATTAAGTCTTGCTTCCTTTTGCAGCATTAGTTCAGTACTGAGGCCTAAAATGAATATCATCAGACATCCACACTACAAAGTACAAAACTTCTTTGATTTATTTGTAAAAACTAAAAAGGAAAAAAAATAATTAAGTCAATTCAAACATATTGTCAATGCTCACATAATTAATTAGTACAAATTCTTTTTCTTAAAGATAATGTTAGCTTTCATTAGAAATTGATTGACATTTTTAGGAATTATTTAACTTTGATAAAAGAAATCTATGTTCTCATAAGACATATTTTTGATGTAATGTAAAATTTGTAATTCGATAAATAAAATTAAATAATATCACACATATATTTTTAATATATTTTTAAAATATGTATTATTAGTGAATATTTTCAAATTGTTCGACAATATTATAAGTTGATCATTGATTTTGAAATATCAAATTTGTCAAAAAATAAAAAATAGTCAAGAGATACATCCCTTTTATTTAAAATATTTTGTTGAATTTAAATATCATGACATGATTTTTGGCCGTTTTATGTTTTATGATGGATTTGATATCTTAAGATCTATTAATCTTAATTAGGACTAATTTTAAAAATTCACCTGTGTTATTTTATTAATTTTTAGGTTATGTGACGGATTTGATATTTTAAGATATACTAATCTTAATCATGGACCAATTCGAAAAATTCACTTATTCTATTAATTTCATCAATAAAACTTATAATTTTATCTGTAATGTATAAAATAATTTATCGTCTTTGCAATGGGTTGAGCATACGATTCTATAAGATTTGTGTCCCAACTTGCAAAAGAGAGAAAAAAAAAAAAAAAAAGAGGGAGTTCGAGAAAGGATGATGGGTTGGGTGCGTGCGTGCTTGCGTATAATCGTATGCGCAACGAACCGCGACGAAAGAAAAGCTGGCTAAACTGTAACCAAAAAAGTAAAATACTAAAAACTTTCGGCTATCCTATCCTATATCGTTTGTCATGTGGGCGGCGGTGCGTCGTTGCCTCTCGATTCGCTCGCCAATCATCCCATGATTTCTTCCTTTTGCTAAACTTTCATGTGCTGCCGTCCTACAACCTTTTCTCTTTTTATATTATTTTTCAAGTACATGTATTGTATATACAGTATACACATAAAGCAGATTTATAATTTGAATGTATATTTTTCATATTGTATCTTGTAAAATATATAAATTATTATATTAAAATTTATATTGTCAAATAGAAAAATATATTTTTATTTTTATTTAATTATAATTCGTAATTTTTTTATATTTTATTATGTTATTTTTATTTTGTATTAATATATCATATCTATAATTATCAAATAAATTTTCATTAGGGTTTTTTTTTCCTTGTTTATCAGCCAGTAGTCACGGGGAACTCGGTGTTCAACACGAGAAAGTGGTTAACACGACTTTTCAACTTTGTTTAATTGTTTGCCATTTTTATTTGGATTAAAAGGGCTGGAATGGAGAGCTTTTCTAGGTCGATATAATACAGGGTACTATTTTTCCGAGCCCCGTTGAATTAATTTCAATCTATTAAATCTAATTTTATATTAAATTATGTAATATAAAAATTATCGTATCATAATTCAATTTTTTAATTTTATTAAATTATATATAATTTTTATTAAAATTGTATCATATATCTTATTTATATAAAAAAATTATTCAAAAGGAAGTACTCTGGTTTCCGGAAAAAAATATCATCTTCATAAATGCAACAAACCATTTTGTCCTATTTAGGTCACATTGGAATCTGCAAATATACCAATCACATAAAGTAACCTAAAAAAGAAGAAAGAAATTGGGAAATTTTGACTAACCTTGGAAGTTCTACCCATATTAATAAATTAATTAAAATCTTGCAATGGAATATAATTAGTTATTGTTAGTTGCACCCTTTATATAATTTTCTAGACAAAAATTCAGTGTTACTTAACTGTGTCACACCTAAATGCATAATTATTAGGCAATAGAACTTATAAAATTTTGGACACCTCGGGAAAATTATAAATAAATATTATGAGAATTAATCACATGATAGTTCTATCCGGTGAAGGTTCTTGCCAATAATTTTTTAATGTCTTTGTCCTTATTTTTTTTAATAATTAAATTTATTAATATAATATTTTGTAATTATGTATTCAAATATAATTTTAAAAATTATGATGCTGTAATTAAAATAATATACAAAGTACAATATGATTATAATATTGTGTCTATGTAATTATAAATTGATTCGCTTCATAATTAGTGAAATTTTTTTATTTATATATGCAAGACATTTCTTTACAATTCTATATTTAAATCAATGAATAGAAAAGTAATTTTTTTTCTAAATATGGTATCAAATATTAAATCATAATCATTGAAATTAAGAATTTAACATTCTATCACAAAATAGTGTGACATTTAACATTATTCTACCTTTAATTTCTATTAAGGGGTCAAAATTTTAATCTATTGGATCTCTATATTTACTCTCTAGATAAAATGTAATGCTATTATCAATAAAGAAAATATATTTTTCATAAAATTTTTAAATTTTACTAATAAAATTAAAAGATTATTCATACTCTATTAAATCATATTTAAAATAATTAAAAAATTAGCATGATAAATAAAAAAAGAATGATAATATTTTAATTTCATTCATAAAGTTTAAAATTTTATGGATAATCTACAAAATAATAATCTTTTAAAGATTAATCTTTTTTGAATTATTTAGTATGCTTTTAGACAACAATGTTATTTGTCAATTGAAATAAATAAAAATTATATGCATTTATTATCTAACAAAAAACCGAAGGAGAAGCATTTGGTCCTTACAAGTTTGTTCAGACCGGTCCAAGATTTGGATAATAAAGGACGGAACTATTATTGAAGAAAGTACCGGTCACGAATTAATAGTTGCGCTTGCCGCGTTGCATCATAAAGAGTGAGAAAGGACAACTGCTATATTCCCTAACGTGGACGGTACGTACGTGACCTAAACCTTAGAAAACATGTGCTCACCGGTCTGGTAGTCTGTAAAGCTAGCTCGGCTTTCCAATTATCCTCTTCATTTAAAGCGTTGAAATTTTCTTATTCGGGTACAATTTTCTAATTTCTTTTCATTATTTAAGAGCAGTATAATTGAGTTGGTTTAAAATAATTTTTATATTTTAATTTTTATTTATTTGATTTAAATATTCGAAATTTAAAATTTGTATTTGATATGGTAAAATATTTGAGTTATTAAAATTTAATTTAATAGAATATTTGAGTATTAAATTATTCAAATTCGATTTCATATATTTGATTTGTTATTTTTCAATCATATGTTATAAAGATAAAATAATAAAATAATAATTAAATATTAAAAATACATATTAAAAATTTGAGAGGGATTGATTATGAATCACTCAAACTCAGTATTAAGATACTTGAACTAAACTCGGGTCATCACTCGAGTAGTTCAATTTTGGTTTGAAAATAAATGAGACAATTCGTTGAACTCGAATAACTTATATGTAGTTTAATTCGTTTACGCATAAATTTTTTTTGATAATTAATTATTTTAAACTATAATTGCAAAGACTGAAGTTATAAGAACAAAATCAGAAATAGAACAATGAAACTTCATTTGAATTTTTTGTTTTGACACAAAAGAATAAAGCATGAGTTTCATTTCCCTTTAGCAAGGAAACATTTTCATTCAAGTATAGAAATTTTTACCGCCAAAGAAATGTTAACAATGAAGCTGACTTAACGCACTTTGCCAACGATTCCATAAATTTTACCATAAGCTGTGCAGAAGAATGTCAGATGATTTGGAACTGGGGTTTATTTAAAGAATCAAAGTCATTTAAGCTCCAGAAGTACAATATGTTCAAAGGAAATCTTTATAACAAAATCATGTACTGCTTTAGACAAGGGAATCCTTGTCTGATTTTTTAACTTCATGGCCTTCCTTCTCTATAGCCGTATATGGTGTTCCATCCTTTTCTTTCATCTGAAAAAAAGGACACAACAAATTGTTAACAAACCTTTCTTTGGAAGATACAAACTTCACCGATTATTTTTGTTTTGTCATGTAAAATTATGTTTGTGTCGTGAAAAATTAAAAAATTTCATGTCAAAATCTTGTGGATATATCAAACGAAAAACATTCTTTTTAGTTTTTATCATATTTTAACTCGAATCATCTTTGTATCTATTTTTCGTGTTATGTCTAAAATTGTCAATTCTATTCTAGAGATGCACGGAATGTACCTGAGACCCCAATGGATCAGCTTGTTTCTTTTTGTTCTCCTGGGTGCAGAAGTATGAATACAAGCCCATACCAAAAATGGCTACCAGGATTCCAATGATGTTCCTGTCTGTGAAAGGGTCATGCAGCAGTGTATAGCCGAAGGTAAGAACCAGGCAAGTTTTGAGGTGGCCAAGAACTTGGTATGTGACTGGGGAAGTTTTGCCAATAACCAGAAATGTGCTGAAGTTGACAGATACAGAAATAATGCATGAGAGGATGATAAATGCCTGCAGCAAATGTTCAGAAGCAATTAGTAATCAGAAATCTCATTGATAATCTGTGTGATATGATAAGGAAAGAGAGGTTTGGTTCTGTACCAAGACAATGGGGGAATATTTGTAAGCAAACACGTTTTGCTTGGTGAGGAACTGATCTACCAAAGGGCCTGAGACAAAAAGAATAGCTGTTTGAAATGGAGCTGATTGGTACAGCAGCTGGGTTGAAGAGACATTCAGCCGCTTCTGTATGGTGTTTGTCAGCTATTTTCATCAAGTCAAGAATCAACTATTTGGGTTCAGAAGCACTTTTCAATGTTAAATTCCATTTCTTTGCAATATGGCTCTGAAATGTAAAGTTTGAGTGTGAGTTTTGAGTGTGATTTAGAGGTTACATGTTCAGGTCACGAAAACAGCCTCTTTGTTAATGCAAAATGAATGTTGTGTGCATACGATTATCTCTAAACCTCACAATGAGTGAGTTTTTTGCATAAGGTTTGCTCTTTGAGAGTAAACCTTGGTGCAACAGTAAAAGTTGCTCTTTTGTGACTTGAAGATCATGAGTTCAAATAATGAAAACAGATCCTACAATGTGAGAGCTTTGTGGACCGGATTTTGCCCTTTATGGCTCTGAAATGTACATGCTTGATCAGTTGATTTGATGTATCCTCGGTTTTTAGCAGACCAATTAGAAAGAAAGAAATGAGAGTAAAAGGATACAATCTGCCCAACACAGGTCGTAGCGATGGCAAGGAGAGAAAGGATTGTCCCAACAAAATTGAGTTGCAGATCAGTTACAGAGGCAATGCCAACTCCAACAAGTAAAAGCAAGAGGGACAGCTTTATCTTTTGGCTGCACAGAGTATAACAAAAAGTTCTAGTAAGCTTTGATTCTTAAAAAGCTCAACGAGTTATCACAAGTGTAATCTGTAATGGCTATGTGAAAAGAACTAAAAACCTGAATTGCTTTTTCAGGAAGATAGTTTCCAATAATACAGTGAATGGTATGATTGCAAGCTTGGTCATCTGCCAAAAAAGGCACCACAAAGAATGAGGAGACAGAATTATGTGCTAAGGATTTCCAGGAAAGTGTAAAGATGTTTGTAAACATGAAGTCCACCTGGTAGAATCCAATGGAGTTAAAGCCAAGGCTCAAGTTGAGAAATCCAATGGAAACACCATTGAGGATGCCAAAGAGCATCACAGTCTTCATGTCAATTGGTTTATTCTCGAACAGATTGAAGCGTTGTGCCGCATGAAGGGTGCAAAATGTTACCATAAGATGCCAGCTAGTGAGTGTTGTAGCTGCAGCAAGGAGAAGAGATGAAGAAGAGGATTAAAAGAAAATCAACTCAACATTTTTACATAGCCTTCCATCCACATTAACGGATAAACAGGCTGTTTCTGTGATTTGAACTCTTAACCTGATTGTAAAGGAGCAATCTTTACTGTTACACCAAGACGCACTCTCAAAATCAATTCAACATAGTGGTAAATACTAAATAATAGTTTACTCATCTTTTAATATAATAATGGGAAATGCCGATTCAAATAAGGAATAAGAAATTCATGTATGAATAAAGAATAGACAAATTACCAAAAGGGAAGCCAAGATTGCTCATCAAAGCTTTGTTGCATATGACAATGGAGACAGATGATGCAACTGAAAGAAACAGGGCGCCAATAACACCCAATTGGAAGCTTGACATCTCTCCCATCTATGGTGAAACAAAGAAAACAAAAATAAATATCAGAAAGACAGCTGGTGGATGTGTAATGCTGCATTTAATAAGTGCAACTTGGTTGATACTAATCACCATAAAAAAATTCCAAGCCAATTTGAAAATTCAATTGCCAATGCTGGTTGGTTAACTGCCCATTGTTGTAGATGCTTTAATCTCTTTGGCGCAAAGCTTAAAGATTTGTAGTTTATCATATCAGAAGGCAGAGTAATCTCAGAAATGATTTGAGTTTAACACTACTTTCCAAAAGATAAAAAACTTATAATTGTTACCAGATAGAATCAAAGCTGGCAAACCATGGAAATAGATTCTTAGAACATTCAAGCTTGTCTGGCTTGCATGTCTATATCTTCTGGTATGGACAGAATAGATATCTATGTAGCAAAGAGAAAGGAAACTGTAGACATGAATAAATGTTACCTTGCAAAGAAGAAGAAAACTTTGAAGTTTTAGGAGCCCTGGAAAAGATTCAAGGAAAGAAAACTAAATTTACTTTCATCAAACACCTTCCCACATATAAGAAAATGGGAAAAAAGAGAATGATGAGAGTGAACAACGAGAGACACCTTTGAAAGAGTACAATTATGTTTACAATTTCTTGAATGAGGGCTCCTACAGCTCCATAAAATCACCAGAAAGCACACCAAGTTAGAACAAGCAGTGACCGGGAAAATCAACAGTGAGAGTGCTAAAAAAGAGAGGTTTCAGGGAGATTTTGAGTTGTAACAGCTCGGAGAAGAGAGAGAGAGAGAGAGAGAGAGAGAGAGAGAGAGAGAGAGAGAGAGAGAGTTGATTGTGGCTTGTATGAGAATGTAGTTTTTTAAGTAGGCTTTTTATGTTAGATTGCTAAGAGGGTTGGTGCCTAACTCTGCATCAATTTAAGCAAGGAGACAGTCAAATTTTAGAAAGCCGTTGAGATGACATAGTGAACTTTACTATTTTCTCTTTAACTACATGGCCATGGCCATGGCCATGGATTGCTGAGGTTATTAATTTGTTTTACTGCCATGCTGACTGTCCCAAAAATGGAAGGTTCATTGCTTTTGTTGGTCAAACAGATTGATATTTAAGTTTTCAAATTTACAGGTGAAGATCTGTGTCACAGTCCAATGGGGTCTTCCAAATTAACCCCTTACACCAGCTCTCACCTATATTCTTAAGCGTTCGGGGAGAAATATTAAATGAGCCTTAGCTCACAAGGCAGGAAGGTAAGATGAACATTTTCTTGTATGTAAATAAGGTACCTGCCAATGCAAGCAATGAGGCTTGCCATCCTCAAACTCAATTGGAGTTTGGTGAGGAGAAAAATAAACTTCATTTTCACTCCTGAAGGAGGCCTTTGCTTGCCTTCCTTCAAGCATCACCATCACCAACCCTTACTAATATCCCTGGAGTAGCTCCAGAATCAGCAATGAGAAGATTCTGCTGACATTCAGGCATTTATTTAATCAAGGGTATTCCAGATCATGCCAAAAACGGCTCGTTGTTATACCTTTGGCTGTGTTGGGTATGAAAATAAGGCTCAACTTCCTTCAAAGATGCTTTGGGAATGATTCCCTGTTAACCATACATATAAGAGTCAGAGTAAATGATTCTTTGCTATGGTCATTCTTGACCAGGCAGAAATCATGCAGATCACCAGGAATTCCCTCAGTTTCAGCACCAGATCCTAGGGAAATCAGTTTTACTACTTGCTTGTAGGCGTTGAGATGTAAAAGCAATGGAGTTTCTGCTCTTTTCTTTAAGCAAGAAGAGAAAAATCTTAAGTGTTCAAGTGTGGTTCAAATGTCAATGCAACAGTGGGAGTATTGGACAAATCAATATTCAGCCGTTACATGACAAACCTTCTTTTTTCTGTTTTGTCTGCTGTTGTTTTTTATTTTTGAAGAAATGTCTGATGTCGTTTTCAACAAATGATAAATTAACATCAAGGGCAAGGGTCAAGAACAAAAAGGTGGTTGCTTCCACTTACCGTTACCTCATCATTTCAGTATGATGCAGATATAAGTATTGATGAAATCCCCTGACAGCTTCGCACTGCCTCAGACCTGATTATGATCTAATCATAAAACACAAGCTCGACGCGATAAGAGGATTCTTATCACGCATCCAAAGCTCGATGCGATAGAAGGATTCTTATCACGCATCCAAAGCTCGACGCAAGTTGTTCACTATCCAGCTCTCATGACAACAATAACTTAACAGAACCCTGAGAGTATTTCTACACTAATTGATGAAGAAGACACCACCATTGTTCTTAGAGGACAAGACATGAACAAAGAGGCAGAAATGCAAGTAGAAAAGTGACTAACAGATAAAAAAAAAAAAAAAATATTCTCTCCCTTCATATAACTGTAGAAATCTTAAGATACAAAAAATGTGGCCAAGGGAAATGAGTTCATCCTCTTTCAACAAAAATGTCACTCAAACTGAACCCTAACAAACATCAGGTGAGATGATACATGTACAATGGGGATGACAATGAGGGGGGGTTGGGGGAAAAGAAATAAAACGTTTATCCCTTTCCAATCTGAGCAAGGTATGCCTTGTCTGCATTCGCGAGGCGATTCTGAAACATTGACCACTCGTTTTTGCACCGTATTCTAACCTGTGAATCGAACAGAAAGAAAGAAAAAAAGAAAGAAGTGAGTTGGTTTAGAAGTTTAGAGATTTAATCTTTCTTTTACAAAGAGAATTCATTCTTTTTCATTTTTGAGATTGAGATTCATAAAAATTTAAATTCAACAAGAAAGGTGCAATTCATTCCCTTTATTTTATAGAACGAGCAAGAAAGCAAAAACATGCAGCACAATTGGAGGCCAATTTATAAAAAAGCAAGACGAGTAACTTTCAAATGAAGGAGCATAAAATGATGTCAAAGTTCATAAATATGCATACCCCTTCCCAAGGAGCTTTCCCATCCTCCTGCTTGCCCTGAAATTTGACAGAAATCATAGTAATGAGATTATAATAAGGAGGGCCATGAAAAACATGCTGAGTATGAATGAAGCAAAGAAATGCCAAACTAATAGAATAGGAGCAAGAACATTGCTATAAAATGAGATATTGTCAAAGCTGAGTGGGTGTCATCCCACGCTGCTTAATTGTTCGACAAGTGGAAAAAAGAGTTTATTCAGCCAACTTCTTCAACCAAACAAGTCAACATCACCATGTGATCCAGTTCCATGCTTACCACCCATGCCACCATATATAAATCAAAAGCTATACTCAAATAAAACTTTGAAGGAAACTGTATGAGAATATGAGCCACAACATCATTCGGGCATTATAACATAGCCAAAATATCTGGCAAGCTGATGATAACTCACCTGGTTCCCAAGTGAAGGAATTACTTGATGAATAATCCACTGAGAATCTACCACACCAATTTTTTCATGAGCAGGCTGTGGAGAAGAAAATGGCAATTTAGTAAAACATTAAATAAGAGGCCAGGCTGCTATCTAAACATGAAGCTCTCAATTTTCACAGGGTGGGCTAGAGAGGCCAGCTTGACGTGTTATTAGATGGTTGAAAACAAAATCAATTTCACTAGAAAGTAGATAACTTTTAACAGTTTCTACAACCAGTCCCATTAATTCTTTTTATCATGTCATTGACATAAGAATGCTTCCACGAATTCAAACATTGGTGATTTTTCCAAGGAAGAGTTTCCATAGAGAGTTGGTAATTCTAAAGCATTTTACAAATGCTCTTATTCCCCGTCTAGCAAAGACTACTACAGGTTCTTATTCTGTTAACTAGAGCAGTCAATAACGAAAAGGAAAGAAATGACAATATGACACAGAAACCACTAACCTCAACACATCTTCTGAGAGCAAAATCCAGACCCCATCCATGCACCAAGTCATTCTACAAGAACATGATTGGTTAAGCATTTTAGTAATTAATATATATATATATATATATATATATATATATATATATATATATATATAAAGGAAAGAGCTCAAGATACCAAGTTATTAAGTAAACTCCTAGGAAACAGTGTTGTAAGAGCCAGTTCATCAGAGAAGTTGAGAGTGGAGGTAACTCATCCTGAAAGGTGCTGGTATATGAGCTGGTTCATAATTTTATTTTCCCTAGATAATTCTCATTTAAGAACTACTAAAAAGCCCGTCAATTAACAGTTCTCTTTCTATTTAAGTTCAATTATTTACTTTTAGGTTGGGGGAATTGAAACTCAGATGTGACTTCCCACCAAAAAGTCTGATCTTATTTTTTTTTTTTTGGAATAAACCAAAAAGTATGATCTTGATAATTAGGATACCATCAAAATTATGAAGAAATAATAACCAGTATTTATGTTGTGAGGCAAGGAAGCAGAAACCATGTGAAACCTATCTAGTCAGTTAATCTGTGAGCATGTAAATATTCTAAAGAATGTGGCCAAAGTCCACAAAATCCTTAAGCATACTTTACCTGAATCATATGCCATACACATCGCCAAGCTTCCCGAGAAAATACAGGTGCCATAATTTCCACAAAACTGAAAGAAAGCAAACAGTGTTAAATGCACCAAGAGAAAAGGAGGACATCCAGTTGAATGAACATTAACAGCGAAGTGCATTATAAATATGCAAATCAGAGATACTGCTCATTCATTGCCCAATTTTTCAAAATTTGCAGTTGGACTAAAAATGCTCAGTAAATTACTCTTAAATTGTAAAATTTTTACAAGCATGAGCACTTTGCCAAAAATTTTGCAAGATACATAGTTTCTGTGTGTGTGTAAGAGAGAGAGAGAGAGAGAGAGAGAGAGAGAGAGAGAGAGAGAATACGCAGCACATGGTGGCAAATGTGGATCACTACACCAGCCTGGTTTCTCCTCAGTAATCCTGTGAACCAAGTTGAAATGCAGGTCTTCAGATAAAAGAACAATATTTTTATGATTGGTAAATTGCCCCTACATAAGAGAAAGAGAGAAAGAGAGAGGGCCTACTTGTGAACTTCTCTGTCACCTCTCCTCTTTGTCATCTGCCATGTCAGTCCATTATTGGGCTCCAAACCTGGTTGCGAGATCTCCAAACCATGTTTCTTGACAAGTTCTATGTATCTGGTAACTTTCGCAGAGAAAAAATTAGAAAGAAACATATAAATGGTGAAATTAAGTAAAAAAAGAAAAAAAACTGGTTGAAAACACAAACCTCTCAGCATTGAAATGTTCCACTCCCAGATCTTCATCCCAGATGAAAATATATTCGTAAGGGGCAACAACATCCGGATGCAAAAACCTTTTTGCATACCACCTAAAGAATATATTGAGAAGGAATATAAGAACTGGCAGCAAAATTATCATCCACCTGAATGACAAGTCAAAGCTAAACTAACAAGGCAGTGACAGGAACTCAAGATGCATGGAATAGGCAAAGGCTTATTCTGTCTTAAGAACTCCCTCTAACTGGAAATAAAGGAATTTTGAACCATTCAGAACACTATATCACTTACCATTTTGTTTGCTTCTTCACACTAACATGGATTGCGTTCTTTGACCACTGAAATTGGTCCCATTCAGTTGTCCGTCCATCATAATGAAAAAGCAAAATTTGGAAATCCTCAGAAAACTACCTCAACATGTAAGAAACAGAAGTGTCAGAAACTCCAGAATGGAAAAATAAAAAGATAAAAAGCAAAGATGGAATGGTCCCGTTGTCTAACCTTTTTAACACATGCATTAATATTATTCCTCTGATCAATACCAACTGTAAATGTCACTAAATACTTTGGTTTCTTCTTCAGATCCTGCACATTTTAAGGAAAATCTTGATATGAGACACATATTAACCAAGAATGCAAGACGCATGGAGGTATACTGTAGCACACAACAGGCATATGTTTCAAAGCTGAAAATGATATAGTGCCAAAATGGTCCCCATTCATCATAACTTTTCTAGTGGAAACAACACGATAAGCTGCATGTACTGTTCCTATTCAGAAAAGATGTTAAAAGAAAAAGAAAGCTCCAGCATGTTTCAGCCATTTATGTAGATGGTATTGCTAAAGCACCAGTATTATGATGTTTCTAAGTAAATAGTACTTATGTATCTTACCTCACTAGGTTCACCCCATAATCTGCGCAGGTAAAGGTCAGATTCTGGAACAACAATTCCTGGAGGTAATAATTCTGCACCACGAGGATTTGTTGGAACGTATATCTGGTAATACAAAGCAGAAAACAATTAACAAACTGATAAAAACAAGCACCACGCTGTAATTGTGAACAAAGAGCACTGCTCCACACAAGAAGCTGGAAAACAGATATTTAAGACTCAAGCTGATCTAAATAAAAAATATATATATTTAAGAACATAGTGGAAAACAAAACTGTCCCTGATAATTTGGAAACATATAATCTGCCAAGTATCAGTAAAATGTCTTCCCCTTACAAATAACAAAAGATTACAAGAAAAAGAGACGGAGAGCACCACAGGCACCTTGGTAACATTGCCCAGAGTTGTTTCAGGAGATCTGACAATAAAGAATTCTTTGTCATCTGATGTGGCTACATCAAGAGATGATCTAAGGCTTGAAGGTAAGTGAATCTGCAATTGAAAACAAATCATATAGATGATAGATCTACTGCACTAATGCTAGATATAAATGAAGGAAAACACACCTTGTTAAGGGAAAGGGATGGAAATGAAACACCAATAAAAAATCCAAAAACAACTCCAAGAATTGTTGTGATTATGAGCCGGGCGCCATCATTTGTTTTCTTAAAAACTCCGCTGCAAAGCATTGAAATAGTTTAATAAAAGGGCCCCGGAAAATATGACATCATAAGCATTAAACCAAGAAAGTTTGGCAGTTCAAGAATCAAGACACATAAGAATGCCATAAGGTTCAAAACAATTATTTACACCACTAAGTTCCAATAGTGAAAGATAACAATTAATAAGCAAACAACAAATCCTAACCTGCGGTGTATAGTGCCCATATCAGTACTCTCTTTCACTCGATTCAAAGATTAGATATGCCCACAAAAACAGTTATCTCCCATATGCACCTTCAGGAGCAAATGGGGTATTCTTCAAGATCGCCAAAGCAAAGGACACTCTAATCTTCAACCAAGCTTGACCTCTGATCAGTATGGTGTTTTGAGCTGCAATAGATATTAAAAAAAGCATAAAAATCAAAATACCAACAAAAGATCTGCCATACTTTACATTTCAAAAGGCTGCATCAGTTAAACGATTATAATAAATTCGCATGGCAAGTAAGCAAAACTAGAACAGCAAATACAAGTCTTATCTTTTAAGATAATGCAAATGGAATAAATCCAAAAACTTCACAACCTATTCAAAAAAGTCACGATATTAGTTATTGCTTTAACTCAAGCATGTTTTGACCATGTTTTGTCATAAATTTTTCACTCTGCAGAATCACTCCTTTATGCTTCTTCACTTCTGGGTTCAAACCATTCTGATACATCAAATCTGTTCTAAAACCCAGGATGCTAATGACTTCAAAATGATAAAAAAAAACGCCAAATTACACAGTGAGCATACTGTTTGCATCTATAAAGATAACATTTTTACTATCTGCAAAGAAAAATCGTTAAGCCATTCCACTGGATTTCTTGATCTGCAAATTGAAAGAGAAATTTTTCTTATCACATTCAGCAAAAGCTCAGCCTCAGATGCTTAAACAAGCAAAAGATTTTCAAGTAAAAAAAAAAAACTTTTTTTTCTTCTAAGGAATGAGCAATTTACATTCCAAGATCAAAGGGGAGAAGACGAAGTAAAAAAAAAAATAATCCAAGGAAGAAAGGAGCTAACTTTACAAAATTTTGCCATCAAGCAATTATTTTTATGAAAAATAATAAAAACCCAACACAAAAGAGATCAAATTTCGCCAAGAAAATGTTAGGGTTAGAGACTTACATGCTTTTGTTTCAGTTGATGATCAGTTGATCTTATGTCGACTAGAGAGAAACAGAAAAAAAGAGAGCTTTTTTCTATAAAATTTTATAGGGTAAGAAAGATCGAGAAAGAGAGAGAAAGAAAGTAGGAAAAGATACACCTGGGTTGTTTTTAATTGGAAACGAATTATATTATTAAATTAATTTAACTATTAAATATAAGAATTGGATTAACACTACAGTCGTACAGTAACTAGGAATGTAGTAACCATGGCTGGTCAGACATCCTTTGCCATACGTTAAATTTCATAAATAAGTACCAATAGCTTTTCTAATATGGTTGGCTTGTCCAATGAAGAACTATTGTTCTCTAATTATCCTATTTTCCAGGTTAAATTTCCGACTTTAAAAGAGGTATACCATCTTACACTAAAATTTTTAAGCTGTTACATCTATGGTAGAATATGAAATCCAATGCAATTTGCTTGGCTCACCAGCAACCACCTTGATGGCAATTGGCCTTATCAGGGAAGCTGCTCTTCCATGGGAGTTCGGTGATCAATCAAAAAAAACTTTATCTGACAAAATCTACTCAAGATCTTGATTTGCAAGCTACCCTCAATGAATTTACACATCAATGGTTGGTAGTTATAGTTGTAGATCTTAGTGTTAGTGTAAGTTTATGCATCAGAATCAGATCAGAGAGTAAGAATTTTTCTGGTTTAATTTCTTTTTCTTTTCCCTTTCTGGAGACAATTACAATTTACATCAGAGCCATTTTTGGCTTCATTGAAGAACATCAACTCATTTCTCATTAATCCTTCTTCTTCCATTGTCAAATCAAGGAAGAAAAAACAATGTTAAACCTTCGTTTCCCACTGTTTCTCCCCTTTTATGGTTCCAGTGATTGCATATCAACAAAGTATATAAAAGCCAACAAAAATATTACATAGGTGATTCCCTTTTTGGAAAGAAATAAAGAATAACCAATAAAAAACGATTCAATCATAGGAATTTCGAGCATTGCTGTGGTAGGCCTGTCACATGATCAACCGTCACAATCTCTGTGGCATTGTCGCATTGTAATACATCTTGACCCAACTTGGCTCCTGCTGCCTTGAGCCCCTTCAGTGAAACAGGTTGGTTGAAAAGGTTGAGTGATGGCAGCTTTGAGGCTGGAGGCAGCTTTCCTTTAGGCAACATGGGTCTAAAATCTTCCTTCAATAATGGGACTTCAAAATCGGCCTTGTCATGCCTAACCACGTTGTCCTTTGCAGTTATGTGAGCCCCTGGTTCCATATGGTTAGTTGAAAAGCTAGCTTGGTTTGGGAAGTTGGGATAAAGGCTAACATAGCCTCTGAGGTACATCATGTCAATGAGAAACTTCTTCCACGAAGCTTGCCAACCATTTGTCCTCGACTTGGGGATTTGAACTGGATTTGATTTGGCATCTTCAGTGAATCTCATGTTCATGTAGACATAGAATTCTCTCCAATGCTTGGGGAAGAAAACTGCACCCCAACTACAAGGTAGTTGGTGAAGATAAGGTGTGTTCTGGTGAATGCGCTTGAAGAACTCAGTTGGATTCCATTTTGGCCTTTCCTTCACAACTTCAACTATCCGAGGAGTGTAAAGAGAGATCGATGCGAGCTCAGGAAGGGATATTTGAGTGTCATAATGGTAAGCTAAGAGAGCATATTTAATCCATAGATAGTAGTAAGGAGAGACTTCGATGTCATCCTCAAGTAGTAGGCCATAGTCATCATCTGATGTAGGGTACCAACTCTCACTAACTGCTCGAATGAGCCCCCCTTGAATGATTCTCCTTCTGAGGGTTTTAGGGCCATGAGGCCATTCAAATGAATCTACAAGTTTAATAGTTGCCTCATCCACTTTGCTGTCCATATTGAAGCTGATAGGAATCTCATCTCCAATGTAGTATGCATCATTGAGAGATTTAAGAAGCCTGGTTAAAGAAGTTGCACGGTTTTGAGTAATTATATTCACAGAGAGCCTCATCCGGTTCCAATCTGCAATTAACAATTGACCACTTAGATTATCAAGATTTAAAGATCATGCAAAGACACTACACATCTTAGAATGTCACCAAATTATCAGTGAGGCCCACTTGGGATCTGCTGAATCCGACTCTTGATTCAAAGGCTATGCCTACTACTAGTTCTATATACAGGTCTGGTTTAATGTTTGAGGTACTGGGAATCCATCATTAAACATGCTTGACAGCCTAAAAGGTTGTTTAACTCTACATATTCAGTCATTATATACCAATATAGCTGTAAAGGAGAAAAGTTTGGCATTCTTACTAGGCAATGCTGTTGATTTTAGATCAGCCATCCATAGAACCTTTGAGACAGAAGGCCTTGGTAAAAGTACCAGTGCAGTACCATTTGCATTTGTTTCGGATGCCATCTTCAAAGCTTTCTTCATATTGGGATCAATGTCTGTCACTGTGATCACCACACTGGGGTTGTGAATTTTGATCAATCCTTTCATGCTAGCGTACACAGCTTGCAAAACTGGGACCTCAGAGTTTGATGTTCCTGATAGTGCTCCAATTTGCAGATCAAAAATCTTAAATCTTTGCTCTTTACAAACCAGCTTTGGCCAGTTCAGAGCTGCAGCAGCATCTTCACAAGGGCAGAAATTGCCTCCAGAGACTACAATATAGGCCTTCTTGCCAACAGTAGATCTAAACTTTTCAAGCAATGGTGCAAGTGCCTTGACCTCATCAACTGAGTGAGCATAAAAGAGAGCATCGATCTTTTGAGGGTACATTGCAGCCCACTGAGTTACATAACCAGTAGTTAGTGCCCTCCACCATTGATCATCTCTGACTTGAACTATGTCCTTGAAGATTACAGTGGTTTCTGACACATAAGCAAGCCTGTGTTCACTATCACCCCAAGTTTCTTTGTCAGTTGGATCAACTGGAAGAACAAATGAGCCTGCATTTCTATATTTCTGCAGCTGATAGCTGAACAAGATTGCAAAAGTTTACAACCATCAGAAGCTTGAAAACCATTACCAGAAACTTAGAACAGAAAAGTTATCCAATCCATATAACAGTCTTTTGACTGTGATGAAAAACTTGAGCTACAACTTGATAAAATCATCAGCAGCACTTAGCAACTGAAATTAGCTCTGATTTAAAGTCTGATTTTTGTTATTTTTATCATTGCAACAACTGTTCTAGTTCTTCTACTGTTATTATTTCTATTATCAACTTAGAACTGCTTATGCATATAACTTTGGACATCAAAAATCACAGATTCGTGCTGAAAAGTGAAAAGGGTCTTTCATCTTTGCATGAAGCTAGCTCGGAACCAACCTAACACTCAATAATGTTGAGATAATGCTGCACAGAATCTTAAAAGTGAGTGCCATTTCCAACCAAGTTTCACTTTCTCAAGAAAATTAAACATGTATAATGTACAAGTAAATAATTTAGAGCAGACAAATCAGTGATGCAGAACTATTAGTAGTGGAAACAGGATACACAGTATCCATCCATAAGTCGAACTAATATATAAATATCCATCAATTTTCTCAAAAGGGATTAGAATATTCAGAAAAGCTGACCAAATCAGTACTAATAAATTGTAGCATGAGTTAAGAAGATTCTTTCATAGAAAATTCACTAAAAAACAATAAAAAAGAAAGAATTATGTAGAGAATTAGTACTTCAAATGCTTTCTGAATCAACTTTCAATCCCATCAAACATTTAGATTATTTGCAAGGTCAACTTTCCATTGCATTGAGCCCTTACTCTAACATAATTCATCAAATATGTAGGGTTCCCTCTTTGTATATGTTAATCTTTATCACAACTGACTTAAAATAATAATTTAACAGGTGACCAAACCAAGAAAAGATAATCAACTTCTGTACCCAACCAAAACAAAGGCAATGATAGAAATATGCCTCTGACTATCACTATACTAACTATTCACTATGGCATGGTGACATAGGCTGTGAAAGTGAGTAGGACCAACGTCTCTGTGACCAAACCAAGAAAAGATAATCAACTTCTGTACCCAACCAAAACAAAGGCAATGATAGAAATATGCCTCTGACTATCACTATACTAACTATTCACTATGGCATGGTGACATAGGCTGTGAAAGTGAGTAGGACCAACGTCTCTGTGACCAAACCAAGAAAAGATAATCAACTTCTGTACCCAACCAAAACAAAGGCAATGATAGAAATATGCCTCTGACTATCACTATACTAACTATTCACTATGGCATGGTGACATAGGCTGTGAAAGTGAGTAGGACCAACGTTTCTGTGTACATGAAGTCATGAACAAAATGATAATATTATTCTCAAGAAAAGAAGAAAATCTGTAAGGGTTTCTATTACCGGAGTCATACCTTAGGTGGAGATCTTCACCAGTCAAGAATGTGAAAGGTGTCTCAATGAAAAGTGCCTTGACATGGTCAGCAGATAAAAACCATGAGCTGGAAAGAAAATCCACCTGCACAATTTTATCGACCGTAATATCATAAGCAGGGTCAGGCAAGTAAAGCCCTGCCTCCTTCGATCGGAATTTCCTATAGCTTGGGAATGTAAAATCTTTCTGTCTGAAAGGCAAGATCCTTCCTATGCTGCCCAGAACAGAGTTCTTGTACTTTTCAGTTCCTGCTACATGAGATAAAATCTGTAGCATTTTCTTTCCAGGAATCATGTCATCATCAAGGATATATACAAGATCAGCTTCAGTTTGTAAAGCCATTTGAAACCTGCCATAGTACTTGAAATCATAGCTTGAACTAATGAAGCTGATCCTTGAATCATTGTAGCTCTCTACTATTCTTTTGAGAGAGTTCTCGTTTGGACTCCCGAATGAAAGCACCCAAACATGATGGAATGGAAGCGTCTGTTGAAGCAAAGAATCAAGCTGGGAACAAAGCGTTTTTCTCTTGAAATGGTTCAAGAGCACTGTCACTTTTGGTCTGTTCGGACCGCGCAAATCCCACTTGGATTTCATTGCCATTAGCTCAGCTAGAGTTTCTGTTCCAATGGTCTTGCTTTGGAAATCCAATATCTCATCATACAACTCTCTCTTCAACTTGATCATCTGAACATCATTGGACTTCTTCTGCAGGAAATCAATCTTCTCATGCTCACAAACTTCGGATGGGGAAATTGGAGGAACTTCAGCTCTGATTAAAGAAGCAGAATACTCTTGGTAGCGCCCAAGAACATGTGATGGGATGATCAACTGTTTCATGTTTCTTGCAATTCTTGTAGCCCAAGTAAAGTCTGGTTTGGTCCTTAAATCTACTGCTGGACTCATGTAATACAGAAGGAATGTTGCATACACTGCAAAGGCAAATTGCAGGAAGGTGAGAGCTGTCACAAGCCGGGTAGAGCCACTTTTAGGAGCCTTAACCTTAGCCTTTCCTCCAACATAATCACTGATCATTCCTTGCAAGAAATCCCCACTTCTCGTATTTGGACTCCTCAAAAATCCCATTTCATGAATTCAGACACCAAGAAATTTGTACCTACAAAAATCACAAAAACAAAAAATTCATCAGCCAAATCTAACTTCAAACATAACATGATCAACATTAGCACAGCCTTAAGCTTGACACTGACCAAAATTTCAGTCAATACATATAAATCTATAATCCGTCGCCGGGGTTGTGTCAACACAAATACTTTGAAGAATTCAAGTTTGAAGTGAGAAATGGAAGAGAAGGAAGGTAGTGCAAAGGGTAATGGATCCTCTGGCATCGTGTGTGTCTATATATATATATAAATGGAAAGGTACAAAAAAAATAAACGTGAAGCACCCCATGAGAAGTGCAGCAAAGGTCACATGGACTAAACGTTTATATTAATAAAGTTAATTAATTAGCAATATATTGTTGAATTTACACTGTTTTATCACCCTTAAGACATGCAGCAGTTAAAAAAGCCGGTTTTAATGGCGTAGAAAAGGGCTACCCCTGCGTTTTTGGCACTGCCCACACAATCCCATATGCTTTTCTAGCTTTCCTCTTTCTCTCCCAAAGCTTTCATTTCAACACTGAAATTAAGATATTCCAAGCAAATGATAGATTTAAGAATAATACAAAAAGGTAAATGTATTTAGAACTTTATTTGTCAAACTCAGTTCCCTAGATCAAGATTACCTGTCCAATGAAGTTTATTACAAGTTAAATTATTACAAAGACACGAAACATAAATAAACATGACAACATAGAAGTCACGACATTACCTTGGTCCTGACGAAAATGAACCAGAGAGAGGCAAATCACCAGGAGATCAGAGGCTTTTCTTCTTCAGCAAATGAAGCAAAAGAAAAGAACCTTGTATTCAACAAAACATTGTTGTCAATGGCGCGTAGAGTTGAGTTGTCGTCAAGGGAGCTTGGTAGGCAAAGGTAAGATTGAGTATATAAGAGAAATAAAAATCCAGTCATGGGTTGACTTTGCATGTAGATACGTAAATGAACGTTAATGCAGCAAGCTTATCTCCTTGTTAATGGCTTTTTGCCAAACTTGTGCAAGAAAATAAAAACCCATGACTAGATTTGCTTGCATAAGGGAGAAACAATATTCAAAACAGGTTTGGTCGCTTTATAACAAAACCAAAGGAATCTGAACACTTGTTTTCCTCTTATTTTTCTACTGAAATAATGTCTCTTATATATAAGTATTATATATGTGAAGAAGAAATTCGATTCAATTAAGGGTTTTGTCTCTATTAATTAAGATAATCAACTAAGTTAATTTCCGGAAAACCAGTTAGATATTCAAAGAAAGAATCTTAACTGCTACAGCTACCTTGTAGAGAAAATAATTATTGTAGCAGGTTAAAGCATGGCATTTAAATAAAAAGAAGAGAAATTTTAGTTGTATTTTAGATAAGTAAAAATACAAATTAATCTTGTATTTTAGAAGAAATTTTGTCTGATATTTCTAAAATAATGTAAGAAACCAGAAAATGATTTTCTTCACTGCTATACATCCGTTGAACAGACTAATGGTGATGATGGACTTACATTTTTTTCAAATATAACGTAAAAAATATCCTTCAACTAATGTTGATTTTACTTCCTGTATATTGCTATTTTTTGCATTTTTAATCTTTTTTCTATCAATTTTTTTTTTTACGTGTAAATGTATGTATATATAGATGCATGTGCATACCAACTAATAAAATAATTGCGAGTATTAATTTTAATCGAAGAATTCGAGTTGATTCTATGATTTTCAACATTGAATTTTGGAGATACTAAAAGTACTTCATAAAACAATATGAAATCTAAGAGTCATATTAGGATTACTTTGTGTACTATATCAACTCCTTTAAAGAAATTACAACTTTTCTAATGTATCTATTTTGCCAATGTGCTCACCTTGTAATTATGCCAAACGAGAATGATGCACGATCCTTCGGGATCTGTATTTTTAAGCTTTATGTCATGTTAAGTGTATTGGTAATGAAACCTTCCATGGCTAGTGATTAAGTGAATTGATTAAGTGAATTATTATTTGAATTAAAATTTCGAATTCATAAGTTTTTTTTTTATTGCCACTATCTCTTTATTTTTAAAACAAGTTATAATTAAGATAATATCTTCTTTAATCCTACCCACATTGAAATGCAAAAACATGCAAACTAGATCTTGAAATTAAAATCATTAAACCACTAAGCAATTCTTGAACATTCTGTCTACACTCTTCAAATTTTCCATAACCTTCCCTCTCTCCTTCCCTTGGTCAAAACCCTATAAACCCCAAGAAAGGTCAACCTTGGCTACCCTTTTCAAGATCAACTGCACTAAGACGATCTGAGGCCAGCACTAGATGGCTGACTTTGACAGGCAGAAAACATATTAAGCATCTTGTAGTGGAAGCCACACAAGCAAAGATTCAAGCAATTCATGGGTGCTATAATTTTATAATACCTAACAAAAATAATATAAATTATCTCTCAGTTTCTGAATCAAAATTGTCTCTTCAATCTCCATGTGCAGCAAACTATCCAGCATTGTCATAATATGTATATAATATGTATTATGGCTAAGTCAAATTGAAGATTCTTGGTCTTAGAGTGTGTGTTTATATAATTTTTTTGTGGGAAGGTGCCTAAATTAGATATTTTCGAGGCAGCTCACGTGGTGTTTATAGCCTAAATAGGTCACTTCTCCTTATGGGAAGAAAAATTCAAAGGTTTTAATATTGACTTTAGGGCTTTTTTTTTTTTTTTTTAATGTAGAGTTATGAGTTTCATGTGGATCATGATTTATAGGAATGAAAATTATGACAATCTTGAAATTGAGTGTTATCTCAAATGATAATATTCTTAATTTTAAATTGTAAAAATTTTGTAAGTTAAATTCAAATATCGATTTTTACATTTTCGAATAAAAAATCTCGATTATATAAAAAATATATAGTGATCTTTAATAGGTGAAATATGGTGTTCTGAACTTGATTTTGTATAAACAGTTTGATAATTTTGGATTGAAAGTGGGTTTATGAGTATCGCATGTTTAATAGTGTCTAGTAGTAAATAATAATAAGTAAATAAATGGTTGATTTTTCCACTCAAGATATTATAAACTAAGAAGTATATATTGTAAGTGTTTGGTCTTAGTTATGGAGTTTTATTTTAAGAATGTATAATTAAGGTGAAAATTCAATATTTAACCATCTATATATATATATATATATATATATATATATATTCTACTTCCAATAAGCCTGTGAGTATGAGTAATATAAAATAATTACTATTAAAAATACAATCTTATCATAATCAAATAACTTTTAATATAAGTAATTTCATAAAAAGAAAAAAAATGTTTTATGATTAAAAATTACAATTAAAAATGATACTCATTTGCTATTACTAATTGTGGATCTCAAGGATATAAAATTCAGCATCAAGAACTTCGTGTTTACTTTGACCTAAATATATTTTGATAATTAATTACTTCAGTTACCCAAAAAAGAACAAGAAGAGCACCTGGAATATTATAAATATAACTCATTGGATCATTATTACTACTGTTGTTAAGAGTAATGCTCATTATTTACTTCTTCGGTTTAACATATTAAATTATTAAGATGGCTTCCTTTAGAAATCGACCATATACTGTGGAATTAATTAAGACTGGTTCTAACTAGAGAGTAATGATCAAGAAGAACAAAGACTTTACCGTTAAAAAAAAATTTTTGAGAGTCAAAGAATTAACTCTTTTTTTTCGAAAAAAAAAAAGATACCGATTAAAATTGATAAATATTATATATGAATTTAATAAAAATTAAAAAATATTTATATTTGTTCTTATATAAATTTTTACATGATAATTTTTTTTTATGTCACATGCATATAAAAGTATTTTGTGGCTTCCAAGCATAAGACAAAAATTTTTTAGGATAAATTTATCTTTTTATTTATGAATTTAATTTTATTATTATTTTATTAAAAAAATATATATTTAATAATTTTTTCATAATTTTCAATTTCATTACAACCAATCTCAAAACCTATTTAAACTCTCTTAATCTTGATGGATTGCAGCCATTGTGAAGAGGCACATGGCTTCCAAGGAAATATTCAAACCCTATTAATTTCATAGGCTATTCAAAGAAAAAACAGTGGAAATTGAAAGACCACCCATGAATTTAACAATAACAAGCAACACAAGTCCAACCATGAGAGAAATTTCTTTTCATTTCATCTGCAACTTTTCCGGAAAATTGATCAAAATTCAACTTCAAATGAAAAAAAAAAAAAAAAAAAGTCAAGCTTCAAATGCTAAGGTTAATGGTCCTTTTTTACATCAGAAAATGAGTAAAACAAAAAAAAAAAAAATTCCCATTTCAGGAACATCTTGGTCTTCCTAAAATTAGTTCCCTGGAATCTGCATTGTTGCCTTGCAGCTATGCCTCAATCTCTCACCTAGAGATTTCGTATTTAGCAGGGTAGCTTAACTCTTCAGTCTCCCAACTTAGCTTTGAAGCAACTCTTTCATGCTGCGGTTCATACTCCTATTACAAACAAAAACTGCTTTTATCAGTCAAATTGTGCACGTCGACTCATGAGACTCTGAATTTGTCGAAATTTTTCATTTTAAAAATAAAAACATAATCATTTGAATTAATATTTAAAATTTAAATGCACGAATCTTCGACGATTTATCGGCTATGACAAAGGAAGGGAAAGTGACAATTTCTATGTTTCAATGATTCTGAAAATTCCAACTTCCTTATGCAAATGTAAATTGAAATTAGAAGAAATGAAAAGTTAGAGAAAAAATCTGAACCTCCATCTTCTTGACCAACTCTTTTGCAGTGGGAGCAGATACAATGATATGGCGAGCAGTTGGACTAATGAAACCTTCCTCCACTGCTTTGTCAATAAACGACAACAAGGAATTGTAGTAACCATCCACATTCAACAATCCCACCTGCAATTTCAACAGATTAAGATTTTATTTTTGAGGACAGATTACTGTAAGTGTTTTTTTTTTTTTCCTTTTTTCTTCATTGGTCTTGTGTCTTGAATGTTAGAGAAAGACCAAAATCCTATTACTTATTGTTTGTTTAGGAAATTGGAAAATATGAGGGAAGAAAGAGGAAGATTACCGGCTTGTCATGAATTCCAAGTTGAGCCCATGCTATGACTTCAAGAAGTTCTTCTAGAGTTCCATAGCCACCTTCGTAAATACAACATAGAATTTCTTTTAATTGAATATACTAACTTTATATAACTTCGATTTTGATACATTGACGGTTTATAAACGGATTAAAAGATTGTTAGCTTTTTTAATTAATTAATTTTGTTGCAGAGTTTTAAAAAAGTTAGCAATGATGTGTGATATATGAGATAATTTCTCATTATATATTGATAAAATACTAAAAAAATTATAATTGGTGTAAATGAACAGGTTTTCATGTTAACCCAATAGAGTTAATTGGGTTTTGTTCGATGAAATTATGAGTTGGGTTCGATTAATCTAACAACATGGGCTTGAAGCAAGGCTCCTGAAGGTTGTGTCAGGTTTTGCCCATCTTATGCTGTGTTATACACAGGCCCAAAGCTCAGGCACATTGATTAGGCCTTGCCCTTCACACTTGGGTCTGCCTAGCCCATTTATCTTGGCCAGTAAGCCTCATCATGACCCAAAGACATTTGCAAGTTTGGGCAGATCCTTTAGCAAAAGGGGCTTTGCCTAAAAGTATAAGCAGAGTGTCCCCTCTGTGGTCCAGTAAAAGGCCTCCATTCCCAAGTCCCCATTGAGAGATTGATCAAAACAAAAGCTATCAAACAAAGAATGGTTAAGGGTATGGTACAGAAACCAGTTATTGTATAAACTGGCAAAGGAGAAAGGACCATGTATGTTAGAGAAAAGAAGAGTTCTGCAATTTTTTTTTTTAATAACATCTGGTGAAGGTTTGGCTTGTGAAACCACAGGCTGGGGACTACTGGCACTGACCAGGAAGCCTAATTTTCAGAGTCAGAAGCTCATGATGGTGAAGTGAGAAATTAGGCTTGAAGGGTAGGTCTCTAAATCATGGGCCTGTTTTAGGGGCAAGTGACACCAAAGTGACCAAACTCTGGCAGTTCAAGCTGCAAAGATTTGCTATCACCAATCTATTACTATAATTATCCATGCATGGCAAATAGCAATGCACGAGTAACATTTAAAAGCGTAAACTAAAACAGAAAGTTTGGTCATTTTCTTCCAAGACTTTTCCCTCATTTTTAACTTTTACCACTTTCTGGAGACTCGCATTCAACCTGAGGTTATTATCAGCTCCGAGTCTAAAATTTCACGATTTTATTTCACAAAAAAAGTCTTACAAATATAGATTTTAATCTCTACAAATATATTTGATAGATATTCACACTATCCCTACGTGGGATCAGGGCGTTACACTAGTACTTAGGGTTTTATACATACCAGGTAAAGCAATGAAGGCATCAGATCGTCTAGCCATCTCTGCCTTTCTTTGGTGCATGTCTGCTACTGCCTTAACTTCCCCCACAGTCTCTCCGGTTATCTGCAAAATGTTATCAGCCAATAAGTCAAATCCAAAGCCATGCACACATAATTCCAACTTTTAGTGAGAGAAAACGGAGAGAAAGCTTTTCACTGAGTAACAATGATGAGAGTGGCAGTGGTGGTGGGCTCAGTCCCAAAAAATCACACTGCTATTTGGAATTTTCTTGGCAAGTCAACACTCTTTCAGAACAAAGAAAAAAGAAGAAAAGGAGAAGGAAAATAATAGAAATCAGAAGAAAATACATACACCATATAAACTTAATATTGTAGTAAGAATGAGAATCTTGGTTGTGGGCAAACGGAAACCATTGGAGGGGACAAAACTTGTGGAGACCCTTATGACATATGCCCTCAGGTGGAATTCATTGGCAAAGTTTCACAAAAAAAAGACCAAAAGATGTGAAAAACAAGGGGAACTGAAATTTTAGGACCAACCAAAGTGTCTGAATTGGAACCTGCATGAGTCCCAAAAGAGACAAGTGTGGAAAACCCATGTTTAAAAGATAACAAAAGTGAGGTAGAAATTCATGCCATGGGAGCTACCACTAGGAAAATAAAGAAAGGAAGAAGCAGATAATGTTCTTCTTCCTTTCTTTTTCATGTTCTTTAATTCTCTTTAAATTCTTGTTTATTTAAGGTAGGTTTTAATGAATTGCTACAAAAGAACATATTGCAAAGTGAAGACATACCTCTCTAGGCATGAGTGTCTTGGGAATCACTCTGCAGACATTAAACATGTTTGGTTCTCAGTTAATTCAGTTTAATGGAACGAGAAGACATGAATGGAGGAATATGCCTACCCAATGACATGGCGGCCACCATCAAAAACTGCTTGAGAAATCAAGCCCATCAGTCCAATACTTCCTCCTCCATAAACCAGATCAATGTTTCTTGAAACCTTCATTTGCAAAGGGAAGATTAACATTTCAAATATGTTGGGCATGAACAAACAGAAATCTGCTACATCAAGTATCCATCAAATTCAAAGCACATTCAGTTTACTTCATGAAAAAGAGCAAAACTGAGGTGAATTTTCTGTATCAAAAAGAAATGGACATGCATATGTAATGTAGGAAGCAGAAAATATCAGATATTGTTGCGATAAAAATAGCCCCTAATCAAAAAAATTTACATAATTCATAAAACTCTTTTTTTCTAAAACTCTTAATTATCAACAAGTTTGATTAAGAATCAATGAAAACTATTTCATTTCATGTCTTACAGAAAGTTCAGCTCTGGAACAAGGAAGTTTATTCAAGAAATGAACTTGAAAATCTTCAAGAAAATCTAAACAGGAAGCACAATTCAAGCAGACAGATATAAACAGAGACAAAACAGAGAAGAGAAGAGATTAACAGGAACAATTGGTAAGGAAGTAGTTTTAGAATAACTCAAAACCAACTTGACATGGAAGTAAAAAGAAAAAAAAAGGCAAGGACAGGCCTGGAAAAGCACTTCCATAACAAGCTCAAGAAAGTACATAACAGAACAAAGCCAGAAACAGAGCAAAACAGAGCTGAAACACAGAGAAGCAGAATTAAAGAGTACCAATTCTCTGCCAAGCTCAATTGTAGCTTCTCTGTAACTGCTCTTCTTTCCAGGGCTACTCCCACAAAACACACAGATTCTACTGAATTTTGATTGTTTCATTTCCATCTCTCTCTCCATTTCTCACTCTTTCCTTTTTATTCTGAAAGAAACCAAGCAAATATTCTCTCCTTCAATGGAGAAACCAAAACAGAGAAGTTGACAATTTGGGAGTGGTTTGGTGTGAGATTGAGTGCATATATAACGGTAGCAGAGGCCACCAGGCTGTAGTCTCAGCATGCGTAAATCCATGCTCTAATGGTCCAATGCCCCTGCCTTTTTACGAAGAAAAGAGAGATGATTTCCTTACCCATTGTTTTATCCGGCTGCCTCACCCTCCAATCAAATTGCTCTTCTTCTTTTACCTTTCTTTTTCATTTTTCCCCCTTAAGTGAATTATCATGATGGTTAATTTTTTTATAATAATAATAATAATAATAATAATAATAATAATAGCCATGCTTCTCTCTTTAATAAGAAAATTTCATGTTTGAATATCCCTTTCATGAGCTATTAAAAAAAATATGTGATCCTTTTAAGGATTTATTGAGCATTAGCTCAAGAACATATGAAATAATTACTTATGTTAACATCTATTTTTTTATTTAAATTATAATAAGGAATCATATTATTTAAAAAATTATTTATTATCTATTAAATGTGAAAATTAAATGGTAAGTCTTTATTCCAATAAAGTTATTGATGAATTTGATAATTTAATAGATGTTTTTTAATAATATAATTATATGACATAATTTAAACAAAATAAACATATACTAACAAGTAATCATTTCATACTCTTTCTTTTTCATTTTTTTTTAAATTTTATTCTTTTATTTTTTTTCAATATATTCTAATTGGGAAAGAGCATTTTGCCGAATTTTTTTGGTCGAATTTTAATGGGTATGAACATGTTTTCTTTTGTCTATGAAAAAGGAGATTTTAGATGTAAAAGTCTACTTAATACCTCACAAAAATCATTCCTTATGCTTTGATGCTTATTCCGACAATTGTCACATCCAGATTTATCTTTGCTAGATGCAATTTGTTGGATCAAACTCCACATATTTGTGAGAGGCAAGGCAAATATGACTCTCTCCATCAAAGTTTTTCGCATTCTGTTACTTATTCAATTAAATCATGCATTATTCTCTCTTTTATTTGGGCTGATTTTCTTTCTTCTATTAGTAATTTGAATTAAGTATCCATTTAATTTTTTTAACATTTTAGATATATAATCAACTAGTTGATAATTTAAATTAATAATTTCTTAATCAAGTGATTAAAAAAAATTAAAATATACTATAAAATTTGAATTCGAATTTAAATAATCTCAATGTCTATCTCTATCCCTTCATCAATATTATAAACTTTTCTTCGAAATATATATGAATGTACGTTCATGACATTTGATCTTATATTTCCATCATCTTCTAAGATTCTTTGTTTTAAGCTTCGAGTATCCAACTATCAATGAAATTTACACATTTTGGATCTCATACTCTCATCACAATGGTTGGGAATGTGCAAATTCTCTTTCTTTCCCATCTTTCATCGAACAAAATCCAAAAAGTGCATCCACTGTTCTTTTCATGGTGCATGGTAAAAGATAGAGAAGCTTGAGAAAGAAATTAAATAAATAGCTAAAGTACTTAATTGAATAAAGAGAATTTAAAGTGAAAATAAATTATCAAATTTGATGTATCGAGTAATTAAATAAATAGCTAAGGTAAATTATCAAATTTGATGAGACTAATATTATAATAGAAATCAAAATGACAAAATCCAAAATAAAAAGAAAAGTTTTTGATACTAAAAACTATAGGCAAGATCTCTAGATGAGCAATAACCCTCGACCACCCCTCTTTCCACAAATCGACATCTATGTTGTATTCATGGGAAATATTTATATTTATATTTTTATTACAAAAACAAACAAACTCTCTTCATTTCCACACATATTTTCAGTACTCTTTATACTGGATCAAACCATGCGTGCTGCCCCCCTAACCCTACTCTTCGCCCTACTTACTATTTGAATCTCTTCTATAAACACAACCCCCATTCATGCATTTTTTTTTATGGTTTCTGATGATTTTGGAGGAGAATATTAGTATATCGATAAATATTGTTCGTTTGTATTTTAAAAGTCGTGAATTTAAACGAAAAGAGTCTCTCTTTTAATATAGAGGAAAAATTGTATAAATATAATCTTTTTTGAACTTCATAATTTGAAAAATTTGTATACTAAGTTGTTATTTTTTGATCATTTTAACCAACGCTCTTAAAACTTATATTCAGTTTCTTTGTTTATTCACTTCCATCGTATACTGTTTGGAGTCAACATCTCATTACCTTAAAAAACAGTAAACAGCTGTCTAGTTTGCTTAATAATTTCACAACAAAAATGGTGGCTGCCCCTATACTATTGATTTGATAGTAACATAACAAGGCAGGTTTTGATGGTAACATGGCAGTAGCAGTCGGCTGTGGACAATACAATCTGGGTGATTTTCCATAGATGTGCATTTTTCACATGTATTGCTACAATGAAGTGACATTTAGTTTTACATCTTAGGTAAGTTTGTTTAAAGATAAAATTTAGTCAGAGACCCTTCAATAATCATTGGCATTTAACGATTCTCTCAGTAACTTAAATTTAAAGTTAACAATGTTTTACATTTACTTAAAAGCGATCTTATTCAATTCTTAATTTTAGAGATCAAAATTTAATTTCTGATGACAAAATAATTCTCATCTTTAAATCACATAAAACATTAATCATGCATGTTGTAAATGACATGTAGACATTTTCATTGTCAATACACCTATTCAAAACTTTGGGCAATTTGGCTTCTCCAAATTTAGTAAGTCTTTGTCTGTCACATATCCTTTCTTCTCAACCCACATACAAAGTTTTATTGAGCTCAAAGTTGAAGAGATTGTGATAATAATTAAGATTGAAAATTATAGGCCCCCTCCTTTAATTATATGAGAATATACACGCGCATATATATATATATATATATATATGAAAAGTCCTTTTTGCCTGCCCTAAAAATAACCCCAACATGCCATTTGAGCAGACAGACTCTTGATTAGGTATATGTAATGAGAAGAATAAGGATTGATGTCCAATTTTAATTAGATGAGAGTACGTGTTGAGGTTTAGATTGTTGCAAGTGGAAAGCACCAATCAACCCCTTTTTTTTTTTTTTTCTCTTTTCGGTGCATAGTTACATTGGATTTGATATCAGAAGATAAAGAATTTCATGGCCATATCTAAATATTTGAACTTTTAAAATTTTCATTTTTTTTGTTTTTTAATGTTTTGTTTAACCTAATATTATCAATTCATTCAAAAAATCATATAAATAAATGTCGTAGGACTTTTTTTTTTATGAGTATACATAATTATTTTGTGTATAGATTTATGAAAAAATAAGTAAAGATTTTGATGGAAATTGATCAAATAATTTTTTTTTTTACTCTTCAAATTAATGAAAAAAATGCAAAGGAGAGAAAAGAGAATGATAGAATACTTAAGATTATATAATACTAATCATATGTTTTTTAAAAGTGATTATGCATTAATTTTTTATCAGTTCTTAAAATCTTTTTTTAAAAATGATTTTAGTATAATTTAAACTAAAAAAGAAAAGTCAAGAATGACTTGCTTAATACTCCTATCATTTTATTTCTCTAATTTCATAATTATACTTGGTGGAAGGAAAGGAACTTCCCCTATCTTTAGCCCTATTTGTTGGAGCCCTCATGAAAATGCACGTCACTATATAATTAATTAAATTAAAATGATAATAAAATTCATGAGTTCCACTTTAAAAATTGGTGGAATTCCATGTCGGAGGTAACTGATAGATCCCCACTGCCATGCCTTCCCACTTTCCATCATCGATTCATGTTAAACATGAAAAGCCCTTTGTAGAGCATGTCTTAGGGTTATATGGCCATTGTCTTTCCCACTAACATGACATAACATATGCTAACCCTTGAGATCACATCTTGTCCCTACTCTTAAGAACATCCTCAAGCTCAAGTCCGGCGCCGCCCCCCACCCCACACCAACTACCACACCCCCCCCCCCCCCCCCCCCCCCCCCCCCCTCTCTTTCTCACTCTCTCACTCTCTCTTTGAAAAAAAAAAATCGAATTCTACTCTTTGAGTGGATCATATACACAAATCAATTGGTCGAGTCAAATACTTAGCTATTTTATATAATGTGAGATTTTTATACCATTTTTAATTCTCATAAATTTTGGATTTTTTAATTAAATTTGATGCATTAAAAAGACTAAGAAATTAACTAATTTTATATGCTAATGACTAATTTCATTGGGTAAACACGTGATTTAATAATTATCTAAATATGTTGCCATTTAGAGGATGTAAAGATTTTGTCTATTAGTATCTTTAACTTAACTCAAATGGTTTATAAATTACTCTTAAGACAAATCTTTTTTTCGATTTTCAGACTTTGATCACGATCAAATTTCTCTTTCTCTTGAAAAACCCAAAAGGATAATTCAACCCAAGAAGTTGATCTGCAAGGATTTTGACTTTGAAGGGTACAAAAGGTCATGGAAATGAGAATTTTGATGATTAGCTCCAAACCATTACCCTATTGATCATCCATGTAGGTAGAAAGCAAGGTGGAGAATAATCCAAAGCCGGCCAAAGCTAAGATTTTTCAGCTTTTCCCTTCTTGTAGGGGAATTTCTGATGATTAAGCACCGAAGTTTAGGGCATAGACAAAGCTTGCTTCTCCCTTTGCATCATCGTCAGGAACACAAATTGGTTAGCCTTCATGTTTTTTGGATAAGGCACACATCTCTTTCACTATATTTTAATATAACATTAAGTTTTCTGCCACCTTATTTTCGTCACATTCCACTGATTTTTGAGCATTTCTTTTGCTCCGGACCACTCTTATTTGGAGAAGATGGATCACCTAACCAAAAGAGAATTGTTTTTTAATGTTTCTCACAACAATTTTCAAACTTAAAGTGATGATTTTTTTTTAAAATTGACATTTGGACCGCCATTAAAATAATTAGCACTTAATTAAACTATTCGTAATTTTCTTTTCTTTATTTTCTGGTAAAATAAAACCATCTTCATAATCATCAGTTATGATTAATTATCTTATATTTTTTGAAGATCGATGAATTCGTCATTGGTATATCAATGGGTAATATAAGGTTTCAGGTTAGTTTTTAAGCTTAATTTTTTCATTTTTCATTTTTTTTAAAAAAATTGCTCGGTAGAAGTAAACTATCTTTATAATCATCAATTAATTGTTCTATGTTTTAAAAAAATCATGAATTCTTCATCTATCGATCAATGGTTAGTCTCAGTGTTCACATTGGTTTTTATGTTTTTCTTTTCTTTATTTTCTCGATAAAATTAAACTATCTTTGTAATCATCCGTTATTGATTAATTATTCTATATTTTAAAAAAGATCGTTAAATTCTTCATTGGTACATTCCTACTATAAACTGATATCTACTGATGAATGGTTAGTCTATGGTTTCATTTTTGATTTTTAAGGTTTTTTTTCTTCTTGATAAAATCAAACTGTAGTTATAATCATCTGTTATATATATTTTAAAAAAGATCGGTGAATTCTTCACTGGTATATTCCTACTATAGATTGATATCTACTGATCAATGTTAGTCTAAGGTTTCATATTGGGTTTTTTTAGCTTTTTTTTTTTTTAATTTTATTTTTTCTTTACTTATACAAAAAGCAATTCCTTTTCTGATCACACCGCCATTCAATAGTACTATTGGAATCTTGTTGCTTTCTTGACTTTACATACGTTACTAACCCATCATATGATGGATACTAATTCAATGTGCTCAAGTCTTAATGATGGGATTTATTGCTTGTTCTCAGCCACCAACGCACCCACCACTCTATACAATATTTACCCATCTTGATATATCTTATTTTTTCGAATACATAATGGCATTGCGAGGTGCTTAGGCATAGATTCATACATCATTAATCACTTACCATCATTTCTCAGTCAAGCTTAATCAAGCATAATTGTTTAATTAGTTAATTAATCTAATTTAATCAATCAATCATTGTCACCACAAAAAACAGTTCAATATCGATAAAATCTTCTCGATAGGATTAAGATAATAATATTATAAATGAAAATTTTCGTTTATATGTACTTGTAAATGAGTCAACAACTGCTCGAAAGAACTGTTCCATCAGAAGGCGAGAGGTCTAGTGGTTTTCAACTTTGACAAAAAATTACTTATCTTCTAATCTACAAAACAATAGCGAGACCACCGACTTCTGATTCATGGAATGAGCATTATTGTCACGTTGTTTTCCTAATGCTTTGGTCATTTTCTTCCCATTTCAACGTCATAGAAAAAAAAGCAAGCTAGCTTCAGCTATATATCAAAAGGTCAAATTGCAGAAGATTATGCAGAGGTTGAGATGAAAAATCATATATGGTACTGATTAAACTGTGTGGCTATAGCTTATTTTATCGTCTTTGCATGTGACTCTCCCTTCGTAATTATCGTGGCTTTGTTGGCAGCATGTTTGACAACTTGTACATCGCCAAAATGCCTTTCACAAGACGCACAATACTACCCCTTTTAATTCCCCCTTACAAAGGGAAAGGAAAAAATTATACAATACAGTAAAAATATATTTAAACAGATTTAAGTGATCGAAATTGATCGAATTCGGATAATTCAATTTTGATTCAGTTAAATCAGTTGATTTTTTATTTTTCATATTACCAATCGAATTGAACGAATTAATCTTTTAATATATCTTTTAAATATATTGTATATAATATAAATAGTTATATATAATTTAAAATTATAAAGTATAGTTGGATTTAAATTAAAGGCAAATGGGGAATTGATTTTTGCCTTCAATATATAAAATTGGGAATTTGTGAAAATGGAGAAGGGTTAGCAGACAGTGTAGCCGACCATTGAAACAGGAAAATTGTACTTATATTTTAAGCATAATCAACCATTCAAAGTAGTCGAAATGTAGTTATTATTCTTTGGAACTTGCTTTACCAATGGGCCAAAAAGCTTGACCGAGCTGAACCAGTAGTCTATGGTTCCACATTTGAAATTCCATGGAAGGGAATTGTTTTCATTCTCTTTTTCTTTGATTTTATCCGCTTTAGAAGAAAAAAAAACGTTAGAGGAGAATTCGGCCATCATTTTAGGATTAGAAAAAGAGACAGCAGAACATGATCAGATGATGGAGTTGTCTTGTTTCTTCGCTGCTCCATTAGAACTTGAAATCGTTTATCTGTCTCCTTTTTCTTCTTGACCAAACGACACTCTCTATCAAAAATCACACCATGTTCAAATGCCCCCCAAACTAGTTGAGCCATGTAATAAACTAACCTTATTACCTAATCATAATCTTCATCACTATCATAATTAAGATAATATTTTAATAATGAAAATTATTGGGGATCATTGATAGCAACTCGTTGTTAAATGGAATCATGTTTTGTTTTTCATCTTCTTTTGATTGGTTTGAATTAAGTCGTATTAATAATATATTTTGTCTTAATATTAAGGATATATGCTTTGATTTATTGACTTCATTTTGATGTTAATGTTTCAATTGATTGTACTGAAACTCTGATAACTAATTATTGTTAGTTTCTCATTTTTTTAATTATTTATAATAAACTCCGGCTTAGAAAATAAATTTCAAGGTTCGAATTGTGATCACTATTAGTAATTACGAGAAGTTTCGTGATCTCATTGCAAATGAAAAATGGAAGTAATTAGTCTATATAGCTGCTCTATCACATGCTGATTAACATATATATCTTACCTAATCTGATATGGAGCTGTGAATCCGATTCATATACAGCTATTGCCAACATATATATATATATTATATTAAAGATCCTATTGCAATGAAAGGAGCTATAGGCCTTAATTAGAGGATTAATGGTTAGTTAGTTTCCATTTTCCAATCATGGAAATTGTATCTTCGTCTATATTCATGAATGTTATATAAAAATAATGGTGATCAACCTGATACCTGAACCAATCTTAGGGTTTAGGGTTTATTGATTTGGTTTCGAATTGGTCAATCTGTAATACTTAAGCAAGCATGCATGCATGGAATTGAAGATACAATATTTCATTGGAATGATTAAAGTCAAAACTTCCAACTGATACAATAATGGGTGTTGGGTTTCGGTGGATTAATCAAAGGCTTAATGCTTTTGACAAACTAAAGTAAAGCCTACATATGCATGGGCAACTTTTCCCATCATTCAAAATTCAAATCCATGAAAACTTAGGCATGCATCTTGCTGCTAAACCTTTTATACTTATGCCCTTGCGTTATCCATTTCGGTGTTGGACTTTGTTGAATTTCTCACACGGTTTCGACAGAGTTTGAGGCTTTTTCACAAAAATTTTGAAAATCTTTCCATCAATCGTGTTTTTTCCTATGGTATTATATACATAGACTTTTGATTAATCAATGAAATTAAAGATGCTTGTACAATGTAGGCTTAATGATCTTTTATAGATCTAGCATTTTTAGATATGAAATAATAATATAATACAAAAATGATATAAACAAGATATAAAAAGACAATACATATTAAGCCATAGCCTGTCAAACAATTTGCAGCTTTGATGGCATATGGCTTGACAAGCTAGGCAGGCAGGCAGACAACTTGAGAGTGTGTTTGACAATTTCTGAGCAGCGAAAGAAAAATGGTTGGGAAATTGGCCAATCCAAGTGCAGTCCTATGGGGAACAGCAACCATTTTCGTGGGTCACCATTCACCAATCTGTGGGTTCCGTAAACACCTGTGAAAGTTAAAATGGCTGCACTGCATCCGAGTTGAGTCAGAATCCCATGACGCCCAAAATTCTCAGCTCCAAAGAAACGTTTATGGGATTACCACTTGAGTCTGTTTGTCAGTCATTCGGACAAGAAATGCAACACTCGAATTCTTTGTTGGTGCTCCAATTTCCCCCCCTTTTTTTTTTTTCTTTAATTTCTAATTTTCTCGTTATTTTCAACGCGTGAATCTTCGACTCTGTAATTTTTAAGAGTAACGTCACATTTTATCATTTAAACTAAAATCCAGTCCATTAATGTTCAGTTTTTTAATTCAAATTACACATTCAATGAACTTTATATTAAATAGTACAAAAAAAAATTGGATGCTGCAATTTCGTTAAAACCCAGGGAAAATTCAAGGTTGAATTACTATTTCGAGAGGAAAAAGAAGTTTCCCACTTTCAAGGGAAAGAACAGTAAGGATTTTGGTTTTAACCAAAATTTCTAATTAACTCATTAATGCAATGATTACAACACTAAGATCAACAATTAAATGACGAGTTGAAACCAAACATATAAATATCTATCTTCCTGTGATAAATTCAAAACAAGGTTCTATTTCGAGTTTGGATTATTTGGGAGGCTTATCATCAATGAGCAAAATCTCGTGTTTAATTAAAGGAGGATTAGGTCATCAACTTCTTTTAATCCAATATTTTAGAACTTCCCTCTTTGTCGGAAAGCTAATTTGTCAATGGTCAAGGACATAATTAAGGGTGGCTGGAGAGATTTGTTCCAATGAATATGGCTTTAACAACACATAGACCTAGTAGTTGTCTTGTTTAAGGAACATCAAAGTAACCCAACAGGTAAAATCATTGTCTTTTTCTAGCTACTTTGCTTCATTGGAATGCTTAAGTTTCTAATTCACTTTTTGAAACATTCAATTAGCATGTTGCTTTTGATGTGAAAAGTATATTTATTAGTCTGCTTTTCTGAATTTTGCCTAGACCAACTTCAAACTGAAGAAGCTGGCCAGGGCCAGTAGTCAAAGAGGGTCCATCTCTAATGACTAAGCCCATACCAAAAGCAATGGCCTGAGGTATGCATGATGAAGGCAATGGGGGCTTGGGTGTTGTTGGTATTGGCAGAGGAATGTAGGACTCTGACCAACTCCTTGGGGCCCAATTCTGTTTTCTTGTTTAATTACAGGTAAATTTACTTTCTTTTTTTTTTTTACTTCATCATTGTGTTTTTTTTTTCTTTTTATTATAACAGGGGGTAAAAGATTAAGTTGTTTTGGTTCGAACTTAAACTTTAGGCATATCACGACTCTTTTTTAACATTCGGTAAAGAGATCATAAGCATCAATGTGTCTACTTTATTGTTTATATAAAGTGAAATTTTTACATGAACATCTTTCATAGTCTTCCTCTCTCATTCATTCTCAAAATGACCATTTTTTTTTTCTTTCATATTGAGAATATTTGCTGTATAACACATCCACCAATGTACCTCCCTAAAAATGATTACCACAAGCTTTTGACCATGTGAAATGGAGGTACAAAAACCCAAAATTAGACAATGTGTAGCACAAAAAAAGTTGCCATAAATTATTGTAACCATATTCATAGTTTGATGTCATGGATTGACTCCAAAGAGTTGTTATTTTCATATCCATTTTAAAAGTTTTAAATCTTAAAATGAAAAGAGATGTTAATGTAATTTTTTAAATTATATTTATTGTATAATTACAAAATATTACATTAACTAAAAGCGGTAAAACAAACTTATATGTAAATAAAAAAGACTGGCCATTATTATTATTATTATTATTATTATTATTATTATTATTATTATTATTATTTTATCTTCCCATTGGCTAGGTAAAGAAAATGCTGCATTCAAATGATGAGAAAGTAAGCCTAGTCAAAGAATATGGGCAGCTAAAGTTTGATCATAATAATCGAGCTCACACTTTCACATTTATTTCTGTTTTTTGGTTTGCCTTTTGTTTAACTAGATTGCTTTTAAGAATTCATATGTCAACTAAAGTGTAAATGTGGAATTGAAATGTACGTACTGGGAACTTGTTCAACTTTGAAGATGTGTAACTTTTTTTTATTAAAGTAGTCAGAATTTTCTGTCTTTTTCCTTACAATTCTTTGGCTGCCTGCGTTTAGCTTTATACAATTCTGTAAACCTTCTCCCCTTAAGAAGGAAAAGAAAAGTTTGTGCATAGGACTTTTTTTTATAGATTAATAATAAATTCGATTTTTTTATATAATTATATATATTTATTTTGTAATAAATCGAATAGTAAAATATCATTAATAATTACTACAACAATTACAAATTCACTAAAAATACTATATGGTTTCTATTTGGGCTACCCTGTCTTTCTCAATTTCCATGAAGTTGATAAGTGGACTTGCTTGGATTTCCTTGAAATTCAGGAGCTCAAAGTCTCAGGAGAGACTGAGAGCTTAACTCTTGGATTCTGGTGTCCAAATCCAATGACAATGGCTCGTTGTGGCCTGTGGCTCCCTTTGAACTGCATGTGAACCGCTTTCAAACCCAATGATAATGGACCTGCTTCTGTGGCTCTAGAATTTAGTTGGTTTTTGCATAGCCCATGGATGATGAGTCCATGGCCCGAATGTGATTTGACTTCTTTTTTTCTTCGTTTCCACACCTTTGTTTTAGTTTTAGCTTGCATGGTAACTCATCTATAGGAGGGTTTCCGATGGTTGTTAATCATTATTGTCATCAAGGAATACCACGGAAACATTAATGTATTTCCCAGTGTTGAAGTCATTTTGTGCATTGACCGTTGTTTTTCAAGGTATAAAGTTGAGAGAGTAAAGTTAAATAATTCTGATTCTTGCACGAGAAAAATAAAATTAAAAGATATTGATGTTCAAATTTTAAAATGCATTTTAATACTCAAGTTAATATTTGTCTAATTAAAGAAAAAAAGATAAGAAAGAGTTTAAAGTCAGAAAAAAAAAAAGAGAATTAAGAATCAATAATTCTAAAGTGTTATAATATATCTCAAAATTTTAACCTTAACGTCTTGCAAGAATAAAAATTATTCAATATTACTCATTTAATTTCAAATTTAGATAAACAATAATTGAGGCACAAAGAGTTCAAAATAAATCATTAAATCCATAAAAGAGGATTGGGCTTATAACCCGGGTATAATGTAATTGGAAGAGGGAGTTCTAGTGGAAGAATTTCCAACATGAAATGTCCATTGTCCAATTTTGTTTACAGCCTAGTAAATAAATAAACCAATTTACAGGCATTTGCTCACCGATACCTACACACTAGATCTCGGTTTGAGTAGTGTTACAATTCATTCCTCATCCACAGAAAAATCTGGCTCTGCTGGTTTCTGCAAGGGGCTGACAACACCAGAATCAGATCCTGAATGCATATTTACACCTCTCCTGGTGCTTGCTGCTAGCCTGGCTGCATACATGGCCAAGCCTGAATCAGGTGCGGTTGGTTCAGGTTCAGCAGCCATGAGATTCTCCTTAGTTCTAAGTTCAGCTGCTTCCTTTCGTCTTTTAAACCGACGCCATGCTGCTTGTACGAAGCAGGCAGCCCATGTTCTCCACTGGTGCGAGTAGAACCGAAATTTGTGCCGTAGCTGTTTACTATGGAGTCTTCTAAACTGTGATGCCACGAACTTGAGATCTTCCGCTCTAAGAGCGAAGGCTTCCACTTCTGATATTGCTTTGACGGTGCGAGTTGAAGATGGGAGAATGACACTGGGACGAGGATCCAAGGCCCATGTCAGCAGTTCTTCGCCGCAGAAGTCTCCGGGGCCAATCCTGCATGAATTGAAGAATCCACTACGGCCACCATTGGTAGTGTAAGAATCTAGATGGCCTCGAATTATGAAGAGCATCTCATTGACAGGATCACCTTCACGGACTAGGAATGTGCCTTCCGTGCATAAGGCAGGTTTAAGCCTCTCGCAGATTGCATCTAGCATCCTTTCATCCATTTGATCAAACAGCGGTACCTGTTGGTTTAATAAATAAAGTTACATATCAAGCTTTCTTTTCGTATCTTTCCCCAAATAAGACATGTGAAATCGGTCAAGCACCATTAACGACTTGGACCTATAGCCTTGTTGGCAACAAATGCTGTTGTGGAGTCTGACAAAGTTCAATACATGTAACACTTACATAGAGTTAATATGATAATTTCATTGAGTGATCAATAATTAAAGATCAAGAGAACAAAACCCTTTATGGGGGATCAAAGGCAGAACTCCCAAAAGGTCTACAGTACAAATGTCTAATATGATAAATTCAATACATGTAACAAAATTCGGTACATATGACACTTACGCAAAATTAGTATAGCTGTTTCAATGAACAGGGATGATAGGACATAGCCTTTTATGGGGATTGGGGACAGAACTCCTGAAACGTCTACAGTACAAAAATCTAGTTTACAGGTCTAGCAAAATTTAATTACTTTAAGTTATCCTAATTTTATTATTCTATAAATATGTAATTTTTTTTCTTGTAAATCAGTTGCAGTAAATTAATATGAACAACTTACTGTGACTGAGAATGTAAGTTACTGAATCACATAAATTTTATCTTGTATAAAATTATTTTTTCTCTTTTATTTATTTGTCAGATTCATTCATTCGTAACAGCAAATTGCAAAAAGGCTAACGAAATATGAAATGTTGGGTATGATGACTTACTCGTCGGACAAGGTCAAGGCAGAGGTGGCGTTTGATGTCTCTCCGGAGATCCAAGGGAAGGCCTTTGAGTAGAGCTTCTTCATCGACGCCTCTTGTAGCTAGCCACTTGTACTGATCATATTTTCTGACAGATTGCCTTAACTCAGGAGGTAGCTGCCTGTGACGCATCCATTGTTCTGTATCAGTTCTCTTGATTCTCCATTCTTCCAACCTAACAGTTGTAGATTGAAGGTATGTCTGCTAGTGAAAAATGATATCAGAAATCAGAATTACCAACAATATAAGAACTGAAGTCACGATTCATGACATCAAATTGTCTGGAGAACTCCAAAATCATCTCCAAGATTTCAGTTAGCATTATATGAACCTTAGAACTTTGGACTAAGAATTCTACAGCCTATGTGCTATTAATCAATCTTTTCTAAAACAAGCTAAGGAAGAATAGTTTTAGAGACATGGAAGACTTGCTTGCATATTCCCAATGAGCAGTGCAAAAAGAACCAGCCCAAGAGTTGCAATAATGATGGCAAAAATGATTTCTCCAACATAAGTGCTTGTGTCAAGATTTTGTCCCAAAGAACTGCACATAAGAGACAGAACATTAGAGTTCAAGGAAAATCATCTGAAAAACAAAGAAGTATTATAATCTTACGGAAAAGTCAACGAAATATCACAGGTTTAAATCACAGAATAATCCCTCTGTTAACATAGAGAAAATTGCTTACATATAACTATTTTCAAATTTCATAATATACAAAGCTTGTGCACTAAATTACTGCTTACGAAAGTGAGAATTTCTGGGGAACAACTTACCTCAAGTTTCTTAAACCCCACCAAAGGGTGTAGAAGTATTTGTTGAAGAATGGCGAGGTTGTGACATCGAATGTCATTGCATCAGCATAAATACCCAACTCATAGAAGCTTGAGCTTGGACTGCATAGGCTAGTAATGTTGCTGGACCTGAACCAGGCATCCCTGCCAGGGTCTTGAATCCTGTGGCAATCGAAATATTTATACTGACAAGATGACTCAAGACCACAGCCACTCTTCCAGCATGCTTCTTGTCGCTCTACTGAAAGAAGGTACCAGCAAGCTCCTAAAACCTGGAATTTGGCATTCCTTTTTCAGTCCAATAGAATATGCTGTCAGGATAATTTTGTAGAATCACAGTTTCAGAATCACTCACATGGCTTGCCAGCATGTAGAGCATCAGGTTATAAGCAGCGCCTGCCCAAGCTGTTTCTGTCACAACACCTGTGGCCTTGACAATTTGTGATGAGAGTGGGAAAATAAGAAACAGTCTCGGGAGATACTGAAAAATGATTATGAAACGCAGCACGTTTTTGGTGTTTGTCATTGTTGAACCTTTGAGATTCGGAATGACGATCCAAATCAAAACCTGGAATCAAATCAAACAGATTCATGCAACATGAAGCGCAAGCGAAAGTTAATTTTATATTTAACATGATAGGAAGATACCTCGTCATTTACACTAGAAACAAATTCATGCAATGATTTTACACATTAAATCATTAAAATTAACACTATGAAAAGGCCAAATCTCACTTTCATAATGAGATACCTGAGGAAGGGGGAGGGCTGCAATCAAATCAATCCAGAAACTCTTCTGCAGGTACCTGGAAGCAATCTTCCTGGAATCTATAACAAGCTCTCCTCTCCCAAATACACGAGAAGGAGGTGCAACGTAAGCTGTCCGAAATCGAATGAAAATCTGAATTATGTAGAAGGTATCAGCCAATGATCTAACTATAGTGAGGATAACTTCGAGTGGTACTGCAATATTAATGCAGACTTCCTTCCAAACTACTGGCAGATAAAAGAACAAAGGATCCACAAACAGAGAAACTAAGCATGCTACTAGAAAAATCTTGTTCCATCGACGAATAATTCGTCCTCTAGGATCCAAAATCTTCTTCTTCACTCTCTCAAAGTCCTCAGAGAAAACCCTGGAGAGTACTTTGGCTTTCAAGGATTTTCCTGTCCTACTGCTCGGCAACTCCTTCTCAGCCCTCTTGTTGGTGCTGGATTCTGATATTTGGGTTCCGTCGATATTGTATTTCAGCTTTATTATACCATCTCCATTGATTGTGGGGAGCTTTGCTAATTCAAGATCATCTTGAAATCTGAAAATAAACATGAACATGAAGCCACTAATTAATGATTGTTCCATTGCTAATGGGAGTCAGAAGAAATCCTAAAAGAGAAATTAAAGAACAAAGGTGGAACACACCTTACAGATCTTGAATTACTAAACCCCATGGCTTGCTTCCAATGTTGTTGCCGTCGTTTCAGTGATTAGATTTGATCTGTAAAAGGACAAGACAGGAATGTAAAGAAGTTTTCAAGGCCGGCCGAAAAGGAAACTACACTTTATAGCTATCAGGTCATGATCAAGTGAAGTTGACTAGGCAAGTCGCAAGAACTGAAAGCCACAAGAGCAGGAAAGGTCCTTCAGTGGCTTCTTGAACCAGGAATCATGTGAGCAATGGCATAAAAGATAACTCAACTTGAACATGAAGCAGCTCTAAAGACCATCCCCCACTTTTTAGGCCAAAAGAGCTGGTCAAAACATGTGGCCAATTTCTTTATACAAGTTTTCACAATTGGCTCCTTTCAAACCACCATAGAAAAATCTCTGATTTTCCATGATGTCAGTAAGAGTTGTCTGTATTTTATTTTATAAATCGAATCAAAAACAAACACCCCGAATTTAAAATTCTCATACCCTTCCTCATAATTCACACCATTTCATAACTTTTTTCAGCAAAATTCTAACAAAAGAATGGAAGCTAAAGCATTGTCTATGACAACATGACAAACCATAGCTATTCTTTTCTTAATTTATTGATTTTAATGGAAGTCTTAGCAACATGGGATAAGAAGAGAAAAAGTCAATAAAACAAAGCTACATGGAATATGATTCTATTGAATCCAACATACAGGGAATAGCATTGCCACTTGCTAGCAAAAGACAGGAGAAACCGCTAGAGAGAGCTTACAACCATAATCCTGAAACTCAGTTTTCTTCTTCTCTTATGCAGTTTCTTTCCAACTGATCTGACGATGAACTCTATATTTTCTTCGATAGAATCTTTAAAAATAATTGGAAAGAATCTGGAAATGGAAAGTTCAAACAACACTTTCCATAGTTAGAACAATGAAGTTATGAAGAGAGACATTTCTCGTTATGCTCGCCTAAAATTGATGGGATTTGTATATTAACAAGTTTCGTAACTTAAAAACCAACGAATTCTGGGAAAGTGACAAGAATAATTTATCGAGTAAAACCTGCATTTTTATTGCCAAACAAGATAAATAAATAAATAAAATAAATAACACTATTTTTTTGTCTATGCTGAATTTTTAAATAATCAAATGATTAATAGGAAGAGACAGAGAGAGAGACAAAATCATATGAGTTTGTCCAAAGGCTTAAAAAAAAAAAAATCAGAAAAGCGAAAGGGGAAGCTGTTTTATGTACTCTTAATTTAATTTAATTTAATTTAATTTAATTTATTATGATTGTCATTTGTTTTTATTTATTTAACTTTGTTTTATGTTAAGATCCGAGGAGTTGACTACGTTAGATTCGCATGCCTGTGCGATCTTGACACGTGTTATCCAGTGATGTAAGTTTAGACCTGCGAAATGTTGGCAATGGTAATGGTAATAGAAGTTTCTTTTTCTGTTTTTTTCCTTTAATTTTTGGGAATACCACTGGAAAATTTTATTTCTTCCTCACATTAATCAATTGTTTTTCTTATGATTTGAATTCAAAGTGAGTCATATTTTTTTAAAATTTAATAATTTTTTTATTATTGCGTTATTTTAAAACATATTATTTTTACTTTTAAATGTGTAACATACGTTATTTAATTAGAAAAAATTAATTTTGATATATTAAATATAAAATATTTTTAATATTTATTAAATTTTAATTTACATCATATTATTTTTATATTACATTAACCTATCATATTAAAATTATTCAGTTAATTCACATGACTTCATCATGAAATTGAAAGATCTAATGTTATACAAAATCAGTAGGAAGAAATCTTAGGAGGGAAGAAAGGAGAGTTTCTTAGCCTAACTGAGATGACTTTTGCCATGGCTTTAGAGCTTTAAGTCATGGCTTCCTTTTACTTTTCATCCTTTTAAGAACTGGCAGCACGATAAGTACAGTAAGTCCCTTTGCTTCCCATCTGGGGATCTGAAATCCTCCCCATTGAAGAAACTAACCAATCATTACTGTTTTAGATTTGTAGTTCAGTTCATGAACCTTTCTTTTTCACCTACAAAAATCCTTCCATCCAATGGTTCAATTTCAGGCTTAAAATCTACTTCCAACCGGCAACTATTAGACTTGTTTTTCTTTATTAATTTTAGAATCAATATTTCAAAAATAAATAAAAAATTATCCAAAATTAATATTTTTTTCATAAATTTTACTTACTATAATAAAAAATTATAATCGATATCGAAACTCGAATTTCATGTAAATATATAATTATTTAAATCAATAATTAAAATTTATGGTGTGTAAGATTATTTCACTTTTTCATTCATTTTTCCCACCTTAATTAATAATGACTTTTTCATTATTATTTATTTGGATAAGCTTGACCCCCGCATCAATCTAGAAAAATTGAATGAAGCTGAAGAGAAACAAGTCACCATTGAAGTCACAGGTTGAAACAGTCTCTTGTAAAAGGGTTTGGTTTCCAGCTTGACCATGTCTTCCTGTCTGGCACTGTTTTTTGACGGTGCAGACATTTTCCATAAAATTTCACACACCTGTTTTCCTCTCCATTGTTCCTCCAAAATCCTGCCATTTCAATCAATTCACACATTGATGCCACCTTAATCTCACCAACCATATATTATTATTTAGTCAAACCATGAGGATTACTTGCAAAACTTGATTTATACTACTAATTTAATCCGACAAGCCAGCGAGATCTCGCCCTGTACCAGCTTGATCTTCATAAAATATCTTGCATCCTAATCTTCAACATCTATATATATATATATTTAACAGAGATTTCTGGATTGTGACAAAGGTGAATTAATATTCAAAATCATTTTGAGCTTATTCTTAACATAACTCAGAAAAATTATTAAACATGTATTATTATACATACTAACTTGTTCCAATGTTTTTAAAATTTTGATTATTGAAATTAAGAGTTTGATAATTTATTAATAAATTACTTAATTATTGACAATTAACTTCTTTTGTTTCATTAGGGTGAAAGAAAATAATGATAATAGAGAGGATTATGGTTCTTTTGTGTATAATCTTCTCTTTGAATCAATTAAGGAGAGATGAAAAGTGATACTACAAAATCAGAAATAAATAATATATATAACATTATTATCTAAGTAAAAGATGATGATACATATTTTTAATACAATATTAAAAAATAATAAATAAAATAAAATAAAATATATATTATCATTTTAATCCTGTTTGTAAAATTTAAAAATTTTATTATATTAATGTATTTGATAATATTAGTATAAAATTTACAGTAAATTACCACAAAAAAAAAATCACACGTGTGATGATAATTCAATTTTAATTTATGTGCATAAACTGATAATTAACCGGCAGGATGAGGCCAGCTCGATGAGAGAGTTCTGCCTTCCTAGAGATTAAATCATGGCTATTCATATATCATGGAAGCCAGCGAGTAGTTTAACTATAATGGGCCACATTATGGGGGCCACAAAGATCTTTAAATAATATGCATGGATCAGTGCATGACCCACATTTTCATTTGTGTATATATAAATAAATAAATAAAATCCAAAAATGAGAAAAAAAAAAAAAAAGAGACGCACTGTCATTTGATTTGAGTCTTAAACCTATTAAATGTCGCTTCCTAAAAAAAGGTATAAATCAACCATATTAAACCACAATCCGCGGATTTTGTGACTTGACATTATTGATTTTCATGCCCCCTATATGTGCCCGACATTGGCACAAGGCTGTGACTAGAACTTTGCTCCTTTCATGGGGAATGAGATTTCATCCATCCAAGCTTTCAAGAATGTATGGCTATGAATTAAGTTACATTACACATCTTAGCAACCTGCACGGAAACTGACTCGTGCATATGGCTGCCACTGCCAGGGTGGTGCACCAGATGGTGGGATAACATTCACCATCAGTATTCTGCCGAACTTCTTGTTCTTATGACCCGCTGCCAATGCCAGGGTCTGAAGTGCATTTAGATTTTGACCCAAAAAACAAAACAATCCCATGGAACTAGGAATAATCTCGGAAATACGCTAAACTCGTTCACAAAAATACTCGGAAAGTCTGCTAAAGTTCCAGAAGAAAAGGTCAAAATGAAAAAGAAAATAATAAAATGTACATCTTCTTTCTACTCTTGTGAAGCAGATGCAGCTTCCTTCAAGCATGACCTCATGACTTTACCGAGCTTATCGCAAGCATCAAGGCAAAGCTGCATTGCCTGTACATAGGTGCAATATTAGAACTGTAGTCCCATAACTTCTAGAAATTTGCTTTGTAGGAATCTGTTGCCCAAATTTTCATAAATCTACAAGCAAAATGAAAAATATGTATTATACCAAAATATGTACCTCATTAATATCTGGGGTTGACCATTCTCCTGTAAATGTTAGTTGAGTGACCTCGTAACGAGAAGGCATGCATGTAAGCACTAAGCTTCCATCTTGGTAACTTTCCTCTTCAAGAACAGGATCAATCACATGGTTTTTCCCTAGACAGGACTGGTGAACAAAATTATGAATCAGTACAGCAACTAACATAGAAAAACATATGGGAGAAGAGAAACTTCATTATAGTGGATTTCACTAAGCATTCTACATCAGTCTTCAAGGTTAAAAGTACAAATCCATTCGTTCTATCATGGGTATTCGAAGAATGGCATCAAGTTCATGCAGCAAAGAACAGGCTTCTGAATGTTGATGCTGCCGTTAATTTTCCAATTTGTAGCAATTTATCATCAATCCCACTTTCCTTGTTGCACAATTTCAACCACAGGCTACAATAAGCATACAACCACATTTGTCGCCAAGTAACTGATATACTAGCACAGGATCAATAATAGCATGGCTGTAATATTTACTAGTGCAGATAGCCAGGATAGTGCATAACGAAGCAACCAAACTGAACCGATGCAACGTGAAATGAGAAGGGTAGAGTTGCTCAAGGTAATGAGCAAAGACACTTACCACAGAAACTGCAGCAACAAGGTCATACATCATGATACCTGCATCTGCAAGGGCAAGACTAGCACATGATATCACTACAGGAAGATCACCTGCAACCGATGTTATGAAGCTTATCAAAAGATGACAATATAAGAGTTTAGGGCACATTCATAGCCCATAAGAATTTTCATCGGGTTTATAAAGATAAAACTTTTGACATTCTACAATCATCCACAGCATTATTAAATATTTATGATGACTTATTCACTAAAATGACCATTATTTGAAACATTAATTGTGATAAACTGAGAACCAAATTTATGAGAGAGGCCACAAAAATGATCAAAAGAATAGACGGGTTAAGAAATGCAACAAAATTTGAGAAATTTGATTAAAAAGCTTATGGGCGACTATGGATAAACCTATTGATAAGCTAATTCACATAGCATAATAAACTGAATACCATCTGTTATGCTAGTGGATACTCATTTAAAACTAAGTATGAAAAGAAATCTTGAGCAAGTTATCATTGTTAATGTTTGACTGTTTCTAATGAACCACCAGCCACCTCCCAGCAGAAGGGCAGAAAAGAAAAAGCCACAGAGAAAGAATCTGCACCAGAAAAAATAACAGGCCAGCTTGAAGCCCAAGTACTAAAGATTGATAAAAAGACTTACTGCCCCCAGATTCCAACACCAATGCAAAAACATCCACGGTGGTCTTCGGGAATGTTTCCAACATTATTGCACCTTCCAAAGATTTAAGTAGCAGTGATGAAAACTCTTTGTTATCTGATCCCTACAGAAAATGAGATCAAGAAATAGAATCAATTTAATTGGAGAAGAGAATTAAAAAAAGAGATAAAAAGATTAGATCAAATACGTTATGGTTATAATCCAATAACACCTTAAAAAATTCTCACTTCCGATCGTCTCACGTACCTGTCCTCGAACGGGAGTGGCAAATGTTGTATAGCTGACATTACAATTTAACCGTCCAATATCACTGTACATCATTGCTTTCTTACTCTCTCTTGGCCCAAATCTAAATTGTTCAAGACCAATAACATATGGTATAATCACAGAAAAATCTATCAGTATTTGAAAGAAAAATTTACTAAAGAAAGCATAGTGTTGTAAAATCCAAAGAATAGATAACAAGAAGAATATGAAAATTTTAACACAGATGATATACTCACACAGACACGATGACCTTGGTATTTCCGAACTCCGCATAAGCAGATCCAGAAGCAGAATTTACAGCACCTGTCCTAAAAACTGCGAATCACCAACATTTGAGCATTCATTTCAATTTAGCAAACCACCATCCAAGAAACATCAATTAAAGGAGGATATGAAGAACAAGCCATAAATTTTCTATAAGAATCCATCTCTTTTAGCTTCTAAGATGACAAGACAACCGTACAACTATGGTAATTTCATTCTCACTTTTATCATAAGCATGAACATTCAAATTTTAAATAAAAATAAGAACTAAGAAAGAAGTCACAAGAATCAAAGATAAACCATACTGGCACAACAAGTAACCACAAATCATGAAGAAGCAAAACCGCTTAACTACTCATTTCAATGCCCTTTTTATAAAAAGCAATGGAGAACACTAGACTATTTCCAAGCAGAAGAGGCAGCTGAAATATAATTAAAGACCGGATAAGAACAAAGACAAGCCTTTTAATGATTTATTAATTAAAAGCAAGATACTTGAGCATAGCCCTGGTAGTGAATCACAGTAACACACATAAAGACACAAAAGAATAAAGGAAACTTATTTCTTAAGGATAGTTATCCAAGAGTTAAGAGACAGCAACCCAACATCTAAAAGCAAACAAATTTGAAAGAAAATAAAGGTTTTCAAGTTTATTGGCAAGAAATACGACATGAAAAAACATGATCAAAAAGAAAAATGAAAACCCAATTTTCCATAGCCATCCAATAATTAACCCAAAGGGAAAAAGAAAAACAAGAAGTAAAAGCTAAAAAAATAAAGAACAGAAGGTTTAAGAATGAAAAAAGAAGCTTACATGCTGGTCGGCACTGGTGGAAGCTGCGGCCATCAGGTCGAACCCAATCGAGATCGCTGTCTTTGAAAACAGGTGGGCGAGTTTTTCGGTCAAGATTCGGGGAATACGTTGTCGGAGCTGAACCAGGCTTTGCGGCCATGCTTTTCTTCTTCTTTTCTCCTTCTCTGTTCTAGCTCAGTCACGGCTCTGCTCTGCTCTGTTTTCAAGTTGTTCCAGGTTTTAATTGTTTTCTGCTGACATATCAATACGGTTCGTTTTGAAGGGGAAAATTTATTCATTACTCCCCTAAACGGTATCGTTCTAGTGATATTTGATTACCTATCTTTAATGACGCAATTACCCTTGCATTACCCTTTGTTTCGTTCGGGAGAAAATGCAGGATTACGGGATTACCATTATTGAGTATTATATTTGGTTCCATTTGAAATTTTACGTTAACATTCATAACTAAAGCAAGTAACTTGAGCAAAAGACAATTTAAGTAGGTGTTTTTGCACAAAATTTACGTGTTTTATATTATATATACACAAATTGTCAAGCATATTTTCGGATTTATATTATATTAAAGTTATTTTATCAAAAGCATCACTTGCTTATTGCTTAAGTTTTTATGCAAGGAATCAAGCCAACTAGCTTTAGTTTAGTTGATCTGCTTGAATGAATGTCTTGTTCAAGGCATGATTATGAGAAGCTGCAATTCTTACATTTAATTCTGCAACTGTGATCTCAGCAGATACATGGAAAACCACAAACTGCAAAGAGATAGGGAACCAAGAAAATTGAGAAAGAAAATGTCAAATTTTACCTTGTTTGTTCCTTCATGCAGAAGCAAAATGCAATTCTGGGAAGAACAGCTTACCAAGATTGCTTAGCTATCAGCTAGTCAAGTCATCAATTGCTTTTGTGTGCATTGTGTAAACAAAAATTATGTATGTATTTAACATTTACACATACATCATAAGATCTTCTTAAACTAGATGTCTCATGCTTTTAATATATTTTAAAAATTAATTTTACATACCTTTGTCTGTGGTGGGAGTCAATGAAAAAGTCATTGTAGAAGATCTTGTGAAAGAAAAATAATTTTTTTTTTGAAAAAATAAGTTTCTCTCTCTTGCTCTAATTTTTCTTGCGTATATAGAGAAAATGAAATTACCGTATATATTTTTGAGAGAGAGAAGACCTATTTTAATTTAAGTAGATAACTACGACTCTCAACCATGTCCATAATGTGGGTGGATGTGGTTTCTTAATTTTAGGAATAGTAACTCCTAAATTTTAGGGATAATGATATAATATTAACTTCTATTATATTTAATCAGAGCCACACATCATAAGTTTATCTTACACATTGGTCATTATATTCATGCCGAAAAAACATTGTTGTGGCTATATCTCTAGACTTCAGTTGATTTGAATGTTCAATTTTGTATGATTTTCTGTACAAAAGCATGAAATGCAATATTCAAGGAAAAACTATGACCAAACTTGTATGCAAAATATGTTAATGCTGTCAGTGGGATAGTTCTCAGGGGGACTTGTCATTTTCCATGTGGAACGATTCAAGCCGAGGTTCTGTTAAGTGTACTGCTTCATCATCAGGGACACGCTGACTCCTGGCGTTAGAACTCAAAAGAACCAGTCTCTCCATACACTCAGCAGGAAGGGTGCATACTTGTTTGTCGGCGATTCCATCCTTGCCTAATCGAGGTGAGCTCTCAGCTGACATAACAGATGTAGCTGGCATCTGCTCCTCTGTATCATATGAAGCCTCAATTACACTTTGATGCCTTTCTACAGAAGCTTCATTCTTCATGTTATGGGGGGATGACATCTGCAGAGTTAAAAAGGTCGGCAGATATGGTTATTAGGTGTATTCTTCTTGATTTCAATGAATGAGAGCAGTAGTTTTCACTGAACGGTACTATAAACCATTATTCAACTTCTCGAGAATGTTTACGCATAATCATAGAGCAAAGATGGACAGTTCACAAGCATCAACTTCAAATTTATAAACAATATTACCTGGAAAAAGTTAACAGGAATGTTTCTTCTTTTAGATTTATCTGGAGCAATGGTTGAGAGGATTTGCACAACCTCACTCATTGTCGGTCTTGCATCAGGGTCCAACAGCAAGCACTCCTTTGCTAGGTAAGCCATTATCTGCATCTCTTCTTCCGGAAAATTCCCTTTTAAACGCGGGTCAGGTAACTCTGAGATCACTCGCTTACTATCCAGTAAGCGAGGGGTAGCCTGAATCAGACAAAAGTGCAGACAAATGTTTTAAGCATCAGATCAACCATCATCCGGATATTTCAGTATCGCATGAATAAGAGGAGAAATGAGTAACCACTGCTTAAAGAAGTAACACGAAACAAGCTACTTTACCCATAGAACAAGACTTTCTTCCTTATTGTTCGATTTCTGGATGGGCTGCCGACCAGTGATCAGCTCTAGAAGAACTACACCAAAACTGAAAACATCCGACATAAGTGAGGCTTTTCCAACAATTGCATATTCCGGGGCAAAATAGCCAAAGGTTCCCTGCAGTCTTGCTGGAGAACTGGAACAGCTGGGAAGTCCATCAGCTCTTAATCTTTTGGCCATACCAAGATCAGTTATCTGAATATGTTCAGTATTTATGTTAGAAGTCAATATGTACAGAAACGTGTGAGGAATTAATGTATGTTAGCATCGCATTTATAAGTGTACTGAATACGTGTTTATTTGCATACTAATCTTCTCCGGACATTGTCCTTGGTTCCTTACTTTGGCTCTCCAGCTCTTGTCCAGAAGAATGTTTGTGGATTTTACATCACTATGCAAAATTCTAGGAGCAGCTGCTTCATGAAGATATTCCAAGCCCCTTGCAGCACCAATGGCAATTGCAACACGAGTTTCCCAGGTCATGTTCTCGCCCAAAATCCCATCCAAACAACCCCTCAAATTACCATTAGGCATGTATTCAAATACCAGCAGTCTCTCAGCATGTTTCCCACTGAATTCTGAACAGTAGCCAAGCAAGGGCACCACATGACAATGATGTAGCCTTGACAAAAGATCGACCTAAGCAGAACAATACTGTAAAATATCTTATTTTGTTTTGAGAACAGCATAAAATTTCTTGTCGAAATTGAGGTAATTGAGATTGTACCTCTGTTGAAAAGATGGAATCTGCATCAGGGCCTCCTCGAATTTTAAGTCGCTTGACTGCAATAATCCTTCCATCCTTGAGCTGGCCTCGATATACATAACTACTTCCTCCGAGTCCTATTAGGTTGGAACTGGAAAACTTATTGGTTGCATTTTCCAGTTCAGTGTAGGAAAACTGGCAAATTGTTCCGAGCATAGTCCCTGCTTTGCTCCGACAAAGGAATGAAGCTTTTCGAAAGCATCCTGAAAATAGACAAGATATCATGCTTTACATATCCAAACCAAGTTCGGAATGAAGTATGCAGCATTCAAGGTCCAAGATGATGGTTGAGACTTGAGAGTGTAACTGAATCATAATTAAAAGTAAACCAAGTTCAAAAATGAAAGGGAAGTTATAACATGTTACAGCTCACATACCTGCAATAGGTTTAGTAGGGAAGCTGATGTCAAGCTTAGTTTCTGACACCAAAGAAGTCTTTCGACTTATTAAGTTGGTAGCGCTGTTGCAACTAGTTTCTTTATCGGACAAGAATGTTGGCGGTTGAATGGGGCACTTTGAGCACTTGTCCTTTCGATAGAAATAGCATGTTACAGAAGCAAGAAATGCTATAGTTGTGAAAATTACACAGAGTAATAGAATAATCACAACAACTTTGTTAGCATAGTGCTTTCTTGAAGCCGGTGCCTCAGGAAGAGACCCTGTCAAAAAATAAAATCAAGTGCCACTAGATAAGTTCCTAATCCTTGATCTGAACACTGGCCAATTTCTGAACTATTGAATTCTTCAGAAATACACATTTATATTTAGGATTAGAGGGAAATACCGGCAGTGCAGTTGCAGGCCGTAAAACAGGCAGTATCATGATTGTCGACTGCTACTTTGGGGAATCCATCAGTTGCACATAAACATGTCCACCTATCTCCACTTGGTTTAACTGCCATGAGGGATGTCACACGGTTTGGTGTTTTAGATAAAACAAAGATGGTAAGGTGATAGTTCTACAACAATGCCGGATATTACATAAAGCATGAAGCGAACTCAACAATATACTCCAATGCTTGTGCAATAATTTTTGTAGATTTGAGGCAAAAGAAGAAAAGGGGGAAGCGGATGGCATATTATGGATGGTTACAAACTAAATCCTACATGATGGTCTGGAGCCAATCATGAAAAATGTGAATTTATTCAGGCTTATTTATCGCATCTTCCTTCGATCACAAAATGGTTCAGCCTAGAAATTTTCATGAGACTGTCACATCCGTGGAATTCTATAATAGTTAAAAAGAAATAGTAGCATCTTCTATCAATTCCTAGCGCCCGAAGAATTATTTTACCGAAATAATATCAGCATACTTGGACTGCAATCACAGGATCTGGAACAGTTGGATTTAAGAAAATAGCTCTTGCTTCCTTCATAAAAGGAAGAGCATGTGCAAGTCCAGTTGTTTACGCCTGATGTATTAGAAAGTTCATCTGCCATCATGATTACAAGGAAATTCAGTCAAGTTGCAACCATGGTTGCCAACAGAAGAAAAAAAAAAAAAAAGAAGAGAGAGAGAGAGAGAGAGAGAGGCTTCATTCATACTAACCACAAAGACCTTGCTGAATCCAAAAAAAGCTGATAAAACTAGCAAGAGCAACTTTTACTTCGAGCTTCATTTATTCCAATCTGGATGCTAACCTAGAGAAGAAACATCTAGTTATCTCTATGTTATATTTACAGAATGAATGTCTTATACTGCTTCGATAGAGTATAAATTGACAACAGAATTCAAAGCAATGTAGCTGGAAACGGAGGGTAGAGTGTGGGAATATCCAGATTTGACTGAAACCAGAAAAAATAGCTTTGCAACAAATACATGGTCAAGTTTCCCTTGAATTTGCAGAATCATGGTGAAAGCAAGAAATTACTCAAGTTATTCAAGTCTGCATGAACCAAATTGTAGACTCCAGATTCATTCAGTTTGATTATATAGCTCTACCTAGATATTGAATCAAAATGGTTATTCCAACAGTCTTAGTTCATGCAAAAGCTTGGATCGTGCAGGAAAATAATGATCTAAACTATCGAAATCAATATAAACCTTCATTAGGGGCCAGAGCACAGCTGTTCAAATTTCAAACTTCCCTGATCTTAAATGCCTCCAAGTCCAATCTGCAGAAGACAAATGACAACCCCAATTGACGTAACAAAGAACGGTAATAATTGAATCAAATGATACCGAAAATTTGCATATGGAAAATTGGCTGGATATCTGAACAGAGATAACAAGTAGAGATTGTTCAGATATCTCAAATAAGTAAAGACAATGCTCTACATTCTAGGTGTGATGGCCCGAATTGCAAATTGCAAATAAATAAAGCAGGATAGCTACTGCCAAATTCATGGTTGGCCACCAAACATCTTAGGCTGATAATTCTAATTCTTCAACTCTTCCTCAAAGCAGTCAAGCAAGCAAGCGAAGAACAAGTAATACCATGTTGAAATACGCTCGATACCGGTATTCTCTACTAGAATTATATAACAAATTTTACATTATTCATTAGTATCTATAAGCATTTCACAAGTGTCCAAGAGGACAAATATAGAAGGCCTACCTAATTAGCGGCTGCTATTATAGTATAATACAAATATTAAATAAAGATGGTCTACAGAACACAAACTGTTTTTCAAAATAATGGTATCAGAGACTTTACTCCCCACTCCAGCTGCAACTGCCATGAATGGGGTAGAGCTACACCTACCATGCTAGAAAACCTAATTATGATTTGTTCCAAAACTTCCAAACCAACATCCTATTTGAATATTCCACATTGTTTTTGAACAATCCAAGAAGTGAAAATTACACTTCTTTTAGAGGAAAAGAATCACCTAACTGAAGAGAAAGTAACAAAACCAGAAGAAGTAAACTGGAAGTTTAAGTTCAAACCTGAGTTTAGAAAGGCAAAAGCTGAAGCAAAAGAAGCCAGTGTAACCTCCAGAGAGAAGCTCCAAAGAATGGGTAATTTACTATTCTTAAATGCTAGCATACTAATCAGAGTTAATAGTATGTAAATGTTGAAAATTTGCAATGAAGAAGAGACAGAAATCAGCACATTAAAAATGGACAAAGACTGATGATGTTTTGATTAGAAAAAGCATTTAAACAGAAAAATGGAAGAGAAAACAGAAAACAAAACCCATCAACCAACTCTCTGAAAGCTACCCATTTGCCAACATGAAAATGACTTCTCAACCATCTTTGGATTAATGGGTTCTTTGTGAAAAATGAAAAACATAAATAAAGCTTAAAGCTTTCCAATTCCAAGTTCCAACGGTTCAAACAAAAAGAACTTGGCTTAGCTTCAAAGTTCAGGGACATATACTGGCAATTGGATACTACTACAGCGTACCTTGGGGTCTGTTAAAGCGACATTGTAAAGTTTGAACTTCAACGTTGTTTTTCACCGTGGTCCCACCTTTTTGTCCGGTCTCGATTTTGCATCATTTGTGGGGGCCTAAGCTGATACGGACCGTTGGATCAAAGAATGCCAATCATTATGATCACGTGGTTGAGATTAGATCCTTTCTAAGAAGATTGGATTATTATGGGTAATCTAAACGTCATTAGATTAATAATTCCATCAAGTTGCCAAAACAAATCACGAAAATCTGGCTCACATAAAACAATCTGCTTTGGAAAAATAATGGCTTTATGTCGCTGCCGGTTTCCCTTTTTGCTCCATAATAATAATAATATATTTGTATTTCGCGTTTTTTTTTTTTATATTTAGTTTGGGTTGAATACATTTAAACACAAAATTATTGTATCATATTTTGTATTGATATGTGAAAAATAAAAATTACTAAAATTTTAATTCGTTTCATTTTCGAAAATTTGATGATAATTCCATCCAGATTGACCAGAAAGATCCAGCGGATTGAAGAAAATCCAAGGTGAGGATTCAAATGGTCAAATAATTCCTTCTCTGCATTAGTTAAAGTCGAACAGGAGAAGCTGAACACCAGATTCAAAGTAGAACAACCTTGTATTGCGCTACTGACTTGTTTAACCATTATGATTAAAACATCAAAAGATGGACTGTAGAGAAAATCTGATGTAATATGTTGTAAGAAGATTTCGACCAACTGAAAGGTTTGAAACATGGGTTGGGACCAGAATTTGGAATCAAACAGAATAACATCAATGCCAATGCCAAGTTCAGTTAAGAACGAAGTCTGTGCTTGCTTTTGTTTTCCAGCAATTCTCAAGAGTATTAGACAACAGCTGTGAAAAAGAATCAAAAGCAGATATACCATATCATATATTTAAGTGAAGAATTCACCCCAAGTATCCCACAATTACATGGCTATACCATCTTTGAGAAAAAAAAAAAAAAAAAGAAATACCATTGCTCCCTATGTACAATGCTTCATTATCAAACTCGATAAACAACTAACTCCATGATTCTCCCTTTTCTCACCTCCATTTTATCTCCTCTCAAACCAGTCATTTCAGTTGTCTCCAATTTTTATTGATTTACATAGCAGAACAAGAAGATAAACCCACCAGGTAAAAACACCGAGCCCATCTGTATTACTCCAATCTATACCCCGGTTCCCAGGACACAAAAATTTCACAAAACAATAGGTTTGTGGATATAGAAAATGAATTTAGGGTGAGGAGAATTTTTGAAGATTTTGCCAATTATTACCTTGGCTGTGGACGGGCTGGAAATGACTGAGCTTGTTGAAGCTTTCGTTGTGGAGGGTTCCCAAAGAACATGGTCTGAGAACGGGTCACCATGTCTGTCATGGTAGGCGTCTGGTAAGCTTGAACGAGGCTTGTACTATCAGTGGAATCACCACGTGCAGTTGCTCTCTGCCAGGAATGTGAGCTCAAACCTGACAAGACATAAGCCCTTCCAGATGACTCATACACACGACGGTTTGCCATTCTTTCTTGCATCTCTTTTAGCTCAGCACATAGAGCAACAAATAACCTGTCACCAGCCTGTGCAGAAATGGTTTCTGATAAAGCCCTGCGACAACTCTCAAGGAGAGAGACAGCACCAGTTAGGTCACCTTGTTCAGCAGCAGCTCTAGCCTCAGCCATAGCCTCTGCAGCGCGGAGCCTGTTTTGCTGCCTGTCTACTTCTATTGACACTGCTGGCTGTCCAATAATTGTAGGCCTCTGGATCTTTACTTCATTGGCTTCTTTCAAAGAAACCATTTCTTTTGATATGGGGTCTCTGTAAATACATTTAACTTTCAGCAATGACATCTCATCACTGGATTCATCAATTGGAACATTGACTGTCACCAAAAAATCTCTTTCTTCTTCAGCATACAGGTGTCCTACATCAATAGAACCTGTTTTTGCATCAGCCGTCATGCTAGTTCGATAACTCCCTGCCTTTATCGAATTAATTACCAAATTTGGGTGAGCAGACTCAACTTTAACACAAGCCTCCTGCACTACCACACTTAAAAGCCCTCCAATGCATTGGGCAAAAGCATCTTGGATCACACCCTCAGCTTCTATGAAAGAAAATGTACCCCCAGAAATCTCAGAAATCGAATGCATAGAAGCAGCATCATGGTCTGCACCAAACCCAAAGGCATGCACAGGGATACCTAGACCGGCTCCACCATTGTGATGAATTGAGATAGGAAGAAGTGATTTGTAATCTGTCCTGGAATGTGCTCTGCTAGGACTTGTGACAGTATAAGTATCCTGCCCATCTGATAAAAGTATGATGCTTCCAATTGAGTTCTTCCACTTTCGATCTACTATCACCTTAGCACCTTTCCTAAGCCCTTCAGCAATATTTGTCCCACCATTAGAAGAAAGAGAGTTAACAGCCTGCAATGCTTCCTGCCGTCCAATCTCAGTCATCCGACGAAGTGGAAAGAGGCGACGGGCTGTGGAGGAGAATGCTATAACAGAAAGCCGATCAGAGGGCCCAAGATGCTGTATCACAAACCCCATAGCTCGTTTTAGCAATGCAAGCTTGGTACCTGCCATGCTGCCACTAACATCAAGAACAGTAACAAGGTCAACTGGGACACGAGAATTTTGAGTCATGGGTGGAAATGGCGTTTGATTTCTGCTATTTTGCCCTCCACTTGTATTGGGAGCCTTGAGATGGATTAATATGGCAAAATTATTATGACAGGTTGCTCTTGGAACTGCTGAAACTTCGGGATATGTTTTAACTTCTATTGCTCCAATAGAATTATTCTTAGTACCATCCTCAGCAAAGACATTTTCTTCAGTTGTCTCCTGCTGTTGATCTAGGACTTCATCATCATCAAAGGTTCCTGGCTCAGAGGCATGCAAAACTGAAGAAATCTGCCTAGTTGAATCTAACTGAGGGGAAGGTAGCCGTCGTACAACAGTCATCCAGGCATCATCCCGGGGCCAATCAGCTAGGTTGATTCTAGACCTTCCATTGGGAAGCTCAGAAGCAGGGCTCTGAAAGGGGATTTCCTTCCATTTTGCTCTGCAAACCGGACAAATCTGATTTCCATGTTTTACATTGGAAGTTATACAGTGAAAGTGGAATGAATGGGAGCATTCTGCTGTGAAAATAGCATGGCCTTGACCTGGTTTCATTGCTGTCAGGCATATTGAACAGGTTCTCTGCAGTTTCAAAGGACAAGCAGGTAAGAAAATATTACGTACAGGAAACAAAGATTTAAAGAAATTAATATATTAAAATGATTGATAACCTTAACACACACATCCCATTCTCCCCAAAATAAAAACGAATCCTAGAGAATACAATTTACAAAGTGGCTTAACATTAAACACAATCAAAGTAGAGCAATTGATGCTTACCCCTTTAGATAAATTATAGCAGCTGCAAGCAATATATCAGACAATAAATGTCTCAAGTATTCAAGCCAAGGTGGGATTTTTAAAAAAGTAATCAAGTACATAGCAGCTCTCGTCAATATATTTGGACAAAGATTTTTGTTTTTAATGCATCTAATGAACTAGAATTTAGTAAAAAAGGAAGATCAATTACAAGAACATTTCACAAAATAGCACCTTAACTAATACACTTAGCTATTCATTAACAAAGTTCTTAAACCCCAAGTGCCATGGATATTAAAAAAGGACGAGAAGAAGCAAGTTGCAATTCATGGGGCATCCAAGCTGGCAGATAGCTTCCAGAAGAATTCAGTCACATTTCCTAGTCTTGAAAGAAATTGAATTTCTCTATTTTGATTCAAATTTATATCTAATATAATAATCTAGTGTTTCTGGAAGAACGTGAAAATTTCAAAGGTCAGTACAGTGCCAATCACTAGCTCCTGTCACCTGTACAGCTCTATTATTGAGACTGGCACAGGAAAAGAAGAAATAGAATGCAACCTATCTACATGATAAACCCTACTTGATTTTAGATAGGATTAGCTACAGCGAAATTGCAAAGAAACTAAAGCAAACAAACCATAAAAGTAGGTAAATGGTAAATAGTCAAAGCATTGTAAAGGAGGACATATCAGGAATTCAACAAAAACCAAAGGGGTGACCTTTAAAAAGTAAGAATAATCAAACAACCCTCTCAAACTAATGATGAACCTTTCAAACAAGACAACCCAAAAAAGCAATAAAAAATAATGCAAAGCTCATCAAAAGAAGTGGAAATGTTAGGGTTTGCCCCAAGATTTTTAATTTTAATTTTCCATTTCCCATTACTCCTTTTTTCTTGGTGAAGCTTATTAGAGCAAAAGCTCACAATCAAAGGTCCACATTCTTTTACAAAATTGTCATCAAAAGGAGAGAGAGATAGAAATATTATTGTGTGGAATAGAGCAGCTATGCTGACCAGACAAAGCACTTTACCATCAAGGTGAAGGAGAAAGAAAAGGAGAGAACACAGCAGACAGTAGCGTATTGTATTCCTTTTATAATAAGCCAAAAGACAATGGTCCTTGAAGAACTAGTCCACTTTATCCCCACATTGGCTCCATTTGGCCTTATGGGAGAGTTGAAAACAACACAACAACAAATACCCATCTTCAGAAATTTCAGAAACTGCACACTTCCACACACTCCCCCACCACCCCTTACCCCACATGACTAGGAGCCTTGAAAGTCGAAACCAGGTAGATGAAAATAGGTAAAAATCAAATTTCTACAGTAAATAAAATAAATTAAAACTTGACAACATTAATTGTAGTACCTAATATATTAGTATAATATTAATTTTATCCCCACACTAACCGTCAAGGCTCATAGCCTCATACATCGAATCCCATTATTCAAGATGAAGATTAGATTAAAAAGCAAAGAAATTAGGCAAAGAACACAACTGGCAGTAACAGTAATTTGCTATCACTCAAGATTGAAAAACAAAGTGTTAGATTAACTTAATTAAAAAACCAACTAAGCTAATCACTTACAGCCAGAATCTCCTCTAAGATCCAGCAAGGGAGACAAACATTAAAACTGGAAGACAAAATCATTGCAAATAAAATTTTAAAAAAACCAAAATTTGCAAGAAAACCAATTTCAGAAAATCTAAAAAAGATGGAAAAAATTTCAACTTTATCCTCATCCAAAAGTAAGAAAGGAAAAGAAAGTTAGTTCAGTACTAAGATTGAAAAAATGCATACCTTGGAAGATTTTGGACTGGATTTGGACAACCGGAGCCCAGAAGAGGAAGGGGTCGGAGTTGTAGGGCGGCGGCAGTCTTTGCCAGAAGGAGAAACTGGAGACAGAGGAACAGCGTCTGCAGAAAACCTTGAAGGAACATTAGCAGCATCATGATGATGCTTAATGGATGCTGATGTTGATGATGAAGAAGGTGATGTGTCTTCAAGCTTTTGATGAGGTACATATAAACACATGTTCAAGCCAAGAGCCAACTTTGCTTTCCTCCATTTACTCCCCATAGTATAAAACTTCGGGTTTTCCTTTTTCAGCTTGAAGATCTCTTCTTTGTAGTAAGAACCAGTTCTTTTTCCGGTTTTCAGAATATTGGAAAACCAGAGATGGTGTTAGGCAAAGGTAGCATTTTTATCGAAAGTAAACAAGGGGACTGCTGCTACTGTTGTTGTAAGAAGGAAAAGAATGGAATCCTTTGTCGGAGGCTGAGGTGCAAGTAAATAATGTTCGGAGTGAAGAGAGAGAGAGAGAGAGAGAGAGAGGAGATAAGGGATTGGGAAGCTTTTAACCTTTTGGTTTGGGAGATTGCAGAGATTTAGCAGCCTTTTTAGTGTAATTAGACAAATCAATTGGTATTATATAATTTGTATGTAATGTAAAATGGTGTTTGCACTAATGTAACAAAATATGATAATTTTATTTAAAATTTATGTTATGATATTAAATATAAAATAAATTTAAATTTTTATTATATTTATATATAATTTCTTATAAAATTTTAATTCTTTTTTATTATTATTTTTATTTATATCTGAAATTATCACATTTAATGGGATGGACAGTGCACTAATGAATAAGAACTACTATTACTATTTGTTTATTTCTTTTTGTTCAAAACTGTATTGTTATTATTATATAAGAAAACTTTATTTTTTCTTACAACCATTTTTGAAGTTCTGCTTTTGAGAATAGCCCTTGGCTTTTACTTTGATTTCATCATTATCATTTATTAGTGCCGATCATTTCATGTATTTTTTTTGTCTTACTATATGTCTTTATTTTAGTTTTTAATTTTTATGTAAATTCATGACAAACGTTACATTTTGCATGACAAATACATGCTATAAAATGACTTATTTTTTATCCAAAAAAAATCAATTTCTACCCTATAATAAAGATAAATACACTTTTTATTAAATCAAAGATTCATATACATATATAAATAATATTGACCGATATTGATTCAAAAAAAATTATGTTATGTTAATTTTTTCGATTGAATTCTTTTAAAATTTAAAAGTTATTATAAGATATTTTTTTATTTATTATTTTAATTCATTCAATTAAATTTCTTTAGATTTACTCGATAAGAAAATATATTGAACGAACTCTAAATACTCCATATCACTCAAAAAAATAATAATATGGTTTTCAATATTTTTGATCAATTCTAAATTCAGAAGCTTCTAATTAAACCAACTCCTAAATTATTAGTAATTTTCTAGAGAAAAAAAAAAGAAAAAAAGGTTATCATTTAAGATGGTTCAAAATTTCCAACTTCCACTCATTTTCTCAGCTTTATTAAAGCAAGCTAACCAAGAAAAATGCAGTTGTCAATTTGCTCCAAAAGAATGCTGCCTTGTCTTGGTTATTTTCAACCTTCAAGATAGATGAATAGTATATACAGCTTCTCAATTAATGCTTTGACCAATTGCATCCTTTGTAGAAAAAGCCAAATCCAACACTTCTATCCTCTAATGGGTTTTGTTTTTGTTGGTACAATGGCACCAAGGTCCCAAGATCAAGGCTTCCAGTTCATCCATCATGTACACCTTCCAAATCATTTAAAATTGTTGGATAATCAATATTTTTATATTTTTATATCTTTTATAATTTTTATAAAATTATTATTCACTTCATTATCAATAAAATTTTTAAATTTTATAAACAAATTTAATTTAATTTAATTATTTATTATTTAAAATTTAAAAAAAAATTTACGTATCATTTTAATCTTATTTATAAAATATAACAATTTTATTAACGATTTATTATATAATAATTCATTAAATAATTAAAGAAACTAGTTTTTCTTATTGGATTAATTTAATGTATAATTAATTGTATAAGTATAAATTAAAGACAACCCTAATTTTCATTTTCATGTGAATTTATGTAAAATTTATAAGATAGAACTTCATATGTTTGTGTAAGTAAATCAAATTGAATCAATAAAAAAGTTGCATTGTACCAAATCTAAATTTTTTTTACGGAACCCTAAAAAAATACCAATATAAAATTGTTTTCCCAAATAATCTAAATAGGTAAGCCAACCGACTAACTTTGGTAAGAATAATTGAGCAAATTAAATGAGAGAAGAAAGTCTTACCTAATAATTTGTCCTCTTAAAGGCAGAGGATTTGCATTTCAATGTAAAGACTAAAGATTTGGTCAGATCCCACTTGCGTAGGCCAAATATTAATGTTGGATAAATATCGGGCAAAGTTGAGGGAAAAGGAAAATCAAAAACTTCAATATCTCCTAGTTTTTATTTTTGTTTTTTGGTTCTCAATATTTTTTTTTTTAATAATTGAAAGTAAGAATTGAAATTATTTTTAATTTAAATTCGAATCTTATAATATGTTATTACTTTTTTAATTTATCGATCAAGAGATTATTGATTTTTGATTCTTAAATTTGAATTAAGAGATTAATTTAAATGGACGATATTATTAGTTTTAATTGATTTCGATGAGAGTAAAAATAACAGTGAAGATGAAATTAATATTAAATAATAATGTATTTGAATTTAATTATAACAATAAAATGAGTATTAAAATAATTATTAGAGATATTATATTAATTTTTTTTAAAAAAAATAAAAGCAAAAATGAAATAACGGCACGGTAAGAACAGGAGGGGCGATGAGTCTCAAACCAAGCCCTAGTCAATGTGTAAACTTCGTTTGTCTTTGAGATTACGTTGAAGTCATTTTCGGATAAGTACAAAATTACTCATAAGCAATAACATTCGGTATAACTTTGTTGACTTAGGCAGGAAATAAAACTTACTTGGGTCCATTAGATATAGTGCTAATCCTTTTAATATAACTTAATTTTGGGTTTAAAGCAATTTATAGCTACATTTTTTTTAAACATCTTTTCATTTGATTAATACTCTTGATTTAGATTTTATGAAAAGTTTTTTTTTTTCTATTCGATTTATGTTATATTTGAATAAACCTCTTTCAAATTAATCCATGGCTTGGGATTCGGTTGTCAAGAGATATAATAATTAATGAAATTTAATTTTAAGTTAGCATAGCTTGAAAAATCATATAATAATAAGACAAAAAAAAAAACAAAATTACCCAAGTTCTTAAAAATGCTGATTTTGCCATTCTTGAATTGGGTGGGAAGAAAAGAAGAAAGTGGAAGGCTAAGGTCATTATTATGATTGAAGACATGGATGGGTGGCTTCCAAATAATGGCCACTCATGGCATCTTGCACCATGGATTCACTCATTACTCCACTTCAATTGCAAGATCAAAGGCATGCATGCAATACGAATCTTATCTCCCTTTAAAGATGTTATTGACTATTCGTTTATATAATTTATATTTATAAGTTTTATGACATTTTAATTTATATATATTTTTATTTTTATTTGTATCATATCATTTTATCGTATTTAAAATTATCATCATCAATAATAAATTAGACACCAAATGAGATAAGTGTGAGGTTTGATGGGCCCAAGTGCTAACAAGTTTTAGGAGATATTTCCCATGGTATTGTCAAAGAATTTATTTCATGAATCAAGTAGTTTTAGTGTTAATTAGATCGCATCATCGTTTTATACGAAAACCAAGCTGATTAAAGATGCACGTCGAGCAGCCTGCCGTTGTTGTTAATGTCAAATATCCTTGTCACAAGCACTGAAAATCTAAGTGGTGAGTCCCCACCGACGCCTCACAAGCTTAGCCAAAGAGATATGCTGACCTTTAGTACAACCAGATAAAATCAAAAGGGTTTTGATCAATGATTGAGTGAGTCATTTCACTGTGTGGTAATTTCACTACAGCTATCAACACAATACTGATAAATAATGTTACTTTCATGTACAAATATAAAGGAAAAAAAAATGATACCGCATGCTTAAATATAATTATGTGTTTACGTCAAAAATTTAAAAATTTTGTATGTTTCGAATATCAATATTTATATTTTTTTGAATAAAATCTCTATCATACCAATTTTTTAATTTTTTATTTTTTTGGTGCGAATTCCGTACATTTGTATATATAATTGTTTTGATCTATTTTTATAATTAATCCATGGCCCTAAAACTAAATTACTAAAAAGATTAGAGACACTGCTAGGAGGTGATGTTCCCTTGGGAAAGCCTGCATTCTTCTTTTGTGTTGACTTTACCCCAGAAAGTGTAGCAAATTTAGGGCTACAAAGGAGAGTCCTCCACCCCCCACAAAAGGAGCCGTCGGGATTCTTTCGCTTAATGATGAATCTCTTCTCCTCCCACTTACTGTAATTAAAACCTCTCTCCTTTTCTGTCTTTCTACATGGGAAACAAGTTGGAAAACAGAATGTGGTCTCAAAAGGAGTTAAATAAAAAGGATCCACTGTCCATGTCTTGGGTCCCTTGTGCATGTTCTCTTGTAGGAGGAATAACTTTTACATCTTAAAAGATAGAACCCTATCTCTTTTATAATGGCTCCTTGCTAAACGAAAACAATATTTACACAAACAATTTGGAATTAAGACAACACACACACATATATGTATATGAATCTGTATGAGTGTAAAGATCTACTTGTTTTCTTATAGAGCCAATCTCGCATTTTCTTAGTGTCACATGTTTTTGCTTTTCATCAAATAATTCATTTACCTACTACACTTTTTTTTTAAACGCATTAATCCTACCATTTTATTGACTCGATTCTATTAGTATATTTAAACAAATTCAATATTTTTATATTAATTATTTAAGAGAGTTGTTTGCTTGAAAATTTGACATAAATAAACGATTAAGATTTAATCTAACGATTGTTATCATTCCTTAATAAAAGTAAATAGGTTTAAAGTTCGAATCTTCTTTCTTTCTTGTACCTCATAGCTTGATGTAAAAGACTTAAAAACATGAATAAGTAGATTGATTTAAGTTCATATAATTGCTATAATGTCTATTAATATTGATTTTAAGTTAATAAGTTCATAAGGATTTGCTAGTTGAGTCTCCCATAGGATATATATATGAACTGTTCTTACATTTGATGAATGATGTAGTTAATAAGGTATTGGTTAGGTTTTCTTGAAGTGTAAGATAGGAAGGAAGCAAGCCTGCAGGATGTGGATGGAAACTTTGAAAGAACCTCTTTCAATGCTCCAAGACCTAATAATCAAGTGAATGAAAATGGAAGATAGAAAAAAGAAAAGTTGCAAAGTCAGAATTAGCTAAGAAGAAGTGGTGGAGGACAGATGACAGGTTGTCATGCATGTAACAAAGGTGACCAAAATGAATACCTTTCAATGGAAGCATGCATGACCCTTAGCTTGGTGGGTTTGCTAGTTGTCAAATTGACTGTTTCCTCCCCTCCCCCCACAGAAACCTAAAAGCGCAAGAAGTCAATGGTATGACATTAATGAAAGCTACAACTGCTTTAATTCAGCATGGTTGAGCTGAGGGATCTAAATCACCATTCCCAACATTCACTGTGTGATTCTGAGGTTGATAGGTTTTATTTGTGTAGTTCAAGTTCACTATATGAACAATATTAATTATTCTTGGAATAACTAATTAAGTTAGCCCAAAGTGACCAATTTACCATATCCAATCAACCTAATTTAAAGAATTAATCTCTTCTTGTCTTCCATAATCTTATTCTCGAGCTTGTTGATGTATGCACTTGGCACATGCTAAGAGAAAGGAATTACCAAAATTTTCTAACTACAGTTTTCTTCCTTGAACTTAATTATTACATCTTTGTCAGTCCAAGTCAGACATAAACAGCTCTAAAGAATTATGGTTTAGGTTGCAAGCAACACTTTTGACATTGTTATTCTTTACAGCTTTTAATTTTATCTTTGACTCACTAACTATAGCACAACAAGCAACCATAAAAAAACCCACTCTGAAGACATTTATTAACTGTTGAATTCCTTAGATTAAAAAATAATTCATGCGTAAAATTTTGCCGACAAAAATTATATTATAACCAAAACTACGTGAGCATATCTTTCAAGTAGCTTAGAAAAGTTTCCAATTCTAAAATTAATAAATATATATAAAATGAGGATAACAACTGGAATTCGCAAAAAATAGAAAGTTTGGTCAAAGACTCAATGCTTAGATCATGAGCAGCAGATGGATTTGGTATTTTGGTCTCAAATTCTAAACAATCAACTAGCCTTTCTGATCTAATAAAACTAACAAACATTGGTGTCATGTAGGGTTTCAAGATCAAATTTAATACTCCTATGAATCATAATTATGTTATTTTGAATATTAATGGCTTCAAAATGCTTCCATAATTTTTTAATTGGAATGGCAAAACAAAATAAATTAGCATGCGCGAAGACAGCTGAATATGGATTTAATTAGAACCAAAAGATTTAGACTTGTATTAATTTATCAAATTATTTGGAATTTTATTTTCGGTTGCTTGTCAAACCTTTCTTTTTTAATCATAATTCCAAAGTTTTTTAATCTGAAATCGATATTTACCAAAATTGAAAATCAATCTCTCCGTGTGGAAGACTTTCATTGTATCCAATTGAATAATTTTTAATAATACAATTTTCTTCATTTTTATGGGACTTAAACATCATTAATTAATATTACTATTCTTTGAAAATAGCTTGATAGTTGCAAGATATTTTTCTATAAACCCTAGAATCCAAATAAATTTTTAAAATGGGGCTGGGCTGTTTTTCCAATTGAAATTGATCCCATGATAATTGCATTGAATAAGAGCCCAATATCGCACGTCCTTCTATTTTGGGTTATTGAAATGAACCTAGTCTTAGATTCAATTGCAAAATGACAGAGGTTCTGACAGGAATTGATCCAAAGCAACGAGGGTTCGTTTAGCATTTAAACTCTGAAAACTTTACATATTCCCATATCTACAAGATCGGAAATTCTTACAAGAATTCTTTCTCCATCTAATTAAGAGCATTTGCATTCTTTAATGGAGCCCAATTAGGGAATTTCCAATTAAAGTTAAAATTTTTTACATGATAAGCGTAAATTTAATATAATTAAGTATAAAATATGTTATAAATATCGTAAACACATAAAAATAAATGTAAAAATAGAATCAATAAGTTGAAACACATAATAAATTTACTACAAAATGTATTTATATTTATTTTTATATGTTTAAAATATTTGTAATATATTTTTTTAATGTAATCATAAGAAATTTTATCCATAGATCAATAGTGATGATTTTAGAATTTGAACTTTATCCAAATGTTTTGGAAAGAAATTCATTTTCATTTCTTCCAACCAACTGTTGGCTAACATATTTTACGTATAATAATATTAAATTTATACTTAATCATGTGTATTTTGGTTGATCTAACAAAAAAGTCAAGAATTTTGACTTTAATGTAAAAAATATCCATCCAATTATTAAGAAATAATTGCCTCAATTTGTAAGGAATTGTTTGTTAAGATTATGACCGGTACTGGATTCACATATCCCATTTAGAATCTCTCAAATTGAACAAACACCTTAACTCTAGTAAAGGCAATCATTGTGAATATGGAAGCTTTGGGTGAGGGTCAACAAAGAGAGTTAGCTAGCCAGGGTTGCCTGCATGTGACTCGAGCGGTATGTTAAACATGCATGCTTTCGAGGAGTATATAGTCAACAAGTAATTTGGTGCGAGGTTGTAGCTGCCACAGACTAGTGCATTTCTTTTTTTAATTGAAAGTTTATTTATTTATGAAGAAGATAGGCAAGTCCCAACCAAGTCATAAGATTGGAATTTCGGCGAATTCCTTGTTTGGCTAATTAATACTTGATTTGGGCTTTACATGTTTCCAAAGAAATGCAAGGTGGGTGAAAAAAATTAGACTTTTAATTTTAAACATAATATAAAAACAACATAAAAAAGAGAATAATTATATATTAAAATTAAATAAAAATGATATATAAATTTAATAAAAGTTAAAAAACATAATTTATATTTATTTTGTCAATACAAATTTCAAGTTAATATTTCACATATGCGTGTATATATATATATATATATATATATATATATATATATATTGATGGTGATATTGTAATCGTATATATGGTAAGGATTTAGATATGATTTAGATTTTCTCTTAGATTAGAGTGAATTTAAAAGACAATACTTACATTTCTTTCGAATTCTGTAGCACCAAAGAAAGGGAAAAATTGAAACCAGGGAAACATTCAAAAGTGTAGAGAAAAAAATTATGCATATAAACGAGAACAGCATAAAAAGTTCTCGACTTTTCATTAATTAGTGTTAGCTATAGCTAATTAGTACTCACTAATAAGAATTAATATATTATAATGATTTCAGTAGGCATCTATAGTACCATATTTTCTTTAATCGAAATTAAATTAAGTAGCAAAGTCAGAAATGAGGAAGGTAGATGATAGTCCGGATGGATAAAAGTTAGAAGAATATAATATATCTTTCAATAGTGCATCTCTCTCTCTCTCTCTCTCTCTCTCTCTCTCTCTCTCTCTCTCTCTCACACACACATATATATATATATATATATATATATATATATAAATAAAGAGAGGAATATGACATTAGCAAATAGCAATTAAGTACTGATGAGCCTAACTTGAAATTAAGAAAAAAATGTTGTTTAGTACGATAAGATGGAAATTGAGTGCCAAATCATTGACTTGAAAGATAAATTGCATGTTTAGTTGCTCGATTTTAAATAATTTTTAACTTTCGTCATCAAATTATGAAAAATTATAATTTGATCATTACTCTTTATGAAATTTTTATCATCTAAAATTTAAAGATTAACGGCATCTTAATAAGGTATTGCCATATAATTTGTCCGACTACACTTGATATTAACCACATAATCTCACATGCAATGTCAATAACATCACATAACATATCATATGACATGGCAACATTACCTGACATTTAATAATCATGTGAGTGATAATGTTGTATAAACGTGCCATTATAAACATTAATGATTAAATCATAATTTTTCATTATTGCGTAATCAAAATAAAAAATGGTTTGAAATTGAGTGATCAAACGGGCAATTTACCCAAATAAAATATAGATAAAAGGGAACAGACGTTAAGTTTGAAGTTTAATGCCAATTTGGACAAGATAAAGCACGTTCAATGTTCCTTGGAGTTGGTTGATGAAAGGAATTCAACATCAACCACAACAAATCTTCTTAAAGTTTGCTAATTTCCTTCCTCAAAATAGACCTTTAACAAAGAGCTATTTTGCTTTATTAGACATGATAGATTTCCACAGATTTGGGTGACCTAATCTTCCTCCTTTTGTCGTAGACTTAAATTGTTCATAATGTATTTGCTATAGACCATATATAATTAATTAATTAATTAAAATAAAATAAAATTAGTAGATCCCTTCGACATATATTCGTTACAGGAACATTGTTAAGAAACGTTAAGTAGTGTCTGAAGAAATGAGAGAGATCCCAATTTCATTATGATATTAATGAAGTTTTCTGTCCATTTCTTTGATGATTGGAAGGCACTTTGTTCAGCATTTTCCTTTTTCTTTTCTAAATTCTATTATTTTTAATTAAGTCTTCGTCCAATGCTTCGATGTTTTCTTTTATTTTTTTTAATAATTAAAAGGTGAAGAAAAAATTACTTAAATTCAAACTCAAACTTCACGAGTTTTATAGCATATTTCTTCTTTGATCTTACAGATTTATTAGTTATTTTTCGATTATTTTAATTGCTTTCGCGGAGTTATTTAGTTGCAACAAACACTAGGCAAGAATTAATAATAAATCTTCCAAAAAAATCTTGAAAATAATTAAAAAAAATCCTCAATTGCATGAAAATTTTTGCATGTCTAAAATATCTAAGAGTTAATCCTTACAAAAGTTTTGCATGAATTTAATTTTTTAGGCAACGAAAATTATTTTTTGTATCAATTTTGATTTTCTTTTCAAGAATGATAGGAATGTTTTCCTAATTTGTAAGAGGGGAAATTAAAAAAAAATCTATGTTAGTTCTCAATTATAAGAGATGATTAATTAGCACCACTAATCTCTTATCAAGCTATAATAATATCGAAAACATTTGAAACCGTGGTCCAAAAAAGTGGCAGTTAAAATTTGAAATGAGTTTGGTAACCATCATAATCAAATGTAATAATTTAAGATATAATATCATAATATGATATTAAATAACATAAAAAATTTAAATTTGATACGAATTAAAATTTATTAAAAAAATAAATTTAATAATATCTTAAAAAAATATATTGTATTGAATTTATAGATATAAATTTTAATATAAAATTTTTGTATTTTAGGATTAAGTTTTACTTATGACTCAGCACCAATCGCCTCGACAACCCCTTTGCAAATTGATGGGTAAAAACAGCATTCATGCATCCTTTTCATTGCTCCTCCAAATGGTCTCAACGTGTAACATCCTCAACCTTCAGATGAAATGAAATGAATGATGAGACGGAAATGAAAGTGTTTCACCTAACTCTCCTAGCTTCCCATTCAACACTGCCTTGGTTCTACCACGTACTCTTCTATTTAAACAACTTACTATTATCTGATGATTCATACTCAAAGAACCAACATTTTTTTTTTTTTGTTTCTTGGTTTGTAATTTGTTCATCCCCATTTTCTCAGAAACCAAACATCTGATAAGAAACATCTGTTTCTTTTCTATAAAATTCCCATAAACTTAGACGTATTTACTTACCCAAAGTATAAACAGCTATGGAAGTGTCACATGGGAATGAAAATGGAGGTGTCTCACTGGAAAAGCTGTGCCAAAACGATCCATTAAACTGGGTTTTTGCTGCTGAGTCATTGAAAGGGAGCCATCTGGATGAAGTGAAAAGAATGGTCAATGAATATCGAAAGCCGGTGGTGAAGCTAGGGGGTGAGACACTGACCATAGCACAGGTGGCTGCAGTGGCGGCTCGTGATGATGGAGTCATGGTTGAGCTGAGTAAGTCGGCGAGGGCTGGTGTCAAAGCAAGCAGTGATTGGGTTATGGATAGCTTGAATAGAGGAACAGATAGCTATGGTGTTACTACTGGTTTTGGTGCAACTTCACATAGGAGGACCAAGCAAGGAGCAGCCCTACAGAAGGAACTCATCAGGTAAGAATAAGATCATTTTGAGTAAACGTGACTGTTTTACATTCTAAAAGTAGTTCAAATCTTTCTTTTTATTTATTGAATAGTTCTGTTTGCTTTAAAAAATGCCACCACGTTAACACATGGAATGTTCAACGATAAAAATAAAATTTAGTACATAAAAATTTTGCATTGTGAAATTTGAAGAGATTAGAATTATATGAGAAATGGTAATATCAATCCTATGCAAGCAACCTGCAGCCAGTAAGTGAAATAGGAATCGGATAAACTAAAGTTCCACTAGATTCCTTGTCTCAATTAACAGGTAGGTGGTCACATTTACTGCCAATTGCACGTTTGCCTGTAGCTGGGGAATTGAGGCTCTTTCTCTTGGTTGGTGATGCTCTTTCAGAAAAAGGGTTAACTGGTGAGGACTAGTGAGAATGTCCAAGATAAGGCAACTACCTCTTTGACTTTTGTGGTCACACCATCCTTTATTCTAATATTTGGATAATTATCTTCTTCTATTTGTTTTTATCCAAAACAATAATAATATTTTATTTCAATCTCGTACCTTAACATACAAGCGGAAAAAGGATCAACAGCAAGTTCATCAACTTCAATTTTTGCTCAGCAGATTTACGAGGTAGATAACTGGTAGAAACAACAGTTCCTGAATTAAATTTGGTTTGATATGCTTTATAACCATCTAATATTACCTTTAGCAGATTTTTGTATTCTCATGGTAGGTATATGTTGTTCTCTTGTTTAATGCTTGAGCCATTGAAAACAACATCAGCTCTGGATGTGACATTTCCTTTTTTTTTTTTGGGCACAGTAGCTTCTATTATATCTTATATCTTAATGATTAAAGATCACATAGTAAATTGTTTTGGTTAAGGAACATTAAGTAACATATATCAATTTGTTTAACAGATTCTTGAATGCTGGAATCTTTGGAGGTGGCACAGAATCTTGCCACACTTTGCCACATACGGCAACAAGAGCGGCTATGCTAGTGAGAATCAACACACTCCTCCAGGGCTACTCAGGCATTAGATTTGAGATCCTGGAGGCCATCACAAAGCTACTGAATCACAATATTACTCCATGCTTGCCTTTGCGTGGCTCAATTTCTGCTTCAGGAGATTTAATCCCTTTTTCATACATTGCTGGACTTCTCACAGGGCGACCAAATTCCAAGGCTGTTGGTCCCAAAGGAGAAGCCCTTGATGCCGAGGAAGCCTTCCACCTTGCAGGCATTAATTGTGGATTTTTTGAGTTGCAGCCTAAAGAGGGTCTGGCACTAGTTAATGGAACGGGCGTTGGCTCTGGCTTGGCTTCTATAGTTCTCTTTGAGGCTAACATCTTGACAGTCTTATCGGAAGTTTTATCAGCAATATTTGCTGAGGTTATGCAAGGAAAGCCAGAGTTTACAGATCATTTGACTCATAAGCTGAAGCACCATCCTGGCCAGATCGAGGCTGCGGCTATTATGGAACACATTCTGGATGGAAGTGCCTTTATCAAGGCAGCACAAAAATTGCATGAAATTGATCCCTTGCAGAAGCCTAAGAAAGATCGATATGCTCTTTGTACTTCTCCACAATGGCTAGGCCCTCAAGTTGAAGTAATTCGATCATCAACAAAGTCCATCGAAAGAGAGATTAACTCTGTGAACGATAATCCGTTGATTGATGTGTCAAGAAACAAGGCCTTGCATGGTGGAAATTTCCAGGGTACTCCCATTGGTGTCTCCATGGATAACACAAGATTAGCAATTGCCTCAATCGGAAAACTCATGTTTGCTCAATTCTCTGAGCTCGTTAATGATTTCTACAACAACGGGTTGCCTTCAAATCTGTCAGGTGGTAGGAATCCAAGCTTAGATTACGGGTTCAAGGGTGCTGAGATAGCCATGGCAGCGTATTGCTCAGAGCTCCAATATCTGGCTAATCCTGTTACCAATCATGTCCAGAGTGCAGAGCAACACAACCAAGACGTAAACTCGTTGGGGCTAATCTCCGCCAGGAAAACAGCGGAATCTGTTGACATCTTAAAGCTGATGTCTTCAACATACATGATTGCTCTCTGTCAGGCTATAGATTTGAGGCACCTGGAGGAAAACCTGAAGAACGCAGTAAAAAACACAGTGAGCCAAGCTGCCAAGAAAGTCCTAATCATGGGTTCAAAAGGGGAGCTTCACCTTTCAAGATTCTGCGAGAAGGATTTGCTTAAAGTGGTCGACCGTGAGCATGTTTTTGCATACGTTGACGATCCGTGCAGTGCAACTTACCCACTCATGCAAAAGCTGAGGCAAGCCCTGGTAGAACATGCCTTGACAAACGATGATGATTTGAATAACGCAAATGCTTCAATCTTTCTTAAGATCGGTGCTTTCGAGGAGGAATTGAAGACAGCCTTGCCAAAGGAAGTTGAAAGTGCAAGAATTGCTTTTGAAAGTGGCAATCCAGCAATCCCAAACAAGATCTTGGAATGCAGATCTTACCCATTGTACAAGTTTGTGAGAGAAGGCTTGGGTACAGAGTTTCTGACTGGAGAGAAAGTGAGATCACCAGGTGAGGAATGTGATAAAGTATTTATCGGAATGTGTGAAGGGAAATTGATTGATCCGCTGCTCGAATGCCTCAAGGATTGGGATGGCACTCCTCATCCAATATGTTAAAAGGTTGTTTTCCTAAGCTCGTTATCTACCAAGGAAATCTTCGGTATCAATGCGACAAAGACTGGAAGAAATAAATGGACTGGCAGACCTGTTTTGTCATGTCAAAGAAGTTTGTATGTTTTTTCTTGTCTTCCATTTTCATTTTGAACTTTATTTTGGACCAAGTCTGTGTTTCGAGGTATTTATGTACGATTAGAAATCTTGGCATCCTGGTTTCATTCACTTCAAACGAAGCCCCAGCTCGAGAGTAGAACTCATATTGGAATTAGAATCTGATAAAAAGTTGTAAATGAATGCAGCGAAGTTTTTTTTTTTTTTTTTAAAAAGTTTAATGTGTTTATACCAATTTTGATAAAAAATTTATATAATAAATTATAAAAATTATATACACTAATTACTAAATTACTCGCAAATATATGATAACAACACAGGTGCTGCTGGGCAACTTCTCGTTCAGCTGATTTCGAATTTCGTTTCAGCAGGAAGAGTGGAAACAATATGATGTTCGATCAGCTTTCTTGACAACAAAGGTAGTTACCCGGGTAGTAACATAGCGAGTTTAAATTTGCAGACTCTCACCCCAATCAAAAATTCAAATAATTTGCACAGGAGAAACAGAAGTAATAGAAAAATATATATATATATATATATATATATTAAAAATTAAATAACTATTAGCTACAAACAACATTCTTTCGTATACAACCAAGCCAACCGGAAATTCCCTAGCAAAGTCATAACATAATTTCTGACCTTGCACTACAAATTTAGAAGCCCTCTTGATTGAAAAACTGAAAAGATCCGCCACAGCACATTCGACCTAAGCTAAAAAACAATATGGTTAGTCATCATCTGATAAACAAACAACGTCAGTTTCTCTGCTTTGCAGTGCTGGGTTAGATCGAATACTTGGCACGCGAGATTCCTGATTGACCAATGTAGCCAGGCTTGAACTAACATCTGGCAGCAAGTTGGTTGGGGGATTTGCATTGGCACCATATAGATTGTTCATACTCATTAAAACATCCAATGAAGGTAAAGAAGAGTTAGGTACAGTAAGTGCAGTTGCCAAACCTTCAGCAATTTCATGTTGGATCCTGCCAGATTGGCATGTAGTTGACGCCTGCCTATGTGCAACGGGGTTACCATATGACTGGAGCAGTGACGTGCAAGCCACAGAGAGGTTATTATGCACCTGCTGACTAGACATTACACGAGACTGGGATTGGAGACTGCTAGAGGAAAGGGATGTTGAAGGTCTAAATGCCTGTAAATGCGGGGCAGGAGCACGAATTTCACTGCACATTTGAAGGGTCCCTGTGGGAGGGGAGATGGAATTAATATGGGGAGGTCTAGTTGGAGTGGCAGAGAAGAATGCCGGTGGGTTAACAACCTGCATAGGTGGACCCATGGTTTGTGCATTGACTACAGCAGGTGAAGCAGTTTGCCTGCTAGTAGCTGAGCCAGTTGAAGGGAGAGCAGAAGCAGAGGAAGGCTGTTGTACTATCGGTTGTGAATCTTGTAATGAAAGTTGAACCAGCTGCTGCATGAAACTGGAACTTGCCTCTGCCAGAATAATAATGACTGGGGGGTCAGTATTGTGAAACATTGCAAGAAGGCAAATCTTAACTACGTGCAGGCATGTAAGGGAAAATGTATTTGCATATTTGGCCCAGAGGTTTTAATAATCATTCCATTTTCTAGCACATAGGGATTTTGGTCTAGATGCCAGCCAGCGGGCTCACAGAGTTAAAAGCACACTCTAAACTAGCAATAAAACAAGTAATGGTAACCTAAACAACCAATACAAGTTGCCTCTAAATTTTCTGATGTGAGTAAACTATACCAAGCCCCAAAAATAATCACTCAACAAATCTGGAATTGAGCAGGTGCCCTAAACCCACCAGAATTTTCAAATCAAATCATCGATCTAATTCTCTATTGTTCCATTTACTGTGTTAAAGTTACCGAGTAAGATTCACCTTGATGCTCTCCTGCTGAGCCAGATGCCCTATTATCCATACATTTAGACCTGAAAGCCTCAGCCAAGATCTTATTCAAGAGAACTTTGTTGTAATTTACATCAAGTTCCTTTTTCTGGAGCAGAAACTCTGCCTCTTTCTCCTGAAGTTTAACTTCATACTTTCTACGAATCTGAGCAACAACCTCCTCAATCTCCTTCTCACACTCTGATTTGAGCTTCAGCTTCTGTTTAAGAGAGAGAAAGTTGTCAGCAGAAAGTAAACCATGTATCACTGTCAGTAGATAAGCAAAATGTAAGAAGGCAATAACCATATCTTCATGAGCCTTAATGCTTTTGTCTTTTTCTTTGCGTATTCTTTCCATTTCATTTTGAAGTGGGTCGTGAAACAAAGGCAGAGGCATCCGGGATGATATAGCAGGTGCAGTCTGTAAGGGAAGGCTACTAGAAACAGGAGAGACTGAAGCTATCCTTGTTTCTGAAGCTTGCCTCACAAGCCCACCAACGGCTCCATCAATGGGTGAACGCAGAGGCTCCAAAACATCTTGATTGGACATCTCAATATGGTTTGCCACCGGTTGCCTTGGAGCCTGCGAAATTTGGTTGGAAGTTTGGCCTTCATTGCTTGGTTGACGTTCAATTGCACTAAGTGAAGGAAGATCAGGAGAAGAGAGGTTAGAAGTTGATTCTGTGGATTGCGACTGCTGCATTTGCTCTCTGAGCTCGACAACAGGTGTATCATGGTTGGACACATTGCAAGTCGCATCAATGGCATCATTTGATGGTGAAGTTTCAGCTACCTGGGAAGCATTTCGCATTTCACCATTCGCAACATCTCTAGCTTGTATTCCAGAGGAAGCATATGGAAGAGAACCCACATTTGGAGATACCTGGTCAAAAAAGATATAGTCATTAGATTGGAAGCGGGCTGTTAGCAGGGATTGATAGCATAATCTCTCCAAATCTTGAAAGTCGAAACAATCTTCTTACCACAAGAGGATAAATTAAATTAAACTAGAATGTAGGGCAGCCATAACCATACAGACATATATTAACTTCTATACTGTTACTCTTTCGCTTTATCTTTTGAGTGCAAAATGGCATCTTAAGACACTTCTCTTAATAGAAAAAATCCAAAGAGAATCTGTATTTAAAACTTTAATAAAAAGTAATATTTCACACATACCAGATCTGGTGGCAGTGAACCACCTAGGTCCGAAGGCTGCACTGAAGATAGATCTGCCGGAGACGGTTCTTGGAACTCATATTCCCGGTTCATAGCGCATAGTGCGCCATCCCGCTGGTCAATTTCAATGGCAATTGTTCCATCATTCTCTCTATGAACACTGCCACCCTCCAGAACTTCACTAGGAGTAGTTTCAGCTTCAGGTGCACTAAAGGAAAGCTCCCCATCAGCCATGCTTAATGTGGCTCCACCAGGAATTTCTTCAGATGAAGGTGCCACCACTGACAGCAAATTCCCCCGACTTTTCCCAGAACTGACATTCTCAGTTGCTACCGACTGAACCTTGCCATCAACATTGCTTAACACGGTTCCATTAGGAATTTCTCCAGATGAAGGTGCTTCCAATGAGACAAGATTCTCCACACCACCAGAATTGACAGGCTTAGTAGCTCTCAAGTGGATGTCCTCAACAGCCTTTCCCAACACAGCTCCATCAAGAATTTCTTCAGATGAAGATGCTTCGGTTAAGGCAAGATTCTCTTGATCTTCACCAGGATTTGTAATCACAGTTTCTCTTATGGGAACCTGCCCATCAACTTTTCTTAAATTGGACCCTTCAGGAATTTCTACAGACGAAGGTGCTTCGAATGGGACTAGGTTTTCTCCACCTTCACTGGAAATGACAGTTCCTGAGTCTTTCAAGGGGATCTCCTCATCAACCTTTCTTAATGTGTCTCTATCAGAAAATTTTGTTGGTGCGTGCAATGAAGCAGGTTTCTCTTGACCTTGACAGAAACTGACGCTATGAGCTGCTTTCAAGGGAACCTCCCTGTTAGGCTTGCTCAACGTGGCGCCTGTACGAATTTCTTCACATGAGGGTGCTTCCACAGAGACAAGTTTCTCTGGAGCATCAGTAGGAGAAACAGCCTCAGGATCCCCATTTCGCATGTTTAATTTAGATCCACCAGAAGTCTGGCCTTCATCTGAACATCTCAGGGAAAGGGCACTCTTTGTAATATCACTTGAACTAACAGTCACAGGAACATCTCCTAGAACTCCATCTGGAATTTCTCCACCAGAGATCTGTTCTTTGGGGCACAAATCTTTATATACAGCTTGTTCTTCGACATCACCAGAACAGACAGCTACATTGCACTCAACTGATTCTCCCTTAGAATTCTCCCGGTTGGGTCTAGCCTTGTCGATGGGATCATCAGGAATAATGTGTACAATTTTGGACAATCTTACATCACTTCCTGACACAGATTGGATGGCTCCAGCAGAACCCCTTCCTTCAGAAATATTTGCCTCACTTACAGGTGGCTTCACTAACTCAACCCTTGCCCAGGACTTAACTGCTTCTACCCAACGAGTCTTTCTCTCTAGAACATTGCTTTTTGCTGCAGCCTGCAATGCCTCAAGATTCTTAAGGTGTAGATCCATCTGCTGCTTGAGTTCATCAAACTTCCTTGCATATTCAATATCCAAATTCTTGAGCTTATCAGTCCTCATAGAGACATTACTATGCAAACGAATAACAGCTGCTTCTGTTCTTTTCTTATTCTCCAACTGTGCCTTCTCTTCCTCATACTTCTGGCTAAATTGCTTCATTTCCTCACTTTGCTTCTCAATTAGTTTTGTCATCTGCTTATCACATTTTTTCTGAATTTCTTTTATGCTTTTTATAAGATCTCTCTGTGCCAATTGAAATTCTGGGGCCACTCCAGAATCTGCAATGGTCTGTATATCAGAAACCTCTTGAAACCCTGACAAATCTTCAATCTTTGCTTTTATGTTTAGCTGGTAAGATGTTGCATTGGAATAATCTCTTCCAACAGCTTTACTTGATAATTCAGAAGCTTTGGGAGAGTTTGAGACCTTCAAATACCCTGTACGGTATAGAAACATTCTCTTCAGGCACCGCAACATTGAATAAACATAATCTGCCTCTTCCTTCTTGCAGGTGAAGCCTAGATGCTGCTTTGCAAGTGCAAGTGATTCTTTGTGATCAATTTTGTGCTTCAGCAAAGAAGCCGCACTCCAACACTAAATGTACAGACAACAGAATATTGAGATGTTAAAAAACCAAAATATCATTAATGCATGCATACATGCTTATAGGCCCCATGCAACAGCAAAGGTTTAGAGACCCAATATATTTATTACATACATTTAAAAATGAAGTCGTGGTGCATCATCCCAATAGAATGTTAAATGGTAGGTGAATATTTTTAGGTATCAAAGTGAACTCCTATGCAGACAAATATAAGAATATGTATTAATAAATAAATCCATAAAAGGTGCTTATGTCAAAGAGAATGGAAGGATGGGAAGAGAAATACAGACAGACCGTCTCATCTGACTATTTTTTAGACCTAACAACATCACGACCTGCATAGTTTTTTATCTCCCCCTCTGTCAATGCAACCTGAGTAATTCTGCCTGAACTGAACCTTCACTTCACTACAGATGAGAGACATATTTGATATAAATCTACTCTATTTAATCAAGACTGAAGCTTAAAGTTTGAACCCATTCCATCTATATTATATACGTATCCTACTTTATTAAGTGGATCATCAGAAAGATAGTTAATTTCAGCAGCAACAACTTGGTAGAACATTTTGAGTGCAACTTCTAATTAAATAAGACATTTCACCTTTCACTCCTCACCATTTGAAACCCAGATTAAAACATCATAAACTTTTCAGCAAAAAACTGCAAGCATGATAAAGAAAGGAACAGAGCTTTGACTATGCCAAGTACAAACTCATGAACTAAATATACCATGACAAGATTTGGCACATAATCTAAAACAGGTTCCAAACATATTGCCAAAAAAAGGAAACATAGCTCAATTATCATAAAAATCTATTCATGAAAGATGCGTGATCCTGACTCCTAAGCAAGGGGTGTTCCACATGAACAGGACTTCCATCCTATGCACTTACATTACCAAGGCACAATTGGAAATTCTACAGAAGGTGTCTATGAGAAAGAGGAGTGGACATTAAAATTTGATTTCAAAACCATATGGCACTTGAAGAAAAATGCAATTACTAGTGAGGAAAATGCGAGCAAAAATAAAAGCATAACTGGATTCTCTGCTACAAACAGGACTTCCTAATAGATAACACCAATTAGCATATGAAAGAAGCCATTATCAACAATTGCAGACACGCTGCTCTTAGGAAGCAGTGCTAGAGTGTCTCAGTTCAAGTTTGAGTGGCAGCACAGTATCTTCTAAAAGAGAGAGAATAAATCCTATAATGAATTTAATTCCTGATCTCCATTCCATAAAATCTAGAAACCCTTGTTTTTCATAATTTTTATGTTTTTTTTCAACTTCAGAGCTTATATTAACTCATTTCCTTTTCGGTCATTTCAATTGTAATTACAATTCATTTTTTTAATCTTTTTCTTATTAGTTGATGAAAATGGTAAGCCTTGATGCAACGGTAAAGGTTGTTCCTTTGTGACTTGAAAATCACGAGCTCAAATCACGGAAACAACCTTTCCGTTAATGCGAAGGGAAGGCTGCATATATATGACCTCCCCTAGACCCCACAATTTGGGTGCCTTGCCCCTTTATTCTTATTAGTCGATAAAGTCGTAGGACTATATGATTCATCAGAAAAGGGCATGATAGTTACCTTTTTCTGTATAACAGGATTACTAGTTCCTCTTTGAATTTATTAGGACACTTCCCATTAAGTGATTTATATGAATCATTATAAGAGAGAATAAAGGTCTAACCAGAGAAATCTGAAAAGCCTGCAAAATGGTCGCTGGTTCCCTATTGACCATATGATTATTCATGACATATTCAAGAAACCTTTCAACCATAGCCTTGACATCCTCCTGCAACAAACATAAGATGTACCATAAAGCGGGCTGTTATAAATACTGGGTTAATACAATAGTAAGACTTTGATGTAAAACCATGACAGAGAGAATGGAAATTGCAAGTCCACTGTTACAGAACATACATATACAATATTCATAATAGGGTAAATTTCATCTAGGTCCCTAAAATTTGACCCTAATCCAACTTTAATCTATTAGTTTTAAAAATGGACACTTCGCCACAAACTTTTATATTTCGTATGACAAGTTGGTCCTTTCATTGGTCCACCGTTAAATCAAGAGTTAAAAGTTTAATTTTAATACCATTTTACTCCTTAAATCATTTGGAGTGCTGTAAATACTCAAACCAATCAATAAAAAATAACAAAATACTTTGAAAGGTTAGTTTTCGTTTTTCTTTTTAATTTATTTTTTGTTTATTAATTTACTTATTATTTATTCTTTTTATTTTTTGTTTATTCTTTTTATTCATTTTTTTTTTTATTTAATAGGTATTGTACTAAGTAACAAATTGTTATTTTTATAACCTATTTTAGTTGCTAACTTCCATCGATTGCCGAATAAATAAATAAATAAAAACAACAACAATGTGCTATTTAGTATCGTACCTAATAAATAAATATAATAAACAAAAAATAATAAATAAAAATAATAAGCAAAAAATAAAAAATAAAAATAAAAAGTAAATAAATAAATAAACAAAAACTAAATTAAAAAAAAAAAAAAGTTAACCTTTCAAAGCCTTGTAACTCAAAGTATTTCCTTATTCATTATTGATTGACTTGAGTATTTAAAGCACTCCAAATGGTTTAAGAGGTAAAATGGTCTCAAAATTAAACTTTTAACTGTTAACTTAACTATTGACTAATGGAAAGACTAACTTGTCTTGCGAAATAAAAATGTTTAGGGCGAAGTACCCATTTTTGAAACTAATAAACTAAAGTAACATTATGGTCAAACTTAGGGACCTAGATGGAATTTATCCTTTATAATAACTAGCTCAAAATAACCCCTTGTATTAGTAGATAAATGAATACAGATCCTTTTACCATTAAAACCTTATATCCAGGGAAAAGTTTTTCAGAAGTGTAATATAGGACAAACTGGGCAAAATTTCTACAGAGTGAGATGCCAAACTGGACTATTTTACCAAAAAACCCATTGAATTAACTTTTCCACTTTTAGTCACATTAAGATAAAAATGAATAAAATAAAACTTGAATGATCTATTCTATCCAGTAAGGGAAAAAAATAGACAATAAGAACTGCAGTTTAAGATAGGGTATTTTATCCAGTAACGATCAGAGTATTTTATCCAGTAACAATATGTTTTCCGTCTATTCTACCCTCACTTTCTTTTCATTCTATACTCTGTGGGAACTGGAACTCAGAAAATCATATTCCAAAATCTCTAAGGAGGTTAAATATCCCCCTCCCGCCAAAATATTGTCCTGTGGTTTCTTTTCATTCTAGCAAACAAAATAGACATTATAGGCTGACAGAATAAAGAACTAAAAGCAACAAACGTTTAAATTTAATCCTTCCAGTGGTAATTAAGGTACATACTGGGAGATGCAGAACTTCACAGAGTTTAGCTATCTGTGGCCTCAAAAGAAGATGGAGATTCTTCTGTGAATCACGCTGTTTTCTTCTGCTCTCCCATTCAACCATGTTAACAGCTGGTATTTTTGAGATATTACTGGCCAGATGAAGTGAGCTAGAGGTTGCATGAATTTTGTCACTCCCTGAAGATGTTAGTCTATTCAAAGAAGGAGATAAACCATATGCTGAGGTTCCTGAGCTTCCTGCAAAAAATAAGGGAAAATCAGAAAGAGTGTTCAGGAAAGAGAGAATTCTCTTCTGCTGATACTGCACTCCAATGCATTTACATTGCGCATTAGCCCATTACCTTCCCTGTCAACAGGAGCTATTTTCCCCTGTTGCAGCCCAGCTTTTGGAGAGGTATGATCATTGCCATCACTAACTATCTTCTTGCGCCTCTTTACAACTTCAGCATTTTCAGCCTCAGGTTTTTTTTGCAAATCATCAAAATATTGAACCCTTTTTCGATTCCTCTGAGATGAACAAGAAGAATACTTCCACCTTGGACTCTTTCCCTCCAGAAGTTTTGTCCAAAATATATGAGGTGGATCTTCAATGATCACTTGAGTTTTCCGCTCACCAAACAATAGCTTTTCTGTCCTATACATTCCTTGATTTTGTTTGGCTTGTAAAATTAGGGATAACTTGCTTGCATCAGTGTCTATCCCAGTTTGATGTAGTATGATAAAAAACTCTTTAATGACATCTTTTAAATGTGATTGCTCAGAAAAAGTACTTGCATCCGATGTTGAGATACTATGAAATTTATCCAATTGACTGAATAAGTATGAAGCCCCCCACTTAAGCAGCATGTGACGACTAGTAGGGCTTATGTTCTCTATGCTGCTATCAAGTGTCTTATCATGTTTTGAAAGCATCAAAACTTTTTCCTCTGCAGTAAATGGTGAATATAAACGAAATACTTTTATTTGTTCAAACTGAGTATCAAGTGTTATTTTCTGCAGGGCTCTTAGATCATTCATTGGGCTCCAATCACTTCCAATTATTATGACAGTACCAATTGCAGATAATTTGATGCTGGCAAGACAAGCACGGGTTTCCAATAAAAAGACAAATCTTTCCCTCTCATTATTGAATCTGTTCAAAGCAGCTTGCTTCTTTGAAGGGAGGACACCACCATCAGCCCGTTCATAGGAATCTGGACCAAATCTATGACGCAGAAAGTCATCCAAAATATCTCCCATTAAATCCCTTCCAGATCCACCAATGTACTGTCAATCAATCCATCTACATGAGAAACATAAAATAGACAAAATCTGTTTTCTTGCGAAAGAAATTATATATATAGGTTATATGCATGCAGACTTGCAGTAAAGATATATTACTATTTAGACAATAAGGATTGATTAAAGTTACACCCTAATGACAGTAAAGTAGGTCAGGACACGAAACAACCATATTCATCAGCAGAAAATAAACCATTGCATGTACAGTTTCAATCCTAAATGCAACATTAAGACATTGAAACATCAAAAGGCAGAAATTAGGCATTAATTGACACAATGAGCTACTGAACTAGTTTCTTCTAGTTAACCAATATTATTGTCATATGAGAGCCACTTTGGCCTCGCTGGAGTTTCATCAGAAAATGCAGTGGAAAATATAACTTTTCCAAAGGGTGTCATATAGAATTTATCTAAAATCACTAAGAATACATTCGCTCATTAAAAATTCTCGTTAAATGTATCCATCAGTTTCTCATTGCAACTTTTCTTGAAAGTTCAAACTAGCAGTTTCAGCTTTAGCCTCTAGACGCTCATATTCAACTTTCTCGAGAAGGAAAGCTGCTTCAAAACCTAGGCCAAATATGTACTAAGCTAAACATTCATTTTGAAATGTTGGACAAGCATCAGAGCTTTATTTAATTCTGCCACCTGTTAAAGCATTAAAATGGTGTAGGGTAAATGTAGTACTCGAACAATAACACAGTAGAACCCATTCATAAATAATTGTAAAAGTTTCGCTTATTCACAAGGGCAAATATTTACAAGCTTTTCATGAATATTAATTATCCAAAACATGAACAAAACAACTAATTACAATTGGTTGCAAAACAACTGTCAAGAAAAATGTACCTGGAAAAGAATAAGAACTTTTAACCCTTGTTTCTTGATCTCCAAAAGCACTGCATCAAGAAGCTGTAATTTGCCACTTGCTTTTATGCCAACATCCAAAAACTCAACCTCTTTAAGGCCTTTAGTGAGCAACATTTGAAGGGATTGATCCACAACATAGGGATGATCACAACACTGTCAAGAATTACCATGGAAACACGATATCAACTCATAATATGCAGTCATAATAGTAAATTTATGTACATCTCGCTGGTCCACATTCAAATGCACATATCACGAAAAAGTTCAACTCAAATTCATTTAATATAACACAAATTACGATAAAAATAAAAAATAAAATAAAAAACAGGTGATTTTTTATTCTTTTAAAAATCCAAAGTAAATAAAAGAAATTCAAACAACAAAGCTCAAGTGGTACAGGTGGGGTGGGGTTCGGTGAAGATCCTAAGTTTGAGCCATAATAATCCCTCCCATCCCAAAATTTAAATAAACTAAATTGCATTTCAAGATTTTCAAAAAGCATCACTAGATTACTAACTCCAAACAGCAAACTTTTGGATAATTCACCCAAAAATTTCTAAGCTTATCATTGAAACATAACCAAACAATAATTTCAGAAGTCCATACTGCAGGCAAACAGAAGTCAGGAAATTGGCATGAGTATTTTGATATATTAGATGATTTGACATTAAAGGCATAAATTTAAATAAATAAATAAATAAAGAGCTTAAATCTCACATAATCATGTAATTGATGAATAAAGTTCAGTTAACTCAACCTTTCGGCAGGAATTAAGAATGCTACGGAGAGCTCCAACAGGATCACTCTTTGAAGGTGAGCAAAGAGAGAGAGAGTTTGAGATTAGAGTAAAACAGTACTGCTCTAGCTGCACATCGGATAAAAGTACAGGAACCCAGTACTCTGCAAACCTAGATGATTCTAATTTGCGTTCATAAGCAACATGCTTAGCCAACCTCTCCTTCAAAGTACCAATATTGTCACTTGAAGTTGATAGCAAGCTGTCACTACCATTTGTATCACTTTGAGAATCAAGCAGAGAAAGAAGATTAAGGTATTCGGCCACATTATCCTGCAGAAACCAGGTAGCATAAATAAATCAACCTATGGAAAACAATAACAACAAAAAGTGAAAAGTAGAAAGCCAAACCTTCAGTTGACTGCTTATAATTAGAAGCCTCTTGCTAGCAGTCAACATACTAATTTTTTCAAAACAAGAAGCAATTCTTGGACATTGGCACTCATCCACTATTATTGCCTCCCATCCTATGCAATCAAGCATGTTCAAGTCCTGCAGAACCACATAGAAATTAACAAGCAAACCCTTGCCAGGTGAATTAACTGTGGCAACAGGAAAACTAAAATTAGAGCAACACTAATAAAAATAATGATGAACTAAATCCTAATAACTCTGAAGTCTGAAGATAAGTTGATCAAAACAAGATGCACATAAGTACAAACTCTCATAATAAAGATACAATGTTTGATCCTTCTACAACTTTTCAAACTTCATTAATCACAGAAGCTGCATAAATACCTCGCTGATAACTTCTGGTGAGGTTATAAGTACTTGAAACATTATACAACCTCCTTCTTCATAAAACTCCAGGTTCCTAATGCTATTCCGAATTTCTTTACTGCCACCGTAAACCACAACATTAGCAGATGGTGCTAAGTGCAAGAACTCCTCATCCCATGAATATTGTGAACTGGAAGTTGAGATGATAAGAAAAGGCCCAGAGATGTCAGCTTGAAAAGATAGAATGGAAGAAATAACATTTGGAATCCTTTCCTGCAAAAAATAGGGGCAAATCAGAGCCACTGCACATGAAACTAAGCAGTTCAGTACCGTCATGCAATGGTACCAAAGTGATCATTAGTACCAAGGTCTGAGCAACCATTGACATCAGATATTTGATGTTTATTATCTATCGAGACCAACAAAATAATATTCTGAAGATCAGAGTTAATTAAAGCTATAAGAATCATGCATAGAGAAAAAACGTAACAGATTATTTAAATTTATGTAAATGTACAAACTTCTTATAATGGACCATGATAATATGATGAATAAAACATATATGAACATGTATACATGCATAGCGTATAGTATGATCTTGTGTGTATTATATCTTATTATAAGCCTGATACTAGTGTATATGCATGACAGGTCAGATTTTTGAATTGGCATGATGAAAAAAATAATAACCCACTAACTGCATATGCATATATGCATGTGAATAAATATTTGTACTCGTGGGCATTCATAGGGTGCATTTTTTACATTTTATAAGGTTAACGAGTGAGTGAGTGAGTGAGTGAGTGAGTGAATGAGTGCGCGTGTGTGTGAGAGCGCAAGCAGACCATTTTTAGGCCATATTACCAAGGCAAACAAGATTTTCAAGCAACAAATAGATGAGACCAGGTAAATATCACAATTTAATGCACACCTGGTCATCAAAAATGATAGCATTCAGGCCCCTAAGCCAAAAGTTGCATAGTTTGTTAACAGCATCAGGATTAGCATCCAGTCCAGATGAAACTCCAGATGGTAATTGAGAAACTTTTAGGGACGCAACTGCTCTTTCCTGTTCATATTCCTGGTTGGTTAGAAACATGCCATTTAAAAAAAAAAGGTAATGAAAAGTACGAGATATATTCGGGAGTATTTTGTACCTGCTATGTTAACAATTCATGATCATGGTAGCATAACAGGAAAATGAAACATAAAGCAAATCTCACCAAACAAAATTTCCACATAACTCACTTGGCTCCTAGTGGTCCAACATAATAATGTTCCGGACACATTACGGATAACATCAAATCTAATGGCAGCAGCTTTAACAAATTACAATTTCAAATAATAAAAAGTATCTGGGACTTGAACCAATTGAGTAAGCATATTGCACAGAAATTGCAACGGTTATTATTTGGGCTTTCAACTTGCAGGTCACGAGTTAACACCTTGGGTTTATGAGGTGAGAGAGGGCTACCTCCCTTGTCTTGCCAGAGACCCAGAGGGCCTCCTTACGTACCCCAGAAAAAGAACACATCTTATGTGAATCCTATGTTATTTGTTCACTAGTTCAAGCATGTAAATGGTTACTAAAAAGGTTATTAAGAATTTGCCAGGACGGATATTCATCTTAATTAAACAAAATACCAACTTATTAATTAGGAACAAGTCTTGTTAGAATATAAAATATTTCACATTTTTCTTGAGGCACCTTATCAAATTTAGAAGCTCTCTTTGCCTTCTTGTGACGAGTTTCATAATCTTGTATAAGTCTCTGACCTTCTAGACAAGTGAAAAAGGAAGCATTCTCAAACTCCCAAGAAGCATACTCATAACCAAGACCACACCATTTCACAAGCCATTCAACATGACAATTTAACTTATTATCATGCTCTTTTTGAAGATGCTCATCACACTCTTTGGGAGTCATCAACAATCTTTTCTGTACCACACGACGTGGCACAGTCCACTGTTGCTTCCAGACAGCACTCTGAACAACAAAGGGTATGTTAATGACTAAATGCATCTCAAGTAACATTATATGTAATGATCCTATACAAAAGGAATATGACTGGTCAAAATAAGTGTATTCAATAACTGTGAACCTGGTTTTTCATGTTATATTTTGCAACAAGTGATGGAGCTTCAAGCAACACCTGATTCTCTGTTACCCAACGATTATGAACATGAGCAAGACCTTTGTATTTCACAAAATATTGCTCCCGTCTTCGCAATCCTATAATCCAATACCAAATGCAAGGAAATTATTTAGTAACTACTCATTCATCCTACAAGTTAGTAACACAAAGTATAGCAATTATCAAACAAAATAAACTAAGAATAGCATTGCTAAAAACATCAGCAATATAATCCCCCCAAGCCGTCAGCAAACTGTGCAAAATTAATAGAAATAAGTTATCAAAGAAAAACAAATATGTAAATAAGCAGACTATTGATTGAGCCCATACCATCCCCTGAAGCCTCAAGTTCTATAGAATCCCAAATTGCTTCTATTCCCTCAGAAACTGAATGCACCCCTGCTTCTAATTTTTTCCTCACACATCCTACACAGTACCAAACTCCAAGAGGAAACTCCTCAAGGGGAGGGTCTAGACATGAAAGATGGTAGTTCCTCCGGCACCCTTTTCCATGACAGCATCTAAAATAGGATTGCAGAGTGTAAGATAACAAAATAACTCCAAAATTTACTCACAAAGTAGTGATCGAACATCATTAAAAATATAGTGAGCACTCCTAAATCGAATTTAATACAAAGGAAAAAAGCACCTACTGAAGAAATGTCAAAGCCCTCAACTGTTCAATGTCTTTTATCTAACTGACCGATATTTCTTTTAAACATAAATTGATGGACATGAAGATACATCAAAAAGGACAACCCAAAAGATATATAAGCATAGTACCCAAATATCCTAAAAATCAAATCATCTAATACAGCAAAAAGCTACCTGCTATGCCAATGATTACTCATTTACTCCACATATTATTAACTATAAAATTACAACATAGATAAACCAATCAAAAAGGGTTACTCACAAGAGCTTTCCATCAAGTTTGCACACGATGCAAGTATTTTTATCACCACCTGTTTGAAGATCTGCGGAGGACATATGTTGTTGCATATAACAACAGGGCTTTTCAACATGTCCCATGCTAATACCAACATCAAGTTTCCCTCTATCCTAATGCAATGCAGCAAGGAAATTGAAACAGTTATGACAAGGTCAGTGACATATTGAATGTAAGTGTTTAATATTAGATAAGAACAGAGAAACATTAGCAATAAATTTCACAAGACCTTAAAAGAAAACTAGATCCTTATTCCTTACACACAAAGAGACTAAGAAGGGATGGGAGAGAGAGGAGGGAGGAGGGAGAAAAGGAAAATATATCTAAAGATCACCCAACAAAGTTTTACACTAAAGCTTCATGATTGATCATCTGTTATGAAAGTTAATTAATAAGCCAAGACATCTATGATTAGTTTCTTTGACTAAGTATTTGACATCCAGCGAAAGATAATTCAAAGGCAATGCACAGAAGACAAACTTAGACAACTAAAAGCTTGTCTACCAAAGACATAAAACCACTTTAATCCGTCAACCTGATTCTTGTAATTCTCTCTCTTTTCAACTTAGCTTAGCTAACCTTGTCTAGCTCACAAGTCAAATAATCAACAGAAACACAATTGAGTTTCCCTTTCAGTCACAAATGAGAAGGTAAAAAAAGATTGAAGAACAGCTCAAGTAATCTCTCCAATTTAGCTATGTTCAAAAAAGAGATAACTGAGGCAAACAAGACAATTCCAATTAATACAACGAAGACTATACTTATTTTGCTTATATTCTTCCTCTGCTTTATATTTAGTAACAGCTATCTAGAGAAGTAAAATGATACACCTACTTGCTTTCCAAGGCACGAGACCATCCTTCAATATACAAACATATCAGTATATATATAACAAAAGGAGTTCTTAGAAAAGACATGTGAAACCAGATACACAAAGGCAAGAAACAACTGAGAAGAAAAAACAACCTTAAAATCCAAGGATCCAGACAACTGGTTTAACTTTGTATTATACGAGCAAATTTCCTGCTTTGTTGAATCACAATCAACCCTACAAAATATGAAGAATTATTTTAAAGAACAGAAATATACTTTAACTGTTTTAAAATTAATGAAGATCAAATCATAATAAAATTATATAGTCAAATACTCGGCTAAAGAAAGCTATCCCAAAATTTTGGAAAGACAAGCTAATATTTCAAAGGTTGTAGCATTACTATGAATTCTTTTACTGGTTAATAATAGCCATGTGCAGCATCAAGAGAGACGTTTTACTTTGTAACCATAAGTATTTCATAATCATGTGGCCATGTATATTTTTTCTAATTTCACATATTTAAATTGTAAGTATCTCAATCCATAGATGTTTGGTTGCAAGTATGGTGAATTTATTTTTTTAATTAATTTATGACTAATTTAGTTAAAAGGAACATTTTAAATGTGGAAAAATTATTACCAAGCAAAAATTCACTAAAATAGAAGCAGGTCCCACACAAACCATTCAATAGAGGTTTCGCAAATCTTCTCATGGTGAGTCATGATATCCATTCAATTCTAAGATCATTAAAAGCTCTCCATCAGAATCTAACGTATTTATATTCTCTTCTTTTAACATGTAAGCTTTCATACAGTATGAGAAACTTGTCTAACTCTATCAAGCCCTTCAACTTCTATTTTTGTATTTAACAAACCCCATCCGTCAACAGAAAAAAAAAAAATCCCTACCAGTTAGAACCAAAATTTTCAGCAAGCAGACAAACACTATTATTCGTAGGCTGTCTACATGCACCAATCACAAACACTAAGCACCATCATATGCATTATGTTTCAACCCCAAACATTACCCTTATCTCACAAATTAAACCTAGAAACCGATGCAATTCCTTTCCCTCTTGCTTAGAAATAAGCCTCTCCATAACCACAAACTCAAGTTTATATGCTATCAAAAATGTACAGCAAGTCAGCCCATTTAAAGCTAATCTTGAACTTCACATTTTAAGCATATTCTATGTCAAAGGCCTCAAACTAGGTACAATAAAACTAGCATTCTTGATCAACTAGCAGAAAATTCCATCGTGGTAGGACTCCTCTAGGAAAAATTAAAAGACAAGTAAAATAGGAACCCAAAACAAAAAAAACAAAAATCACCGTGTAAACTTATCATCTATGAATAAGTCAGTACCTTTGCCTTTTAGAACACGTTCCACAAGTCTCACTGCAATCTTTTCTTTTGCAACCAGATGACAATGAAGTTCCAGCACCAGCAGAGGTGCAAATATCTTTACTTGACATTACTGGAGAGGCAACAGAATCAATGTCTATATCATGTCCTTTTTCGGAAGGCATGACTTTCTGAACCATCTCCAAATTGATACCACAATCAAGGACCCCACCATGCAGGATGGAATTTACCAACCGTGGACTTTGCAGATTTTCTTGCACAGCCTTCTCAGCAGTATCATTCATTTCTCTGGCTACCAAACCATTACTAGAAACTTGTAGACCATCCCCATTTGAAGATTTATCCTTGCAACTATCCTTTTGGCTAGTGGGAGACAATTTATGCTCATTGTTTTTCTCAAGTGCTTCCTTCACAGATTGACTTGTACTTGTCACCACAGTCCTTTCACAAGTTCTCTCAGTGAATTCTTCTAAAAGGTCCTCCTCCCTCGTTCCACTACTAGTTGCATTCAGATCATCACAATGATCTACAACAAAAGCAGAAAGTCTAAGAATGATATATTTAATCAAATAAAATCCTACTCAAAAGAAATACAACAGATTTGTTCAAGCAACAGAACATAAGTTCATTTACAGAGAGCAAATCATAATTAGTATAATAAATAGCCCATCTGTCTTACTCCTGTGAGCAATTATAAAATGAAGATGAGAAAAAGAAGGTAGCTACCTGTTCCATCAACTTTCTTGGGTTGCTTCCTGAACAATGCTCTATAGGCACGAGCATCCATTCTCTTCTTCTTTGCCTCATTGGCTTGCCCATCTTTGTTAACTTCTATAGTTTCCATTGTCAACTGTTTCACGCTCTTCTCTTTTTTCTCTTTCTTCCTTTTAACATCCAATGAATCCGGGGTCTTATCAGAACTCTTAGATTCTGAAGAACCGGATGAAGGGGGCATCTTACCCCTCTCAGATCTCCTCAAAGGACTTGCATTCTTTTGCTTCTCAACTCTCTCAGATTTCTTCTTAGCTGGAGGAGTAACTGAATTCAAATTTGCAGTTTGCTTCTCAAGACGCTCCGACTTTCGAGTACCGGAAGAACTTGATGGAGTCACATTTTTCTTAGACTGGGTTTCCCTAGGTGTCCTTCTAACCCCAGATGCTTCAGCTGTAGCAGCACCTGAATTCACTGATTTTTTACCACTACTTTGGCTTCCTTTCGAATCATTACCTTCATCATACTTAGCTTTCCTACTAGACCTAGTACCATTCACCATTCCTTCAACATGAACAAAAAACTAATCTTAAAACAACAATGTGTAGAGAACAAAGCATATATTCACAATTAATTCACATCTAACAAGCCAATTTGTTAGAAAATAAACTTTGGAGTTGATAATTTATTGCTATAAATTATGATTAAAATCTGCAAAAATTCACATGAACATTAAAGCAACCATATATAAAGAATGTCAATAACATCATAATCTGAACAAATCCACAGCTTTGAACCCTAAAAACCCTAAGTCAAGCAACCAATACAGTCAATATAAAAAACTACCATCAATTACACACAAATTCAGTTATTCCCATATAACCGCATGCGGCTCAAATTAAAATCCCGACTAACTTGACAAAAGAAATTGCTAGAGACTGCGATTTTCCAAATCACATAAGTACGGACTTACCTGCATGTACATCCGGAGGGTTAGAAGTTCACTCTGGATGTTAAAGATATTATTTCTCTTTTCTCTCAATGTTTGATTCAGTTTTCGACTGAAGCAATCTTGATTAGCAAGTTAAAGGAAAAAAAAATTTCCCGAGAAAAGGAGGGAAAGTAGAAGGAAACCACGAGGTTTTTGGATTGTGTTTTTTTTTTTTTTTTTTTTTTGCAATTTTCATTAGCAAGCCTTTAGGGAATTAGAGTCCATATTGACTGTTTTACCCTTAACATAGTTGAAATGACGTAATTGACCTCATTAAGATTCATGTGCTATATGGTGCTGTTTCTTTGGCGCGAATCTTGAAAATCGATTTCGAATTACCCTCCTTGCCCCCATTGTGATTTTTTTCCTAAGATTTCTTTTATTATTATTCATATAAAAAATAAAATATTTAAAAATTGAAATTTGCTTCATAAAAGTATAATTTGATATTTATATGAAAATCATTGTGTTTGAATAAAGCTGTTTTTAAGCTAATTTATATTCATTGTGATATTATATTCTGAAAATACTTAATTTTTTAACAAAGCAAAATTTTGATAGTATATATAAAAAAATAAAATTAAAATTTTTTTTTACCTTTGAATTTTTGCTCATTTTGGTTCATATGAGATACAGGAGGAGTGGAAAATTAAATTTTGAATTTAAATTTTTTAAAAAAAATAATTATTAGATCAAATTTTAATTGTGAATAGAAATTATATCTAAATCAACTCTAAGAGTTCATAGAATGAAAATTTTTATGGTAAAATAATTTGGTTTTATAAATATAAAATGAGTCTTAATATTCTTAATATTTAGAATTTGTACTTTTAGAATTAGAAAGATAAATATTTAATCACTGTGTAATCTTAATATATGAGATGGGTTCGTAGAGATGTGAAAATTTTGTGAAATAGTTGAAAAAATATTAAATTATATGGGATAAAATATATTTTATAGTTTAAACATTATAGAACAAAGAAATTAATTTTGTTCGAAGCTTAGGGTTAGTCAGATGAGTAATAAAATTGATTTTAATGAGATTAAAAAATCATTAAATATATATAACTTTTTAATAAAATAATAAATTTTGAAAGCAAGGATAGGAAAGTGATTTTACTTTTCACTTACTTTTTTTATTTTTTGTGGGATTCTAAATTCTATAGATTCTTAAACTTAGGTTACTTTGATTCATTAAAAATAATTTTTGCATTTTCTAATATTTTGTCAATGGAAAATGCATTGATTAACGAAAAAGGAGGTTATTTTTTTAATTATTTTACGCTTTTGAAAATAAAAAAATATTTTTTGAAAAATAATCACCTATATATAAGTTTATTTACTAAACTTGTAAATATAATTTTATTCAAGTTAGATATTGGATATAAATTTTTTAAACCTTGATTTAATTTACCATACATAAAATATTATTATATTAATAAAAATATTTCTAAATAATTAGATTAAAAAATTTAAAAATTAAAATATTAACATTAAAAATCTTTCAATATTTTAAATTTAAATTTTATTTTTATATTAGTAATCTTAAATATTTTGAATATTTCAATAATAAAAATATTATATTATTATTTTAATTATAAATATCAAAAACTAATTTAAATAAATTATGTTTTTATTATTTAATAATATAGTAATACTTTAATTAATGATATAATGTCTTTATATTTTATTTACAAATATTTTTATATCAATATTTTAATAACAAGTATAAAAAAAATAATTTTTTATGATTTTAATAATAAATAATTTTAGTATAAAAATAATTATTTTAATATTATAAATATTTCAAAAATAAATATTAATATATTATTAATATTTTATATATGCATTGAAAATGTAATATTACTTCAAATTTTTAAAAATATTAATTAAATAATAATAAATAGTTTTCTTTTAATATAATATTTTAATATTAAATATTATTTTCAAAATATAATTATTTTTAATATTAATAAACTAATTAATGGATAATAATATTTTATTAGTTATTTAATATTATATAAAAAAGAAAACAGATTTTAGAGTGTTTTTGTGGTGTTTAATATTTTTTATAATTTCTACATTTATAGTAAATTTTTATCTTTTATATGTGAAATATGAATTTAGATTGAACCATGTTAAATATTGCATTTTATGAGTGTAACTTACGGCTGCTAGCCAAATTTTGTATATGCAGGAAAACAATTTCAAGATTTTCAGGACATGTTCTACGATATTAGTCAAACCCTTATACATACTTCACTCAAATCATTGAAGATGCAAAGCCATCTGAATCTGTTTCTTAGCAGGTGAATCGAGAGACCAAGCTTCAGCGAGGCTTTGATTCAAAACCTGCTTATCCCAGTTGGTTACTGCTAATAACTTTCAAGCGAAAGCAACTGCAGAATGGTGGTGGTGTATCCTACTGCAAATGCAGCTAAGCTTGACGTTTGTTGTATAAAGAAAAACAAAAATGGTGGACTGCTTTCACGATCAGTAAACAACAAGAAGAAAAGATCCAAATTTTGTTATTGTATTGTATGTAATTCCCATTTGGCTACTAGTTCTTAGGCCGGCAGTTGATGGTGAATTTATGTAAAGTCGTTGATTTTCACAGGACCCTACGTAACGTAACTATTCCTGGATCAGCATTTTTTGTTCTTTCCTTTGAATATCTTGAAGAATTGGCTCTGATTTTCCTTATTGCTTCGAACATTTGACAGAATGTAGAATTTCTATGATAGGGAAGAATGATTTATCTGTTGTTTCTCATCTGGGTAGCCGTCAATTCAAGCTTTGCGCAACAATACTATGACGCGTCTGATTGTCCATCCGATTCGAGCTCTCCAGGTTCAAGGTACAACTGCAATTCTGAACAACAGTCATGCAGAACATTCTTAGTCTACAGAGCCAACCAACAGATTGGGTTTCAGAATCTGCTCAATATTTCTGCCTTGTTTCAGACGAGATCTGATGAGTTGCTGAAGTTGAATAACATAACTTCAACTTCAGAAATTCTCAAACCAGGTAGAGAAGTTCTTGTGCCTATAACTTGTTTGTGCTCTGGACAGTACTTTCAAGCAAGTTTAAGCTACAGAGTCCCTGAGAAAACATCATTTTCGGACATTGCTTGCCGGGTTTTTGAAGGCCTATTGAAATCCGAAACCCTTCTCCAGGAAAACCCATCTGAAGAGAACACTGTCGACATTGGTGTTGAGCTTCATGTGCCATTGAAATGTGCTTGTCCTGAGAATTTTACAGGTTCTGATAGAGTGAAATATCTTGTGACATACCCTCTTCTGGAAGGAGATGGAACAACCCCACTGAGTGAGAAATTTGGAATCTCTCCTGAAGATTTATTGGCAGCTAATCGTTTGGAACCCAAGTCAACTATTTTTCCCGACACAACTGTTTTGGTTCCCCTGAAATCAGAGCCTAGAATAAATCTTAACATCCCAGATTCTCCACCTCCATTTCCTGGCTTTCTTCCAACCATCACAATTGAAAAAACAAAGAATACAAAGCTGAGGAACTTGTATATTGCAGGATCAATTGTTGGATTTTTCCTGGTTGGTGTAGCATTGCTTGCTTGTGGATTGTATGTGAAGGTCTTGAAGAAATGGAAGGGAGAGAAACTACAGTCTTTTACTGATAGAAACTCTATACTTTCATGTTCAACAGCCAGAAGCTCTCCTCGATCTGGCCAAACTGGCAGAAGCTCTCCTATATCTGGTCAAACCGGTAGAAGCTCTACAAATTCATGTTTATCTCCTGATCTTCTAGCTGGGATTAAATTTTCTTTGTACAATTACAGCATAGAGGATATAAAAAGAGCTACAAATGATTTCAATGAAGGTAACAAGATTGGAGAGCAAGTGTACAAGGGGTTGATTGACAATGCTGATGTGATGATCAAGCAAATGAAATTTGAAGACACTCGCCAGGTTATAAATATGCATTCTAGGATCAATCACATTAATATTGTGAATCTCCATGGTGTTTGTTATGGTGAAGATGACTTTTCCTGGTCATATCTGATTTTTGAGCTCCCTAACAATGGCTGCTTAGGGGACTGCTTATCGAATCAATCGAATCGTCTCTGCTGGAGCAGAAGGACTCAAATTGCTTTTGATATAGCAACCGGACTTCACTATTTACATTATTGCATTTTCCCTGCCTATGCTCATATGAGTGTGAATAGCAGGAATATTTTTCTAACATCAAAGTGGAGGGCCAAGCTAGCAAACATTGGATCAACTCCTGCTGTCAGTTCATCGAGAAGGAACAATGACATCGCTGCTGTCAATGGTTGGGTTGCGCCAGAGTATCCTGTGCACGGATCAGCTTCAGAAAAGGTGGATATTTTTGCATTTGGGGTTGTTTTGCTTGAGCTGATTTCAGGAAGAGAGGCCAGAGAAGGAAATTTGCTCAAAGACTCGATTGATTTCTTGGGATGGGGAGCAAGTGAAGGTGGTTGCTTTGAACAATTGAGGAGTTTCATTGACCCATCTTTGAAGGAGGATTATCTCCTAGCTGAAGCTTTATGTTTAGCAGTTTTAGCCAAGGCGTGCATAGAGGATGACCCTCTCCGCAGGCCATCAATGGATGACATCCTCAAAGTTCTTGGAAGAATGGTATAATTGTAAGAAAATGATCAATAAGAAGCATTACAACATTCTATTCTCTTACAAGAATTTAATTTTGATTAATCTTATCGATGCTAGTTTGGTGTTCCTTTGTTATTTGGAGGTTACTAGTTCAAGCAGAAATTATTAATAATGCAAAACGAAATCTGTGTACAATAACTTTCCTCAAACCTCACAATATGAAAGTTTTGTATACTGAATTAGCCTTTTTTCTTGATATTAGTTTGCATATGCGATTATAAACACCATTTTATCCGGGATATTTGATTACTTTCAAGCATCTTGGAATTCTAAACATCTTGCTAATTTAGCTAAGTTTTTTCAAACAATGGGATATGATTGATTGCTATCCATGGATAAGAACAAGCTCCCCATTATTTAAAGATAAATCACAGAAAACCCAGTTTAGTTTATTCAAAGTTACATGAAAATTTATTGTCTTGACATGGAGGAGAATAATATATTGCAATTAACAGGGAACAAGACATTGGTCATTAGATTCCATCTGCAATCCTGACAGAAAAGGCAAAATTAGATTAGGTGATTAATTATCAATTCTTGGTTTATCCTTCTTGTTCTTTTATGAGGTTCAATCAAGGATATTCCATGATTAAGTTTATTCTAGTCTGGCTACTGGTCTGTTCCTTGGAGCAATCTGGTAATTGATTATAAAAATTCTGAACATGCAACAAAGATTACCATGTATATATTGAATCTACTGATCTGTGTAGTAATGTAAGATGATAATAAAATAAGGTGAACTACATAAGCTCTGAAAACTCAAAAGAAATCAAATATTCCTAAAAAAGTCAATGGGAGTGTATATGAATCTACTAAGTAAACTCAATATTCATCCAACTATTTCAAGAATAAGCACACGTGAAGACAAAAAAATCTATCACGTGATAATTTTGAAAGGGATAACAGATAAAAATCACAAAATAAAAATTCAATTTAAATAAAAAAAATCACGTATAACAAAGTATTTAACATATGCGAGAAACAATACATGAACATTTATTTAATATGTGATATTAATTATGTATACTGTTTATCATCATCATTCATCTGGTCTAAAGAGTTGCACTGATCGCTTGTTTATTGGCTGCACTGGTCTTGCATTGGTATCTGACTCCTGCAAAATTAAGATTATAAATATGAAATATCAATCTCTCCATTAATGCAGACATAGGTTTTATACACACTAAACATTTGAGAAAATTCCTCTTTCATAAAACTAAAGAGAATTGGAAACGTACATCATGAGCGGCCACACGAAGCAATCTCACTTGCTCTCTTGTTACAGTCCTCACCTGATCAAAGAGAGTTTGTAACTGTTAGACAAGTTAATGGGAATCTATAATATCTGAAAAATTCATAAATAAAAATTTAATAAATTTGTAAATCTAAATTAATTAGTAGGATAAGCAAACCTTTTTCACAATGCTCCACACCACATTTTCTGTACAAGGAGGGATAGTTAGAGAGCCAATGTATCTGTAATATTTTCTACTGCCATATCTTATGCGCCTTGGGTTGATCACACCCACCGTTTTGTTTCCTCCTGTGATATCAGTAATGGCTGCTAAATGATCCGCCAACTGTGGTAACCAACAAGGCAGATGAGAGAGAGAGATTCTACTGATTGATCTTATTGATTTTCTTAAATTAAAATTATTAATTTTATTTATTTTTATTATTTCCTAATTTATATATTATTATAATTTAATTAACAGTGATTAAAATCGTCTTATTATTATTATTATTACTCACTAATAATTTCTTACAAAATTTGAAATTAAGATAATTGTCCAAAGTTTTAAATTAGAATTATATAAACTTACTAAAAAATCAAATTAACTTTCTAATTATCTTCAATCCACATATCAAAGTGTTTTTCCTTTTCCTTTAGCTTATTATAACTTTTCCTTCTCTTATAGCTTTCACTTTTAATTTTACTTTAAATCTCTATCTCATACTGTCGTTTAATCTTTTTTTTTTTAAATAAATCTGAACCACTTTATTGAAGGAAATGCAAAAACCACAATTTCAATTTTAAATTTCATTCTTCTAAAATTATATATTTTTTTGGATAATATATATATTTTAATTATCGATTTATTTGTTCTTTTTTATTTCAATTTTAAAATATAAAAATAATTATCATAATTCATTAAAAAATAGGGCAATTAGTAATTTTATCATTAATTTAAAAGTTACCCTTCAAAATTTAATGCTATTGTATGTGAATTTGATTTCTTTTTATTAATATTTTGTGTATATATAATAGAATTATAATTTATTAAAAATAATCAAGTAAAATATATATCAATATTAATTGCTCTTTAAATTAAATGTCAAGATCCCCCACCAATTATATAATTAACAAAGGAAATAAAGAATTCTTATTGAACTGGATAGGTGAACTCTTTTACTTACTGATAACAGCAAAGTATCTGGTCTTCCAATCTTGTATAGTATTGCTACTACAGCAGTCTTGTCATCTGCACTTTTATGAACCATGTGCACCTCTAAATTATACCTGAAATATTGGATTTGAGGTGAAGAATGTTAAGTTTTTAATAATAATAATAATAATAATAATAATAATAATAATTTGTCAATGAAAAATAGCCGTTAATGATAGCTTATATTCACAAAGAGACTCGAAATGTTACATTGTTATCCCCCATTTATATAAGTGGAGTAGACGATAAATGAAAAATAATAGAAAGACACCTAAAAATATATATACTTAATAAGTTTTTCATCGTTTTTAATTTCATCGAAATCAATCTCACCGTAATTCAAACTCACCCGATGAAAACTTTTCTCTTAAGTAATTTGTTCCTCTTTCTATTCTTGCTGTTGGGTCTATGATTAAGGAAAGAAAAGAAAGTATATTACCTTCTGCCATTAATGGTGTGTTCCGAAGGTGAGTGCCAGTGGCATTGTTGGAGTACATACTCAGTACCATTGATCTCTATAGCTCCTGCATCAGCTTCCCATTGCAACTGCATGCACAAATTGACTCAAATTACGTAAAAAGTTTTTATAAAAATCGGTAAGGTAAGATTATCGTTTCATCATTACCATTATATCATGGCCTCTATTGATCAGAATGGCAGTGCTTGGCTTGTAGATTCTCTTAAGCCTCCCTAAATGGGAGACTATTTTAACTCTTTTATTTGACAAATCAATCGGAGATTGCTTTGATCCATTGCTACAAGCACCCCATTCTGGATGAAGCTTTCCCCATCTTCCAGGCCCGTTTCTGCTTTTTTCACCATAACTAAACTCACTTTCATGCTCTGCAAGCAACAAGAAAAGAAAAATGAAAATTATTTCTGAATATTCAGGATGAAAACATACTGCAAATATGAGAATATGGGATAATCTTAAACGCCAAGATTGATGAATTACCGGATTTTTTAGATGTTGCTAGGCATGCATGCAAGACAAGAACAATGAAGAAAATGCAGGCCAAGAGTTGGGTTGGTAGCTTTGCCATCTTTGTTAATAGCTTGCAAGAGACTTTGGAGTTTGATTCAAGAATGCAGAGGGGGAGGCAACTTTATATTGTGCAGCTCTCCTTAGAAAAATTAATGTTTTTCTTTCGAAAATGTTGTGACGTAGAATCACTTGACAATTTATTTTTTTACTTATTCAATATTTTTTTTTAATTACCGTTTCTATCTTCACAATTTATTATTTTTTTATTGTTTCCTTTTATGATCATTTACAATAATATTAATTTTTAATATTTAAGATAATAAAAAAAAATTATCTTATAATTTAATTTAATTACTGTCTGTTTGGCTCATTAGTTGACATTAATGAGTTACGATACTGTTAGAATTAAAAAATAAAAATGTTAAAACAATAATTTTTTTACTTTTGATGTTAAATTCTTTTTATTATTTTATTAAAAAATTTATATCTTCAATAATTTTTTTTCTATCTTATTAAAATCAATTATACTAATTTGAACTAACCCTTAATCTAACTAATTCAAAACTTATATAAACTAATAAATAATCATACGAACAAACTAAAAATCTAGATAAATGTGTAAAAAGAAGACGTTAAAAAGAATAAAGTATCACATATAGATCGAAACTCCGATTGGATCTGCAAGTGGTCCGATCATATATTGAAACAGATCTTCTTTTCTTTTCCTTTTTTTTCCCTTCATTTTCTTTCTTTCCTTTTCTTTTTTCTTTATTTTCTTTCTTTCCTTTTGTTTTCCTTTATTTTTATTTTTTTTTCCATTCTTCCCTTCCTTCCTTTCTTCTCTTTCCTTTTTTTTCTTTTCTTTCCTTTCTTTCTTTTCCTTCCTAAATTGACATCGAAAGCCGTGATTTTGACAACCAAAAATCCCTCCGTCAATCAGATAGCCCTTATTTTTCATTAAGTTCCTTCCTTCCATTTGCCTGATGTTGAAGCCAAAAGCCCCTTGGAACCCTCATAGATTGAAAGCTCTCCTTTTTTTTTTCCTCAGTTTGTGTCTCTTCCTGACCCGTTTGGTTTTTCATATTGGTTTTTAGGAGTCATTTTTGAGTGTTCGGTTCCGTTCATAGATTAAGTCATATCAAATTTAGATTTAACTTATATACACGTTTAAACACGGTCTAATCTGTAAATTCAAGTTTCACTTTTAATCCAAACTCGTTTTTTATTGTATCATGTAAATTTGAGCTGTTTGGCTCGACCCAATTTTTTTTTTATTCTTTTTTCTCTTTTAAAGCTTAATTTAATTTATCAAAATTTATATGTCAATTTTTATATTAAATATATAATCATATTTATTAATCAATAATATTTAATAATCACCATTAATACGTGGAGACTACATAATTCCTTAACTGACTTTCATTGTTAGTGTTGAGAAGGCGCTATACTAACAAGCTTTTTGGGGTTATTAAGAAGCAAACATTGCAAGAGTTGATTACTATTTTATAGATTAATTTTCAAGTGAAAGATTGTTGGACTTTGTGGAATCTTATACGATCTAGCCATATAGGTCAAGTTACTTTAAGTTTTTCTAATTTTATTATATTATAAATATGTAATATTTTTTTTGGTAAAAAGATTCCTGAAAATTAATAAAAAAAACTTAATAGGATCTTGAACATAAGCAAATTGATTAACCACATAATCTTATCTCGCTTATGTTTATTCTTTTTCTCTTATTTATTTGTCAAATTCATTTTTAATAATAAGTTTTTTTTTTTTGGAGCAATTTGGTAGTCGATTATAAAAACTCACAACTTGCAACAAAGATAACCATATAGGTATATTGAATCAAATTATCAATGTATACATAGTAACATAAGATGATAATACATATGCTCTGGAAACTCAAAAGATATCTACTATTAATCCTAACAAAAATCAATGGAAATTAATGTGTATGATTAATTATCTAACTAAATTCAACATTCATCCCTACTGTTGCCGATTCCTCCAAAAGTTGAACAAGCATCAACGACAGTTCTGATAACAGGAGAAAGGATGGTTTTATGATCTTATATCTATTTATTTAATATGTTTTTAGTTCTCTTCATCGTCATCTGGTCTAAAGAGTTCAATTGATCGCTCGTTTATTGGCTGCACTGGTCTTGCATTAGTATCTGAATCCTGCAAAATTAATTATGAATATAATTAAAAATATGAAAAATCAATCTTTTTTGAGACAAACATCTATTTCATGAGACTTAAGAGAATTGGAAACATACATCGTGAACGGCCACACGAAGCAATCTCACTTGCTCCCTGGTTACAGTCCTCACCTGATCAAAGAGGGTTTCTAACTGTTAGACAAGTTACATCATAAATTAAGAAAGTGATTAAAATATGTGAATTTCAAAAAATTCCTAAGAAAATATTCGTAAATTTTCAATATTTTGATTTTAAAAATAATATAATGTGTCTTATTCCAAAACTTTTATAGAGCTAACTAGTAGGTTAAGCGAACCTTTCTGACAATGCTCCACACCACATTTTCGGTACAAGGAGGGATAGTTAGAGAGCCAATGTATCTGTAATATTTTCTACTGCCAAATTTTATGTGCCTTGGGTCGATCACACCCACCACTCTCTCTCCTTCTGTGATATCGGTAATGGCTCTTAAATGATCCTCCAACTGTGGTAACCAACAAGGCAGATGAATGAGAGAGATTCTACTGAGTAATGTCGTTATATGATAAGATAATCAACGAAGGAAATAAAGAATTCTTTTACTTACTGATGACAGGAAAGGATCCGGTCTTCCAATTTTGTACAAGATACCTATAACAGCAACCTTGCCATCTGCGCTCTCATGAACCAAGTGCACCTCTAGATCATACCTGAAATGTTTAATTTGAAGGGAAGAAAACTTTTCTCATAAGTAATTTGTTTTCCTTTTTATTCTTGTTGTTGGGTCTATGATCAAGGAAGAGAAAAGAAATTGTATATTACCTCCTGCCATTGATGGTGTGTTCCGAAGGTGAGTGCCAATGGACTTGTTGGAGTGCATACTCAATACCATTGATCTCTATAGCTCCAGCTTCACCTTCCCATCTCAACTGCAATTATGGTAAAATGATCTTTAATATGATAAGAAAATGAGAAGGAACACTTTTTTTTTTTTTTGGTTTGTGCAAGTTTAGAAATATGAAAGATCATCCCATTTCTAAGGCACAAATCACAAACTATAATTAAGATTTATGAATTCATCATATTTTTATTTGCGAATTTTTCGGATTACCATAAACCTATCAACCATGATAGTAAGAATATATTAATTTCTTAATAATATATATATAAGCATATAAAAATTGCTATTTTACCAGCCGCCTGTAACAGCTCACCTAATACAAACTTTTCATGTCACATTTAACAATGATTAAATTTAAAATCATGGAGTAAGTGAAGCCGACATCATAACATATGTATGGCCATAGTTAAGATAAGATGATCTTTTCATTACCATCATGTCATGGCCTCTATTTTTCAGAGTGGCATTGCTTGGCTTGTAACTTTTCTTGAGCCTCCCCAAATAGGACACTATTCTAACTCTTTCATTCAACATATCAATCGGAGATTGCATTGTTCCATTGCTACAGGCACCCCAATCTGGATGAATCTCTCCCCATCTTGCTGGCCCATTTTCGCTATTTTCACTGTAACTGAACTCACTTTCATCCTCTGCAAGCATCAAGAAAAGAAAAATGAAAACTAAACAAACCGCAAATCAGGGAATATGGGATAATAAACGCCAAGCTTGATGACTTACCAACTTCTTGAGATGTTGCTGGGCATGAATACAATACAAGAACAATGAAGAAAATGCAAGCCAAGAGTTGGGTTGGTAGCTTTGCCATCTTTGTTATTGTAGCTTTTAAGAGACTTTGAGTTGATCAAGGAAATGAGGAATGCCAAGGGAGAGGCAGCTTTATATAGTTTATTTCTCCTTTGAAAATGTTGCAAAAAGGTTTCTTGGGGGATTAAATTTCTTCTGAATATGCCTTTTGGGATACAAATATGAACACAAGAAATCAACAATAAGTTGATGGCCAAACCATTTTTATTAGTAATACTATATTATTCGAAGAAAACCCAAGTAGTCTTCGTAGTGACATGTGCTTTTTCTTCTGCTTTGTCTTGTCTCAAAACTATGCTTCCTTCCAGTGACGTCTAAGGTGACGATTTACAAAATGGTTTTTTAATAGAGTTTTTCTATCAATAAAAGCGTGCATATTTTCATTTTCATATAGCTTTCTAATTAAATTCCTGGAAGTTTAATTGAAAGCGAAAATACGACAAATAATTATAAAATAGAATTTGTTGGTGTCTTTTATTGACCTTCCTCTATCATGATCTTCTTTGATGAAAACTCTGGGGCGAATAGGCTGCAGTGTTAAAAAGAACGGCCAAGAAACATTTGAATTGAATTATCAGTTCAAATAGTGTTCAAATATTCAAACCAATATTTATAAAAATATTAAAAGAATAAAAATTTAATCACAAGAAAATATAATTAAGCATATGATATAATAACATAGCTTGATCAGTGTTGTACGGCACGAATTTTCCGAGAGGCTGAATTTTGAGAGTCAAAAGAGGAACTTGACCAATCGAATTAAGTACAAGTAAATTTTAATTTTCAACTCCAAAACTTTAAATTAATCTATTATTAAGATGATTGGTGCAACTATAAAGAACCCTTTAATTATCTTTGAAATCTTAATAATACTTGATTATCAAGTCATTACCTACTGCCATTATCGTATGCAATGTCTCTGGCCTTCTTCCCTTATTTAATCTAGCTTCAATAATTTTTGACACGCAGAATTTAATCTTTTTTTATTTTTTAATTAAAAGTAAAATATAAAATTATTTAAATTTGAAATCAAATATAATTTTTTTTACCACTCGATTAAATAATTGTTCCGAATCTATATATAATTCATGAATTTCAGTATCTGCCAATTATAGAATAGAAACTTCCAGGATTTGCCAAGGAAGTCCGAATGTTTCTAATATTGATTAAGTAATTCAATCTTGGCGGCCAAATTACTTCTTTGAACACAGCATGCTGCAATGAACTACCTTAATTAAATAAAGACCCTATCATCAATGTTGTTATCATGATACTTATTCGTTAATTTCATCTTAATTTGCTTAATTTTCAACCATCTATATAAATATCAACTCGTGGCGAATAACGATTCCCTGTCTGCCAGTAATTTCTTAGTCAAATATAATAATCTTAGCTTAAAGAAAAGTCCCAAATTTCTGGGAATCGATCATTGGAATAGTACCGAAATACTTTGTTAACTTTCAATGCTGCACATCAGCATTATATCATGAAAAGGCCTATAAAAGGCCTATATAGTTAAAAAATTCAATATAAATTTAAGTCATAATGATTTTGTTTTTAAATTTGATCGTTGAATGTAAATTTTAGAAAAATATAAATCGATATTAATATTAAACGACTATATGATTGACAAAACTTATTGTTTTAATAAAAATCTTAAAATTAATTACCCAAGATTTATAAAAATGACTGGTATAACAATCAACCAGATTTTCAAAAGGCAGCCATTATGTCAATATGCTTATGCAACCCTTATTGAACGTGTAATCTTGTCGAAGTGTTCAACAAATTCGATTATTTATGACAGATTTGATGAGATCACAACCCATATAAGTTTTTCCTGTTAACAATATTCTAGACATATGAACAACGTAGATGCTGAGTCTGTTTGAATATACTTGTCCAAGATGTTCATAAGATGACGTATACATATACTTGACCAAAGAAGGGTTTGTGTTTCCATTAAATGTTTGATATAATTCTCCTTCGGAGTACAACTATTACATCACGTTTGAAAGAAAATTTGGACTCCTTTGAGAAAAATGCTGGACACCCAGAGTCGGTCATAGCACACATGTTTCAAACATTTGGAAAGCTGAAATTGAAATATTTAACATAGAAGCTGCAAAGTTTCTACAAACAGTGCTAAAAAATTTTCACCCAAGAAGAAAATGGTGAACATATGCTTCCGGAATTGGAATGAATTTAAATATTTCTATCTGTTTTTCCTGGAAAGAAACTAGAGAAAGCTAGCTAGTAGCCATTGACGCGGTTTGGTATATTCGCAGTCATTGCCAGTTTCCCGGCCCTGCAAACGAAACTATTGCTTGTCTACCTAACTCTTAGTTTGTCGAAGTGACGGTAAAAAGCTCACCAATTTCATATCTCATATGGAGATATATTGAAGATTTGTTATCGTATTTCATATGAAGGTAGTGTGAAGGTTTATTATAATATATATATATATATATATATATATATATATGTAAAAATTTAAATTTATACTTACAAATTTTTTTTAAAACAAAACCATTAAAAGATTTAATTAAAATAAATAATATCTCACGAATTGAAAATGGATGTTTGCGAGAATATGTCGGTGCTTATTATAATGTGATTTTGGAAAAAAAAGAAAGGCATAATCCGTGACTAGTTGGAGAAATTAAAAGTCTTTACCTACCAGCCTGAATCAAACACCTGTTGTAAAATTCTTTATTTGCTTTGGAACATTTGACTTTTACTTCTGATTTATAAAAAAAATAATTTTCACAATATCCAAGTATGAGATATTGGCTTAGGTGTGCAATGCATGTTCGGGAATTGATGTTGCCCTTAATGACAACGGAGTGATACTTTCCATGTATTCAAGTTGTGTTAACGACAAAAAAATTCTGTTGATTCGATTTCTTTCACGTGTGCCTCAAATCTTCTGCAAAAATAACGGAAATCAGAGGGCGCAGGGATCTGTCCCTGCACGCGCACTCCGATGATTAAGTTAGAAAGCTGTGTTTCTGTATATAGGAGAAAGGAAATTTGTATAAACAAAATCAGAGAGATTCCAGTTTTTTCCGTCCTCCTCTTCAGAGTGCTCACCTGGTGTATTTATAGGTTTCTCCCGGGTCGGATCGGGCTTCACACTCTATCCGGGTTCGAGGGTGTCTTGAGTCTGAGGCCCAGGCGCGTGTCTGGGCTGCGACAGAGTCATTTGGTACTCTGTCGCGGTTTGGGACTGGACGACTTGTGGGTGAGTTCGACATGCGGCAGAGTATCCGTGAACCTCTGCTGCGGCATATGCGACAGAGCTTTGTCGCAGTACATGCGGTAGAGCTCTATCGCGATCTGTGCGGTAGAGGTCTATCGCGACATACAGTGTCGCACAGCGACTCTACGCAGAGTCTCTATCGTATAGAGACTCTGTCGCTATAACAGCAACGTGACTTATATTGTGCTTGACACGTGGCGGTCTCTGGTTGGTCGATCCTTGTACACGTGAACTTTGGTGATAGGACCACTATCAATTGCTCCCCACTCTTTGGTAGGAATATTTCCTGCGAAAGAGGATTCTTAATAGAAAGATATATTTTCGGAAAGAATTTTACATACCTTTCTGAGGCCTGACTATCACGACGCGAACGCGTCTCCAGTTCTTATGGCCTTTATGTTTCCATTGCCTGGCTATAGTAACGCAATTACTCTTTAGGCTCTTACAGCTGCTCTGATCCTTTACGCCTGGCCACAGTGACGCATTGCGCCTCAGGCTCTTACGGCTCGTCACGCCTGGCCACAGTGACGCTATTGCGCCTCAGGCTCTTACGGCTCGTCTGTTTTTCACGCCTGGCCACAGTGACGCTATTGCGCCTCAGGCTCTTACGGCTCGTCTGATTTTCATGCCTGGCCACAGTGACGCATTGCGCCTCAGGCTCTTACGGCTCGTCTGATTTTCACGCCTGGCCACAGTGACGCATTGCGCCTCAGGCTCTTACGGCTCGTCTGATTTTCACGCCTGGCCACAGTGACGCATTGCGCCTCAGGCTCTTACTGCTCGTCTGATTTTCACGCCTGGCCACAGTGACGCTATTGCGCCTCAAGCTCTTACGGCTTGTCTGAATCCCTATTTTCTTCCCTTGCAGAGTTTCCAGGATGCAGGTGTTGGGCCCAATCTTTTGTTTGATTCTGAATGGACCTTCCCAATTGACTCTGAATTTTTCGTCTTCCTTTAAGGCATTCGTGATATGCGACTTTTTGAGCACCAAATCTCCCTCGGACATTGGTCTATCTCTCACCCGACTATTATAGTAGTTGACCACCCTCTGATGATAGGATGCCAACCGAATAGCCGCGGTTTCTCTATACTCATCAAGCAGATCTAGGCTTTCCCTTAGTGCTTGTGAATTCTCTTCTTCCACTAAAGGCACCACCCTGGGTGACAGCGCTCTAATTTCCACGGGAATCAATGCACCACCCTTACCTCTCGGGGTTGTACCATCTTCATTACTTCTTCTTGAGCCACATATTTATTGGCTCTAGCAAACAGGTTGGAAAGTGTCGTCGGCTGGTCGAGGGAGAGGGATTCTTGCAACTTTTCAGACCTCGTCCCCTGCAACATTGCAGCCATGGCTACTCCTACCGGTAGATCTTCAACCTCCAAGGTTGCATCTCGGAAACGATCTACGTAGCTCTTCAAGGATTCTTTATTCCCTTGTTTCAGAGTGAGTAGGTAAGTAGCGTCATTCTTTCTCTGGCTATTAATCATGAAGACTTGCAAAAATTCATTTCGCAATTGGTCGAAAGATGAGATGGACCCTTCGCTCAACCCATTGAACCACTTCAGAGCGTGCCCGGACAATGTGAGCGAAAAAGTTCTGCACATAATTTCGTCTTCCCATCCATGCAGCAACATGAGGGACTCATAACTCTGTATGTGGTCGTAGGGGTCTGCTTTGCTTGTGTAAGTGGCCATAGAAGGCATCTTGAACTTCTTCGGCAAAGGTTTGTTCATGATTTCCGGATTGAACGGAATCCTCCTTTTTTGACTATCATCCGGAGGCACCAGTTTTCTCTTTTTCAAAATCCTTTGGACAACTTTTTTCACGTTTTCCGACCTTTGAACCGAGTATGCTACCCTCCCTTTGGGTCTAGAAGAGTCCGAGTGGTAAGCACTCCTTTCAGCACCTCCCATTCCGGGATTTGATCTTGTACCCTCGAAATAGTCTCGGGTGTCGGGACCCTTCCGTCTTCGTCGCTCCCCAGACCTATGATCTGCGGGTGAGCTCTGCCGCCTACGTGCTGCCGGTGAGCTCTGCCGCCTATGTGCCGCGGGTGAGCTCTGCCGCATATGTGCCGCGGGGGAACTCTGCCGCCTATGATCTGCGGGCGAGCTCTGCCGCCTATGTGCTACGGGTGAGCTCTGCTGCCTGCGATCTGCAGGTGAGCTCTGCCGCCTATGTGCTGCGGGTGAGCTCTGCCGCCTGCGATCTGCGGGTGAGCTCTGCCGCCTATGTGCCTCGGGGGAACTTTGCCGCCTATGATCTGCGGGCGAGCTCTGTCGCCTATGTGCTACAGGTGAGCTCTGCCGCCCGTCTCCTGCGGGAGAACTTTACCGCCTATGATCTGCGGGCGATCTCTGCCGCCTATGTGCTACGGGTGAGCTCTGCCGCCTGCGATCTGCGGGCGAGCTCTGCCGCCTATGTGCTACGGGTGAGCTCTGCCGCATGCACTCTGCAGGAGAACTCCGCCGCTTGTGCTCCACGGGAGAGCTCTGTTCAGTAAGGTCTGCGGCAGCATCCGCTTCTCGTAACCTCGCCACAGGGCGATTCCTTTGAAACGCCGTAGAGTTTACTCTCAAAGTCGTTGCAGGGTTATCCTCCAAATTCGCGGCAAAGTTCAAAATCCGTCCAGCGGCAGTATTCTGCGTCCCTTCAACTTGTCCAGTATTCACCATGGTGGAGGGTTGGCCCTTCTCGCAGGTCTACCTCGGGGTGTTCTCATCCACCATTTGCTGCACTTCTGGGGGTAAGCTAAACTGCGGGAGAGCGTTTTTGAAGAAGTTCACCATAGCTTTCAACGCTGTCGTCATCTCCTCATTCTTACGCTTCAGAGCCTGAAATTTCTTCATAGAAATCGAGGCCACTCTGCCACCCTTTTCCTTCTGCCTCTGTCCTTGCTCTGATCTGACAGGGGGACTTACAGAATTTTGCTCCCCTGTCTCCCCTGCTGTAGAACGTGTCCTCACCATTTTAATAGGGAATCTGACTTTTTGTTCTGATTCCCACAGACGGCGCCAATTGATGTTGCCCTTAACGACAACGGGGTGATTCCTTCCATGTATTCAAGTTGCGCTAACGACAAAAAGATTCTGTTGATTCGATTTCTTCCACGTGTGCCTCGAATCTTCTGCAAAAACAACAAAAATCAGAGGGCGCAGGGATCTGTCCCTGCACGCGCACTCCGATGATTAAGTTAGAAAGCTGTGTTTCTGTATATAGGAGAAAGGAAATTTGTATAAACAAAATCAGAGAGATTCCAGTTTTTTCCGTCCTCCTCTTCAGAGTGCTCACCTGGTGTATTTATAGGTTTCTCCCGGGTCGGATCGGGCTTCACACTCTATCCGGGTTCGAGGGTGTCTTGAGTCTGAGGCCCAGGCGCGTGTCTGGGCTGCGACAGAGTCATTTGGTACTCTGTCGCGGTTTGGGACTGGACGACTTGCGGGTGAGTTCGACATGCGGCAGAGTATCCGTGAACCTCTGCTGCGGCATATGCGACAGAGCTTTGTCGCAGTACATGCGGTAGAGCTCTATCGCGATCTGTGCGGTAGAGGTCTATCGCGACATACAGTGTCGCACAGAGACTCTACGCAGAGTCTCTATCGTATAGAGACTCTGTCGCTATAACAGTCACGTGGCTTATATTGTACTTGACACGTGATGGTCTCTGATTGATCGATTATTGTACACGTAAACTTTGATGATAGGACCACTATCAAGAATGATATGCAGAGAAACAAACCCTTGTTAGATATGAAAAATAGCTAATTAACGTCATTAAGTTAAGCTTCTGACCTGCAGGGCCGGCAGAGAGCTTGGCCTGGAAGTCTGTGCCCCCGGAGTTGTTGTGAATAATGGAACCATCTCTTAAATACTTTCTATATTGTGTTTGACCCCAAACTTTCAGATGGTATATAGGTTATCTATTTTCAATGGATCGTGCCAAAAATTAATTGTTCTTACTATTGTGGGATTGTGGCAGGTTACTAACCAAGCTGTTAGCCATCAGGGTTTCACACAGTTTCAAGGCCAATTAATCGGAATTGTGCTAAGGGTTCGATCAATAATAGAGTTAACATTAATTACTTGTAACCACAAGAAATTGAATTTGATCCACAATAAGTGGTGTACACGCAGTTTTTCAACGCAAAAATGCTAGCTTTTTGCGTGATACTTGGGGGAATAGTGAGAAAGATTGAACCTAAAGCAAAGGGTCAGAGGGTTTAACTTGTTTCTTGATTAAGCTTTTTAGTTCATCAAGCACTGTAATCACAAACACTTTGGCTAAGCTGGTAACACTGTAATCTGCGAGGAAGAAAAAGGATTGCGAGAGTTATAATTCGAACTCTAAACATATTAATTGTTATAATTTTAAGAGTATTAATATGAATTATTTGACTTAAATTTTAAATTTATTATCAAAATAAATTGTTAAAATAGTGGTTTGGGTGCCATCGGATTTGATTTAGATATGAAATCTTTGATAGTCTGGTACTGGAAAGGTGCCGTTATTGTCCAATAAGCTGAAAATTGGACTTTAAATCAATTACTTCAAAGTTCTTGACTATTGCAAAGGGACAAGTAGAAAGTTGTTGTAAAATTTCCAAGTCCCCTAGCAGCTCTCTTTAGTTGCAAACCTAACTAATTTATGCTACGCCAAGACAATAATAATGCAAATTCTAAGTCCTAACCAACTTCATTTCAAATCATGAGTCTTTTAACATTTCATCTGGCCTTGATGATTTTGGCAACAACTGCATATAGAAGGTTAAACATATATATTAATTTGCACACAGCGGTCAACATTAATGAAGGTTATTTATTTATTATGTCCAATTAGTCAAGCAATATTAATATATATTAATATACATGGTTTGAAATTACTAGGGTATATTTTCTCCATGGGTGAATGTATTGTAACGTTACAGGAGGTGAATTCTTCGGATGTGAAACATGGATGGTTCTCTTAACCCTGTTAGATCTACAATTGGGTCTGATCAATTGGGCAAAGACATGGGATTTGGGTGGATTAGACTATAAGCCTGCATTACTTGGGCTGATCAGTTTGGAAAAAAACAAGAGTATTTGGTTGTGGAAACAAGGGGCATTAATCTTACCGGTTACCATATTCATAGATCCCAATAATTAAGGGCCATCAACTTAGCCTATTAGTGGTAAGATTAGAGGGAAGGTATAATTGCTGCAGGCAAAATTAACATTTCTGATAATAATTACCAGGGTGACATTACAATAATTCCTGACTTTAATTAACCAGCAATTGTCATTTGCCAATCCTTGGATTTGATGTATGATGCATCCAGCTAAAGACAACTAGATAAGAATGTCCCTCCTCATCTCATGCACTGAACTCGATCTGTGAGTAGTGGAACCTAGTTTTCACCCAGAAAATGTTGCTTATATTCAGTTCCAACCACGTGTTAGACTAAGAGAGATGGAACCAGAACCCAATGATGCATGAAAGGGTTTCGATCAAGTAAGCTTTGATTTTCTATTATAGAAGCCTGAGCCTTCAATTTCGGAATTGTAGAGTAATTCTTGATTATGTTGATTTTGTTCCTTGATCACTGACTTTGGTGTTTATCAAGTACTACTCTTTGGTTGCTTTCGCTTCCTCAGGTGCCACGAGGCTTAGAGCCAAAGATCTTTTGATTGCTTTTGCTGTCTTTTTAAGCTAATGATGTGTTATGTGTGTTCCAATAAGCTGCAATATTGGTGTGAATCAAATCCTCCAAAGTTCTACAAAACCATTGATGGAAGTATCTGTAGCATTGCAATTGGCTTCAATAATTCAGCCCATTAAACTTTATAAAATGCCAAGGGATCTTTTATGGCTTGAAAGAGATCCTTTTCTAAATTTATATATATATATATATATATATATATATATATATATATATATATATATATATGTATATCAGTTGTGGGTGATATGAATAAAAAGTAGTTGCACACTTTCACTAAGCAAAACTTTGAGAACTAACATATGATATCATGCAGCCATGTCAATAGTGAGCACTGACCTTCTATTTTCTTCTGCAAAAGCTCCAGATGGCCTTTTTTTTTTTTTTTGGAAAGGAGAATTCGAACCCTTTTCTTTACATGAGATACATATACCTATAATCGAACCAAATGTTCATGTATCATGAAAATAATTTTAAGTAATGATTAAGATTTGACCTAACAATTATTATCAATATTTACGAAGAATTAAGTTCATAATTCGAATTCTCTTTTTCCTTTATACATCCGTGAACAAAAAAAAAAACCTAGTTTCAAGTGAATAATGCAGGAAGGAAAATGGTTATAGGCATTCTGGAAAGCTATGTTTCAGATCAGGCTGCCAAGCAATTAGACATACTCATCAGATATGTAAACAGAAGATTGATTTGAAAGCAAGTAATCATGAAATTCAATCCAACCTCAGCAGAAATGTTTGAGCTTCAAGAAACTTCAGGGGATACTGTTTTTTAGGTCACTATGCTATAATTTGACATCACCATGGCAATAGAACATCCATTCCTTATCGTGCTTCATTGACTTTTGCATCAATTATATCCACTCGTAATGGAGTTTTCCTATTTATAGCTACTGCCAATGTGGACAAAAAGTTTCTTTCAATCCCATCATTTTAACCTAATTTTAAAACATCTTCTTCGCACAATTTGATCATTCCACTTACTCTTGCCTCATCTGGTGGAGATCCCATCACCAAATTTACATTAATTCTCTCTGATATCAATGACATGAAACCTACCATGTCTCCTTATATAGGGCTTAGCTTTCCTCTCCTCCTCCCTGGTTCTTCCAAGGTCACCAACTTAATCCTTAATTCATTTTCTCTACTTGAGTAAGTTAATTAATTGCTCATCAAACATTTGTAACTTTGATAGTTTTGGTTTGTGATCAGAGATGTCTCACTTTTTTTATTTTTATAGACTGGAAAAGCTAGGCAATGGGTGCAAGAATGAGGGTTCTGGCTCTTGCTTTAGCAGTGCTGTTGATGGCGAGTTCCTGCTTGGCTGCAAACAGAAAAGTTATAAAAGCTGATGTGCTCAAGCATGAAGACACCATTGTCCATGGCCGCCAGATGCTTGATGATGGCGGCAATGCCAAAGACGGCTATCCGCCAAGCAGTGTGGACAACCACCATTTCATTCCTAGGCAGGATTTCAATAACTACCCTGGTGGTGGTGGAGATGGAAATGGGTGAACTAACGAGATCAGTAATATATGGTAATGGTGTGAGGAATAATAACTATCGACCATGTTCAGATCGTATATTATAAGATATTACTTCTTCTTTAATTAGGTTTTTCGACCGTATATCTCTGTTATCTAAACAGTTTCTGTACTGTAGTACGCACGTACGTACCTTGTATCATTGTTCTGGTTTTAGTATTATAAATCTATTGTTATATAAACGAAGGATATAATATAATTTGCATGCATGCATAGCGAGCCGCATCGCATGAGATGACCATGGAGAACAAGGCTGGCTTCCTAGCCATTTTCACGACTTGGGTTTGCCTGATGGGCTGCCAAACTGAATCGGGTCAGCTTTGCACAAACAAGATTACTTCGATTGTGGGCCATTTTGTAAAAACGCAAGCAGAAACAAGATTGCTTCGATTATGACCAATGCTAATTCCTAAGCTAATTAAAAGCCCAAGAGATCCTTACTCTTATCATGCATGCATCCAAAATTCTTGACATTATTTGACTAAAATCTAAACTATGCCTCATCATAATCATTAATTCACTTTATAATCAACAGTTGAAACTAAACAGCAGAGTTCTCTGTTTCTTTAGTCTGGATCATAATGGAGGATGGAAATTAAATTTTACTTATGTAAAGATTGATGCAAGTTGATAGTTTATACTAATATTTTTTTCATGCAAGGATTATGATCAATGTCACACTGGGGCTAGGTTAGCTCTGAAAATAAATGAAACGGTTAATGGTTAATTGAAGTTAGGCAAATGAACTGCAAAACATAATTGGCTTAGGTTTCATGTTTAATATAGAGAAAAGTTTTGGTGCATCGGTAAAATTTATATTTTTGTGACTTGAAGATCATAAATTCTAACAAAAATAATATATTTCTTAATACAAAAGTAAGATTGTATACAATAACTTTTCTTATACTTGATAATGCGAGCCTTGTGCAGTAAATTACTTTTTTTTTTAGTTAAAAAAACTATCGCATAATAATAGAGGCGAAGGATTATAAAAAATTGAAATTTTAATATTAAACTTAGAAAAAATCACATTTAAAAAAACAAGGACGAACCAATTGATTTTGACTTTCTTTAGTTTTGATAACATTTAAAGATTTCATTGTCTGCTAATCAGTACTACTAATTTATTCCTATTTCATTGGATCTCCCTGTTTATATTTTTCTTTTATGGCGTATAAACTAACGCTGTTCGCTTAATAAATAAAAGAAGATTGCTAATATTCCTCCATTGAACATAAGCTCGTGCGGACGTTGAAGTTGCAGCTAATTAAAATGGAAAGTTGGCAACTCCTGTGCGACAAATTAAAGACAATCGAGACTGAACTTTGGAATCCCAGCGTTACCAAAGTAAGCATTGGAATACGGTGTTCGATGTTCGTAGGCCGTAGCACGAGTTATAGCCATGGACGCGAGTCTTAAAAGGGCTTAATTAATCCTTTTTAATATCCACCGAACCCAAAGCTAGCTAGGGCGTGGAATTTTCATAATGGAGTTATAGCCATGGACCATCACTAAGCGCTTGATTAAAGGCTTAATCAAAACTCAAGAGGTCCTTAATTGTTGAAACCCAATCCAAATTAATAACGCCAGTAGGCCATGAAACCAATCACTGATGGTCGCCTTTCACAATAATAATATCAATATATCCAGCCCCAGAGAAGTCCGTAAGTTGAATGGTGAACCCTAATTAACAACCCAGATGAAAGAAAAAAAGAAAGAAAGAAGGAAACAAAAAATATAATGTTAAAGTCCATATGAACCTTGAGCTCAAAAGACAGCAAGTTAGCCATTAGGTTTATAGTCGTCCAAGACCTAATCTCCTGACCGCGTGATGATCACGTTGATCAATTCGGACATCGAGCTGCACACATAGTAGGATGGGACTCAACATTAGAATATCAATGTAAGAGAAAGGTGAAAGACAAATAAGACGAGATATCTCATGTTTAGAATCTCTTTATTCCTCTGATTCTAAACTTTTCTTTATATTTTTCTCTGTATTTAGGTAAAGATTGATTTGAGCATCAAGAAAAATTTTAGAATCTTAACTTCAGCGTTTCTTGATCTTGCTGTATTGCTTACATGAATTTAGATTTTCTAAACTTATTCACTCGATTTTATATCTTGAAAGGAAATTAGTAGGCGCAAAATCACCTCAACAGTAATCATGAAATATTATATTTCTTTTCTAAATGTAACACTGTTTCATGAGTAAAGCAATAGTAGGAAAAATATTTCCTTCGATCCTTCTTATTCAAGGAAGAGTTGATATATGGTTTATCGAAGAAAGACAACAGAAATTAACTAGGTTTGTTATGCACAGTACTCTTAACTTTCAGCCAAACAAAAATTAAATGCTTTTTGCTGCATGGCTTAGTTAAAATAAGAAAATGTTCTGGGAAAATAGTTTTAAGTTTTTTCATGTCCAATTGTAGTAGTGAATGTATTTCTATTCCAATATATAGGATGAAACAATCGAAAAATTAAAATTATTGCTAGCAACTAAATCAATAGATATATTTCTAAATAAAATTATTACTATATAGTATATTGTAACCAAAACAAATAGTACTATTATTGATAGGATGTATATTAAACATGTTAATTGTCATATTTTTTTCATGATTTAGATTATTTTATATGCTTAATTTTTAGATTTGACTTATACATTGTATTTTGTATTATTGGATGAAGGGATAAGAGCAAAATGAACTAAAGTTGCAAATTTTGTTAGGTGCAAATCAAGTCTCACAACCGGATGATGTCGTAGTGTTAGACGTTGGCACGTTTAAGTTTGTGATAAGAAATACAATTCAAATGTTTGAATTCAAGTCAAACTTCCTCAACTGTGATTAAATTTGACTTAACCAATTTGAGGATGTCAAGTAGATGATTTTAATTATTGATTAAGTGACATGGCATGGTTTTTTTGGGCAAAAAATAATTAATGATCAAAGAAGAAAAGAAGTTTACTTGTAATTAAATTCAATTAGAGAAGTTTCCTTTAGAAAAAAAATCTAGGGTTAAGATATTTAGAATACATATATAAGGCTAAGAGGAGGACAACTACATATATTCGACTATTCTATTTTTCTTTAGGCAATCAAAGACTTTTTTTTTATGTTTTTCTCTCAGCTCTATAGTTTGCTAAACTATTTAGTCCAGTCAAAATATAATTAAAAATTTGAGTTCTTCAAGAATTGTGAGATCTAATTAGTTTTTATTTTGTTCTTTTATATCTTTGGTATTTATATATCTTTTATACTTGTTGAAATTATTGTTTTGATTGATTGTGCAAAAATGTCCCTTTGTTCAATTGTCAAGATAATATATCACCAATTAGAAACTTGAATTCGTAATTATTTGAGTATTCTAATATTAGTGGTAAATAATATAATTGATTATAAAGAAGTTTTCAATTCTATGTTATGAGTAGTTTCTCTAATATTTAATGTTGTTGGTAAATTAAAACTTAAGATCGTATCTAAGGTTGTTTACTGGCAAGAGAAATAATTAGAGATTGTATCATCATTATCGAAGAAATAATGAGAGACAAGTTGTTAGGTCATACCAATAACCATAACCAATTTGATAAAAATTAAATTAAAAGAATTTATCATTGCATCAATGATCAATTTTGTGAATCCATTTTAAAATTGTTCCTTCGGTTTGACGCTTTCAACCTATTGATTTCTTTTTCACTCTTTTCGTTTACAGAAAACTAAATCTATCAACATATTTTTTCTTTTCATTATTGTAGATAAATAAATCTAACCAATTTATGTGGAAAATAACATTATTCATTTATATTACAGTTTTAATTTATTTTTTATTAGAAATTTAATTTGTTAATCTCGATAGCTACCAATTATGAAAAATAATCTTCAATGGAAGCGTACTATTTTTTTCATATTAAAGTTGATAGTAAAATTTATAAAATACAAATTATCACATGCTCATTATTAGGATTATAAAATTAAAAAATTTAACATATAATTATTACATGCACTCTTGACAACCTTATAATTTATAAGTTTAATTGTGGAGTTTAAAAATTTGATCATCAATACATTAATAATCTTTATTATAACTAATATATTATACAAATCGTTTGTAAGGAAAGAAAAGTAACGTGTTTTAGGAGTAACTAGTTTATTACAATATACCAATTTTATACTTTAATGGTAATTATATCTATATTGATACATAATCAACATACCAAGAGAAAAAAAAAAACTCTAGTGGTAATTAAAGTTTATGCACCAAATCTATCTATAAATTGTAGCACAAGTTCTCATCCATCCCATTCTAAACACAAGATATTGTCATTTGTTTCAATGGCAAACACATTGCTCTTTACTTCTTTTCTTTTATTATTCTCACTCATCTTTTCTCCTTTGCTCACAAATGCTCTCTCGCGTAGGTTCCCACCACCACCTCCACCCTCACCTTCACGCCCGCCTCCTCCACCTTTATCTCAATCTTCACCCCCACCTCCTCCTCCACCTCCATCGTTATCCTCACCTCCTCTGCCTCCACCTCAACACACACTCCAACCTCCACCTCCACCCTCACACTCACCTTCTCCGCCTCTAACTCAACCTTCACCCCCACCTCCGCCTCCTTCTCCTACGTTACCACCACCACCTCCTAAATTCCCACCACCACCTCCGCCTCCTGCGTTTCCACCACCACCTCCAAAGAAGTCTACCCCACCTCCGCCTCCTACATTCCCACCACCACCTCCAAAGAAGTCTACCCCACCGTCGCCTCCTACCTTCCCACCACCACCTCCAAAGAAGTCGACCCCACCACCACCTCCAAAGAAGTCTACCCCATCGCCGCCTCCTACGTTCCTACCACCACCTCCAAAGAAGTCTACCCCACCGCCGCCTCCTACATTCCCACCTCCACCTCCACCGTCACACTTACCTCCTCCGCCTCTATCTCAACCTTCACCCCCACCTCCGCCTCCTTCTCCTACGTTACCACCACCACCTCCTAAATTCCCACCACCACCTTCGCCTCCTACGTTCCCACCACCACCTCCAAAGAAGTCGACCACACCACCACCTCCTACGTTCCCACCACCACCTCCAAAGAAGTCGACCCCACCACCACCTCCAAAGAAGTCTACCCCACCGCCGCCTCCAACGTTCCCACCACCACCTCCAAAGAAGTCTACCCCACCGCCGCCTCCTACATTCCCACCTCCACCTCCACCGTCACACTTACCTCCTCTGCCTCTATCTCAACCTTCACCCCCACCTCCGCCTCCTTCTCCTACGTTACCACCACCACCTCCTAAATTCCCACCACCACCTCCGCCTCATACGTTCCCACCACCACCTCCAAAGAAGTCCACCCCACCTCCGCCTCCTACATTCCCACCACCACCTCCAAAGAAGTCTACCCCACCGCCGCCTCCTACATTCCCACCACCACCTCCAAAGAAGTCTACCCCACCTCCGCCTCCTACGTTCCCACCACCACCTCCAAAGAAGTCGACCCCACCACCACCTCCTACGTTCCCACCACCACCTCCAAAGAAGTCGACCCCACCACCACCTCCAAAGAAGTCTACCCCACCGCCGCCTCCTACGTTCCCACCACCACCTCCAAAGAAGTCTACCCCACCGCCGCCTCCTACATTCCCACCTCCACCTCCATCGTCACACTTACCTCCTCCGCCTCTATCTCAACCTTCACCCCCACCTCCGCCTCCTTCTCCTACGTTACCACCACCACCTCCTAAATTCCCACCACCACCTCCGCCTCCAACGTTCCCACCACCACCTCCAAAGAAGTCTACCCTACCTCCGCCTCCTACGTTCCCACCACCACCTCCAAAGAAGTCGACCCCACCGCCACCTCTTACATTCCCACCACCACCTCTAAAGAAGTCTACCCCACCGCCGCCTCCTACATTCCCACCACCACCTCCTACATTCCCACCACCACCTCCGCCTCCTACGTTCCCACCACCATCTCCAAAGAAGTCAACCCCACCGTCGCCTCCGCCTCCTTCTCCTACGTTACCACCACCTTCGCCTCCTACGTTCCCACCACCACCTCCAAAGAAGTCTACACCACCACCGCCTCTTACATTCCCACCACCACCTTTAAAGAAGTCTAGGCCACCGCCGCCTCCTCCTCCTGCATTCCCACCACCACCTCCAAAGAAGACTACGCCACCGCCGCCTCCTGCATTCCCACCACCAACTCCAAAGAAGTCTACCCCACCGCCGCCTCCTACATTCCCACCACCACCCCCGCCTCCTACGTTCCCACCACCACCTCCAAAGAAGTCAACCCCACCACCGCCCCCTATGTTTCCACCACCATCTCCAAAGAAGTCGACCCCACCACCGCCTCCTACGTTCCTATCGCCGCCTCCAAAGAAGTCTACCCCACCGCCACCTCCTATGTTTCCACCACCACCTCCAAAGAAGTCTACCCGACCTCCATCACCAAGGAGGTCGTCACCACCTCCATCACCAAGGGGTCCTCCGCCACCTCCATTGTGAAGAAATACTCTACCAACCACATCTCCAAACAACCAATACTCATCTCCATGAGACTCGATGGGGATGGTTTGGATTGATGATATCAATAAGGTTTCATGTTACGGTTTCAAGGAAAATGAAATAAGTTGGTTGCTTGCTTATGTAAATCTCTCTTATGTAAGCTTTCAATTCTAACAAAACAATAATATGAAATAAATTGTATAAAAGCTTTCATGAAATATATTAAATATATAATATATCAACCACGGAGAACAACTCTTGTCCTCGGAAAACATTCTTAATTTCTAAACATGTTCAATAATCTCAATTTAGAATAGTTACTTTTCACATTCTACCTTAATTAATTTCTATCACTATTTTCTAATGTTTTAATTTAATTCATGACACAATATGTACAAACAATGAAATGAGATAAGCTCTAATATACTTAACACTAAGGTCATGATGAGTTCACATTTTTTAAACTTATTTTAATTTAATTTCTTTCCTTCTAGAAATATGTAGTTAATTTGATCAATTAATCTTAACTATCTATTTGTTATTTACACATGCAGTGATTGGGTAAAATTATATTATAAGCTAAGTAGGATACAAAAAAGTCTTGGACCATAAATATAAAAAGAGAGAATCGCAGTGTGTTGTCCCCAAGCTAATTGCCCAGCTATCGACTTCCAACAATACTGCTGTTCGCTGTTCCCTTGCCTCTGCTAAGGGAAAACCGTTTCCATTTTGTTTATTAGACTATTAATTAGTGTCAGCATCAACAGACCAAATTTGTCATTAATAATAATAAGTCTTCATCAAGTTGCAGTTTCAGGATATGTATACACACGTTTAGATTATTTTGCGCGTTACCCATAGTTTTTTAAGATTCAAAGCTACATGAACAAGTCTAAATGGTCTTGATTCTTGAAAGGGAAAAGAAATTGAGGATGGCTTCGAAACATGCTCCATTATTCAAATCATTCTTTGCGTGCGTGAGGAGAGGAAGATAAAAAAAGAGTTTTACGATCATCACTTTATCATGCATTTAGTACGAAGTGTGAGTTGACGAGTATGGCAGTCGGATAGCAAATGTTAGAGGCTTGTCACAGGTGATCAGGAAGCTAAACAGTGGACGACCTTGAACCGGGTGATTGATTTGTTAATTTCTAGGACAAAAGTCAACATGGGCTTAACAATATATATACAAGAAATTTAACAGCTACTGTAGTGATGTCCATTGTTTTTTTTCCCCTTTCTATTGGGTATTATCAACGAATCTAATTCTGTTGCTTAGAAAATAGATAAAAATGTATATATACAAGAAATTGTCTCGTAGATGAAGTATTATCTTGTTCTTATATATAAGAGCAAGGTCCCTAACTACAGCAAAGCAACCTTCATAATATTTCAGTTTATGAAGAGTTACGCTTGGCACGTACCAGGCAAAGGCGATCGAACAATGTTTAATCTTGAACCATGCACCAGGCTGATAGACGACGTAAAACCCACAACTCAGCACAGTAAGTCATCACAACAATCAATCAGATTCTTGCTAAGCTGAGCCTAGCTAGAGTCTCCAGGGAAAGTTTGCTATGAAGAAGATATTATACAAATATTAATTAAGATTGATCCATTTGAATCATGACATTTCGCTGGAAGAATTTGGCCCCCATGTTTATGTTGAGTTAGGTATTTCTTGAGGAGCATAGGACTTTGGCGTCAATTAATATGCGTAATGTTTATTTATAGTCCATTAATTAATGTGGCAGCAAAGAGGATTAACATAATTTTTTTTGTTAAAATCCTTCAACGTGAAACTGAAGTCCTCAGCCTCTCCAAACCGTTCTACATACATCACAAACCAATACCTTTCCTAACTAGGCAAAGCTAGCACTTGTTTTCTTAGCTTCTCTTTCCTTCTTCTTACCTAATTTCTTCTCCTTATTTTGTTAATTAAGTGTAAATAAATTGTCATTAGAATTTTTAAACTTTATAAATGAAGTTAATTGGTAACACATATCTTATAAAAATATTAAAAAATATTTTAAAAAATAAAATTGAATATGAGTCATCATTTTAATTTTGATTGTGAAATCTAAAATTTTATGTGTATATATATGAAGATAGGGAGAGAGTCATATAGAGGCGTAGATGTTAATTAATATTATGATTTTGTATGTGGGTCCATACATGGTTATTAGAGTATTTCGGAACAATTTGATAAAATTTTTAACTTGAAATTTTCATGTCCAAATCAAGAAAAACAAGATCTTTAAAGATGAGAAAATGTTACTTCTATGCCACAAAAATGCGAAGTTTGAATCGAGATATCATGGTTTACTTTCCATGGCCTCTGTTTGATGAAAATCAAAGCACAAGTAAGTCCATGTTTGGTTATTATGGCACCTCCTCATCGACCTCCATCACAAAGTTTGACAATTCTCGTATAGAACAGCTAGCTCAACTTGCAGAAAAAACAAAATTAAGCGAAGAAAACTACGAATTAAGTACAAATAGCACCACCCAGTTAAGGACCACCGTTAGGCTTTGCTTCGTAACGATGAGTTGTGACCCTGGACTGTGTCAGTAACCAACCCCTCATAGGCATAAAATCCCAATCCAAGTTTGACGTCGGCCTTGCAACCATATTTACAGTACGTATCAGTGCATGCACATGGACGCCCCCATCGCGCCAACACCACACCCCCCCCCCCCCCCCCCACCCCATATATATATATATATATAGCAATGAAAGAGAATTAATTACCCACGTTTCCAAGGTTGTACAAGAATGTGGGGACTGTGGAAATCACCTGGTCCATGCCCGCCTAATATATATATATATAGCAATGAATGACAATTAATTACTCACGTTTCCAAGGTTGTACAAGAATGTGGGGACTGTGGAAATCACCTGGTCCATGCCCGCCTAAGGTTAATTTTATGTTACTTGTTAGGGTTTCAAAAATAATTAAAAGTAAAAAAGCAACTCCTACAATGTTTTACAAGATGGGTTGGGCTCAGTGTAAGTTCCAATCATTAAAGCCTGGAAGATCCAGATGTGAGAATGAGCTAAAACTGAAGGGCATGGGCCATGGAGGTAAAGTTTCTAACCTGGCTTGCAATGGGTTCTAAAAGCCCAAATACTCTTGGAAATTGATTTCGGTGATAGGAGTGGCAGCCGACCTCTTTTAAGATGTTTGCAACGCGGCCAGCAAGAGTCTTGCTTTCCCACTCAAACAGTATGAAAATGTGTCAGGTAGGGTCTAAATTCCAATCTAAAACCACAATTCTAGTCGGAAGCGGATAACAAAAAAATTAATAAAATACTTGTTTATATTTTTCTATTCCATTGGATCTCCCTGTTTATATTTTTCTTTCATGGCTTATAAACTAACGTTGTTCGGTTAATAAATAAAAGAAGATTGCTAATATTCCTCCATTGAACATATGCTCGTGCGGACGTTGAAGTTGCAGCTAATTAAAATGCAAAGTTGGCAACTCCTGTGCGACAAATTAAGGACGAGCGAGACTGAACTTTGGAATCCCAGCATTACCAAAGTAAGCATTGGAATACGGTGTTCGATGTTCGTAGGCCGTAGCACGAGTTATAGCCATGGACGCGAGTCTTAAAAGGGCTTAATTAATCCTTTTTAATATCCACCAAACCCAAACCTAGCTAGGCCGTGGAATTTTCATAATGGAGTTATAGCCATGGACCATCACTAAGCCCTTGATTAGAGGCTTAATCAAAACTCAAGAGGTCCTTAATTGTTGAAACCAATCCAAATTAATAACGCCAGTAAGCCATGGAACCAATCACTGATGGTTGCCTTCACAATAATAATATCAATATATCCAGCCCCAGAGAAGTCCGTATGTTGAACGGTGAACCCTAATTGACAACCCAGATGAAAGAAAGAAAGAAAGAAAAAATATAATGTTAAAGTCCATATGAACCTTGAGCTCAAAAGACAGCAGGTTAGCCATTAGGTTTATAGTCGTCCAAGACCTAATCTCCTGACCGCGTGATGATCACGTTGATCAATTCGGACATCGAGCTGCACACATAGTAGGATGGGACTCAACATTAGAATATCAATGTAAGAGAAAGGTGAAAGACAAATAAGACGAGATATCTCATGTTTAGAATCTCTTTATTCCTCTGATTCTAAACTTTTCTTTATATTTTTCTCTGTATTTAGGTAAAGATTGATTTGAGCATCAAGAAAAATTTTAGAATCTTAACTTCAGCGTTTCTTGATCTTGCTGTATTGCTTACATGAATTTAGATTTTCTAAACTTATTCACTCGATTTTATATCTTGAAAAGAAATTAGTAGGCGCAAAATCACCTCAACAGTAATCATGAAATATTATATTTCTTTTCTAAATGTAACACTGTTTCATGAGTAAAGCAATAGTAGGAAAAATATTTCCTTCGATCCTTCTTATTCAAGGAAGAGTTGATATATGGTTTATCGAAGAAAGACAGCAGAAATTAACTAGGTTTGTTATGCACTGTACTCTTAACTTTCAGCCAAATGAAAATTAAATGCTTTTCGCTGCATGGCTTAGTTAAATGTTCTTGGAAAATAATTTTAAGTTTTTTCATGTCCAATTGTAGTAGGGAATGTATATCTATTCCAATATATAGGAGGAAACAATCAAAAATTTAAAATTATTACTAGCAACTAAATCAATAGATACATTTCTAAATAAAATTATTACTATATAGTATATTGTAACCAAAACAAATAGTACTATTATTGATAGGATGTATATTAAACATGTTAATTATTATATTTTTTTCTCATGATTTAGATTATTTTATATACTTAATTTTTGAATTTGACTTATACTTTGTATTTTGTATTATTGGATGAAGGGATAAGAGCAAAATGAATTAAAATTGTAAATTTTGTTTGGTGCAAATCAAGTCTCACGACCGGATGATGTCGTAGTGTTAGACGTGTGCACGTTTAAGTTTGTGATGAGAAATACAATTCAAATGTGTAAATTCAAGTCAAACTTCTTCAACTGTGGTTAAATTTGACTTGACCAATTTGAGGATGCCAAGTAGATGATTTTAATTATTGATTAAATGACATGACATGATTTTTTTTGGGCAAAAAACAATTAATGATCAAAGAAGAAAAGAAGTTGATTTGTAATTAAACTCAATTAGAGAAATTTCCTTTGGAAAAAAAAATCTAGGGTTAAGATATTTAGAATACATATATAAGGCTAAGAGGAGGATAACTACATATATTCGACTATTCTATTTTTCTTTAGGCAATCAAAGACTTCTTTTCTTTGATGTTTTTCTCTCAACTCTATAGCTTGCTAAACTATTTAGTCCAGTCAAAGAATAATTAAAAATTTGAGTTCTTCAAGAATTGTGAGATCTAGTTAGTTTTTATTTTTTTTATATATATTTATTATTTATATATCTTCTATACTTGTTGAAATTATTGTTTTGATTGATTGTGCAAAAAATGTTTATTTTTTCAATTGTCAAGATAATATATTACCAATTAGAAACTTGAATTCGTAATTGTTTGAGTATTGTAATATTATTGGTAAATAATATAATTGATTGCAAAGAAGTTTTTAATTCTATGTTATGAGGATATATAATCTAACTTAAATAAACTTATATATGTGTCTGTTGGTTAGAATTTGTAGTTTCTTTAATTTTTAATGCTGTTGGTAAATTAAAACTTAAGATTGTATCTAAAATTGTTTACTGATAAGAGAAATAAATAGAAATCATATCCTCATTATCGAAGAAATAATAAGAGACAAGTTGTTAGGTCATAATCATAACCAGTTTAGTAAAAATTAAAAGAATTCATCATTGCATCAATGATCAATTTTATGAATCCATTATAAAATTATTCATTTGGTTGGACGCTTTCAACATATTGATTTTTTTTTCATTCTTTTCGTTTACAGAAAACTAAATCTATCAGCATATTTTTTTCATTTCATTCTTGCAGGTAAATAAATCTAACCAATTTATGTAGAAAACGACATTACTCATTTATATTACAGTTTTAATTTATTTTTGAGCAAAAATTTAATTTGTTAATCTCGATAACTACCAATTATGAAAAATAATCTTCAATGGAAGCGTATTATTTTTTTCATATTAAAGTTGATAGTAAAATTTATAAAATACAAATTATCACGTGCCCATTATTAGGATTATAAAATTAAAAAATTTAACATATAATTATTACATGCACTCTTGACAACCTTATAATTTATAAATTTAATTGTAGAGTTTAAAATTTTGATCATCAATACATTAATAATCTTTATTATAACTAATATATTATACAAATTGTTTGTAAGAAAAAAAAAAGTAAAGTGTTTTTGGAGTAACTATTTTATTACAATATACCAATTTTATACTTCAATGGTAATTATATCTATATTGATACAAAATCAACATACCCAAAAAAAAAAAAACTCTAGTGGTAATTAAAGTTTATGCACCAAATCTATCTATAAATTGTAGCACAAGTTCTCATCCATCCCATTCTAAACACAAGATAGTGTCATTTGTTTCAATGGCAAACACATTGCTCTTTACTTCTTTTCTTTTATTATTCTCACTCATCTTTTCTCCTTTGCTCACAAATGCTCTCTCTTATTGCAATGAGCCATGTAAAAATGAAAACGATTGCATTGGTTTATTAATTTGCAACAGAGGAATATGCATTGATAGTCCTATCGTGACCATAAAAATTTGCCTTGGACTTCCACCTCGGAGGTTCCCACCACCACCTCCACCTCCAAGGTTAATCCCACCACCACCTCCACCCTCACCCTCACCTCCTCCACCTCCACCTCCACCTCCACCTCCACCCTCACCTTCACGCTCGCCTCCTCCACCTCCATCTCAATCTTCACCCCCACCTCCTCCATCCTCACCTCCTCCACCTCCATCTCAACCTTCACCCCCACCTCCACCCTCACCTTCACGCTCGCCTCCTCCACCTCCATCTCAATCTTCACCCCCACCTCTTCCACCCTCACCTCCTCCACCTCCATCTCAACCTTCACCCCCACCTCCACCCTCACCTTCACGCTCGCCACCCCCACCTCCACCCTCACCTTCACGCTCGCCTCCTCCACCTCCATCTCAATCTTCACCCCCACCTCCTCCACCCTCACCTCCTCCACCTCCATCTCAACCTTCACCCCCACCTCCACCCTCACCTTCACGCTCGCCTCCTCCACCTCCATCTCAATCTTCACCCCCACCTCCTCCACCTCCATCTCAACCTTCACCCCCACCTCCACCCTCACCTTCACGCTCGCCTCCTCCACCTCCATCGTTATCGTCGCCTCCACCTCAACCCACACTCCCACCTCCACCTCCACCTTCACACACACCTTCTCCCCCTCCACCTCAACCTTCACCCCCACCTCCGCCTCCTTCTCCTATGTTATCACCACCACCTCCTAAATTCCCACCACCACCTCCGCCTCCTACGTTCCCACCACCACCTCCAAAGAAGTCTACCCCACCACCGCCTCCTACATTCCCACCACCACCTCCGCCTCCTACGTTCCCACCACCATCTCCAAAGAAGTCAACCCCACCGCCGCCTCCGCCTCCTTCTCCTACATTCCCACCACCACCTCCGCCTCCTACGTTCCCACCACCACCTCCAAAGAAGTCTACCCCACCGCCGCCTCTTACATTCCCACCACCACCTCCGCCTTCGCCTCGTACGTTCCCACCACCACCTCCAAAGAAGTCAACCCCACCACCGCCTCCTATGTTTCCACCACCATCTCCAAAGAAGTCGACCCCACCACCGCCTCCGCCTCCTTCTCCAATGTTACCACCACCACCTCCGCCTCCTACGTTCCCACCACCACCTCCAAAGAAGTCTACCCCACCGTCGCCTCCTACATTCCCACCACAACCTCCGCCTTCGCCTCTTACGTTCCCACCACCACCTCCAAAGAAGTCAACCCCACCACCGCCTCCTATGTTTCCACCACCATCTCCAAAGAAGTCGACCCCACCACCGCCTCCTACATTCCCACCGCCGCCTCCAAAGAAGTCTACCCCACCACCACCTCCTATGTTTCCACCACCACCTCCAAAGAAGTCTACCCGACCTCCATCACCAAGGAGGTCGCTACCACCTCCACTATGAAGAAGTCCTCCACCTCCATCACCAAGGAGTTCGTCACCACCTCCATCACCAAGGGGTCCTCCGCCACCTACATTGCGAAGAAATACTCTACCAACCACATCTCCAAACAACCAATACTCATCTCCATGAGACTTGATGGGGATGGTTTGGATTGATGATATCAATAAGGTTTCATGTTACAGTTTCAAGGAAAATGAAATAAGTTAGTTGCTAGCTTATGTAAATCTCTCTTATGTAAGCTTTCAGTTCTAACAAAACAATAATATGAAATAAATTATATAAAAGCTTTCATGAAATATATTAAAAATATAATATATCAACCGCGGAGAACAACTCTGGTCCTCGGAAAGCATTCTTAATTTCTAAACATGTTCAATAATCTCAATTTAGAATAGTTACTTTTCACATTCTACCTTAATTAATTTCTATCACTATTTTCTAATGTTTTAATTTAATTCATGACACAATATGTGCAAACAATGAAATGAGATAAGCTCTAATATACTTAACAATAAGGTCATGATGAGTTCACATTTTTTTAAACTTATTTTTGGTGCTTATTTTAATTTAATTTCTTTCCTTCTAGAAATATGTAGTTAATTTGATCAATTAATCTTAACTATCTATTTGTTATTTACACATGCAGTGATTGGGTAAAATTATATTATAAGCTAAGTAGGATACAAAAAAGTCTTGGACCATAAATATAAAAAGAGAGAATCGCAGTGTGTTGTCCCCAAGCTAATTGCCCAGCTATCGACTTCCAACAATACTGCTGTTCGCTGTTCCCTTGCCTCTGCTAAGGGAAAACCGTTTCCATTTTGTTTATTAGACTATTAATTAGTGTCAGCATCAACAGACCAAATTTGTCATTAATATATAATAAGTCTTCATCAAGTTGCAGTTTCAGCATATATATACACACGTTTAGATTATTTTGCGCGTTACCCATAGTTTCTTAAGATTCAAAGCTACATGAACAAGTCTAAATGGTCTTGTTTATCAAAAAAAAAAAAAAAAAAGTCTAAATGGTCTTGATTCTTGAAAGGGAAAAGAAATTGAGGATGGCTTCGAAACATGCTCCATTATTCAAATCATTCTTTGCGTGCGTGAGGAGAGGAAGATAAAAAAAGAGTTTTACGATCATCACTTTATCATGCATTTAGTACGAAGTGTGAGTTGACGAGTATGACAGTCGGATGGCAAATGTTAGAGGCTTGTCACAGGTGATCAGGAAGCTAAACAGTGGACGACCTTGAACCGGGTGATTGATTTGTTATTTTCTAGGCCAAAAATCAACATGGGCTTAACAATATATATGCAAGAAATTTAACAGCTACTGTGGCGATGTCCATTGTTTTTTTTTTGCCCTTTCTATTGGGTATTATCAACGAATCTAATTCTGTTGCTTAGAAAATATATAAAAATGTATATATGTATATATACAAGAAATTGTCTCGTAGACGAAGTATTATCTTGTTCTTATATATAAGAGCAATGTCCCTAACTACAGCAAAGCAACCTTCATAATATTTCAGTTTATGAAGAGTTACGCTTGGCAAGTACCAGGCAAAGGCGATCGAACAATGTTTAATCTTGAACCATGCACCAGGCTGATAGACGACGTAAAACCCACAACTCAGCACAGTAAGTCAACACAACAATCAATCAGATTCTTGCTAAGCTGAGCCTAGCTAGAGTCTCCAGGGAAAGTTAGCTATGAAGAAGATATTATACAAATATTAATTAAGATTGATCCATTTGAATCATGACATTTCGCTGGAAGAATTTGGCCCCCATGTATATGTTGACTTAGGTATTTCTTGAGGAGCATAGGACTTTGGTGTCAATTAATATGCGTAATGTTTATTTATAGTCCATTAATTAATGTGGCAGCAAAGAGTATTAACATAATTTTTTTTGTTCAAATCCTTCAACGTGAAACTGAAGTCCTCAGCCTCTCCAAACCGTTCTACACATAAATACATCACAAACCAATACCTTTCCTAACTAGGCAAAGCTAGCACTTGTTTTCTTAGCTTCTCTTTCCTTCTTCTTGCCTAATTTCTTCTCCTTATTTTGTTAATTAAGTGTAAATAAACTGTTATTAGAATTTTTAAACTTTATAAATGAAGTTAATTGATAACACATATCTCATAAAAATAATAAAAAATATTTTAAAAAATAAAATTAAATATGTGTCATTATTTTAATCCTGACTGTGAAATAAAAAATTTTATGTGTATATATGGGGATAGGGAGAGAGTCATATAGGGCCGTAGATGTTAATTAATATTATGATTTTGTCTGTGGGGATCCATACATGGTTATTAGGGTATTTCAGAACAATTTGACAAAATTTTTAACTTGAAATTTTCATGTTCAAATCAAGAAAAACAAGACCTTTAAAGATGAGAAAATGTTACTTCTATGCCACAAAATGCAAAGTTTGAATGGAGATATCATGGTTTCCTTTCCATGGCCTCTGTCTGATGAAAATCAAAGCACAAGTCCATGTTTGGTTATTATTGCACTTCCTCATCGACCTCCATCACAAAGTTTGGCAATTCTCGTATAGAACAGCTAGCTCAACTTGCAGAAAAAACAAAATTAAGCGAAGAAAACTACGAATTAAGTACAAATAGCACCACCCAGTTAAGGACCACGGTTAGGCTTTGCTTCGTAACGATGAGTTGTGACCCTGGGCTGTGTCAGTAACCAATCCCTCATAGGCTTAAAATCCCAATCCAAGTTTGACGTCGGCCATGCAACCATATTTACACCGCGTTTGGTTCGAGAAAAAAAAATTATCTTAAAAAATAAAATTATCTTTTATTCAGGAAAAAAATTTTAAGGGGTAAATTTTAGGGAAAAAAAATTACTTTAGATCCAAAAAAAAAAATTTTGACTCAGGTAATCTAAAAATACCTCAGGATCCGAAAATAATCATTTTACCTCAGATTTTCTCAAAATTGAGTACTGTAAGTAAAATAAAATGACTGACAAGGGAAAAAAGAATCGAACCAAACGGGAGAATCGAATGACGGAAAAAAAATTACGAGGAAAAAAAATTCCCTCCAACCAAACGTCTCCTTACAGTACGTATCAGTACATGCAACCATATATATATGTATGTATATATATATATATATATATATATATATATATATATATATATATATATATATATGTATGTATGTATAGCAATGAAAGACAATTAATTACCCACGTTTCCAAGGTTGTACAAGAATGTGGGGACTGTGGAAATCACCTGGTCCATGGCCGCCTAAGGTTAATTTTATGTTATTTGTTAGGGTTTCAAAAATAATTAAAAGTAAAAAAGCAACTCCTACATTGTTTTACAAGCTGGGTTGGGCTCAGTATAAGTTCCAATCATTAAAGCCTGGAAGATCCAGATGTAAGGATGAGCTAAAACTGAAGGGCATGGGCCATGGAGGTAAAGTTTCTAACCTGGCTTGCAATGGCTTCTAAAAGCCCAAATACTCTTGGAAATTGATTTAGGTGATAGTAGTGGCAGCTGACCCTTTTAAGATGTTTGCAACGCGGCAAGCAAGAGTCTTGCTTTCCCACTCAAACAGTATGAAAATGTGTCAGGTAGGCTCTAAATTCCAATCTAAAACCACAGTTCTAGTCGGAAGCGGATAACAAAAAAATTAATAAAATACTTGTATTACTATATCATGTTTAAAATTATCACCTTACCAATTATATGAACTCAGTGCGTGGTGAACTGTCACCTTGTAACAAGTTGTATCCATTTTGTCATTCAACAGAGAACCATACAACTTGCAGCCGCAAAGAACAAGCTTCTGACTTCTCATGCAATCACTCCAAATTAGATATTCAAACTGATGGCTCCGCCATAACATAAAGCTTAGTCCTGTAAGGCTGCATTCAAGTTGGTCAAAAAGAACAATTTTTGACAGTAGCAGAATTATCAGCTTTGTTTTGACATTTTAAGATTGTCATCAGGCCGCAAAGATTTGTAATCATGTCGATAAGACTCCTGTTGCTTCAAGATAAGGATCGAGAATCCAACAAAGCAAAACAGTGTGAAGCAAACATATACTACTACAGCACTACGAGGCTCTAGGCTACTATTTCGGCTTGGGAAAGCTAGTGTCGGATGATATTGAATCACTGAAACTTAATTTCTTGACCTTTTTTTTTTCTGTGTTCTTCCGATGAAGTGAAGGCTGTTATTGTATGGCTATGCCAGTTCGTATAGTGGACTCATGACAAAATCTTTGTTTCATAAATGAACAAAATCTATAAACGTTAGCAACCATCAGCAATTAGCTCAATTTCCTATGGGAAATTTAAGTTTAATTTGTTGCAATTTTGGATGTTGTTTCTACACACCCAAAGTGAAAAAGATTCAATTTGTAATACGGACATATGAAGAGTTGAGAGACAAAATCTACTTCTAAGGCTTCAAAAATAAGTGGATATATTGCTAAACATTTTATGATTACAATCTAAATAAAATACAAGGTGTTTGTTTTTTTAATATAAAAAATTATTTCATACATCATTAATGAAATTTAAAAATTTTATTACTGAAATTAAAAGAATAATATATATTTCTCATGGTATATTAAAAAATAAGTATGACATGTGATATTTTATTAATTCATTTATAAAATTAAAAAAAATTAGTGTCAACGTATGAAAAATATATATTATAGATTTCATTTGATGATTTATTTTTCTTCTAAATATACCAAATTATTTCTCCGTAGACCATAGATGAGATCAAGAGAACAAAGCAGCCAGAGCAAAGTCAAGTCAACTCTAGTTGTTACTAATTTTTTGCTCTAATAGTTATTATTATTAAAATGCCTATCAATTTCAAAACCTAAGAGTGTGGCTTAATGCATTTAACCCAAGGCAAACACCAGATCTATCAATGCCTCAATTTTATTTTTCTAACAGTTGATGACTTCACCAATGCCATGGTTTATATTTTTATCATTTGGCTTAAAAAATATCACGATAATTAGTAAGCTTTGAATTAATGATGTATTTTTTTAATTAAAAAAAAAAGCAAATTCTAAATCAATATTTCATTCATGCTGGATCAACATAGGCATAAAAAAAAAAAAAAGAATTTCTACCTGAAGCAAATCTTTCTTTAATTATTTGTTGATTTCTAAAAATACACACTTAATGATACTAGAAGCATATATATATATATATATATATATATATATATATATATATATATATATTACAAAAAGTAAATAATTAATGGGATCAAATCAAGTTAGTATAAGTGCGAATACAAATTTGAATTCAATTAAAAATTAATAATTAATAATTAATTTAAATTTGATCGAATTTTACTTTTTACCTCAGTACAATTGTATTTGTTTGTTAAATAAATAAAATAATTGAACTTTTCAATTTTACTTCAGACTCCATTATTTGCACTCAATCTTCATATGGATTGAAAGTTTATAAATATTTAATAAAATATGAATAATTATTCAATACATAATTAATTAATTTTATTTTTTATTTTATAAATAAAATTAAAATAATAATATATTTTATTATTTTTATTTTTTAAATATTTTTAAAAAATATATATTATCGTTTTAATGATCGGATATTAATTCATAAAATATTAAAATATAAATCTTCATAGGTTTATAAACTCGTCAAATCCAATATTAAGATTACTCCCTGACTAAGTCTCATCAACACGTATTTCCTTGCATTCAAGCCTTTGCCCTTGCCCCCGTCAAAGAGGAAAAGAAAGTCTAGCATTCAAGCCTTAGCTCCGCTTCCAAAAGCGCAGCGTAGCTGCAGGTCCGCCCTGTCCTTTCTCAGCCCCACCGCGTCTCACAAATCACCATCGTCAATCCACTGCGCTTCTTTGACCAAAGTTCCCCTTCAAAACAAACAACGGCTTAATTAACCCAACCAATTTTTGTTTTTGTTTTTGTTTTCGTTTTTTCAATTTCATCATCCTCATCTATGTGCAAAAACAAAATGGCAACCAATGCGTCGGAACCTACCTCGTCCCGAACTCCAACGAGTCAGTCCCCTCGAACTGCGTCAAGTCGCCTGAGTCAGTCCTCGACTCCCTCCACTTCTATTCCCACCACCAGCTCAGCTTACGCTTTCACTTCATCTTATATCAAAGCAACGTCCTCAGGGACTTCAATTTCAAGCCGAGCTTCACTCTCAAGCCTCCGCGCATCCATCTCGGAAAATCCTCACATCTACGACATAACCGAAATCAGAGCTGCCACCAACAACTTCTTAGCCAAACGCTACTACTCTACTTCCTCCACTACCTCCAGCGCTGCCTGCTGGCGGTGCAATCTCCGCGGACGTGACACCGTCGTTTTTCAACGCAAGTTCCGCCGTAAAATTCAAGCGTCTCAACTCAAAGAACGATTATCAGTTATTTGCCGGAGCAACCATATGAGTATAATCAAACTCATCGGCGCTTCCATCTCAGGTGATCATATTTACCTTGTTTATGAGTTCATTGAAGGACCGAATCTCGTTGAGTGCTTGAGGAACCCTAGGAATCCGAGCTTTACTGTTCTCTCGACTTGGATTTCGAGAATGCAGATCGCCACTAATCTCGCTCATGGCCTTGATTATGTTCACAACAACACCGGATTAAATCTCAGCATAGTTCATAATCACATTAAGAGCAGTAGCATTATCGTTACAGAGCCTTCTTTTAATGCCAAGATTTGTCATTTTGGAACTGCACAGCTTTGTGGCGAAACGGACGAGAATGAAACCCTAGAAATCGGCTTCTCCAAACGTGAAACAGAAATCGAAGAAGTAATGGAAGAAGGTAAAGCCACGACTTTTAGAAAAGTGAAGAGGTCTGATAGAAGAGAGAGGCAATTCGAAGGAGTGAGAGGTTATATGTCACCGGAATTCAGATCCAGTGGCGTCGCGACACAAAAAGCTGACGTTTTCGCCTTCGGAGTGGTGATTTTGGAGCTATTGTCAGGGGAGGAGCCATTAAAATACCAGTATGATAAAAAGACGGGTGATTTAATACGAAAGTCTATAATTGATATGGCGGCAGCGGCGGCGGCAGAGGGAAGAGAAGGGTTGAGGAAGTGGATTGACAGGAGGTTGAATGATTCGTTTCCGGTTGAGGTGGCCGAGAAGTTGGTACGTCTAGCGTTGGATTGCGTACTCGTGGATCCGGAGAAACGGCCGGATATGGGACGCGTGGCAGGGAAGATTTCCAAGCTTTATTTGGAGTCGAGGATTTGGTCGGATAATCTGAAGGTTCCGACGGGCATTTCAGTTTCGTTGGCGCCCAGATGAGCTGGAAACACGTCGGCTATGATTAATTTAATAATAATAATATTATTATTATTGATATTATTGTGGATTTTGTAGGTAGGCTCAATTGATTTTGACAGAAGTGGAAAAATACAGATTTATGTGCTTTCTTTATTTTCAACAAAAAGGCTTAAACAAATTTGATATGATAGCAAATACAGATATTAACAAATTAAGTGTAAACTTTTTTGATTAATTTATTGGAAATTTTATAACTTCAGTCTATTTTTCTTTTTAAATTCAATAAAACGGTTATTGGGTTGTCTGCTTGTCTTTATTCATTTGTAACTTTTGTTTAGTCAATCTAATGAGGTTTTTTTTTTTTTTTTTTTATATATATATATTTAAGAGTTAAAGGGTATAACTCATCTGACTAATAAAAAATTTGAATATGATTCAATAGAAAATTTTAAGATCAAAATTTGATTCGAGTTATATGAAAATAGTAATTCTTCAAAAGATTCCGAGTTGGATAGAATTTTTCAATTTTCAAAGTCTTCAACACGAGTGGTTTGGTTCATTCATCTGCTGGATGGAAACAGAGACCAAAATTATGAGCATGGTCGACGCTGGTCAACAGGGAATTATTGCTCAAGAGGATTCTTTTCTTGTTATTTAATCTGTTTGTTAATTTTCTCTTCATTAATTTCTTATTTTTTTCACGCCAAACAAACGGAAAATGGGAAAACAACTTTGTTTACATCGGTAAAAGATATTGGAATTCGAAGTCATATGGTATTTTCTCGACAGTGATGGATAGCTTGCCACTGTTATGGCTCCTGAAGCAGTCCACCATTGATTTCCTTAGCGAGCCAGATGTTGGTACCTGCTGGCAAACCCACTGGACCAATGAGGTTATATCCATGGCAAAATCAAACATGTTCCTGAGCAGAAGCTCGGGGAATGCAATCTTTTTCGTGTTGGTCACCACAACGGATGCTTGCAGGTACTCTAGTTTTGATTTCTCCAGCTCTGCTGCAACTCCATCAGCCGTGTATATTCTCACCTTTCAGGGTAATTTAGTCAGAGTTTCTGTCAGGATCAGGTAGATTTTCCATGGAAGAGTTCCAAGATTAATTAGCTCAACTTACTGCGGGAGAAGATCGAGTTCCACAGCATAGAGCAAATGTGACATTCGGATCCATTAACTCGAGTCCGTAAAGGTTGCGGACGATGGCTTCTTGGTCTTCCTTATCACTCTTTGGATAAGCCTTAGAGAAATCATGTTTTAGATACATATGCAGAAACTCTCCACCAAAAGAACAAGCATGGGGACTGTGAAAATGTACCTCTTTCATGTTTGAAGGTGCCGGTTTCCTCAGAATATAATGCTCCATTGCTCGAGCACTTATCGTGTTGCCTCCAACGTTGAGAGTTGCCTGAATTCAATGTGATATTGTTATTTTGTCAAGATTAAGCCGAATCTGATAACAATGGAGTTTCGAATTCCATACAGAAACACTGATCTAATTATGAATGTACCTTGTTCATCAGTGCCAAGAATTTTTCAGGACTATTAGGCACACCGTATTGGAGATATCCCTGTATGGTAAAACCAATAGGGTTGAATAAAAAGAAATCAGCAGAACGTGTAATTAGTTGACTGATTTAAGCTCCAGGATTAGTCATTAGTTCAAGATTAAGCACAAATCAAGCTAAGATCTCTGTCAGGATGAATAAGCAAAAGGAAAATTTGGTTTTTTTTTCCATACTATACATGCATGATACAGGCATTGTAAATGTTGATCCAGAAAGCTAGTTTCTGCTGGTGAATCAACGCTCTCAGATCCACCATCTGGAGATTGCTCATCAGGACCCTGAAGTTGGAAAACAGAGAAATGATCAGAATGTCATACGCAATTCCGAAAATTGTATACAATGTTCATCAGAACTTGATGGATATATCCTGTTTGTGCCTGTAAGTTATGCTGCATACCTTAGCTTTTTAAGTAAAGGAATAGAACTTGAATTTGAAATGCACTTCGGATCCATAGAGCTTGATGTGAATATGACAAGATTCTTGTAAGGGCCAACGTCCCTTGGAATAGATTCTTCCATATCAAAGATACCATACGGGTCTTGTTGCCTTGATTCCTTCTGTAATGCAAGACTTGGCTTTGGATTTAGTGTGTTTTCCACCCTAAAACTTCTTGAGCTTAAGGGAGTGATAGACCTGGTAATAGGGCCTGACTTCTCCAGTTCCATTGCTCTTGATGTTCTAAGTAGCCTGACAAATATGAAGTTTAAACACTTCATGATATTCTCAGATAGCTTGTTCGGATGCCAATTCTGGCTGTTCTCTTCTGTAAGAAGTGTACTAGATAGAGATTTTGGTGGCAGGTCCCAGTTGGACTCCAGAATACGTTCCCTTAGCTGAAAAAAAAGTTCAGTATAAATTGACAAACTCATAATCAGAATCTTCCTAAACATAGAATCCAATTGCTATATCAAGTTTAGCATCTAAGGGGACAAAATAACTAGGCCTTACCTTTGGTGATGGATGTCGAGGGTCTCGCAATGGTGAAGGTGAAGGAGAAGGTGCCTTCAACAAACTCATAATCAGAATCATCCTTTAGGTTTATCATCTAAGAGGACAAAATCACAGGGCCTTACCTTGAGTGATGAATGTCGAGGGTCTCGCAAAGGTGAAGGTGAAGGTGAAGGTGCCTTCAAGAAACCACTTTTCCTAGGAATCCTGTCATGAAATTTAACCTCTCCCTGGTACTGGTTTTCTTTCTGGTCTGAAAGCACTCTTGAGTATCCCATTCTATCATTTAGACTGAAGTCACTAAGAGTATAATCCCCTTTAATAGCTTTGCTAATAAAATGCAAAGCCTTGGTCTCAAAGCCACCTTGCTTTATGGGGTTTTGGTTAGATGTACTGGATGCAAGGCCTTGAAGGTGACTCATTAGACTCCCAGGTTGCCATTGTTTTGATTTTGTTTCCTTGGTGACTTCCTGTTCCTGCTTCAGACCAAGTTGAAGTTGGCTTATTTGGTTTTCTAGACGAGCTATCTCACTTTCAACCATAGCCAGCTCTGCTAAGAGCTCCTTCATCTGCAAAATTCAGACCAGGTGGTGGATAACTCAGCTGGTTATAATTTGTATATACATATTCATTGAAATAGCAAGAATATTAATACATTGACATGGTGAGAACCATCCCCCCAAGGCATATATAAGTCTCATTCGATTAATTTGAGGTAGCATATGTGGCTAATATGTTGCTTCCTGATAAAAATTCAATACGTATTTGTCTGCATATTTACAAGGAATGATTAAAAGGGAAAGGACTTACCTTTGGAGGGAGGAAATTTGGGATAGAGATGGAAGAGCCATCCTCTTGATGATGTACTCGTGTTAGAATCACATGCATTCTTTCTTCTTGATTTAGCATTTTCTGAAGCATGGAGACCTATAAAACAGAAAATCATCAAACTTAAGATCATTCAATCATATTTTCGCAGCTGCCAACAGAAAGAAAACTTGACAGAAACGAAAAGGATTCTACTCCCCTTTAAATCATAACATGTCATAATTTGCCTAACAACCATAGCATACAACTAATTACTGGATACATTGAATCCTTTCCAGAGCTTTCAAGTAACAATTGTAAATACCATTTCTTGGCAAGCTGATTAAAATCACTATGCAGATGTTGGCAAATGGGGTTTCCCTTGATATAGTTTTTTCTGAGAGGTAACCTTCATTCCCCAAAAAAAAAAGAAAAAAAAAAACATTGGCTGATATTGCTTTTAGGAGAAAGAAATGATATTATTGCCTACAATACCTTTGAGTACTTAACAAGAAACTCATCATATGATATACTCAAATTAATAAACCATGAATTATCAGATATACTCAAATAATGATCAATGATTCCTTAAATGATAAATTTACTCTTTCAAATGCATCGTAATCGTATATATGTATAGAGTACAAGAGAAGAGAATGACAGATGATTCATTCCCATACCTCTCTTTCAAGTGCCTCTCTCTTTTGCTGTCCACTAAGCTTCTTTTTCTTCTGGAATTCCAAGGTAAACCAAATGAACGGAGCAGGCAAAGGAAAAGAAATTGAAATAAGCTCAGCCAAAAATCAGACCCCAAAAGAAAAATGAAGGAGAATAAAGACAGGTTAAGGAGTTCAATAAAAGGTATACTAAGTTCCCTTGCTTCATTTTTCAACATATTCAAGAAGCATAACCAAAACAATTAATGAAACAGGCATTAAGAAGCCAAACTTACTATCTCCAACGATATGTCATTAACTGACAAGTCGCCTTGGCTGGCCATGAATACCTTCAATGTTCTATCCGCCCCACCAATGACTGGATGAAGCATTAAAACAAGAAGGGGTAACCAGGTTTTGATCAAACTGTGGGATGGGGGAAGCCCAAAGCTTAGACCCAAAGGAAGAGTGGCTAGCTGGTTGTTGGTTTTGTTACTGTGGACGTATTATTGTTTGAAGGATCAGAAAAAAGTATGGAAATATTGTGTATGGGAAGATGAGGAGGAGCTTTCAGGAGAGGTTGGTTCAGGAATTGGGCTAACCGCCTCAGTTGTGAGTGGGACATCATGCAGAGAGAAAAAGGCAGAAGTAGGCTTCTTTCTTGCTTTGACGTAGCTTGCAATCGTGGTCTTTTCAAGATTGCTTTGAGGTTATACATTCTATTCAACGGGTGTTTTATAATCTATGCTTCTCGGTAACATTTTTAGTTGGCAAAATTTAAATTGCAATAATACACATCTATGGTGAATTGGTTTATTTGAGATGTATAACATTAAAGGCTTAGAATCTGTGTTCATCGACACAAGTAAATGTTCATGGACCATTGTCCATTAAAGAACAGTAAAGAATGAAAATGATAAAAAAAAAAAAAAAAACTTTTTGACACGTGGATTTAGGCGTATGAGGTGGCGGCAGATTGCAGTCCTTAAACCCAAACAAAACCCTCAAAAAAGTTAAAACCTTGCCGCCGGTCTTTTCCAAAGTGTAAACCAGTTTACTTCGAATCGAACTCCCAAGAAAAGTCTGAAGTTTTTCACTTTTCATTACCCATTCACCATTGCAGTTCTAAGATGTTATCTTCTTGTTTTCGCTTTATTTCATTGGTTCCAAGAAGCCTCATCTCCACCGCTCTGTTTCATTACGTATCCAAACCTCAAAACACTTTTCCTTTTCAAAGAATCACAGCAAGTTTGAGTTCTGTTTCATCTCTGACATGTAAAAGACCAAATACCGTACCTTTTCAAGGTAACCCATTTTTTCTTTTATATTAATACTGCTATATGTTTTGTTTACCAATTGATCATCAGTGATTAGCTTGGTGATTGATTGTAGTAGGTTGTTTTTCCTATTGATAAATGAGTAAAATTTCCATTTTTCTCTGTATGTATAGTTTCTAACATGTATAGGCAGTTAAAAATTTGTTTCAGTTACTCGTTTAGAGCAAGAGAGTGCATAAGAGAACTTTACTGTGGCTGAATTCTATATATTACTACTGTGTGAACCGTTTATGGGATATTTTAAGCAAGATTCCTATAAATTCAGTTCACTTGGTATACTTGGAAATTATATTCAAAGACGTAAGTTGCAAATCTGAGGCATAATCAAGTTCAGTATAATTGCCTTGGTTCTAGTTAACATGACATTTGTCTCTATGTTCTTCATTTTAGTGAGATCTGTAGCGAATGTTGTTGATTCGGTTGCTGGGTTTGACGAGATGGTCATTGGACCGCAGCGTAAGTATTACTTCCTAGGTGGGAAAGGCGGTGTTGGAAAAACAAGCTGTGCTGCTTCCCTGGCTGTAAAATTTGCTGACCATGGGCACCCAACCATTGTGATCTCAACTGATCCTGCTCATTCCTTAAGCGATTCTTTTGCCCAGGTATCAAAATATGCTTTCACGGTTTAATTTTTAAGTGAAAATGCTCAAAATGTTTCTGATTTCTGAATTTATTTATTAATGGAAGTTACTTTAAGTAATCACTTCTTTAAGAGTGCTTTTCCTACATTATCTCCAGGATTTGACAGGAGGGGTTCTTGTGCCGGTTGGAGGACTGAATTCTCCTTTGTTTGCTCTTGAGGTATATGATTTAATGTTGATTTTCTTATGGTTGATTTGTTTCCACGTACCTCATTATTTGATACATAGTTTTAAATCTTAGCAATATGGCAGATAGACCCTGAAAAGGCTAAGGAGGATTTCCGTTCTGCAAGTCAAAAAAATGATGGGAGTGCTGTCAAAGATTTAATGAATAGTATGGGCCTTGGAATGCTTGCTGATCAGGTATATATAAGTGTTGCGTTTATCCAGTATAGAAGTTGCAAAGCACTATTTCTCCATTACATGTAGAACTTCTGACTATCATTATGTTTATCTTCATTATAATGGAAGAAGAATTTGTTAAACCTTATTTTGTTTCCTGCATGAGGGATTCTGCTACTAGATAGTGAACAAAGTACTGATCAATGACATGGAGGAGTTGTGCCTTGGTGCTTATTGTTTACAGTTTTTGCTCATAGTTTCTCTACTTTAACCGGTATTCTGATAAGGGAGTTTGTTTTGGTTACTGAAGTAGATTAAATAAATAAGAGGAAATAAAGCTTTTTTGCTTTCATTTGAAGCAATTTAAAGAAGAACAGTAGTGAGACATTTACAGCCCTGTGGGCAGCATTCTGCCGCTTACTAGTAGCTCCTTGTTCCTATTTCTGACCCATTTCTCTCTACAAAAGGTTTATTTAGTACTCTAGCATTTTTTTTTCTAAATTTTGTTTAATATTTGTTTATTATTTGTTGTATTTGACATTTTATGTTAATCGATTATAGTTGGGGGAACTAAAACTAGGAGAGCTGTTGGATACTCCCCCACCTGGTTTAGATGAAGCTATTGCAATTTCAAAGGCATGTATATTCTTTGATCCATTTCAAAAAAACTTGTACCCTTTGGTATAATTTTCTTATCCTAACCCTGCAGTAGCTTTGCAGGTTATGCAATTTGTTGAATCACCAGAGTATAGTATGTTTAGCCGGATAGTATTTGATACAGCACCCACGGTCAGTGAATACTAAATTTCTTTTAATCTTTAGCGTATTCAACCGCTTTTTCTTTAAAAAACTTAAGCATATTGATCTGCTTTTGAAGTTAGTAAATAGTCAGCTTTCAGATGCCAAGTTCTTTTATTGAATATTTTGTAGGGCCATACACTTCGGCTTTTATCCTTGCCTGACTTCTTGGATGCATCCATTGGCAAAGTTATGAAGGTATAAAATCAAACTTTGAACTTTTACTCTCCACTCATCATCATATTGGTCCCAAGCAAATCAGTGTATCTGTTCACTTCGCTTGTATATATGTGTAACTTAAGGAACCTTGTAGAGATAACAAGCTCTACATTTGTTCTACTTTTGTTTCTCATTGTGGATAATCTTTCCTCTTAATAGTCATTCATCTTAGTTGAAACTATGTTTTTGTGCAATCCAGCTGAAGAAGAAGTTAGCTTCAGCAACTTCAGCCATCAAATCTGTTCTTGGGAAAGCAGAACAACAACAGGATGCGGTAAGCACAGATGTTTCTTCAGACAGTTTTAGTGCTTGTTTAAATTCTAACCATGCTCTCTCGGATATGTAGCCTGGCAAACTAGAGCAACTGAGGGAGAGGATGAAAAAAGTGCGAGACCTTTTTCGGGATTCAAATACAACTGAGTTTGTTATAGTAACCATACCAACGGTAACACCCTGATTTCACATTTTTCGACATGATGCAATTCTTAAATGTCATGAAATAACCTTTTTTGACATGAGGCAACTCTTAAATGTCATGAAATATCTTTTCTGTCTTCAGTGATCAATCAAATGTTTCTACTATAGCCAAGTGCTACCTGTTTGTATAAGTATTCTTCTGGTCCTTTGGTTGCAACCATGTTTGCTCTTAATTTAAGAACTAAATTTCTGCTTAGCTTGTTGACAGGATACTGTACTTGTAGACTAGTTACAGTTGCAAGATGGTTAGCAAGACACTCTGATAGCCATTTTGCACTGTAAGACTACCAGCAGTGCATTGTTTGTTGCATTATTGTCCAAAACACTTGTGCTGCCTCTGGCTTGGTTTACCAAAACAAGACTTACTAGAGTGAAATGTGCTGGTCTGTTGGGTATTATCACGCTTTAGAAGAAGCCACACTTTAATTTTTGACTGCTTCATGTGTGTGTTTGTCTGTAATTGCTTCATTAATCTATTTGTTAGCATTTGAAATTACCCTTTGAAGCTAATGGCAATAAATGAGTCATCGAGGCTGCATGCGTCTTTGAAGAAACAATGCGTTCCTGTTCAGAGGCTTATTGTAAATCAGGTTTTACCTCCATCCATATCGGATTGCAAGTTTTGCATGGCGAAAAGGAAGGTAAATCTATTTCTTCCGAGCACCAAAGCTATATAATCTATACAAATCATGGTTCAAACATGACTGCCTTCTATGCAAAGTGCTTCAATCTGTTTCTGAATGTTGCAGGACCAAATGCGTGCCATTGACATGATCAAGAATGATCCAGAACTTGCCAATCTGAGAATGATCCTGGCTTCATTAGTTGATTTGGAGATAAGAGGTGTTCCAGCTCTTAAGTTCATGGGAGACATGGTTTGGAGATGAATTGTTTTGTTTCTACATGCTTGCATCATTATTCAATGATCTTACTTGTAAAAGCTAGGTGAAACCTAAAATCTATTTTGCAGATAGAGCTTCTATTGCATGTAAACACTTTAATTTTGTCCGAACTTTTTAGTATTAATTGAAAACTTTATTTTTGATTTTGACATGCCAGGAAAATAAAACTTATAATAACAGCTCAAGTGCTATACCTCCTCCACGGGAGGCTCTTCAGGTTGCTCAACAGGTACTGCAGATTTCTTATCAGGCATAAATGCAGGCCTAAGCATCCAATCCAATACCATTTCTTTCCTCTCAATCTCCTTCTCATTCAAAGGAGATTCTCCACTATTATCTGCAAACCCAAAGCAACAAAGAAAAAACATTCAATTAATCACTGTCTCGAATAACAACAAAGAATTGAATTTCTTTCTTCCCTTACCCTTTATCTTACCATCCTCTGCACTTCCTCTTCGGTGGCAGATGAATAGTACTCGGATCATTTGTGTAATCTAATAAAGAGATGTATAATTAGAAAGTAGCAAGAGATATGCAAGAATCATAATAACAATTCATTAAAAAACTCTTTTAAAAAAAAATTGTAAATAATATTGATCTTTAGACTTTTCAATTTCTTCAATAAAGAACATGTTAATTTTTTTATATATATTATTTTATTTAATAAATTATAATATATGTTTGATTTAACTTTTACAAATTTACATATTTATATCCTATATATATATATATATATATATATATTTCTAAAGATATTGGGTCTAATCCTAATCCTAATCCTAATCCTAATCCTAATCCTTTACAAGCCTTTTCATCAGATCTTCCAAATATTAAGCTGGGTTCTCAGCTAGATATTGGTCCTAATCCCCACCCCAGTCAATGGCAACTTCTGTTTCCTTGCCTTGTACACTGATTCTTCTGAACAAATGTCTAATGCACGACTTGGCACTTTTGATTTGGTTGAGCACAGTTGGGATGAACGACTTGGCGCATCTGACAGTAGTGATGGTTCTGATGAATCCGATTCCAAGCGCCTCCGGTTGGCATGTTGCGAAGTAAACTAACTTAGCCATTGATTTGCTGCCTTGTAACTTCTGCAGTAAAACGTAATCTACTTCCCTTCTTATTCCACTTGCAAATTCCGTATCACTGCTTTATTTGTCAATTTGTCTACGTACTTGTCCTGACCTTCGCATGCGGAGGGGCGTTTTCTTTATGCTGAACTGTACTCATGCATGCAGAAGCCAGAAGAGATAAAATGGAACTGTATTGATGCATGCACCGTTTTCTTTATGGGTTCGCGGCATTCACCTCCCCTAATAGACTGGAACTCAATCCCCAATTGAACCCCGGCCACAACGATGTGAATCTGATCCGGAATTGTTGGGGCCTTTACTAGTGCGTAAATTCCCAAGCAATGCTTGGGAGAATTGCTGCAAGGAAGGTGTTCTGTGCTTTGCTCTGCAAAACTTGGAAATAATAAAGGTCTACTTCGTTGATCCAAGGGATCTCTCGGTTACTGGAAATATGGCCGCCAGCCTTATATAAACTCGGTTGGTTGCTTCCTATCGGGGTCCAAGATCTACATAATCGGCGGCAGATATGTCTCTAATGGTGGTCCCACTGACGTCCTCGTTTGCAATGTGTGCAACTCCGCCCGAGCTGCGTGATGGAGGAGGTTATGAATGGAAGTGGGAGAAGGGCCCTAGTCTGAATAGTTATAAGGGAACGCCTTTGGTCTTCTCTCTTGTTGGTAATGAAGGCAGTAACCCCTTTGAGGTCCTGAAATCTGATAGCGTAAAAGATCACATTTTACGGGCTCGTTATCAAGGAAAAAACCTATTTTTATTTATTAATGTTAAATAAAATTAATAATATTATATATCTAAGTCTTCTACCTTTTATTGCCACCATTTACTCTTTTCTTGAAGCAAGTTCTTTGTACTTGCAATTCAAAAACGTAAATGTCATGATTTTCCTTGAATGATAATGGCAACAAAATCAAGAAAGAATATGGGAGGTTAGTAGGAAGAGTATTCTGTATAAATGATCATACACAAGCAATGAATTGAGTAAGCAGGCCTCCTGGGAAGATTTGAGTTGCTAGATTCTTGTACATTTCCTAACTTTGAACCAACTACCATCTCACAAGCACACAGCTGCTGTCAGAGTTGCATGAGTTTATTTCTTTAGGAAGGTTACCATACAAGTGAAAGCTACAACACGGCTAAGTATACCGGTTACGACAAGGAAGACCAGACATCGACCAAAGTTTTTGAGATCGTAGCCATTTTGCAGAAGTGAACCACATCTAGTTATCAGCCACACTCCAGAGTATCTAAAAGCAGACCAAAGATGAACTGTAATCATTACCATATTCATTTCAAAGGCAATATACAGTAGGGGTGCAATTAATAACATTCAGTATCAAAATCGAATTCGATTTGTCTCAAAAATTCAAAACTCGAGTTTGATAAAGTCTAATTTTTAAAACTCAAGTTTGACTCGATATAGTATTTGAGCCTCTTGATTTTAATCCGATAGGATCAATTTGATAAAATTTCAATCGTGTATTATGAAGACAAAAAAGCTTGACTAGGTTTGTGAGCTGGATATTAAAATATTCAAACTTGAATTAATTTGTTATTTGAGTAGTTCGAACTCGATTCAAAAATAAACAAATCAAATTCAAGTAATTATCGAGTCTATCTCGAGTAACTTGTGGGTCAAAACATTTGGGACAGATAACTCTAGATATAGGAAACTGATACTTGTGATCAAACCTTTTAGCATTTGATATAACAAAGGCTTCCAATGCCCACTTAGTGTAGCACATGTCAGCTATATGATCAACAACCTTGCTGTTATCGTTGTGAGTTGCTATCAGAGTCAGAACAACTGGAAGAAGCACTGACCACTGCATTCAAGCAAAAGTAATTCTGTAACTTGAAAGAACAGAAGATTCACAGCCGAAGTAACCGTGTACAAAATCCGGGTTCTTACCAGTTGAGCTGGACCAGGTTCGAAAAGGATGGCCAATACATAGGCTATGCCAGTTACACAGTACACCAGACAGACTAAAACAAAGTAATTATCCGTAACAGATGATCTTGGATTGTTGAAGAAGTAGAACATGGAGAGATACACCAGAGGTTTGATTATTGTATTGAAATGGTCGATTGTATCCTTTGAAAGAAAATAAGCCAGGCTGCTCATACCAGAAGAACGTTCTCTCCAGTAGTGCAGCTTATCCAGGGAAAAGGTTCTCAAAGCTGCAATCTTGCATAGGAGAGCTGTAAGCAATTGAATTTTGGATCAGTGTGAAGTGGGTTAAGTCTTTTAATCTTGTAAAATTTTGATTGACCCTCTGTTGACAGCTTCAAGGAGCTGAATCACAGGAGAGCAGTGAAGGGAATTGTAACTTACAAACTCCAATAACTGTGTATGTATAACCTAAAGCACCAAATGTTTCATCGCTCACTTTAGCAAGTGTTCCTAAGCAAATTCCAGCAAGCAGTAAAATTAGATAATCTACAGCCTGTGTCCTAGCTTCTCTTAATCTTTGCTTTCCAACCCTGCCAAGAAGCCAGACATATAGTTTGAATAATCTGACAAACGGATTAAGTGTGCTAGCATTGGCGGCATTAAAGATCAAAATATTGGAAGTGGAAGAGATGTGGAGCACATGGAAGAATATTTACCTTCCGAGGTAGTATCTGTACTGCTTAAATACACCAGGCGTTTCCCTTTGTGACAAGTCAACTGCCTTGAGGATATTGTGTTGTAAGTTGTCCTTCTTTGTCTCAACAGAACATTTCACATCCCGCCACAAGTCACCGGCAAAGGACTGCACTTCTGATCCAGGACCATGTGCACTTTCTCCATGAGCTGAATTTTCACCGGATGATGCTGGCATTCCCTCAATGGTCTTCAGCATATCCATGGGAACAGGATAGCCATTATGAAGCATCCATCTTACGGGCAGTTGTTTAGTAGTCAAACCTGTGCTTGTGTTTAGCTTTACTATACCCTCCAAAATGTCAATGAAGTAATCTGGAGGATTAGCACGCTCAGGGACATTAATTCCTAGGCCAGCAAAATACTCCTCGACTTTCTTCACTGATCCATGATATACTGTGAGTCCACCCTTTGCTAGAAGTATCAAATCATCAAACATCCTGAACAAGGTATAACTGAAATGCAACAAAAAGAAAATTGGTATCCATTACTTTCAGCCACTTATGAGTAATATTGGCATATTAACATATGTTTACTCCTTAGTAAAACCAGCATATTTCATATAATTCAATATTCCAGTGATAATAAACTCACCTTGGCTGGTGAACGACCATGCAAATGTTTACTCCTTCAAGGGCTTCACGCCGAAGAGCTCTAAGTAGTAACTGGGAAGATGAACTGTCCAAACCAGATGTTGGTTCATCTAATATCAAAAGTGAAGGTTCCATAACCATTTCCAGCCCAACATTTACCCGTTTCCTTTGACCCCCAGAGATTCCCCTCTTCTCCACTGTCCCAACTAGAGAATCCCTCACAGGCTGCAGTCCCAAGGACTCAATGACTCTTTCAACAACTAGAACCTTTTCTGGTTTTGGCAGGTCAGCAGCAAGTCTAAAATAATTAGGAATCCAGTTAGTTATCCAGGGAAAACAGGAAAGTGCTTGTAGTGTAGAATGTCTTCTAATGTAGCACCTGCAAGTAATAAAAAATTAAAGGTGTCCTGTATGACTGAAATAAGTACGGCATACCTGCATCTAGCACTGAACCATAGGTTTTCCTCCACTGTCAAGTTTCCATGCACGATATCATCTTGTGGAACAAAACCAATTATTTTCTTATATGCTTGGATTGGCTCATCCTTGCCATTTATGAGAATCGTACCAGTCATGACGCAACCTGGAGCTTTTCCAGTTAAAGCTGAAAGAAACGTTGTTTTTCCGGCCCCAGATGGACCCATAACAGCTGAAACTCGACCAGGTGATAATTTCCCAGTTACACACCTCATTAAATGTTTGTTTTTTCCTTTCAAAGTGATGGTTAGATCTTTGAAGGAAACCTCAATTGTGAGCCTATTTATAATATCAGTGTCATTAGCCATTGAAATCACCCCGGAGAAGGTCAAGTTTTTGTTCTGCTCCTGGAGAGCCTTCTCCTTCTCTATTTGACCATATGCATACCTGAACATTTGGCTCTGAGTATGCAATTGCTTACCCCTTGGTGGATTTTTCTTTGTATGTTTATCTCCAATTTCTATATTAAAGCCATCATGACTGTCAGGGTTATCTTCTATTTCATGTAACATCTTTGTGAGGTTTCCTTTTTCCTTCTTTTTTGTTTGCTGAGATGCACCGAAAGGCATGGGGGGTAAGGCAGCATCTGTTCCAGGTTTAGCTTGACTTACACCTCTTGTTAGGTCTGGTTGCTTTTGAGATTTTCTTTTGGAAAATGTACGCGATAACTGTGTTTGCAGCCCAATTGCATGCTTCTTAGCAATGTCTTTCGCGAAATTCCATTTTTCACGTGCTTGGGCAGTGTCTCTTACACTTTGAACTGCCTTCTCCCTGGTTTGCTCTTTTCTCTTCTCTCTAGTTGCAAGAACTTGATCAGAACAGTTGTATATGATGACAAGTAGGAAACCTAGTCCAGCCTACATTGCCAAATTCAAGAGTCAGTATTTGATCATTATGTCTGGATATGATCTATAAATGCAAAAGGCAAAGATTAAATATATATGCATTTTTTGGCTGTTACTTCAGGGAAGAACTTAGCCACTAATCTAAAAGAACATTCAGCAAGAGCAAATGAACTTTGCAATTTGATTTCTGATGGATGAAAATGCCACTATTTTTTATAAGCAAAATGTATGTTGTTCACTCACAAAAAGCAGGAGGCCATACGCAGTGATATTTTGATTTGCTGACATTGGAGTACAAGTTGCCAACCGGAAGCACTCTGCAAAGTTCAATCCGCAAAAGGTTATATGGCTTCTGTCTCACCATTAGGAAAGCAAAAAGAAAAATAGATAGAAGATAGATAAACATCCCAGGAATGACATAAATGTGACATACAAAATGTTACAGGAATCAGGCTCTCTTAGGAAGATATTTCACACAAACATTAGTATGAAGATTCAGTAAATTTCTGTCGAAAGAATGTAATAAGAGAAAATAAACTCCATTTTGTGCCTTCTGCTACCAAGTAGCCATCCTTTATTGATTAGGCTTTAGGCACAAAAACAGGTTTATCTATATTGACATTTTTAGACTGAGAATACTCCTATCCATTTTTCAAGGATTGTCAAGCAACAAGACTCAAATTACCAGGAAATTATTTGAAGAAAAACTTACTTTGTTGAGCTGTAGAACCTGTCCGGCAAAAATGTCTGAAACAAACAAACAAATAAGGGTATCTCAGAGAGTAATGCCATTCACTTTTAACAAAAATTCAGTACATACAAGGAAAAACAAATAAGTATGCCGTTGGTGATTCTATGATGAGAGCTAGAAGTTCTGGGATAATATCAATACCCCGAACTGCAAGGAACTTTTTGGATAGTAGTCGGACAGTATGATCCTGCTGAACAGAATACCTCAGTACTACTCGCAATATCGGCCCAAATATCAGCTCCTCCACATGTATGATTTGGCTTACCTGGAGGTAGTTGATAACGATATCTGCAAAGGAGTTCTGCTACTGATATTAGTGTATGCTGAAGCAGAAGAATCATAGTTCTGTTTTATACAAAACAACACAAGGAGAAAATCAAATGAATGAATGTTAAAACAAGAATGAACTTACGGGTCACATATGCCAGTAGTCTTATTGTGCTTTGCAAGTGGGCAGTAAGCACCCAACGGACAAGCTTCAGTAATGAAGAGGAAGAAAAAGCAAAACAAAAACAAAAGTCAGGAATTTCGAGATGACACTTGACAGATACAAAAAATTTCTTGTTCTGATTTTCTCAGTATCACCAAATACTTACGTATCATACAAGTAATGCCGCGAGGGCAGAAGAATCCTTCACAACAAGGTAAGCAAGTCTGCACTCTAACAGGCGTGTCCTTGGCATTTTTCAGATCAACCTTTTTGTTTTTACCAACGCTACATGCCCATCCTGACTCACATCCAGAAACCCAAGATGATAAATTACAGTTCTTATTAGGCTTCAAAAAACTAGCCTTCTTTGCTTCACCTCCACTCTGATAGAAACTGTTAAAGTAGAATTTGATTTCTGCTGCTGTGCATAAGCGTTGCATCATATCTCCTATTGAACCCCAAAACATGAAAGGTGCCCAAAATTTATTCAATTGTATAATCTTAATAGGAGATTCGACATAAAAACAAAGAAAACATATGAAAGTTTGAAGGTACTGATTTGCACCCTTAGTTGTTTTGGCACAATTGGCCAAGAAATTCGTGTTCTTTGAGAAATTGAATGCCTCATTCCAATCTGCATCCCTGGAATCCAAACAAATGTAGCATTGATTAGGAAAAGAAAAGAAAAGCTGAGAAACAAGCTAGGAAAAGGCTTACACATCGGTAATGCAAAAACCAAACTGTTCTTTGATATCATCCTTGAAGACAGAGGAAATATTAGAGAATCGGCTGAAAGCAAGGTTAGAGAATAATTGGACTGCAGCTGAGTTGTTGTTGAAACTCTCACCACTCGCAGTGGCAGCGTCATCAGAATCATAATCTTCATAGTCTTGACAAACAACGTGAAGAAACAAACTAGATATCAATGTCAAAAGGTAAAGAATTTCCCATGCATTGATCTTCTTTACCATCATTTCAATTACTTAGACGTCGAGAAAACTAAAAACTATATATATCTGTACATGAGGTGAGAAACAAATTAAACAACAACACAGTGATATGATCAAGAAGCTGGATGGTAAGAAATTCGATCATTGATGAATTGAGAGATGGAAAATGGGAAAAAAAAAACCTTTCTTTGAATGAATGGAATTCTTTCCAGGGGAAGAAATGGTAGGGAGAAAAGAGAGGGAGAAAAATGGGGAGCTTGAGAGGTTTAAACCGTTAGGAAAGGTGGCAAAGCATGAAATGAAATCAAATGTCATGTCTTTTTCCATTTTTGTGTAAATTAAAATGAAAAAAAAAAATAACAAGATTTTGTTATAATAATAGGAAATGGAGACGATGCCATGGCCGTCAATTAACGTTGACTGTCAATCTCTTTCTCACGACGATTCAACTGGCTGAAGCAAGGAGTATAGTACAAAACCTCGTGACGTCTGTCACTTTCCTTAATTTTTTATTTTTTTATCCATTTTTTTAATTAAACATTTTCTCTTCAAACACTGTTTTTCCCTCACTCCACTCTACTCATTTCTGCGGCGTCTCGACCCTGCGTTTCCTTCTCAATAATTTTTTTTTTTTATAATTACTTTCATGGATTATTATCTTTATTAAGTTCCTTCTAATATTATTCAGCTTCTCTGGTATGTTGGAAATCATTTTCTTTTTTTAATGAGTGAGAGTCTGCTTTTTTTTATTGTACTTTAATTCCTGTTAACGTTCTGTAATGCCATAGTTTAATCGGACAATTTGGGTTTTCTAGTCTGAACTTTTTGCTGTTAATTCATTGTTTATTTTGATGCCATTGGAATTTCATTTGATAAAATCTTGCTGATCTATTTGATTTTTTGGCTGCAAATCCATTAGTTAAAACTAAAAGTTGAAGAAAGTATTGAAATTTAGCTAGTATTGAATCTGGGTATTGCATTTTGTTACCAAATAACTAAACTTTGGATCCCTTTTTTTTGGTTCTATAATTGTTCATTTCAGGAGGAAGGCATATTTTGTGGTTGAGATATTTATCTACATTTGAGAAAATGATTACACATGAGCAAGAACATGATTTTGTTGAGTGGGGTTTGCAACTATTTAGTTGTGATCCTTATGCTAATTGTGGATATGGCGGTGTACTAACTCAAGAAGATGGCGAGTATTACCCTGGAAATTATTTCAAGGACGACCATTACAACGCAGGAGAATGTTGCAATGTAGAAAATGATGAGGCTATTGCTCATACTCTTCAACTTCAAGAACTGTCACAACTTGCGGTCATGGGATCTCCAAACCAAGGGGAGGAAGAAGAAGAAAGGGAAGAAGAACTGCAATTGCAAGTGTCTGGTTATCCACAAGATTGTATTGATCATTCTGTTCACAACTTTGGTTCTGGTATAAGCGAATTTCTTATTTCCAGTTCAATGTTTGAAGCTGTTCATATGTCTTTAATGTGTCACATCTCTGTGTTTGTATTGTGATTTTAGGGCAGCATTGTGGTAAGGAAGAACAAGATGATACAGTGCCTTCTAGTTCATGTTGTAGCCCTGAAGAAAAGTTGTTATGTGAGGAGGATTGGTCATATTCAATAGAGCTAACAGATGAGTATGCTCTTGATGGCGAGGTGGGGAAAAGGCTGAATCAGATGGTTCCTGTTCCTGTAAGTGTGACCATAAGCCTTAGATTCTTGATATGACATTTCAAGTAGAGCTGTAGTTTATGCTTTTAGGTTTCACTGTGATTGTGTGTAGCATGTTCCAAGAATCAATGGTGAAATACCCTCGGTTGATGAAGCAACTTTAGATCATCAAAGACTACTGGAAAGGTTTTGCTTCTTTGTTTCCTGGAACTGCAACTTCCTGTGAATCTTCTTTTTTTGTTTTCTTATGAAAGATTTTTTCCAGCTACTTATATGGTTCTGTTACTGTTTTGAAATTCCCCTTTGGTTGACCTATTTTCTGAATACATAATTCTAGAAATTCTTTTGCTATGATAGATTGCAGGTCTATAATTTGTTGGAGCTTAAAGTTGAAGGAGATGGTAACTGTCAGGTTTGATTTTAAAGCTGAAAACATAAAGTCTAAAATATTGATGTGCAATGGTGTTTAGATAAATAGTGTAAGGTGTTAGATTATGAAGCCTCTGATTGTATGAGATTGATGAGATTTCAGGAAGTGTAATGTTCTGACAGAATAGTGCATGTTTAGCAAATTACTTATGACAGATGACGAAGTGTATGCTGTCTATTTCTGTTTGTTTATGTGACATTTAGTTCATAATTCTTTTTCCCGGGTATAATGTAGTTCATAATGATTATTGTAATTACTCTTGTATGATCTTATGTGGTTTGAAGCTAGCATGGATATAAATATTTTTGAGACATAAAGCATCAAAATGATTGAACTTGATCTGTGTCTGAACTGTCAATACACATACTTAGGTTTCACTTATTCATATAAAGCATGATTGTTTGTTGATATTGGTTCCCTTTTAACATGAATTTCCAAGGTCATGAGTCCCATTGCTAGTAAAACTTTTGAACGTTGTTATTAACAATAAATCTCGTTCCCACCTGAAGCTTTTTAAGTCTTGATCAGTTTTTATTTTGGCCCTATGATGTACTTCACAGTGGTCTCACAAATCCGATGTCTCATTAATTTCATGATTTTGCCAGTTCCGTGCTCTATCTGATCAATTTTATCGAACTCCTGAGCATCATGAATTTGTGAGACAGCAAGTCGTAAATCAGGTTGGCCTCTGACTTACGATAATAAAGTTTGGCTTTTTATTTTGTTGAGCTTGATTTGTAGTCTTTCATTGAAACCATCATGCATTGCACATGAATTTTGATGCTTAACCTTTCTTGTCTGGCAATATCTTGCACAATCAGCTTAAGTCTTATCCAGATATATATGAGGGGTATGTTCCCATGGCCTATGGTGAATATATGGAGAAGATGTCCAAGTAATTTTCTAATCCTCCTTGACTTTATATTTCTTTTTTTTTTCCTTGACCTTGTTTCTTCATCCTGTGGATGTTTACAGGAGTGGTGAATGGGGTGATCATGTTACTTTGCAGGCTGCTGCAGATTCGGTATGCTCCAGCTTTGAGATTGATCAATGCCAATTTCTATGTGCACTGCTTTGAAGTGTACAATCACAGTTTTAATGGGAAAAAAATAGTATTGTTTATTACAATCTTACAAATATGTAATGATGCAATATTGGCTGTCTAATGCATGCTAATGACTTGTTGCAGTATGGTGTTAAAATATTCGTCATAACATCTTTCAAGGACACTTGCTACATTGAGATTCTTCCATATGTCCAAAGGTCAAAACGAGGTACAACTGCTATGGCTTTTGTCTCCGTTATTTTCATTTATAGAATCTATGTGATACATTCCTTCTGCTGGATTATCATCAGAATTCTGATTGCAATTAATATATTGAATGTCATTTTAAAATTATAGTTGCCAGCTAGTTCTATAACTTGCTAGGTATCTCTTTGGTAGATTTTCTATCCTTCCTTTTTACCTAGTTGTTTTCTAGAGAAGAAAGATCACTACAACTCAACCATTGTGATGTTTGTGGAAATCTTATATTAAATTAATTGGTTTGTTTTTTTCTGTCAGTTATTTTTTTGAGCTTTTGGGCAGAGGTGCACTACAACTCAATATATCCCTTCGGAGGTAAAATATATATCCACCCTTGGAAATTACTTCCTGTCATCTATGTATAAACTTTCTCTGGAGAATTAGAGTTCCACTGGCTTCTTGTATTGAATGCCGCTGAGGCTGTGCTATATTCCAAGGCTGTTGAGTATAAGGTCAAGTTGACCTCTTTTTCTTACCTGTGGTGGGTTTGAGTTGGCCAGTTAATTTTCTGTCTCTAGAACATTTCCAGTCAGTATCGGATGGAAAGATTACCTACTATCTGTCCTAAATGCATCCAAGTTTTGCAAATCAATAACTTGCTAAGGGACATGGAATTGTATTCCGTTATTCTCGGTTTTGGCATCATGCTTGCTTTGAACTGTTTCTAGCTGAAGAGATTCCTTATAGTGGTCTGGAAACTCAAATAGATTCCTATTACTTCTTTCCATTGAGCCGTGGCTGTCGCTGTATTGAGACGATTTGTCGGAGAATTTAAGGCCTAATAAGTTTGAATTGAGGGGATTTTAGGTGCATAAATATGATATGCTAGGTAGGTTTCAGCTAACAGTACCTCCATCTGTGGATTGTTTTGTTACTTTCCGAATTTCGACGAGGATTCTAGTCATGCAGTATGTGCTTTTGTGTTGCCTTTTAACCAACGTTTCTGGAAAGGAAGTAGCATTTCAGGAATGGAAAGTAGTACCAGAGTAATAGAATATGTATGCAGGAGGAAGGATGGGATTGTTTTGGATGCATGAAGAAACAGTCATATTAACATATCTTGAAACTGCAGATCATTCTCATTTCTTAAATCTGTCCGTGCTGTTGCAAATTGATAATACGCGGTTTATTTTCTCTACTTTATTCAGATGTGCCTGCATTGGGGACTAAGAAGAAGAGAAGATCACGAAAGTTTCGGAACAAGCATTTGGAATCACCAGATGAATATCAATGGAAATGCTGACAACTTAAACTCTGCTGGGTTTTTTTTCCTTCTTTATCATGCTTGTTGCTTCTGCAAGAAGCTCATCAGTTATTTTCCACCATGTCCATGTTGGATTCAATGTTGACTTTAAGAACAGACAGCAAAGCAAGGTCAGAATCATCATCTTGCTTCCATGCTCCACTTGATTGTAAATTTCTTGGATGCAAATCTATCTCATTTATTTTTCAAATAAAGAATCTTTTCCCTTATGTAATACTTGCAAGCTTATTATTGCATTGCATGCATGCTCAGCAGAAGCATCTCGGTAATAACAAATTTTTAATAAATTATGTACATAAAAATATAAAATAAAATAATATAATATAATATTTAGTTTTAAATATTCCTTGAGGCTGAGCACCCTAATTCTGAAAGGTATGGATCTTTTCATCATCCTAAATACAGGTAATGGCGTTATAATAAAACAAAACAAGTTGAGTTGGCAAATTTATGGTATGATTACTCTCAAATTGAAACTTAAGAATTACGAAAAAAAAAAAAAAATTTCATACACTAATAATGGAGTATTTTAAATTTTATCGATGAAATTAATAGGATAATATATTTGAATTATACATGTTTTAATGGTTAAATTTTATGGATGAAATTTAGAAGGAAATATATTTGAATCGTACACGTTTCAACCGTCGCTAAAAACTTCAAACTAGAGCCATTCACCGGTTGATTCAATGCCAAACAAAAGCCACTTTTTGTATACTGAAATTCAAAACTGATTTTGGTTTCTTGGTGTATTGAAAACCAATTCTTTGAATTGGTAAACATAAACTTAAAATCCTAGCATTTAGAAACATTAGTCTCTGATTAATGTATTTATTCATGCAAAATAACATGCAACTTCTTCTGTTTTTACTAAGTTCTCTCAATCCATCGCTTCTTTGTCATGGCTTCCTGTCACAGACTGCAACATTGCAATCTCATTGGCAGAGAATTCTAAATCAAAATTTGTGACCAAATCAAACTCAAAAGGTGGCAAACTAGGTTCAGCCCTCGAAGCCCCACAGTTCTTCAACATATCTTGATTGTCAGAGATAACCTCTGGCTCAAAATTCAAAGAAGGCGAATAATCCGATGAAAGAAAAGGCGAGTCAGAGGAGAATGGAACCAAACCAGTGGTGGTGGAAAGAGCAGGAGTAGTAGAAGTAGGCACGGTGATGCCAGTGCCTGTAGCTGCAAGGATCGATGGCTCAGCTTGGTGTAAAAGCCATGCTATGGTCTCACCATCCGTCTTGTACCCAAGTTCTCGAGTGAGCTGAAAAATCCTCGCAGCACAAATAGGCGGTAGCCTGATGCGTCTGTCTCTGCCATCAACCTTTGCATGGCGGTCTTTGGTGGTTTTGCTGCTGGTGACAAGATTGTTTTTCGAGCTACTTGTCTTGTTTTGAGGAACGGGCCTCGGTTTTCTCGTTGAAGTGTCTGGCTGAGCCATCTTCACACCAACATTCTTCGAGTCCATCGGATATTAGAGAAGGAATTAACTAGGGTTTTCAGGGTTTATATAATAACATGCAACTGCCTTCAGAGATCAGAAAAAACTAGAGGCCTTTGAGTTTGAATACTGAAAATTTCAACAGACAAAATGGATTGTCTGCTGCAATTTTTTGCTGGTTCTTCTACAAATGTGCACAAAAATCCTTGAGTTTCTTCTCAGTAACGTGCCAACGGTGATGTAAGCCCAGCAATGTATATATATGTATATACATATACATATACATATACACACAGGTCTCCCGTACATATAATTTATATATATAACAGTAATTAATTACCATTGCATTTAATTGGTTAGTGGAATCATGCCAAGTAATCCAATATATGGTTAACATATATGCATGTTTAAGAGATTGTGCTGTCTTAGGAAGGTGCATGGCAATTATTTTCTCACCGTAAATGGATATTGGGGAATGCACAGACCTTTGCTTGGTTTGCAGCTTATATCCCCAATGAGCACATTTACTCATGCCAAAACATCAAAATAAATGTTGCTTTGTTGTCATTCAAAATATAAATTAGCAAGGGTGTATATATATAATATATATTTGTTTTAGAAGTTAATACATACATACATTGATGATTACTCAATATACTGACAATGAAATTTTTTAGATTTCACAAATAAGGTAAAGATGATGATATATATCTCATTCAAAATATTTAAAAATAAAATAAGATTATGTGTTACTATCTTAATTCTACTTATAGAGTTTAAAGGTTTTATTAATAATAAATTAGATAATAATATTTAATGGATAATATATAGAGAGAGAGTAATTGCAAGAGAAAGAATGTTAAGCAATGCCTAATTTGCAATGGCCATATGTATAAAAAACATAAGCATTAATATATAATAATCAAATAATTAAATGGTTAACTAGGGATTTTAATAGAAAATAAAGAAATCGTGAAGAGAACTCAGATTTATTCATATATGAAGGATAGGATGGAAAATAGGAATGTGTCTAGGATGGGATGGAAAAATCGAAAATTCTTTACAAGTGTTAGTGCATATATGAACTATGTTATATATGTTCATATAGGATAGAAAATCAAAAGTTCTGAATAAGTGAGTGCATATGTAAAGGAAAGGATGGAAAATGGAAAATTTTTGTACATGTATGTATATATATATATATATATATATGAAGAATAGGATGGAAAATAAAAAATCCTATACAAATATGTATGTGTGTGTGTATATATATATAATAGGTTTGGAAAATCAAAAATTATATAGAAGTGTGTGTATATATATAAAGGATATAATGAAAAATCAAAAAATACTGTATAAGTTAGTATATATATATATATATATATATATATATATATATATATATATATATATATATATATATATATATATATATGATAGGATCAAATGAAAAATAAAAAAATTATATAGGATTGTATGTATAATTGAAGGATAGGACGGAAAATTAAAATTTCATACAAGTCTCTCTCTCTCTCTCTCTCTCTCTCTCTCTCTCTCTCTCTCTCTCTCTCTCTCTATCTCCTATATATATATATATATATATATATATATATATATATATATAAATTAATATATAAATGATTATTCAATACATATTGTTAGTGAAGATTTTTAGACTCACTAGAAAGGTTAATATGCTAATATATATCATACTTAAAATATTACAAGTAATAAAAAAAATAAAGTACAAATATGTATAATTATCTTAAACTCGTTTATAAAGTTTAAAAACTCTATAATTAATTGTGTGTTGAAAAATAATTTTTAATGTATAATATATATATATATATGGAGAGGAATTGCTAAAAAACATAAATATTTTTCTTATTTTATAGCAAAGAAAAGAATGTTAAGTAATTCCTACTTTGCAATGGCCATATGAATAAAAAACATAAGCATGAATATATAATAATCAAATAATTAAACGGTTAACTAGAGATTTTATGAAAATCAAGCAATCGTGAAAAAAGCTCTGAGGTTTTCCATCCTATTTTTCATATATACTCACAATCGTACAGAATTTTTTAGTTTCCATCTAATCTTTTATATATACTTTCACTTGTATAGAAATTTTTTTTTTTGATTTTCCATCCTACCCTATCATTCATATATATATATATACATACACACTTTTTTTTGTATCTTTACTAGCTTTTATATATATATAAAGAGAGAGAGGGAGGGGCACACACACTAATATGCATATGCATACACTCTTTTTCGTATCTTTCATGTTCACACACACAATTGTGCACACTTAAAATATAACTAAATCTAACCATTCATATATATATATATATATATATATATAATGTATCATATTAAATTTGTATAAAACATACAAATTATTCAAATTCTATCTTCATGCGAAATAAAAAATACATATTAAATTATATTAAAATTTAACCAACTTTATGCGATTTTTTTAATATATCAGATTTAAAATTATCAAATTTAATAATAAAAAATTAAAGATATACAGAATCTGATGCAGCCGCATGCACAATAAGCGTGCAAGTATTTCATTAAAGAAATATCCTTTTATTTGGAAAAACAATGAATATTGACAGATTTGTAGCCATGGAAATTTATCATAAGTCCAGCAGAGAAGCAGGACGATGCTTCTGTTCTACCCTGTCTATCCTTAAAATCAACATAGAATAGAACATGGTAGAGGATAACTGGTACGAGACATGAGCTCCTCGCAAAAGCTACAACTACAAGGGCAATATATAGAAAAAGAAAGAACGAAAGAAAATACAGTAGATCAAGTTACTGTCAGCACATTCACTGATATTCTTCAATTCCCAAATGCAGGCACATATGGATAGAAGCTGCAACATAAACTGACTGAGGTGTTATCAATTTCCAGCAAGACAGAATGGAATAAAGTGCTGGAAGCTGAAATATTAGCCACCGGGATAAGGCACGTTAGTTGGCATTTCATAAACCTGAAGAATAACCAGTTTTTCATTGAAATCCTTCCATCTTTTCGCCATCTTGATCGCTGGGTAGAACAACATCAGGCACCTCCTCAATCTCCTTAGCAGGCTGATGCAGTACAAACAGTAGGTAAGTAGGCGATATGGCAATGAAGATAATTCATGGGACCAAAGATAAAACTATAGTATGAGAAAAACTAGACGTGCCTGCCATAGTTCCAACAGTCGCCATACCAAAAAGTCAATTATCATAACCAAGCAAAAGAGCTTGCCTGCCCAAGCACCGCATGAAAGATACCTAACAAATCATGATCTTGTTATGAACAGTAATAGTAACCTCAAAAAGAATTAATGATTTTACCCAACTTTTAAAAGTTACAAGATACCACATCCCGCTGACCGAAAGAAGCAGTTACAACTCTTCTACAATTATTGTGCAAATACTAAACAATATAAGTATGAATGTATAAAGTCTTGATGATTGCTAGGTTGAATCAAAGTTTTGGTTCAATCACATGCTACAACTATTTTTAATCTTTCTTGCCTTCCGCATTAAACAGATGTAAGACACGTCAAACCAACATTTAAAATAAGTATGACGTCAGAATATAACAAATAAAAATTGGAAAAAGTTGGAAGTATCCATGGTCAACAAAGAAATCCATCTGCCACCAAAAGCTGAGCTTTCAAATTTTACATTAAACATATATGCAATTAGGAGCACTCAAAAAGCAAGATAGTTCAATGGCTTAAAGAATTTTTTGAACATCATCCACTTGGATGGCATACCTAGAGAGACGTTCTAGGAGACTCTGATCAGAACAGTTCAAAGCACGACTATACACTATCTCTGTCCTTTTGGCAACATCATTCCAATTATAAAGTCTCTTCATCTGGCCCAAAATGAAAAATGAAAAGAGAAATATATATTTGACCACCTCACACAACTGAAATTACTAAACAGAGTAAGCCAATCAAAATAACTTACACGATCATGCATATCTTGTGGATCGATTTTAGGAAGGATAGATATCGCCTTCTTAATTGCTTGTACCATGTCATGAGGATCTGGTTCAGCAAGTACTATCATGTCATCTGGTAAAACCTAGAACAAATAAATGGATATCAGGATAAAATTGCTTGAGGATGAGATCTAAATAAATTCCATTCCTTCTAGGTGGGAAAGTATTAACCAACAGGGTGCGATGTTAACTAGGTTAATGATATCTTGCAATACATGCCTCTGGGACACCTCCTACACGTGTACTGACAGTTAATAGTCCGCAACTTGCAGCCTCCAATATGGCTATGCAAAAAGCTTCTGTTAAAGAACTGTCGAATGGAAGAAACATGATAAAGAATGAGACAAGTGATCAGCATTTACACCTGATTGCCAAATGATCAAGGAATATTAACCTATCTTCTTCTTTTTTTCTTTTTCTTTTCCCTGTATCTTTGCTCTTCTGGTTACGTGAAGAATTAATAAACTAAGAATGGAACATCTATATGAACCAAACTCAATTTACCTGTTTAAGAATATGTGGCCAGAAATCAGCACAGACCTTACAGAAGCATGTGGTACAGCCCCCAACATCTCAACTCGATCTTGAAGTGAATGCTTTTCTCTCATCTCTTCCAACCGCACTCGTTTAGGTCCATCTCCTCCAATAATGAAACGAACCTTCACCGAAAGAATGTGACTACTGAATTATTTTGTAAGACTAACATAGAAAAATCAGACGTAACATGAAAAGATAATGACCATAAAAACAAATTTGGATATAACACAATTTTTTACACAAAAAAAAATATAGAAAGCAATTACATTCATCACTAATGGCAGATACTGCTGAAAAGACCACACTTTAAATCTACCTAAACAGATTTTGACATGTAAATAGGAATTATATGCCAAATCACCTAAACATCAGTGGCCGTTTTCTGCTTAGTCTGAATTAGCAACAACTCTAACCCTCACAGCAGAAAATATAACCAACCAACAATGGTAATAAAAAAAATCTAACTATACCCATGCCAGTAGCTGGTAGGAATCTACAGAAAAGACTGGGTGAAGTCCTCATTTCTAACTAATACTATGAAAATTGAAAACAGAAGAGTAAAAGAACAAAACAATAAATCCATCCTTTCAGCAGTACCATGGTCTAAGCAACTCACATTGTGATACAATCGGCAAACTTCCGGAATGACTTCCACAAGCAAATCTGCACCCTTCCGATAAACCAACCTACTTATTACGACAATAACTATTTCATTATGGCCAAGGCGCTCTTGAGCAGGTTTGAACATAGCTGTGTCCACAGCATTAGGTATCACAAAAACCTTTTCCGGAGGCAAACCTGACCGTAGCACTGTATTTTCCTTGCTTGTGTGAGAAACACAAATGGCCCGGGTTACGTCTGCTAAAGTAAACTGAAGAACCTTGTTCATGTGGATGCTTCCCACATCAGCAAAACCATACAATGAATGATCAGTAAATACAACCTTGTATCCCATAGTACGTGCGTGCATCAAAGCCTCGTGACATAGAGTTGAGAAGGCCTGATGACCATGCACAAGTGATATCTTTTCCCGAAGAAGTATAGTCCTTATTATTGGAAATGTCCCGTAAAAAGTCGGTAATGTGTTCTGCATAAGAAATGGTCGCCAGGGTACATAATAAACCTTCAGGCCACCTGTCATGTATCTCACCCCTGATCGATTTCCATAAGCATGGGTCAAAACAACCACCTGAAATAATAGAGTAAATATATCATTCAAACTAGGAAAAACAGAAGGACTGAAATTTGATTGTACCTATCGAGTTGAGACTTTGAGTTAAAAAAAAAACATTTAGTTTGCAGGAAAGGAAAACAAAAAAGAGATGGACGATGTAAAAGAACCAAAGAATTTTAAAATACGTTCTCTTATCGACCAAAGACAAAAGAGAAAGAAAAGATATCAGATTTCAGTAAAAAGAATGGCGGAGTTGAAGAAGGGGGAAGAACAATAGATAGAAACCTTCAGAAACTTCCAGGGAGACATTAATAGTATTTTCTAACTAAGCAATGGTTGATCTAAAACCATTCAAGGGGGAAGAAATATAGATAGAAACCTTCCAGAAACTTCCAGGGAGACATTAATAGTGTTTTCTACCAAAGCAATGGTTGATCTAAAACCATTCCCTTCTTTTGAAAGAAAAGAAGATTTCCTCTTTACACAAAGGCAGACCTAAAAGAATTCCCCATTTTTCTGGAAAAAAAAAAAATCATTCCTCTTTTCCCATTTCTTTGCTCATGGCCAGTAGCAAACAGTGCTTACAAACAAGATTTAAAACCAACAAACTTACTAAAATTCTCTGACCTTGTGACCAAGTTTTAGTAGGCACTGTGACAGATAATAAATGTGATTCTCAACACCACCAAAGTTGGGATAGAAGAAATCAGAAACCATAAGAATTCTGTGCTTCAAATCAGCCATATAGGCGAATCAATCACCTGCAATAATAATAGTAAAATCTTCTTTATTCTAAGAACATGATAGAAATTAGCAGTAGACAGAAAGTGGTGCCAAAAAATGAAGTGATCTAAACAACATGGTCTCATCTTCCTCACCAACAAAGGCTGAAAACGATCCATGCAGCACAGCAGCAGTGCAAGTAGGTTATGGGGGTTGGAAGCACAGAAACTGATATAATAAGAACGGTATAAGCCGTCTTCCTAATAGAATAAAATTTCATGCTAACAAATATTAATATTGTACAGAAACAAGTAATAGTTTATGCGGTCATATTTTTGTATTCTGCCGTTTGTAAGGAGCATTGAACTATTTTTGCATTAAGAAGCAACTCATAGAAAAGAGGCAGGCAAAGAAACACATCAGTGTCTTTTTATCACTAGAGCTGATCTGAAAATGGTTATTGGTGCTGTTTCAAAGTCGCAACTAGCATCCTTTATCTTGAAAAGATGCAGCAGCATCATTCATCACTTATTATTCAATGGCTTTAAACAATATACTCCATAACATAATAGATTCTGTCAATATATATAAAAGCAGTTGAATATGAAAGCAGCCAATCTATGCATCTTCAGCATGCATCTTTAACAACGAATATTATACAGGCTGTTATTAGTCATCAGCACAAAACAACTACTCTCAAACTTCAAAACATGATGCCATATAGAATTAACACCAAATTATTATAATCCCATCATCTCCATTCTTCTTCTTGTATTTATCTTTCCTAACCCTTTTTGCTTCCCAATCAAAATTGTTCTCCAAATACATTGCCTCATTACTTTCACTTTCATGTTCCTTGTTCTCTTTTCCACCCAAACAAATATTCACTGAAATCTCTTAAACTTCACCAACTACATCTTCACTTTTCTTATGCTTCTTCTGAGCCTTTGAAGATTCCTTTTCTTTTCCACCCAAACAAATATTCACTGAAATCTCTTAAACTTCACCAACTACATCTTCACTTTTCTTATGCTTCTTCTGAGCCTTTGAAGATTCCTTTTCATCAATACGAAACTCTGATTTCCTCCTTTTCATTCGATGCTTCTTCTTTCATTGTAATCTTCCTTTCGCTTATACTTATCATCATCTCTATTGCTTGAACTGGAAACATCATCCACATTCCCAGTTGACACATCCAAAACATCAATTTCGTTCTTAAGGGCATTGCCTTCTTCAACCTGGTTATTCTCTCTCAGATGCCCGTCCTTTTCACGCATCTTCTTACCCATGTTGAGAAAGGCTTCCCTTGAAAATTATTTCTCGCTATCCCAAATCTTCATGCAAAGCTGAAGCAAGACATTCAGACATATGTTAAAGGGTGGCACTTTAGTAGAACCCCCCATAAATAAATCCTAACTCATGTAACTTTCATTCGAAAATTTGAAGCAAACCAATGTTCTTGCTTCAACTACAAAACATTTATTTGAACTTATTGCAGCGATTTGCATCAATAATGATAGTTGACAAAAACTCATTCTCAGATTCTATTAACAATAAACTTCACAGATATAATAATTCATTCGAAAACCAGCTATATTGTTATAATACTTCCAAAAGATTATTCTATACATAGGATATGAAGATAAGCTTTTAAGATGAAAAGTAATTTAGGTGTTCAAGAAGTCACATTTTTTCATTCCTCCCACAACAAATCAACTCTAAAGACAGTAGTGTTGTAACAGAGACAACAATGAAGATGCTGAATTTGAAACCAAGTAAATCAAAGAAAACATCAAAAGTCATTGGAGAAGGTACCTTAAAATTCTAAGATAATCCTTTCAGTTTTCACCATGTTAATGAAAAGACCATCATTGCCGCTGATAGGTCCCTTAATGGCCCCGATTCTGTTAAAAACGCGAGAGCCCCACTAAAACTGAGATGAAATTTAGATCAGTTCACAACGTAAAAAGACTCTGAATCACTGTCTCACTTTCAAAACTTGACTACATCTACCACGAATCCAGCTACTATTCATTCTATCATTTCTTCCTCAATAGTCATAAAGGTTTTTACTATTTTAAATTTAGATCCCATTTATTACTAATTTTATTAGATTTCAGCAACATAATAAAACAATTAAAAGTGAGCCATAGCATTTCATTCAAGAATATTCAAATCAACAAACAAACTCAAGAAATCATCAGTAAACTATCACAACTTGGCATTTATGGATTTGGTTGATGAATTTCGAGTTCTTACGGATCAAAAACTCTCGATCGATCTGCAAACTTTTTATTGCGATTCGGATTTTTCAGTCCATAACTGCAAAAATTTGAATTCAAAAGTTTAAGCACGTCCATTATTTTTTTCTTTTAGAAAAAAGAAAAAAAAAAGAAAGATAAAGAATTCTGATTCAAAATACTCGAAAATATTTACTTTCTGTAAGAAAATAAAAAATCATGATTTAAAAGTAGCAAAGCTTCGATTTGTCTCCAGAAATAATGGAAAATGCAGAAAATTCAAGGGGAAAACGAAGAGAAAGGCGGAAGTTGCAAACCAAATAGAGTAAGCTCAGACAGTGACGAAGAACGACGGCCAAGGCGAGAAGGAATGGTTAATTGGAAAACACCGGGGTAAAGGACAGGAGAATACTGAATACGAGCTTGGGCTTTCAGGCCTGAAGGTTGCTGGGCTTCTGGTCCGTTTCTTATTTGCACTATTACTGTTATTTATTCAATAAAAAGATTTATTATTGTTTATAATTTAAAAAAAAATATTTGAGGCGACTGAGAAAAAAAACATTATAAGAAATTTTTTAAATGACATTCGAAGAAAATTTGTAAGAATTTTATAACTAATGAGCTTATGTATAACCCCTAACGAGTGATAAGATTTATAATCCATGAATGTTGATCTGAATAATAAATTAATTATTTTTCTTATCTTATATATCTCGAATTCAACGGACAGATTTTTAAAGTAATTTTTTTTTTTTTGTAAATTCATTAAATTCAACCTAAAATCAATAAAAATATATATATTAAATGAAATCTTAAAACTTCCTCTTGCTTAAAAAATAAAAATTAAATTAATTAGTCTTTCACTTTAATTTTTTGAAATTTCTCACTTAATAAGTCATAATATAATTTTTTTTAAAAAGGCATAATTTTGGTTGTCAATGGTATTTAACGAACGGTTTAGCACGGGACCAAACATAATCACAAAGGACTATTAGGAGATTGCCCTAAAAGTTTATACATAATCGACCAATCAGCTAATATAATGCGTGCAGCTCCAAAGCAGATCGATAGCCGAGACGCCATGTTCTGTAGATAAAAATAGCAACGCAGCTATGGCAGATCAACCGGTATTTTGCTATCATAGGCCTCTCTTGCCTCAAGCATGTCTGGACGATACCGGTTTGCAAGAATTTCAACTTGTTCAGCAAAAGACTTGTCCCTGTGTGGACCTATATGTCGAACCATTTGGCCCCACCGTTTTCGACATAAATCTCCAGATCTATGCTCAATAAGATTATCCCAGTCCACATCTTCCATGCAGCAAGCATCCAAGCTAGAAAGTGCATCCAGCATGCGATAGTCATCAGCGTCTGCCCATATGCCTTCTGCTACCATAGGAGACGCTAAGGTTCGATACCATTTTAAACAACAATTAGCAAAGGCTCTGGTTTCCATCTTGTCACTAATCGCAGTCCAACAGATGTTGTCTCGCAACATTCCGTGCTTGGATTTCCTTTCCTCAAAAACTTTCATAGATAAATCCATATTCACCAAGTCAAATAAATTCTGGTGCTCCTCTTGAGACCAATGACCTCTTTTTGTATTGGCCAATTTTATTCTACGCCAGGTATCTTTTACATGATGCCTATGCTTGCCAAGTACATCAGCCAACAATCTCCACTTATGTCCATGTTTTTCAACAAACTTTTGGACGACCTCATACTCTTCAGGGGTCCATGGACGCTTTTCATCCCTCTCAAAAAGAACATGAGCTCGACCATACACACTTGAAATTGGCCTCCAAGGAATGGCTGCTTGAATTTCTTTCCAACAATTTCTTGCTTGGTGGTGATCTCTACAGTTCAGAACCATTTTTAGACCTTCATCACCTAAATTATGAGACTCAATGAAATCAGCAACAGCATTCATAATAATCTCATCTTCTTCTTTTGAGTAACGCCTACCATACACTAAGCCTTCTTTGCCATCCTTGTTTGCATCATCTATATCATCCGCACAAGGGAAAACCTCAACATCATCACGGAAACTCACTTTCTTAGATCTCTCTTTAGGTGTAGCACTTTCAGATTGATTGGTAGTGTTGACACTTTTTCTGGTTCTTGCATCACCTTTGTGATGTCTACCCTCTGAGTCATTTTTCACTGATTTTGATTTTTTCTCCCTGCCTCTGTTACCATCTTCAGCATCACCAAAATCATCTCCTAATTTTCTGCATTCTACCTCCTTGGCAGCTGAATTTACTTTATCAGTATCATTTCCATCAGCTATGCTGCTCATTACTGCAATATGATCATTACCACTCACCTCCAGCTTCTTCTTCTTCTTCTTCTTCTTCTTCTTCTTCTTCTTCTTCTTTTGCTTCTCATATTCACCTTCTTGTCCATGCACTGACTTATTGATGTCTTCAGTGCAGCAGATTTTCTCCACCTCATTGCCAGCTGAATTTACTTTTTCAGTATCATCTCCATCAGCTACGCTGCTCATTACTGCAATATGATCATTACCACTCACCTCCAGCTTCTTCTTCTTCTTCTTCTTCTTTCGCTTCTCATATTCACCTTCTTGTCCAAGCACTGATTTATTAATGTCTTCAGTGCTGCAGATTTTCTCAACCTCATTGCCAGCTGAATTTACTTTTCCAGTATCATTTCCATCAGTTATGCTGCTCATTACTGCAATACGATCATTACCACTCACCTTCGGCTTCCTCTTCTTCTTCTTTCGCGTCTCATATTCACCTTCTTGTCCAAGCACCGACATATTAATGTCTTCAGTCCTGCAGATTTTCTCTACCTCAACTGGCCCTTGCATTTTACTATGCATGGTTTGAGTCACAGTTGCAAGTTCATCAATCCCATCTCTATTCTTCTTCTTGTGATTATCTTTTCTAACCCTTTTTGCTTCCCAATCAGAATTCTTCTCCAAATACATTGCCTTGCTACTTTCACTTTCTTGTGCTGAGTTCTCTTTTTCACCCAAATAGGCTTCCATTGAAATCTCTTTAACTCCACCTACTACATCTTTATTTTTCTTATGCTTCTTTAGAGCCTTTGGGGATTCCTTTTCTTCCATATCAAACTCTGACTTCCTCCTTTTTGTTCGATCCTTCTTCTTTTCATTGTCATCCTCCTTTCTCTTACTCTTATCATCATCTCTAGTGCTTGATTTGGAAACATCGTTCACATTCCTAGATGACAAATCCAAAACATCACTTTCCTTCTTAACAGCATTGCCTTCTTCAACCTGGTCATTCTCCCCCTGATGCCTATCCTTTTCACGCATCTTCTTACCCATGTTGACAAAGGCTTCCCTTGAAAATTATTTCTGGCTATCCCAAATCCTCGTGCAAAGCTGAAAGCAAGACATACATACAGAAATATGTTAAAAAGGCAGTACTTCAGTAGAACCCCCTCTAAATTAATCCTAACTCACGTAGTTTTCATTCAAAAATTTGAAGCAAACCAATGTTCTTGCTTCAACTACAAAACATTTGTACTTATTACAGAAATTTGCATCAATAATGATAGCTGACAAAAGCTCATTCTCAGATTCTATTTACAATAAACTTTACAGAGATTCTGGCCAAAAAAAAAATCTTTACAGATATATTAATGGTACCAAAACCAGCTACATTGTTACAATTCTTACAAAAGATTACTATATAAATAGCCTTTGAAGATAAACATTGAAGATGAAAAGATATTTAGGTGTTGAAGAAGTCACATTTGTGCATCCCTCCCACACAAAATCAACTCTAAACACAGTAGTGTTGCAACAGAGACAACAATGAAGATGCTGAATTTGAAACCGAGCAAATCAAAGAAGAAATCAAAATTTACGGGAGAAGACATCTTAAAATTCTAAGATAATCTTTTGACTGTTAATGAAAAGACCATCATAGGTGCTGATTGTAACGGCCCAGATTCTGCTAAAAATGTGAGACTCCCACTAAAACCAAGATGAAACTTAGATCAGCTGAGCTCACAACATAAGAATACTCAGAATCACTGTCTTAATCTCAAAACTTGACTACAGCTACTACGAATCCAGCTAACTATTCGTTCTATTTCTTCCTCAATATCCATTAAGGTTTTTCCTATTCTTCTCCATTTAGATCATATAATAATCTTATTAGATTTCAGCAATATAAAATAATTAAAAGTGAGTCAAAGCATTTCATTCAAGAATATTCAAATCAACAAACAAACTCAAGAAATCATCAGTAAACAATAATAAATTCGCATTTATGGATTTGATTGATGAAATTCCAGTTCTTACCGATCAAAAACTCTCGATTGATCCGCAAACTTTTTTTTTGGCGATTCAGATTTCCGTTCAAAACTGCAAAATTTTGAATTCAAAAGTTTAAGCACGTTCTTTATTTTTATTTTTTTTACAAAAAAGAAACATAACAGAATTCTGATTCAAAGCACTCGAAAACATTTACCTTTTGCAGAAAAAAAATAAAAAAAAATCATGATGTAAAAATAGCAAAGCTTCGATTTGTATCCAGAATAATGGAAAATGTATAAAATTAAAGGGAAAACGGAGAGAAAGGCAGAGTGTGCAAACCTAATAAAGTAAGCTCAGACAGTGACGAAGATCGGCGGCTACGGCGAACACGATAGAAGTTTTAGGGTTTCTGAATTGGGTTCCGACTGGTTAAAGAAAATGTGAATACTGAGTATGAGCTTGGCTTTCGGGCCTGAAGGTTGTTGGGCTTCTGATCCGTTTATTTATAATTTTCATTATTATTCTATAAAAGGATTTAGTATTATTTATGCTTTAAAATCTAATATATTAAAAACAACTGAAAACCAGAAAAAATACATTATAAAAAATTTTTAGATGACATTTGAAGAAAATGTAAAAATTTCATACCTAATGAGCTTAAGTTTAGCCTCTAAAGTGTAATAAGAATATTAATATATAAATGTTGGTCCAAATAATAAAATTTTTATTTTTCCTAGTTATTTCGAAAATGATATGTAATAATTTTACTTATATATGAAAATATTTTTTATTAACTCATTTAATTCAATATAAAGTCGTTAAAAATATATCAAATGAATCTTGAAATTTTTTATTGATTAAAAAATATTAAATTAATTATTATTTCACTTTAATTTTTTGAACTTTTTCATATAATAACATAATATGAGTAAAAGTAATTTCAGTAATCCATGGTGGACAATTAACTTTTTAATATGTTAATGAATTAATGCAAGTGAATAAGATATGAATATTATAAATAAAATATTAAAAATTTAATCAATAATTTATTTGTACATTAAAAAAAATTAATTAAAAATTTAATAAATTTATAAATTCAACGATAATTTATTTATTTTGTTTTTATGGAAGAAATAATTTATATATATATATATATATATAACTGTTTAGTACGGAACCAAACAAGACAAGACATTAATCGAGGGTTCTACGAAATGGAAGAACGTTCTGGAAGCATTTCACTCACATTAAAAATCTAAACCCAAGGTCTTAGCGCACCGTTCGTTCCGTCATACCTGCCTCCTTATCCACTCGCTCTCTATACCAAGAAAGAAAAGAACGAGTCTTTTTCAGTTAGCCTTTTGGTCGTTAAACGAAAATGGCCTCTGCTAATGCTGTTTCTTCAGCTTCAATGCTTTGCTCTTCCAAACAGGTATCTTTCTTTAATGGGTTTATTTCATTTTTCATTTTTTTAGCTGCAAAACAGTGTTTTGAGCTACACATGGTATTTCTTTAGGTTACCTTGATTTCTTTTTATTGTTCTTTATGGAAGTTTGGGTATCTTTTGGCATCTGCGTAATGGAAGAAATGATGAAAGTTTGATGCTTTTAGAGGTTTTAATGGGTGTTGATGATTGCAGGGGAGTTTGAGGAGGAAAGGAAATCAGCGGCAGAATCAAAGGCTAAGCTATAGGCAAGGAAATAGCCGATTTTCTGTGAGAGCTTGTGCAAAGGAAATTGCTTTTGACCAGAGCTCAAGAGCTGCAATGCAGGCTGGCATTGATAAGCTTGCTGATGCTGTTGGCCTTACTCTTGGCCCAAGGGGTAACTTCTTTTTCCTTCATTACCCATTGTGCTTATACATGGTAGAAGTATTCTTTTATGTTTTAATGTTTGAAAATTTTATCTGGAGTCTATACTTTTTAGTGGTAAAGGAATAATGAAGCTGGTTCAAGTTGAATGTAAAATTGCTTTGATTTTCATGTTTTAGAAAATATGAGATTCTTACATGTCTTACATCATTAAGGTCTGATGTATGGCATATGCCCTTGACCATTTCCCTTATTCACTGCACCTACTCATAGCTTTACAACTACATCATGCATCATGATACACGACTTGTTTTCTAAACCGATACAATATGCTTTGATGAAATTTTTAATAGCGAAAATTTGCTGTAAAAAGATAGGGGCGGGGTAATAAAACTTAGAAGTTAGAAGACATTGCAAGTTGTTTCCTAAATGGTGGAGAAACCTTTTGTGTATGCGTATTTTTTTTCCATTTTAATTTTAAATGCTTCTTTTAGAGGAGAATCTTGGTGCAACTGTGAAGATTGTTTTTTTATGACATAGAAGTTGTTGGTTCAAGCGAAAACATCTTCTCCCTTAATGCAAAGGGAAGGTTGCAATGCATATAATCTTTTACATATCCCGCAATGTAAGAGTCTTGTGCATTGGGGTTTTTTTTTTTTTTTAAATGTTTGTTTTTACTTGTACGATGGCTAGTGTCAATTATAGTCACTGCAACATGTTTACTATTTTAAAGGGAGGAATGTCGTCTTGGATGAATTTGGAAGTCCGAAGGTAGTAAATGATGGAGTGACAATAGCCAGAGCTATTGAGCTTCCTAATCCGATGGAAAATGCTGGTGCAGCTCTTATTAGAGAGGTTCGCCCATAATCCTTTTAGTGTTGTTCTGTTGATTATATTTATGCATAAGCCTTTAATATAACCATGAGATGGTTTTGCTGACACTGACATCTTTTGTTTATTCTTTGGCCGTGGGATGAAGGTTGCGAGTAAAACTAATGACTCTGCAGGTGATGGGACAACTACAGCATCTGTTCTTGCACGAGAAATAATTAAGCTTGGACTTCTGAGTGTTACCTCCGGTGCAAATCCAGTCTCAGTGAAGAGGGGTATTGATAAAACTGTACAAGGGTTGGTGGAAGAGCTGGAAAAGAAGGCCAGGCCTGTTAAAGGTCGCGAAGATATCAAAGGTATTCTGGAGAATAATAGATTGTATTTGCGCATGAAAAATTATCTACCCTTAGCATAAAAGCTCCTTTTTCTTAATTTTCATTGCTATACTCATGCTTTAATGTTTCAGCTGTTGCCTCCATTTCTTCTGGAAATGATGACCTTATTGGAACAATGGTTGCTGATGCAATTGACAAAGTTGGGCCTGATGGTGTTTTGTCCATTGAGTCATCATCCTCATTTGAGACCACAGTTGATGTTGAGGAAGGAATGGAGGTATGTCTTGCTTCAGGTCTTCAACTTTTAACCCTCCACATTTTATACTTACGTCTTGCTTCAGGTTTTCAAGTTTTAATCTACCAGCATTTTTTACTTAACATAAGTAGCCCGGACGTTTTGGTGGTAGTTAAAGTCCGGTTGTTATTCTAATTATCTTCGTTTCTTTTCCTGTCCACTTGCAGATTGACAGAGGTTACATCTCACCACAATTCGTAACAAATCCTGAGAAATTAGTTTGTGAATTTGAGAATGCAAGAGTGTTGGTAACTGATCAAAAGATTTCAGCTATAAAGGACATAATTCCCCTGTTGGAGAAGACTACTCAATTAAGATCTCCTTTGCTTATAATTGCTGAGGATGTAACTGGAGAGGCTCTGGCCACACTTGTGGTGAACAAGCTGCGGGGCGTTCTCAATGTTGCAGCCATTAAAGCTCCTAGTTTCGGTGAAAGGAGAAAAGCTGTCCTTCAAGATATTGCCATTGTGACTGGTATGTAAATTACTGTGGAAATTAGGTTTTTTTTTTGGGGAACATTACTCCATGGTTTTTAGCGATTGTTTCATTATCTAAACTGTAGGTGCTGAGTTCCAAGCTAGTGATTTGGGTTTGCTCGTGGAGAACACCTCAGTTGAGCAGCTTGGTATAGCCAGAAAGGTGGTCATTAGCAAGGGTTCCACTCAACTAATTGCTGAGGCTGCTTCAAAGGATGAGATACAAGCTAGGGTGGCACAGTTAAAGAAAGAGCTAGCTGAGACAGATTCTATTTATGACTCGGAAAAATTGGCAGAAAGGATTGCCAAACTATCTGGTGGTGTTGCAGTTATTAAGGTGGGGGCTGCAACAGAGACTGAACTTGAGGATCGTCAGCTACGGATTGAAGATGCCAAGAATGCTACATTTGCTGCCATAGAGGAAGGGATTGTGCCTGGTGGTGGTGCTGCATTAGTTCATATCTCAACTTGTGTTCCTGCAATTAAGGAGAAGCTTGAAGAGGCAGATGAGCGCCTAGGAGCTGATATCGTGCAGAAGGTAAACAAGCTGAAGATCTGCTGTCTATATGATGATTAAATTTGGTAGACTATTTTGGAAACTCTCTTTGAACTTGAACGACTATATTTGGAGATGTCATAAATGAGAACTTGCAGTCAGTTGAGACTTAATGCTCTTAACCCAAACTGTGTCAACATTTATATTTTCAATTTTTATAACTATACTGATTCGGTGTGTCTGCATGCAGGCTCTGGTTGCACCAGCCTCGTTGATAGCTCAAAATGCAGGAATGGAAGGTGAGGTGGTGGTCGAAAAGGTGAAGAGCAGTGAATGGGAGATTGGTTACAATGCCATGACAGACAAGTATGAGAATTTGCTGGAGGCTGGAGTTATTGACCCAGCAAAGGTGATAAGATGTGCACTGCAGAATGCATCTTCAGTTGCTGGAATGGTCCTTACCACTCAAGCCATTGTTGTTGAGAAGCCGAAGCCTAAGACTTCAGCTGCTGCTCCTCCTCAAGGTCTTATGGTTTAATCACCAGGATCTGTACCCAGGATAGGTTTCTTAGAGATGAAGAGCAATATTCTCGCGGTAAACCACAGGAAAATGCCAGATAAATTGAGGCTTTCCTCATTAGAGATGTGTCTTTTTTGTATGGATTAATAAAAATGATTAGTATTCAACCTTAGGGATCTGGAAAAACGGTGATAGACATTGCATAATTTTTTTTCCTTCGGTATGATGCGTGTAGTACCAGTTCCAATCTTCGGTTTGCACTAATATATATTCTAATGATTCATGCAGACTTACATGTCCTGCTTGCTTAGAAGTTTTCCCAGGAAATTAAAAGTCTGTTTGGGTTGCATGCCTCCATCATTTTGAACCCAACAACCTTCCACCTGGAAAGCTACTTACCATTCCCACTATTCCCAGATATCAACACAAGCCAGTTAACCGGATAATATGGACATGGGCTGATTCTGTTCCATAGATCATGGTCAAGGTTATAGTTTTTATTTGTAGTGGGCTGTGATCCTTTTGCATTTTATTCTTCCAAACAAGACAAGCTCATACTAATAATGACCGGTTTTTTCATTTTGATAACTACATTGGTAATGAAGGTTTAGTCCATTATGATTCTATAAATCATTTTACAAATCAATCCAGCTTTTACTTTCATAATCAATAACTCAATGAAGGTTGAGGCCTAGAACTCCCTTCCATGATCTGGTCTATGAGAAATATAAGGTGTGTGATGAGGCGCATGTGCATGAAAACAATGCCGAGTGTGATTATCTTTGAACTTTTCCTTAATGTATTTATATAGCCTTTGCTATATTGTCCATCGTTGGGCCCAAATGGGGTGAAAATCCATTTAATTTAAGTCCACATCAAGAGCTCAAGGATCAGGACCAAGGATAAGAATCTACTTTTGTGAAAGCTCTGCAGCCATGGTCCCTGGCCCATTTCAAGATTCCATTTCAACGGGTATCTAACCCTCTGTTTACACATTTTCTATCACGACAAGCAGGTTTGCTGGGTGCAAAAGAACTCCACTAACTACACACTTAATACCAAAACTATATCGATATTGACCCATAACTTTCTCTAGATAAATAGTAAGCTGTGTTTGTTTTCTTTTCCTTAATGATCTCTAACTTGCGTGTAGTTGAAAAACATTCAAATTTGATAATTTTAAACACAATATGATAATATAAAAATAATTAAAATTAAAATTTAATAAAAATTATATATAAATATCATATAAGTTAAATATAAATTTATATTTAACAAATTTAACAATATAAATACAATTTTTTATTATATGCATGAATGCTTACGCAAGTTTTGATAGATGGACAGGCTTTGTTCACACATTGTAAACATGCAAACTAGGCAGTTGGACTTTGGAAGTGAGAACAGAAAAAAGAAGTGTGAACAGGAATAGCATTCCTGTCGGTTATTGAAATTTCAAACTCTTACATGAAAGGAAACTTACCATTTATATGTGATTTGTTATGTAATTTTAATTTATTACCTATTTCGAGTTTGTCACGTGATAAATTTTTTATGTTTGCTTACACGGGATAAAAATCTATTAAAATTATATTATATTTAAGTTAATTTTTTTTTATGATGGAATCCAATGAAAATTGTGGAAAGATACTGTAATTAGTGTGTGAATACAAAAAAGTGCATATGTTGCATATATGAACCCTACTAGTAATAAAGCTTAAATTCTCTAATCCCTTTGATGTGATGGCCAAGAAAACTAAACTTCCTTGTCCAACTCAATAATCTTTGCTTTTTTGATTCAAAAGCTTACGAAAACAAGTAATTCTAAACCCTCCTTATTCCCTTTTTGAAGTTCGTGTTCTCATTCTAGCATGTATGTTCCTTTTGGTACTTGAATTATTCATGCAGCAACGAACCAAATCTTGAGATGCATCTCTCAACTCAACCATTGATCGATACATTCAGAGTGTTGAGCAATGAGAACTTCTGCAATGTCTACAGCTAGAGAATCATCTGATGATCAGTTTTCTCGAATTCTAAGGTCTTAATCTTCGATGGGACAGTTATATATAGTTTCTGCTAAAAAATTTGAAGCCGCAAATTAAAGCAACGAGTCTCCACCATCGATGCTTTCTTTGCCATCCATTTTAAGCTGAGGAAAAAAAAAATTGCAGATAGTGAACTTTCATATTAATGGCGAATCAAGAGAACATGTTCTTTTCATATATATATATATATATATATATATATATATATATATATATATATATTAGGTTTTACATGTAAACAAATTTTTTCAACATATAAATCACTATTTTATGTGGTTCTTTGTAGATATTGAAACATGACAAAGGACCTTCTTCTTGTTGTTGTTGCCGTGTAATATAGGACTTTTCTTTGATTGAGGCTATTGATTATCACGTAGTTAGTGGAATATTTTGATGGTTACAAGTCAAGACGTGTCTAATTGACAATGTGAATGCCATTCAAAAGGAGAGATATTCTTGAAAGTTCTAGGTGAATCAATTTTGTTACACTGTCATTTATTTCCGAACATAAATATTTATGTTCGAATCCTTACCGTTCATTATTTATAAATAATTTGTAAATTTTAAATAAATTACAAATAAAAATTTAATTAATTTGTAAATTTTAATAAATATTATATATATTATTTTTGTTGTGGATGATATTAAAAATAAAAAAAAATAAGTCACGTGACGTACGAAACAAAAAGTATAAGCATGAGAAAATTTGGTATTTAATAAAAAGGGTATATACATAATTAGTGACAGAGATAAACCCTTATAAATAGGGATCATGTATTATTCATAAAAGATATTGGACAACCTCATACTAAAACTCTATCAAATGTTCTGTCTAACTTAAGAATCGGAATGCAAACATAAGAACAACCCCTCATCAACGATTCATCACTATTATTTCAGGAAACAATAATTTTCAATCTAAAAATTAAATTTTTTATTAATATCTGAACCTATTCAAATAAATGCAACTTAATCGAATCCAAGCCAAATACAGCTAAACATTTTGGTTTAATTTGATTTTTCGATTTCTTTTTTTTTTTTTGGCAATCTGGTAAAAAGGAGGGGAATTTTGAGTCAAGAAAGAACAACACAATATGGGACTCTTAGCAGCCCACACAGACGGTTATTTGAGAACAGCCGAAAGTTTGGGTCAGGTCATTGAATTGTGTGCCCAATTTGGTAATTTTATTTTGTCTTTTTCTTTTATAAATATATTTTATGATTTAGTTTACTTGGACTTGATGCATGCTTCCTCATCAAAGTTTTCTGGCAATCACACACGTGGAATATAGTCAGATTCTTTTTTTTAACAACACATAAATTTTTATTTTAAAATAACAATATATATCAGCTATAAATTTAATCTTTTATTGGAAAATTAATCTATTTAATAAAAAATTTAACAATTAAAATTCAATTTTCTAGCAAAATTAATCTAATTTATAAAATATTAATTTTTAAGAGTAATTTTTTTTGTAAAAATTTAAAAAAAATAATAGATTATCTCATTTTCAATATCAAAATAAATCATTAATTTATAATTAAAATTTACGAATCTATTAAAAATTTTTCAATGAATTTTTTAAACCTACTTTAACGGATTAACCACATGAGCCAACTCTTAATTCAACTTAAATCTCAAATTTAAAGAATTTCAACTATCTATTTTTAAAAAATAAAAAATAATCATTTAATCAATACTCTTTAAAATAAAAATTTAGGGTTTGAATTCTATTACCAATCATCCATCTACAACTCAACGTGGAAAGGTTCCATAAGTTAAGGATAAAGATAAAGTCAACTAAACTCGATGAACCTACCTAATCATATGCAGAAGCAGAGCAGCAATTTTCGTTTCTTTTTTCCCTCCAATTCCGATCTCTTCCAAGTGGACTCTAATTTAGGCGGGTCATATGCAAGGGCGGTTGATAAAGCAATGTCTTTAAGATGGATTAGTTAATGTCGTTAACGTAAAGCCAAGAACGATGGGCTTTGATTTTTTTTTTTGGGGGGTGAAAAATGGGCATTGAAATTCTATCAACTGCATTAATCTCTTTTTGACTCTTTCAAAGTCATCTCATGAAGCATCAACCAGTATTGAATCAAATTCCGAGAGAGTTTGTTCCGTTTTAATTAATTTCATTTTTTATTTATATAATTTAAGGGTTTTGAAATTGTTAAATATCGATTTCAATATTTACAATATTTTATATTTTTTTAATCATTCTATTAAAATATTATTCATGGATTATTTCGAATATAAATCTATTAAAGGTTTATAAAAATATATATTTAATGAGTTCTTTAAATTCAATATAAATAAAAAATATACTAAACAATACTTTAAAAAATCTTTAGGACTTAAAAAGAAAATCTCCCAAAGTTGCATTAAAAAAATGAAAAAGCACAAATAGACAACTCAAAGATTGGGAAATTAATAAATAAATAAAAAAAATCAAAGCTTGAAAACTAGGGGGTGTCAAAACAGATGGGTCCTTGTTGGGGGTATATCACTCAAATATTGTAACAAAAACAACCACGAAACATTAAAAAAAAATAATTAAAAGAAAATTTTTCTTTTATATTCAATGCATTGCCTTTTGACTTGAGGAATTTTTCCTTTTTGTATTTTTCAGAGGGGTCCTTTTCTTTTCATAATTGGATTTATGTTTTTAGTATAATTGAGGAGAGGGATCCTAATATATTGCTAATTTCTCTTCCCAAAAAAAAAATATATTATTATTGAGCATTTAATTTCATAATTAATACATATATATATATTTTTTTTTTGTTGATGGTGTTTTGAATCGGTGAAAGTTGATGTAGAACATAAATCATAATGCCTTGAAGAAAAGAAAATTTCCGAAAAGAACAAATAAAACGAGGAAAAGTAAAAGAACACAAATCATTATACCTTGAAGATATGCTCGTCAAAAAATAGCAAAAGAATCAAAGCTTCTTCGGAGTTAAGATTTCGATAAAAAACAAATATACAATGCTTTGAAGATGAGAAATTTTACAATAAATTTTTACTTAAATGTAAAATTAATTTAAACATATGGTAATAGGTTTAAATTTAATATAAATAAATATAAAATATATTAAAAATAAACACATGATAATAAATATAAATATATATTATGATAAAATTATCTTATATTTACGTCTATTAATACTAATTTTTTTGTTTATTTTTATGTGTTTACAATATTTTTAATATATTTGACATCTATTTATGTTAACTTTATACTTATCATTATATGTGTTTATATTAACTTTATACTAAAATAAAAAAAATTTATTTAACCGTAAAAAATTTATCCAAGATATACTAATTATCTTTAAAGTTTTTGAAAAAAAATGTATTAGTATAATATATATATATATATATATATATATATATATATATATATATATGTATGTGTGCGTGTGCGTGTTAAGATCATAAGTAAAAGTGAAGACATGGATTATTAATTTCTTATGGTATAATAACTACTTACTTTGCTTAAGACAAGTTAAGTTCAAGCCTCAATTTTAATATAAAAACAATTAAATAAAAAAATCTAAAGTATATATAAAAACCATGGTAATCATAATTTCGTAATAGCATGATGATAAACCTCGTCTTTGTTGGGCTCATATCATTTATTAATCTTGAATAAGGATGGGACCCAAATCCAATGAAAAGAAAAATTATTAGGATATTTCATTATTTTGTACAGCATTTAAGTTTTTTTTTTTATTTTTTCATATTCATAAGAGGTGTAAAAAAAAATAAGAGAATTAAACTTTGTATCTAATTTTTTTTTGAAATGATAATAATCAATAGACTAAATATAGTCTCAACTCTTAATCATTAGATATTTTATTTTATACTTTTTTATAACTAATGTTTTTAATCTAAAATTAAAAAATATAAATATTAAGATTTAAATTTTAAATTTATAAATGTTTACATCTTTAAAATAAAAATATAATCATTTGATTTAATACTCAAAATCTTTATTTTTTATAAATAAATAAAATGTAAACTTTGCTTATACTTCATTTTTTAAAATTTTTTTCCCAAATAGCTCATATAGTAATTTTTCGTTCTCATATGAATTACATTGTTAAATTTTTCTAATTCATATGAATAGTCGGGAAACTTCTAAAGTATAGAAGATGTAAGTGAAGTTTACTCTAATTAAAAATAAGCTAAAATCAATAAAAAATTACTTTTCTCTACTTACATATTACAAAATAATTAAATATATATATATATATATATTTAGTACATAAACTTCAATGGTTGAGATTTGAAATTTATAAGTATTAAATTCGAATTTTAGGAGTAATATGAAAATTTTAAGATAAAATATATTTTTATGTAAATTAAGATCAATGATGTTAAATTTTATGAATTTTCATACATTTATTCAATTAATATCTTAATGTCACATCTATTAATTCTTTAAGCTTCTATCCAACTTCTGAAGTTTAATTCTCCTAAGAGACCACATTTTCTTTGGTCTGTCACAGTCGCAGGAGTGGGCTTGCGTGCAAAACATGTGTAAGCCTAACAGTCATGACACGTGTTCGATAATAAAGATGGTGCTCTGGAGTTTTGCCACCTGCTATCAGACGTTATCTTCACTTTGTTTCATCACTTCGTTCGGTCGAAGGTTGTCCATTGTGGATCGGTCGGTGGGAATGGTTGATTTTATCAATATTATTATTTCAATTTTTTTGGAGCAATTTTTCTTTTCTATGCAACCGATAAAAGAAAAAGACTACGTGTAGAATGGTTCAAGTTTTTTTTATGGACAGAAAATGAAAGGTGAATTAATCCATCATTTGAATTTGATAGTGAAAGCGAGACAGTTGTAAGCGAGATATGCGTTTTTAAATTATTTAAATAAATTTTGAATTTGAGTATATAATTGTGGTGGTTAAGTGTAGGTTATTTAAATGAATGAATGAGTATTTTAATATCTAAATATAGTAATTTATGAATTTAATTAAAATTTGTATTTAAATATATATTTATAATTAAAATTTATTGATTTATGATTAGAATATACCATTAACTTTTTATACAAAATATATATAAGTTTTTAATGTTTTATTGCATAGAAATCAACAATAAACTTTTATTTTACTGTAAATAAATATTTAATCTTTCAAAATCATACAATTGAGTCCAAATCTGTTAAATAATACTAATTACTATTTGGATATTCTATGTGAAAGCTGACGTAGATAGTTTAGTTGACCATCACGTATGCAATACTAACAAAAATTAGTGTCATTTAATAGATTTAGATTTAATTGTATGATTTTGAAATGTTGAAGGTTTATTTAGAGTAAAATAAAAATTTATAAACTTATTTTTATGCGATAAAATGTTAAAAACTTATATATTTTTTATATAAAAAGTTGAGAGTATATTTAACTATTAAATTATTTATAATTTAATATATAATGTTTGAACATTATCTCAATTAAAGTTTGAGTTCGACTGTACATATTTGAGCGATTTTGAATGTAGAATAATCAAATTAATTTTTATTGGTAAAAAAAAAAAAATCTAATCAAACGAGTTAGAACAACTCGTTTTTTATACTGAATTGAGTGAATCTAATTGAACCTAACTTTTTATTTGTTAAAGAGTCTAATCAAATAAATTTTAAATATCGTATCTCATATGGAATTTGGGTTTGAATTTGTCACTTATCGATCTTTACTCCTCTATTACAACTCTTATTAAATTCTACCACTACATTAATGAATATATTTTTATTGTTTGACCTTTAATTAAAATTTATAAATAATTATCCTCATTTAATATCAAGTAATCAAATTAACAATTCTTACAAAACATTATTAGCATCAACCCAAGTGTAAACACATTGACTTCACTGTTATGACATTATTTGTTTTATAATATTTAAGAAATTTTTTATGGGATATATAGGATACAATCAAAATAAAATTTTATGTATATTGCAAGGTTTTGGATTCACTTTTCTTTCAAATAAATTATCAAATGTTTAATTTTAAAAAGCAAAATCTTTGAGTTTTGTTTGAATTTATTTATATATTTTTAACTATTTTAAAGACAAATTTTTTTCATTATAATCTGATGTATTTAAATAGTCATTCAGTCAAATCTCAAATATGAATATATTTTTATATATTTTTTTGTAACTTTATTATTATTATTATTATTATTATTATTATTATTATTTTATATAAGATTAATTTTTATTCACCTTACGTAAGTAGGATTCAAACACGAGATCTTATTTTCTAAATTATTTTCACTTAAAAATTCAATAATATTTATATACATTATCAATACATTTGATAGAGGTAATTTACTCCTAACTCAGTTGCGCGCCTGAGTTTCAGGATACTAAAGGCCCAACATAATAAAGTTTTGGGACCCACACAAATATGAGTCCTAAGCTCATTGAAGTCACATAGGGACATCTATAAATACCATCAGGTATGATCAAGAGAACCCTAATCTCTATTTCACATACAGAAACTCTGCTTAAACAGTTTTCTGACTTAAGCATCGGAGTGCGCGTGCAGAGACAGATCCCTGCGCCTCTCTGACTTTTATTGTTTTTGCAGAATATTCAAGACACGTGGAGAGGATTGCATCAGCATCACTTAATTGTTGTTTAGAGTAACAACAATTGACGTCGTCTGTGGGAAACGAAAGAAAAAAGCTATGATACGGACGCGTTCGGGAGGGACAAGAATCGATGAATAATATGAAAAAATCAAAATTCGAAGCCAAAACGACGTTTTTTGGGGAAAAATCCCAGACAAACCGCCTTCGGCTATTTGCTAACACGTAGATCTTGAAAAGTTACATGGATAAAAAAAAAAATTCACCTCAATCGGACGACGGAGCACAAAGTTATAGCCTTCCAAAGTTTCAAACACAGGGAGAGACTCTATCGCAACTCTATCGCCTATGCAGCAACTCTGTCGCCTATGTTGCCACTCTGCATCAACTCTATCGCCTATGTCGTAACTCTGTCGCATGTGTTGCCACTCTGTCACAACTCTGTCGACCCGGCGCAACTTTGTCGCCTATGTTGCCACTCTGCCGCAACTCTGTCGACCCTGCCGCAACTCTGTCGCATCTGTTGCCACTCTGTCGCAACTCTGTCGACCCGCGCAACTCTGTCGCCTATGTTGCCACTCTGCCGCAACTCTGTCGACCCTGCCGCAACTCTGTTGCCTCTGTTGCCACTCTGTCGCGCACACTCTGACGCGGGAGACCCTGCCGCTCTACACTCTGCTGCACACTCTGACGCAGACTCTGCGCACACTCTGTCGTCAACCTGCCATGCGAGACTCTGCCGCCACACCCTGCCGCGCGAGTCTGCCGCACACTCTGATGCACGAGACCCTGCCGCTATACACTCCGCAGCACACCTCGCCGCAAACTCTACGCACACTCTGTCACGAACCTACCGCACGAGACTCTACCGTACACCTGTCGCGCGATACTCTAACGCACACACTGTCGCTCTAGACTCTGCCGCGCGAGACCCTATTGCGCACTCTGCCGCGTGAGACCCTGCAGCGCAAAGGCGAGACTCTATCGCACACTCTATCCCGCGAGACCCTGCAGCGCAAAAGCGAGACTCTATCGCACACTCTGTCGTGCAAGACCCTGTCGTACATGGCGACACTCTGTCGCACGCTCTGCCGCGCACCTTGCCGCATGAGGCTTGTCGCGCACTCTGCCGCACGAGACCCTGCAGCGCACTCTGCCTAGCGAGAGACCCTGTCGTGTACTCTGCCACCCGAAACCCTACCGCATGAAAAACTATGCCATGCACCTTGTAGCGCAGATTTAGATTCCTGCCGCAAGGCTGAGGGAGCACAATCCTACGACACATTTTCAGAACCCTGTTGCAGAAATCAGTACTCAAGACCCTGTCGTCAAGGTGAGAGAGATAAACCCTACCACAAAGTTTGATATGAATTCAAAGGTCATCGATCTGGGGAGCATGGGAGGCAAAGCCCTACCTCAGCAAAAAAGAAGGCAGCAATCTAATGGTCAGAACAGTCTGAACTCCTTAGTCTATTTCGAAGATTCAAGGCCAAATCTTGGAATGAGAGGTGTTAGAAGAAAGCATCCAGTGCAAAGACACGGGAGAAGGAGCTTTCATTCAAATGACTCGGACTCTTCTAATACCAAGGAAAGGGGAGCACATTCGACATGAGAATCGAAGAAGAACATGAAAAAAACCATAGAAAGGATTCTGAAGAAGAAAAAGCTGGTGAATCCCATATTGTCTTGAGATCATGGACAAACTATTGCCAAAGAAGTTCAAGATGCCATATATGACTACTTATGCTGATAAAATCGACCTGTATGACCATATGTAAAATTACGAATCTCCCTTGATACTTCATGGATGGGAGGATGAAATAAATTGTAGAGCCTTTTTGCTCACACTAACGAGGCATACCTTGAAAGAAGGTTCTATCTCGTCTTTTGATCAGTTACGAAGTAAATTTTTGAAAGCCTTCATGATCAATACCCAACGAAAAAAGGACGCGACCTACTTGCTTACACTCAAGTAAGGAAACAAGGAGTCATTGAAAAGTTATGTTGATCATTTTCGAGATACGACTCTAAAAGTGAAAGATCTACAAGTTAGAGTAGTTATCGCAACAATGCTACAATGAGCAAAAGTTGAAATGCTATAAGAGTCCCTTAATCAACCCACAACCATCTTAGATTTATGTGCTCAAGCAAATAAGTATGTAGCCCAAGAGGATGTAATGAAGATAGTACAGTCACAAGAAGTGAAGGAGGAGCTCTTCTAGACCTGATAGATTGGATAAAACTCTCAGACTTAGGTACGAAAGCTATGCTAAGCTAAATGAGCCCCGTGCTGATATTGAAGGGACTGGACTGTTAGAATTCTCGAAGAAGAAAGTAGAAAATGTAGGCCAACACATAGATGCCTATTGTGACTTCCATTTCGCTCATGGTCATTTTATGAAAAGGTGCAGAGAACTGATGGACCAGTTGGAAAGATTCGCGAGGGGAGGATTAATCGTTTCCTTTGGAGAAATGAAAGAACTCATTACCCTCCCTGAGATGGAAGGGATAATCGCCCACAAAATAGGCAAAACAGGCCAAGAAATGAGGAAGAAGCTAGACCAAATCTCAGAAGGTAACCGACAAGATAATGAACCAACTGGACTAACTATAAATGTCATAGCAGGTGAAAATTCAATGGCGAAAAATTCCTCTAGCTCTTGTGAAACTTACGCAAGGCAAGCGTATCGAGTTCATGTTTTATGGAGGAGAGAGTGGATGAAGTACCTATTATGTTCACCCCAGCAGATCGGGGAGATAATATCATCCCCCACGATGATCCCATGGTTATCTCATGAAATAGTTAATCGAATAGACAACGAAAGTTTGGGGAACAGGTAAAGGTAGTCGGGAAAGCCCAATACATGTAACTCGACAAGTGTTATTTATGGTCATAAAGTCAACTTCGACTATTTACAACATGATTCTGGGAAGACCTCTATTGAATGTCATGAGAGTTGTCATCTCTCCTTGCTACCTGTTAATAAAGTTTCATACCCCCAATGGAGTTGAACAAGTGCAAGGGGATCAAAAGAAGGCTCGTACATGTTATATCGCCTTTACTACATGCAAAGGAATAGAGAGAAATGAGGAGTTATCTATAATTGACCTTCCAAAACCCCAACTTGTCGAAGATCTAGTGCTGAAAAAGTCGCACATAACATATACTCTGAAAGAGAATGAAATTCAGAGCTAATCGAGAAAGTCACACGGATGATTAGGCCCAACACCCGTAACCTTGAAATTTTGCAGGGAGGATATGGATTTCAAGTCACTTGAAATCATACTGGAATTAGCCATTTACATTATATTTCCTTTATATATTTTTGCATTTTCACATTTTATCTGTTTATTTTGAATATGTTGCCATGAGATCCATATAATAGATGGAATTTTTCTATTCTTATATTTGTCTTACTGATACTCATAAATATGGATCTTGTGACAGACGAACCGTAAGAGCCTGAAGCGCAATAGCGTCACTGTGGCCAGGCGTAGAAATCAGACGAGCCGTACGAGCCTGAGGCGCAATAGCGTCATTGTGGCCAGGCGTGAAAGACAGACGAGCCGTAAAAGCCTGAGGCGCAATAGCGTCACTGTGGCCAGGCGTAAAAAATCAGACGAGCCTTAAGAGCCTGAGGCGCAATAGTGTCACTGTGGCCAGGCGTGAAAGACAGACGAGCCGTAAGAGCCTGAGGCGCAATAGCGTCACTGTGGCCAGGCGTAAAAAATCAGACGAGCTGTAAGAGCCTGAGGCGCAATAGCGTCACTGTGGCCAGGCGTAGAAATCAGACGAGCCGTAAGAGCCTGAGGCGCAATAACGTCATTGTGGTCAGGTGTAAAAAATCAGGCGAGCCGTAAGAGCCTGAGGCGCAATAGCGTCACTGTGGCCAGACGTAGAAATCAGACGAGCCGTAAGAACCTGAGGCGCAATAGCGTCACTGTGGCCGGGCGTAAAAAATCAGACGAGCCGTAAGAGCCTGAGGCGCAATAGCGTCACTGTGGCCAGGCGTAGAAATCAGACGAGCCGTAAGAGCCTGAGGCGCAATAGCGTAACTGTGGCCGGGCGTAAAAAATCAGACGAGCCGTAAGAGCTTGAGGCGCAATAGCATCACTATGGCCAGGCGTAAAAATTAGACGAGCCGTAAGAGTTTGAGGCGCGATAGCGTCACTGTGGCCAGACATTGAAGACAAATAAGTCATGAAAGCTTGAAACGCGATAGTGTCACAGTGGCCAGCCGTTGAAGACAAACATGCCATAGTTCCAAAGGCGCGAATGCGTCACGATGGCCCAGCACCAAGAGAAGATTTATATAAAAGAACTTAAAGCAAAAAAATGCACGAGCTAAGCCACAAAGAAAAAGTGCAAAAGCTTGAAGCGAAAAATACACGAGGTAAGCTAAGCAGTCAAATAAGGGCTTGAAACAAAAAATGCGCGAGTTAAACTAAACACTCCGATGAAAATTAGACTTCAGAATCTAACATAAGGACTTGACATGAGGTTACGATGAGAACATATATATTCTTACATAGGGAACTTCCCTATGAAAGAATGGGGAGCAATTGATAGAGGTAAATTACTCCTAACCCAGTTGCGCGCCTGAGCTTCAGGATACTAAAGGCCCAACATAATAAAGTTTGGGGTCCACACAAATATGAGTCCTAAGCTCATTGAAGTCACACAGGGACATCTATAAATAACCTCAGGTATGATCAAGAGAACCCTAATCTATATTTCACATACAGAAACTCTGCTTAAATAGTTTTCTGACTTAAGTATCAGAGTGTGCGTGCAGGGACAGATCTCTGCGCCTCTCTGACTTTTACTGTTTTTGCAGAATATTCAAGACACGTGGAGAGGATTGTATCAGCATCACTTAATTGTTGTTTAGAGTAACAACAACATTAAATATAAAATCATTTTATAATTGTAAATACTATTTAATCATTAAAATTCTGATTAATCAATATTGTTATTTTTCTCCTAAAAAAATCTAAACAAGAATTTTCTTTTCCCAATCACAAAAATGAAAGATATAAAAAAGTTTAAAGCATGATAACACGGTTAAGATTGGAACATAATCAAATTCAAAAAGAAAGAATAATACTAATTGTAAATTACACACGAATCCCACACGGTTTTTCACATTTCCTTTTGTATATACTTCCAAAAAGGATAGAAAGCAAAATTATTTCCCCGTAATCCTCACTGGTTTAAATTTGAAAACATTCAAAAACACGAGTTAAAAGTCAATTATTATGTAATAAAGAGATTACTTATTGTTAATTACATCTTATTTAAGTCTACCATTGCTTCTTCCGAGGACTATGAAATATAAACCAAATTTGAGCAAGTTTGACTTGACGTTGGAGTTATAAATATTCCGTTCAAATTCAGGAAAATAACATTATTCTAATTGCATATATTTAAATGGGTTGGGATGCAAATCATAATAAAATATTTTTATTTAATATTTCTATTATTTGAATAAAAAGCAAAATTAGAATTGAGTTAAATTTGAAATTACTCAAAAGCTCAAATAATCAATTTGAATTAAATTAAATTTACAAGATCGATTATATTTCAATTTTTTATGTAATTTGAATAAAGATAATAAAATAAAAATACATTTAAATCAACTTTGATAAAAAAGGAAATTTGAGAATACAATTCACTTTGATCCGATAAATGTCAGCCATAGCTCTTTATATTTTTCTTAAAAAGGATAATTAAATTAGTCAATTTATTATGTTATTAATTTTATGTGTTATGCAGGTGCACCATATCACTTTTTACTGCCGCTGTATCAGATAAAAAGTAAAACCAATTTTTTTTTTAAAAAAAAAAATGTATTTATGTGTCGAGTCCTTTTCATTGTCCTCCTTTTTCTTTTCCTTATTTACACAGCAAGGACAAAATGGATTGTTCATTGTTTCACCGTCACCCTCTTCTCCTTCAAAAATTACTCAAATTGCCACTCCTCGATGCTCGTGCTGTAGAAGGGGCCCACAAACTCCCTCTTCATTTTACAAATATAAATACCCTTGTCGCGTTTGTTTCCCTCGAACAAGAGACAAAGTATTTCCGTAATTAACTGCCCAACACGAGGCGATATCTGTCTCTTTATAATACTGCCCCGGCAATTCTTCCCTCGAGCGGTTTTTGCATAAAAAGGGCTGGGGGAAAGCCAGGAAAAGAAAGGACTCGTGGAAGCTTTGCTCGCGTGATGCGTGGTATAGTGGTGACTCGACCAAGAAATGGCTAGAGATCCTTTCTCTCTGCTTCTCTTCTCTTCTTCTTTAAAATGGCGTTTCTCGCATTTCATGATTTATAGAAGAATCAATCCTTAGCAATCTCTCTCGCTCTCTCTGTTTTGTTCTTTTTCTCTTTCCCGGTCGGTCACCTTTTTTTTTCTTTTTTTGGCTGATTTGGCTGTAAATATATTCAGGTAGGATTTCTCAATTGCTCTTCATTGATTCTCCTGCATTGCCTTATTTCATAGCGGTTGATGTTTTGATTTTCCTTTTGGTGTGCAGAGATAGAGAGAGATGGGTGAGATAGCGAAGGTGTTGTATATAGTTGTGATGGACGAAGGTGAGAAGAGAGAGAAGGAGACGTCGTCGTTTCGATATACGCGTTCTGTTCTTCAAAGCACTCTCCAACTCATGGGTTGCAAAGCTCGTCATGCCTTCAAGGTTTTCCTTTTTTTTTGAATTCCTTCTTGTTTTCTGATTTAGATGAATTTTTGAATTCTTTTGTTTTCTTTAAGCAATTTAGTTGAATTCGCTCATTTATGGATTTACGATTTAATTTCGACTTCTGTTTGATAATTGTTTCCTTCTTTTTTTTTTTATGTTTTATTTGATCAATACATTGTAATTACGAAATTGTAAATTAAAAATGTGGATGATGAGGTGATAGATCTGGATTGCTTATAGCATGTTCTATAAGATTTCTCTTCAATTTAACATCATTTTGTGCTTTAATGCTGAGTCAAATCAATACGAATTTTGGCAAATTTTATAATAGTAGTTTCTTTTGCTTCTCAGTTTTTCAAGAAAAAATCTTCATTCTGTCGTTGTCATAGAATTTTGACTCAATATATATCTCTCCGCATGCCTTTAAAACAAGATGCACGATGCTTGGTTTCTAGGTTCCTATTTGTTTCTACCAAAGCTTTCAGACCTTTGGAAATCATCGAAATGAATTAAGGTGAAAACTGTTCTGATCTGTTTCCATTCTGTTGGCCCCTTTGTCCTACGTCATTTGGTGATTTTATTGCCTAATAATGTGCACATGATCTTTTTAAGTTTCAATTTGTACATTCTACTTCGTAGTGGCAGATAGAGATGTTCTTTATCTGTGTTTAGGGATAGGTTGGACTCAAATTAATTGGCTTGTTTAAGTATGCATATTGAGTTTGGGATTCTGTCTCTTTCTTCAATCTGTCAGACTATTAAGAATTCTTGTGTACTTCCAGATTTTCTGTAGCAAGATCTCTAGATTATATTTTTAGTTGATTTGTTAATAATTTTATGATGTTGCTTGTGATATGTCATTTCATATTTAATTTTCTCATTTGACATGTTTGGTTTTTCTCTTTTTTTTTTTTATTGTTATGGCAAGTGAATCTTTTTGCTGAATATCCTCTTTGTATTTCTTACCAGATTAGCCAGAGGGTTTTTGAATTGATAAGAAGTGAACCTTCTTATAACTCTCTAATTCAAGAGGTAAGTGAAACATTGAATTCTGATGGTTTGAAAGGAAACTCTCAGAAGGAAGAAGTTCGTCCTACCAACAGTGACTTTCGTAGAGCAGAGGCAGGCAGTCGTTCAGTTTCTGACAAAGATGTTAAAAACAAGAGTATACCATTTGAGTTGTACAAAAAACGTACGTCGGTTGTTGTTAAAAGAGAAACTTTCTTAGATTTTGTCTGTGATGCTCTGGCTGAATACAAGTATGTGGGTCCAAACCAGAGAGCTGACTTGATTTTGGCATGCAGGTACCGTGTGGCATCTTACACCTACCCAAAAAAAAATTTGCAACAATACATGGCATATAATTAATTGTTTGCTCGGAGAATCTGCATACGTTCATTTCAATTTTTGTCTTTTCTTGGTAATTTCTAACTGTGTTAGTGGTAACTTGGAGATTGGTAATTCATACTTCTTTATTTATCTATCTTTATTTACATGTCCAATTTTTCATTAGAATAGATAGTCTATTCAAGCATGAATTTCTCCATAGAGGATTGTTCAATTGTCTGGCTACCCTTTTTTTTTTGCTGGTTTTGCCAATGAGAAGACGGCTATTATCACAAGTATTACACATGGTTAATGTAACATGTAAGGATTTTTAATGTCTAGTTGCAACAAATGCCCATATATGATGTGATATGGGGATTTGTGTTGGTGGGTTTTAGAATGGTCTTGTATTGTTGTTCAATGTCCTCTACTTGGGAGTCTTCAAATCAGATGCAAGCACCTTCTTGGTTCCCCTTGTAACTGTATTTGGTCTTCACTGCAGAATCCGGGAGAGGAAGGAATCTGTAACTGTGCTGTTGTGTGGTACTAGCGGTTGTGGCAAATCTACTTTGTCTGCTTTGCTGGTATCTTTGCTTTGCATATTAATGTTGTGTGGAACTAGTAGTTGTAACTGCGTTCCCATAAATAGCTAGTCTTAGTGTTTTTGAAAATGTCATGCAGGGTAGCAGGTTGGGAATTACAACTGTGATTTCAACTGACTCAATTCGTCACATGATGAGGAGCTTTGTAAATGAGAAGGAAAATCCTCTACTATGGGCTTCGACCTACCATGCTGGGGAGTGTTTGGATCCTGTGGCAGTTGCAGAAGCAAAGGCTAAAAGAAAGGCAAAAAAATTGGCTGGCATTGCTCAACCACTTGCTAAGGGTGATCGAGCTGATTGTTCTTCTGCTGGCAAGTCTGATTCCAGACCATTGGAGAGTGGTTCTACTAGTACTGAATTGATTAGTCCCAAACGGATGGCAGTTGAAGGATTCAAAGCACAAAGCGAGATGGTCATCGACAGTCTAGACAGACTGATTACTGCATGGGAAGAGAGGAAAGAGTCTGTAGTTGTCGAGGGTGTTCACTTAAGCCTTAATTTTGTTGTAAGTAGGCTCTTGATTTGTGCCCTGCAAGCAAATGTGTTCATTTCCCCAAATATCTTTTATTCTTAAACTGAATTTTTTTCTTCATTTGCAGATGGGGCTTATGAAGAAACACCCCTCAATTATACCATTCATGATATACATTACGAATGAAGACAAACACTTGGAAAGATTTGCAGTTCGTGCAAAGTACATGACATTGGACCCTGCAAAAAATAAGTATGTGAAGTATATAAGGAATATCAGGACAATACAAGATTATCTATGCAAACGAGCTGACAAGCATTTGGTCCCCAAAATAAACAACACAAATGTTGACAGAAGTGTGGCATCCATACATGCAACAGTTTTCAGTTGCCTCCGCAGGCGTGAAACTGGGGAGCCACTTTATGATCCTACAACAAATACAGTTGCTGTGGTTGAAGAGGAATACCGGAATCAGTGTGCTGCCAATTCACTGAGCTCCAAGGGAATGTTTCAGTTGATCCAGAGGAATGGTTCTTCTAGGCAATTGATGGCTCTTCTTAACACTGATGGATCTGTGGCAAAAGCTTGGCCAGTTCAATCAGTTAATAGTAATGGAAGGCCCATATCTGGCCATAGGACTGAGGGTGGAGTAGGCATTCCCTTGTATGGACCTTTGAAAATTGGCAAGGCCGAACCTGTTAATCTTCAATTTGGTCACTTTGGAATTAGTGCCTGGCCTAGTGATGGTGGCACAAGTCGTGCTGGAAGTATAGATGAGTCAAGATGTGAGGGGACCGATAATGGCAGTAGATACCAATCTTCTTGCTGCAGCTCACCAAGGATGTCTGATTGTCCTTCAAAGGAGGTAGCATCTTACAATGACTTTTTCCGTTTCTTTTTAAATATCTTTTATCGATGCTTTTGGTTATTTTTGTGTATATAAGCAAATGTAAATCCCCTTTAATGCTAATATTGTGAAAATTTCTTTGCAATTTATCTAGTTATGCTGTGATTATTTTGGGCTTGGATTATTAATTATCTTTCTATCCCGCAGCTCAAGGAGCAAAATTCAGTGTATGGCAGTGATGAAGAAGTTGATGATCCACCTGAGGTGGATAGTGATGATGACGATTTTAGTGATGATGGTAACAAACAGGTCCATGAAGAGGTATGAACATGTCTTAGATTCTAGAATATATGAAAATATATATCATTATCACAATGATTTTAGAGTTATTTTTCAACTGGCGCTGCAACCTGCGATACTTTACCAAAAGGAGTGTCATCTGGATGATGTCTATGACATGGGCTTATTTATTTATTCGTATTCTAAGCTTGGTTCAGTGATACTTTTTATGGTTGGATAATTGAAATGGCATTAGGTTCTGCTTTCTAACTCGTTTAGATTTTCATTCTAATCTTTTTTTTAACATCAGCATATTCATTCATCTTACAATTCCATCTTTTTTCTTTTTCCTTTTTTTAACATCGGCATATTCATTCATCTTAGAATTCCAGACGAAAAAGGTCCATATTTTTTTGCTTTTAGATTCTATTGCATTTTACTCAAATTTTCGTCTCCCTTTTCTACAGGTAGGCTCTGTCGATGAGGGCTCAACAAAGTCAGATGAAGAGTATGATGATCTGGCAATGCAGGATGTGCTGGAGAATGGCTACTGGTCAGATGATGAAGACGATCCTTGCGATTTTTCTGGCGATCAAGCAACCCGCACAAGAGGGGATATATATAACAAGAATTTGGACCTCTTCCTAAGGAGTAGAGGTGAGCAGTTTTCCGAGCCACTTTGCTCTTACTCTTCGCTGCTTATGGAGAAGAATGAGGAGGAATTGGCGCCTTTAGGCAATGCTAAAGTGAGGAAACGCTCCCTCAGCATTCCAGCCTTGGGGAAGCATGGATCAATAATCAGTGACCCAATACTCTCTGGGGCTCCTCAGCGGTAGCGAAACAATTTTGTTCATGGCTTCCTTACATTCGCCTTTGGCCCGTAAATTACTAGGTAATTTAATCCAAGTTGCTTACCTTGCCCTCTTTCTCCTCTCATGTATAGTGATGCTTGGTATGGTTGCATGACTGGGAAATGGCAATGATGTTTTAACGTTGATTTTGGTTTTTTTGACAAATCCCATGAGCAAATTTTAGGATTAATTTGTGCCCGCCTGGGAAAATTAGGGAAGTAATAAGCAACTTTGCAAGCTCTGCAAGTGTATGTAATTAGTTCGTTTAATGTATGGTCGGCAATGGTGGCTTTGCTTTTGCTATGAATTTTGCACATCCTAAGCTCTTCTTTACGGTAATTAAAAAGGACTTAAGCATTGCTTCTGATTCTTACCCTTAAATCGCCACTCCTGGTTCAAGTGGGTGAACTAAATTAGCATGAAACAAACTAATAAGGAATGAAAATTTGAGAACGGCTGAAGTTAGATTCAATTGAGTCAAGGTGTTGCTTCTACTTTGGTTGGGTTGGGTTTTGTTGCCGCTGGTTGGTATTTCGGCCTGGTTTGCCTTCCTAGGCTGTGGCTGAATCAGAAAATGGGCCTCATTTGTTGATTCTTTTCTTTGGGTTTGAGTTGAGAATATGGTCTGCTCATCAGTTAGGCTAACATCTAACATTCTCAACGATTCAATCATGTGACTATGAAGAAGTTAACACCCCTTTTTCTATAGTAAGACAACTATCTCAGATCTGCTGGTGTCATCTTCAATAATCACATGACAGCAATATTTTGCCAAATAAAGTACTGGCGTTTGATACATTAAAGAAAGAAAAAAAAGCCTCGATCATTAATGGCTGTGAATGTGACCACATTTTCCATGATACTCAGCTAAAGATAGCCTGAGGTGCAGTAGGAAAGGAATCACCATAACTGCAGCCTTCAAATTCAATACTATTGGCTCCCTCGGCTTCTTTTCTGTCCAAACATACAAAGATCTGATGCCAACCAGAGCCAGATCCAGATGCCATTGCTGGTCCTTCACTTGCATGCCTGCCACGTGAACACCCACCGCTTCTTTCAGATGGACCACACGCACAACATTGGGGACCATTATGGCTTCTTGGGCCCATGCAAACCAAAGCAACTTATATCATTGAAAAGTAAAAGGAAAAATGAAAAACGTTCGGCGAAGGTTAATGTTGGTGGATCGATCATCTGCATCACGCATGAATAAATTTGATTCATCGATTTGCATTTATAGAATTAGTCTTAGCATGCAGGTTCTTCAGTCTTACAGCTACTAAAGTTTTTCATGCAACTGATTGCCTACTATTGATTTGATTGAGTTCAGATTTCAAAGAAAGGACAAACTGGGTGGCTGCTGGCTACCCATTTCCTTTGGTTCCAAGACAAGATTCATGAATGAGAAAGGAGGTTTGATTTCTTTAAATCAGAAACAGATGCACTCGAGAAAATCTGCAGATATATGTAAATATATACAAGTCTTAATAGTAATCTTTTATAATGAAAGCAGAAAGCATGGAAATTATCAGAATTAACATGGAAGGTCAAGGGCAGAATGATTAGAGATAACATAAGAGTGAGGTTTTAGCTTTTAATAAGAAGAAAATATCATTATCCTTAATGGAATGCCAAACATCAGTTCAACTGTTCCAGTGGCTTCTGTCTCCAGCTTTTTGAACTTGAACTGAACCATGCATGCAAGACAAAGAGGATCTAATTTCAATTCTTGTAAACTTAACAGGAAAAGGGTTTTGTTAAGGTTTATTACTTCCACAACTTTCTTTAGACTATATATATATATATATATATATATATATATATATATATATATATATATTTGCATTGCTCAAGTTTTCTTTGGTTGGCTTGCTTCTTGCACGATGCAGCAGCTTCTTTTCGATTCCAAGATGGGTTCTGAAACCATCACCTATCATTTGTTCAAGCACCATCTCTATGAAAAAGCAATTATTTCTGGCATGTCAAAGCATTCAAAATTTCATTCAATCATCGATATATAATTGATTATATATATATATATATATATATATATATATATATATATATATATATATATATATATATATATATATATATATGATGGAGTGAGTCTAATATGGAGCTTATGTGGTAGCTGCAGATGTGTGTGGTGTGAAGACATTGAATGCAGGAGAACCCAGAAGTTTCGTCTCTCTTCCAATTTACTGAAACAGCAAATAGAGAATCTACCCCATCTTCGAAAGCAATAACAGGGACTAGATCAATAATGAAAAACATATAATTAAACAATCACTCAAGTCAGGTTCAGGACTGATAAGCTGATATTTATTTCTCAATCTTACAAGAAAAATAAGAAGGCAGCATAACTAATATTACAGCACTAGTTCTGCAAATAACTGAAGTCACCAAACTCGAAATCTGATAGAGTTCTCAAATCCCATTACCATGTGACAACCAGTTTTTGTCCTAAACAGACAACCCAACATGACAAGACTTGGGAATCTGAGGGCAAGAATATTTGTACAAAGTACGTAGGACCATGTATAGAAATTATTCTTATGTTTGTTGAGAAAATACTAGTGTTACCTTGAGTCCCAGCAGATGGATCCTATAATCATCAGATGACATGTCTTCCTTCAATGAATTGATGTCTAAGCATTTCAGTTAATTCATACCTTCAGTGATGCTAATTAATGATGCAAATACTCTGCAAAATTCTTATGCAGCTGTACTTTAAGATATTGAAGTTGCATAAGTTATAAACACAAACGAAAAAATGGGTTACAATTTGATTGGATAAACTGTTATCTTATATATATATATATATATATATATATATAATGAGAGAACCCTTGAAGATTTTAGAGATTAATGTGAAGTCATTGCAGTATAGTATTTTTGAGTTGCAATTCTTTCGCTTTCTGAGTACTGCTAATGCAAATAGAGGACGGAAAGAAGGAAAAACAATAGTATAATGTATAGAGTATGGTTCTAATTAAGCAAATTGCAAAGAAGAAAATCTATGAGGAAAGAGATCTTCAAGATTAAACTATGGAAGCCAACAGATTTGATGAGAAGAGAAAATTTCAGATAAAGTAACAACTGAGGGATGAACCAAATCATTGGATGCAAATGCATGCTTTAGTCTAACCTTGAAAATTTTCTAGTCCTATATTTGACTTGGTATTGTAGCAAATAAGAGTAAGTTAATATATGCCTACTACTTGTTAAAGTTGAATTAGAAAGAAGAATTTTTGTAAATTTGTGAGTCAAACTAGCATAATGCATTATTTTTGAGGAAGAACATATTGGAAACCATGATATTTCTATCTAGCTTCTGCTAAAAGACGAATGTTTGATTTTATTTTGAGAACAGCAGCAAAAGAATTGACGTTTATTAACTATTTCCAACCATCCAAGTATTACAGAAGTCAAAGATCCACTGTTATCAGACTGTATGTTGTGTAAGCTAGCTTGCTAACTTCTGAACATGAAATACTGAGCAAGAAAATAGTTGATATGATAGCTCAATGATATCAGCGAGAGAATGTGTATGATCAAGAGCCACAAAAATCAACTGAAGATTGTAGAAAGGATTGGAGAAGCAAAACAAACTAAAGGCTCAAGTTCCAATACTGACTAGTTACAAAATTCCACATATCTTAATACTTCCTAGACCCAGAAGCCATAAAGATTTCTGCAGAACTGAAACAAGAAGGAGCTTAAGAAGCCAAGTTCTTACTGATTCAAGTTATAACATGAAAAAGGAAATTAACTTGATTTCCTAGCCAAATGCACGTGTTACAGTACTAATACTATTTTCTTGGTTTAACCCTTTATTACTCTTTGAAGAAAAACAAAATCCACAAAAGATTTTCCAAAATGAGTAACTTATGAGGGAATTGTTTAGCTTTGTAAGAGTTGGCAAATCAGTGGGCCAAACCTTTTGCATCAGTACTTTGGGTTAGAATTGATGCAGCAAAGGGCTAAGGTGAAAGAAACTATGGACATGCATATATAGAGCACAGAATATGAGCACCAAAGCTTGGAAAGTGATAGAAGCACACAGATATCCACAATTTTGTAGACTGAATTATCACTTTTATGACTGAAGAAGCAAATTCAGAGAAATTATGAAGAAATTTCTGAGGTGCTACAGGTGGGACACTGGGATTGAATTATATGTACTCAGAGAGAGAGAGAAGATGGTTAAGGGTCCAAGTTGCAAGTTGCAAGATGCGTCTATGGAGATTGGTCCACCAACGAGGGCGATGGCTGATGGGTGATTATTAATGCAAAAGCTATGGAACACAAACAATGGCAATGACAATGCAACATGTTCGGGCACCATGATCTCTCTTCCACAGTGAAGTTCCAGAGCATTACTTCCAATTTTCAACTATCCACTAATTCTACGGACAAAATCCCTTGGAAGAATGTCCACAAATTTTTTAATAATCAAACATATTCTGAATCATTTCTCTAGTGAAGAAAAAGGTGGTGGGAAGAACTAAAAACTTGTAGAAAAATATTTAGTTGATATCATTAAATCCCATAAAGAAACAAATCTAAAATACTATCTTCTTTCTCTCAAGTCTCACCTTTCCTCAGAGTTCACAGTTTCTGCTCAAATCACTCTCCCGGCGCCAGCCAACACCTTGTTGGCCTTCATCGATTGTTCCTTTGCCTATATATCTGCAATCCCACAAGCAAAAATCATTAATGAACAACTCAAAATCAAAGATCTGCAAAGCACAAGATTCGATCTAATTAATTTCTTTTAATAGCATCAACAACACAACAAGAGAGGAGATTATATGGATTGATAAAGCTCACCTTTTTGAGATATTGTCTCTCAATATCTTCTTATGTCGAGGCTCTATCTTTTTCAGTTACAGGGCAAAGTGCCTTCACCCTGAAAAGTACCCATTTTCACTGCAGAAGGATACCTGATTCAGAAGAATAATCGTAGATCTGCAAGTCAAAGTCCTTTTGAGACACTGTTTGTCATTGTTACCTTACCCTGCAAAGTGCAAAAAATAACATATATATGGACATACCCTTATTAAAAACATTAAATCCATTTATGGAGATACCCTTTATCGATTAAAGAATACCCCCTTGAAATCAGGATTGAAGTAGCATACCTGACAACAACAGAAAATGAAGAAGGTGAGAACTTGCAAAAGAGAGAATCATCAGCTTGTTTTTGTTGATGCTATGAAACAGAAGTGCAAAGTGGCACACTGTACTTCGATCGAAACTGAGAGAAAGAGAGTACTTTTCTTTGTTTTGTATAGTCGTTTATTGCCGATGCAGCATCATCAAGATTCTCACTCTCAAAGAACTTTGGCATAAAATTAGGAAGGAAAAGAAGGGGGAAAAAGGGTTAGTATTATCCTCACCACCGTGCATTTGCATGTATGAATCTTGATGATGCTACACCTGCAAACAACGACTGTCAATCTACCTAACATGCACAGATAGAAATGGAGAGAGAGCCTTGCTAGAACTCAATATATAAGGCGAGGAGAGAAAGAAAAAGCAGACCCAAAGGACCAAAGATCATGGAAAATTTTGGATGTACAAAGAAAAGAAAATAAAAAAGAAAGGCTTTGATATCCGAAAGTTGTTCTTTTACCATCTTCTTGTAAGAAAATTTTCGTACTCTAAGCATCAATGGGGGCACGAGGACCTGCTGATGTGGCCTGTTACCAGTGGTTGAGACATAAAGTGGTTACGTGAGAGCTACCCAAGAAGAATCTAACAAGTTCAACTCCATCTTCATAAACAAACAAAACAACCACAAACCCTATCTTTCATTGGAGAAAAACAAAGAGTAGTTTGGTTTCTATGAAACTACCAAATGTTATCAGAAGCCAAGCTGCTGATATCAAAATCCTATGAACTTTGCAAATTAAACTACCCATGGCCTAGAAATTTAGCCTAATACACCTGATGATGTAGCTAAACAATCAGAACCAACGCCCCTAATGCCTTGGAAACAACATTAAAACTAGGAAAAAGGATGGAAAATCTTGAGAACTCAACTCAATGTCTATGGAAGAAGCAGCAGCGAAACTGTATATATAGCCAATCTGAGATCTAAATGTAAAGCTAGCAAAGGGTTTGGAGATTTATAAACTGAAGAAAAGAATGAAAGGAAGGAGAGAGAGAGAGGGTTTTGGCTTCACAGGGATGATGGTAACTAGTAACAGTAGAAGTGACGGAGAGGTTAATTAACTATGTTAGGTACACAATGATGACTCAAATTTTAATTGGTGGTTTAATGAATTTAGCTGTAATTTAATCGGAGTTTTACAATCGTTGGGCTCTGAATAGGTTGATGCTTAGCTGTATATTACAGCACTCATGTAGCCACAGTTACACATCGCCATCTTCCTCAAGCCCTAGTGTTCATTAATTCAGGTGACATAAATATTCGATAAATTCTTAAAAATGGTGAGTTTGAGAAGATTTAAACACTTGATATTAAGTAAATTAAGAGTTTATAGATTTTAAGATAGATTAATTTTTTTTTTTAAAATAGCTATTTTTTATCAAGAAAATATTTTATTAAAAAATTTAAATACCATATTTATAAAATGGTGTTGAGACTTGAATTTAATATTTATAAAATTTTTACATTTTAAAAATAAAAATATGATCATTTAACCGATATTTTAATTTCTTCATAAGCATTCTCATATTTTGAATTTAGATAAAAAATAAAATAAAAAAATACTACTTTTTAATTAGTTCATAGGTTATAATATCATATTTTTCCAGCTCCTTTTGATAATCATATTGGTTTTTTGATTTGAGAGAAAGAAATTTGAATCATATACATACATTAACAATTGAAGTAAATGTCCAAATGTATTTTTAGGAAGAATTGTTTTGAGAAATAATTAAATTTAATTTCAGTATCTTTACTACAAAAACTAATCTTATAGATTTTCTGAAATATATTATTTCAGATATGATTAGAAGTTGATTCTCATAACACTTTGATGATAAATATTTAACATTCGAAATTGAAAATTTGGAATTCAAATCATAAATAAAAAAAAAATCATTGACAATAAATTTGTCGCTTTGTAAATGGCATTTTTTTTGGAAGTGCAATTATTATTAATTTTGGTTATATAATTAATGATTGCTTTCAAAATAAACAAAAGCTTATTTAAAATCAATTAGTCAATGGATTGAACAGAGTTGCTACACATGACACATGTGCTGCCACACTAATTAAATGAATTTTCCAGTTAATTAAACATTACCTACCACATGACAGGAAAGACAAACATGCTCTTCGTGACTACCTTAATTTCTGTTCCAAATCATGTGTTTTTGACTGAATCTGCCTTAGATTTTTAAAATTGAATGCCGCCCATGGACACTTGTTTGCCTTAAAAACAATATTAACTTTCTAATTGGATGAGAAAAAAAATTATACAAGAAAAGGGTATTTAATTATAATTTTGATTTGAGAGTGACAAACTCTTTGTTTATAAGTAATTAAACTTGGGTCATATTCATGAAATGCAAAAACATTTCTAAACATTTAATTCACGAATTTCTCTAAAATTGTATAGGTTTTGTTTATAGGATATTAAAAGCTTTTGAGTTGAGTATTAATTTTTAATATTAAATTAAATAATTATATTTTTTATTATAAATTTAAGTTTCAAAAATTTAAATCTAAATACAAACTATTTCTCTTCATTCATAGACGAGTAGCTGACAAATTTTATACAATTATATTTAATATTATAGTCAGGATGATGATGACAAGAGAAAATGAAGGGAGAAAAACCCAAATAACCGATTCCAACTGTGTTTGCAGAGTGATCTTTTCCCATGGATGGAAAGTAAATAAATTAATAAAATAATAGTGAATTGATAGATTCCTTCCATCAAGCCTCCACCTGAAGCCAGGGGCCCACATCCGTACAATCTGATGTGGCTGATGCAGATTTTTCTTTTCATTTTGTTGGCCACTTGAGCCCTTTTTCTTTTCCATCATCATGATTAATGGAAAAAAAAAAACACAATATTTTCTTTTCTTTCTTTTCTAAAGCAATCGGAGAAAATATAAATTATTTATAAATAATTTTCTTACATTTTACCAAGAAAATCAATATAATAAACTCATATATCTCATAAGATATATATTAAAAATTAAAGATTAAAATGAAATATATATATATATATAAAACTTTTTAATATTGTTACAAATTTTTTAAAAAAATTATTTTTATGTAAAAGAAATAAATTCCAAATCTATTATCACATCAGAAATATTTTATTTATTTTTTGGTAGAATGATAAATACCCATGCAATCATTCCACAGTAACACATGTTGAAATGCCAAAACCATCAATGGAGATTAGGAGTTCAGAGCCTGCATCAAGGACAAAGACAGCTAGCTAGCACAAAATCAAACTCTTCTACAATGCTGAAATCTTTTTTCTTTTTATTTTTTTGTTCTTTAGCTTCAATCTTTTATTAATTAGGACAAATTCATATATCCAACATGAGATCAGATCTTGCACACGTTGCATGCATATAACAACTAACATAATCACGATAAGTGCAACAATCAAAAACAACAGGCCAATGCTTCCTTTTATATATATACTTAGGAAGGCTTATACCAATCCCATGCATAGCCACACTTCACCAAAAGAAAGGGATTTTCCAATCAATTATATAAGGCCTTGAAGTGACTAGGCTTTTGCTTGAAAATGAAGTATTTGTACAACTAGCTAGCTAGCTAGCCGGAAAGCTATGTGATCCTAACGGGTCGTCCAGGCTTGTGAGTTGGTGATTGGATGGATAGAAGGCAGGCAGGTTCGCCATAGAATAATGATTGGGATTTAGAGAGCAAAAACTGTGCCACGCCTTTGACATTTCAGCCACTTCATCCACCACCTTACCAAACTATGAAGCGAAGAGAAATTAACAAAAGATATAATCAATAATCAAGATTGGTTTTCTTTTTTTCTTTTTTTTTTCTTACGGGAAAAATATATATTGATCACTGATCAACAAAAAAAAAAGAAAGACCGAAAATCTAAAAAATTTGAACTCTTCCACTAAAAAATAAAAATAAAAGAGTTTTATATATTAAATTACCCGTTTCTATCATTTAAGTTTTCATTGTTAATGATAAATTTTGCAAAAGTTTTGTTACGTGTTGTATGTGTCATCAATTGTAAACTTAAGTCGAAAAATAGTATATTAACATAATTTTAAGATTTGTGCTGTACGTGACACATGCATTACACTTACATTACGTGTGCTTTACGTTTTAATGACTTTAAAAAGAATATTTATGAGTTTATAAATTTAACTAAAATTTTATTTTAATCTAATTTAAAAAAAATATGAAGACTTAAAAAGAATTTTGAGAAAAAGAAAAGAAAAGAAAAGAAAAGGGTTGAGAAAGTTGTGGTTCCAAGGCTGATGAGTTGGAGAAGGAAGGAGTGTGGTGGGGGAGGAAGTGTCACGTGGGAAGCACGGTGGTTCCAATGGTGAAAACCGAGAAAGGGGCATGGAAACCGTACGGACGGGTCCACTACTCCACGTGACAATGGGGCTGGTAAAGGACAGTGTGCCGACGACAGTCTCTATCTGTCTACTGATCCCTTCGCCCCACCTGTTTTTATTAATACTCCCCCCACAATCATCCGTCGCCCTTTTGCTTTCATATGTAGGATTCAGATTGAAACTCAACTTCAACAAACTTGGTCTGCATTTTATTTAAAACAAAAATTATCTATTATATACGTGAGATGTATTGCTAGGCAATTCGTCAAACAGTTTCGCAACCTCTGAAAAAGATATGGATTATGGATGGATCTTTTGACTTTTCCAATCCAAGTTATTACATATTGTTGATGTCATTGTCTTGTCAAACAGTTTATCAGGCGTAATTGGTGCCATTCGCTAAGGAGAAATTATAAGGTAATTTCAAAATTTTTCACCCTAATGTAAAGTTAAGTAAATATATACGTTAATGTAATATTTTATTTTTTATGTATTTAAGATATTTTTAATATATTTTATATTTAATTATATGTATTTATATTAATTTTACAATAAAATAAAAATTTTAATGTACTATATAAAATTTTTCATTCTGACGAGCCAAGTAGGTTTGCTGGCCAATTGCCAAGGCCCAAGAGTATAAAATGATTAAACCTTTTTTCTCGTGGCTAATGAACTTGGGGTTTGCACAAGACTTCAATTTTCCTTGATTTTGCAGGGTTTTGTATACTACTTAAATCCAAATCCAATATATCATTACTTATGCTATGCTTGGGAATCATACTTCTTAAGTAGAAAATTAAATCATACAATATTATCGAACCAACTATTTAGATATAATTATATCAAACACTTGAGTGAAGAATAAAAATGAATTTGGTATATAACCATATGTCTGATTCAATCAAACTGCATATATATAAGCATGTTATGCATGCACGGTAGCTAGCTTGCTTGCCTCCATGATAACATCCAAATTATGTCACATCATTTAAAAGCTCTAGGCTTGAACTTTGGAACTTTGAAGTTTAACGAATGAATATCGATCCTATGATTGGATGCTAGCTAGCTTGGTATTTTAGTTAATTTCCAATTTTGTGGTTGAAAGGAAAAATGAAACACTTTTTTACTGTGTGTATAACAATTCATTGCTAGAATTTATAGAAGTTGCTGAAGTTACCCTTCGGAAATGCGTGGCTCTCCAAGTTAGCTAAAGTGCCTAATTCTGACCATTTCGTTTGCAGTTCAGGCAATTCCAGCTCATATCCGGGGGGTGGTTGAATTTATGCTCCTCCTCCTGCTGTTGATTCTGACAAATCAGCTTGTCTCAAGCTCTGGCAACCTTCTAATAAAACAGCAACTTGAAGTTCACAAGGGTTTCAAGGACAAAAGTTGATTTTCTTTATAGCAACTTGTACACTGTAAAGGATTCACTATCAACTGAACTCGTCCTGGAAATCAGTTCCAAGGCAGAAGCCAATATATCATTCTTTAGATTGCACTCCATTCATGGAGTGGGACTGGGAAAATATACTATCAAACTGAAATGGAACATCGATGGTAACCTGTTTTTCAAGCCAACGATCGTCCTAAAGCTAGCAGAAGACACATCTGCTAGCAAATTTCATTGTTTGTCTTATCGTTTTCTTTTTGTTTCTGTAGTCTGTGACTGGTTTTCCTTTCCCATGGATTATCAGCAGAGAACTCGCTTTCATGCATGAAGTTTGAAGCTAGTTCATATGTTTTTTTCTATGTTTATCGAACACGTGTACTGAAAGTTGTGGATTTACGTGGATAATTGGCGACCCTTTAAATGTGAAGAAAAGGCTACGGTTGACGGCAGCAAAGATACGTGAGCATTTGCAAATGAAAGGGAAAATATCAAATAACCCTACGGCTTTCTCCTCCTTCATTTATTAGTGTTATTGCAACATCAATGGCAATTAAAGACGACGAATTTTTGTGGACAAAAGCCTTTGCACTTTCCTATTCTCGTTTTCCCCTCTAACTAAAAGCAGTCAAATTATATATATATATATATATATATATATATATATATATATATATATATGTGTGTGGATTCAATATCTTGACTCTAAACATTAGAACTTAATTTTTTTTAAAGATCATAAACAAGAAATATATTATAATTAATAATGTTCAAGAAAAAGGTTCAACCAATGGTTTATTTCCTTACTTGATATAGCATTTTTTTTTTTTATATTTGATGTTGTCACTTCATGACTATGCACATGAAAAGTCTCAAAAAAAAGTAGCATTTTTTATAAATTTAATTCTTTAATTCCAATTTAAATGAACCAATTATTAGAAACACTTCAATTGTTTAATTTTAAGACATCAAGTTATTTTCACCATTTCTTAAAACCAAATTATATATTTTTTAAGTTACACCAAGTATAATTTGTTCATATATGTTTGTACAATTTTTTTTTTTTAAAAATTGTGCTAAGGTAATTTAGTGTATGCACTCGTGTGTGTGTGTTTATATATATATATATATATATATATATATATATATATTTTGATATGATTGAAAAATAAATTTTGACCGCTTAAATTAAAAGTACAATAACCTACCAATGACTCACACAGTTATTAGTTAAGCTTCAAATAATATTTCACAAATAGGATAAAAGTGAATGAACATATTATATTTACTAATTAATAAAAGAAAAACAAAATGCTGCTGTAGAGCCTAGAGGGAAAATTAAATTAATTGTCTGACAATATGCTTTTCTTCTTTATGCATGCTTGGCAAGAAAATGTACCCTATGGGCATCAATTATTGAAGCATCTTCACACCAAAATAAAAGCATGGAGTACATCTCAAATTAGGGTGGTGATTCCACACCATATATGTAACTCAATCGAGGTTGGTCCACTATATATTCTTATTCTTATGCTCAAACAATTATTGTACAAAAGATACAAAAAATTGAACAATCTCTCAATAAGCGTCAATAGTGTTATAAATTGAGTCAAGTAGGGTCGAGTATTATTTTTATGACCAAATCACCATGTCACATTTACAATCATTTTAAAAGTATCATATATATATATATATATATATATATTCACCAATATATTTTTTGAAATACATATATTAAAAAAAACAAAAAAAAGATCAAAAATTTGAATCGCGAAACACAATCATCTTTAAGAGGATGACAATCTAGGTCAGCCTAATTTCTTTATCACTGACCATATAAAAATATAACCAAATCTTAACCGGTCATTTGATGTTTCTACAGTAAATGGCAACTACTTGACAGTGCTAACAACGATTTTCTTTGTTTCAGTGCATCAAAGATACAAATTGGCATTGGCAATCCATTGTCTTCTCCACTTTCTATCATATGTATCTATGTATATATTTACCTCTGTTTCCCATGAATTTTTGCATTTAATTTGCATAAGGAGACAAAAAAGAAAATTTTGAGAATAAGTACTATATAAACAAATAAAATACTAATTCACAGAACATGGGGATCTTAATTAAGCAAATATTTTATTTTCATGCACTCTCGTTGAAGATGTTGAGGGTTAATTTTTTTGTTTTGGACGGTCGCCGACTATATTTGTTTATCCAAAATTTTCAAATCATATTATTTTTATTCTAATAATACATCAAAAAAATTAAAAAAAAAAATTAAACCCTTCATCTTCATGTAATCTCACACCCAAGAAAAATCAAAGCAATTATTTATTTATTTCGTCACACAATGTTTGTTCACCTTTTAAGGTTTAGCTTTGAAAGGCGAACCAAAATTAAACAATTCATAATAACCATCTGATTTAGGACTATAAAAATGGCTCAAAATTATATTGGTAGAAGCAAAATTTCTTGTTGTTCAATGTGAGAGACAGAAAAAGAGACAAAATACAAGGTGTGATAATCAGAAAAGTCTAATTCCATTGAAAATAAAAAAAAAAATGTAATCTAATCGATAGAAATTCGAACTTAGGTCGAAGGAGGGTTGTGATAAGTACACAGACAAGAAGCTAGACTGGCTCCCATGGTTAGCCCATCAATGGTTGAGTTAGCCTAAGAGCCCAAAGAACAATTTGGGCTTACTCATTGCCAGTCCTTCCCACCTTTCTTGGTCTGGGGTTATGTAAATTGGGAGAAATGAGGTTGGGCTATAATGCAAATTTAAGATCTAGAATATCGTAATTTGGACTCGTAGTATTATAAAATTTTATACATTTCATTAATAAAATTTTTTAATTTCATAAATAAAATTAAGATAATAATATATGATTTATTTTTTTAACATATTTAAAAAAAATGTGTTATATTTTAATCATATTTGTAGAGTTAACAAATTTTATTTTAATCAATTATTTTCGAAATTTTTTAGTTTATAGAAGCAAATCTTAATTTTTTTAATAATTTTATAAAAACAACCTACGTAACGTATAAATATGATTATATCAATAACTATGAATTATATTAATCATAAGTGGTTCGTATTTCATAACTTATAAATTTTTATTTTATAAATTGTTCATTAATAATAATAATAATAATAGTTGATTTTTTTCTATAATATTAAACACAATAATTTAAGATCATCAGTAATTTACAATGTTGCATCAAATATGATAATCTAAGGTTATTAATGATCAATCACAATCATCACGAGGATCTTAAAATATGTAAAAAAAAAAAAATTCTAAATTTCAACTCTAAAATTAAGCCTTTCACATTAGACTTAAAATCTAAAACACCAAAGTCAAAAGTTGCACATTTTAATTGATTATTAATCATTTTATAAGATTTGAAAGTATTAACTTTACTTCAAAATTCTAACTCAATGATTATATAACGAAGAATTTGTGGTACTCAAAACAAAACTATTGCATACTATTTTTTGTACTAAATAATTGACTAATTTGATTAGATTGAAAAATATAAACAAATTAAAGTATTTACCAACTATTCATTTACTTGTTTCTAATTATGAATAAATAATATTATAATCAAATTTATTTTTATTAAATAAAAAATCGCAATTTGAATACTGCAAGTATGGCAAAATAATAGTGATTGTTATTTTAAAAGAAGTAAAAAAGCTGAATATTAAAAGAAAATAAAAATGGAAAAAAAAAAAAAGGAAAGTCCAAAGCAAGGAAAGGAGAGAAAAGTCAATTACTAAAAAGCAAAGAATTATCACACAAAAACATGGAAATAATTCTGCATGGTCGTGTCTTGCAAATTTTTGAGCTCTCCGCCCTGAAACTTGATTCTGCTTCAAAATTTCCTTTTAATTTTTTAAAATTCGTATGAATATATTTTGTTGAGAGTTGAAAAAAGGTTATTTTAATTATTATTCCGCAGTTTCTCTTATTTTTAATTTTGAATACTTTATTATCATTGATGTTTTTGATGAAGCAAATTTCATTGCAGATTCTCGTGGCGGATTCCTTTACCACTATCTACTTTCTTATTTTTGGGTTCTTCTCCAACAATTACTTATTATTTTCTCTTCTTCTTACGGTAAGCACTGTCTTTCTAATTTCTAATCTATGTATTTAATTTTTCTCTAACATTCGTAACTTGGTTGCTTTTTTTTTAGCTGAATTGTATTTTCTAATAAGTTTGTATTGAATTATAGGGGTTTAAATTGTTGGGCTTTTTTTTGGCTAAGTTTTTAATGGGTTGCATTTGATTGAATCTGGGTTTGCTTTAGTCTTGCAGGGAAGCTTGGTGAGATTGAAAAATTATTGAACTATTTACTGTAAAGATTGGTTTTTTACTAGGAGAGACGTGATTTTGAAAAGTTGGGATTTTGGTGATTGAAGGCTGTTGGGCCACAATCAAATCGGGTTAGTCTCTTGTTTATTGTTATTCAAATTTATTTCTTTGATTTTAATGTTTCTTTACAGTTGGCTTGTATTTCTGTAAGGATTTTTCTTTCTACATTTTAGCTTTATGTCGAATTTTAACTTGTTTTATGTCTGCTGTTTCTTTTAATGCTATAATTTAGCCGAATTCTTTGGATTCGAATAAGATATGCGGATTGTAAAACGGAGTTTGGCATTTTATGCTTTGAAGATATTTATGTTTTAATGTTATACTCATTCTTGATATAAAGATTGGATAGTGTAATAAATTCTAGAGTTGTAGATTGGATTTTGTTGCCCATCAAGCTATGAGAGAAAATATGACAATTTCAATAGAATATACAGAACTTTGTGAGTCCCACTTTGGGGTTTTGGTTGTTGATGCAAATACCTTTAACAGATCTTTGTGATAAAAGAAATCTTTAGTATAAAACTGCGAAGTCCTATTATTTTTCCGTCCAAAGTCTGGCAATGTGGATCTGATTCTTACTTGAAGCAAAAAGATTTCTCTCTTTTGTCTTAGAAATAAAATCAGGATTTATTTGAATCCTTTAATTTATCACAGAACTCTTCCTTCAGAAACAACATTTTTTCCTTCCAATTTTTGAAATGATTATAAACTTTTCGTGCCACATTGTGCATTATTCCGTCTTAGAACCTTAAAGACACATCTTTTCCGGATAAAGACTGAGCATCAATAACGGAGCAGGATATACCTGTTTAAAATGAAGGCATTTTAGTTCACTGGTGACCCTGTAAAATACTTCTTAAAGTTAGCTATATATACATTTTACTAAATAAGAAGATTCATCTCTGTGATTGCTATCCCTGTTATGTTACTGGCGGGCAAACAAATGATGCTTCACTCGTACTCTCTAAATGATTCTTTGTTATATTTCTCATACAATGTAAGATACTTTGATCATTCGTGATTCTTAATTTGAAGGGCTTTTGCTTGTGATAGTGATAAAGGCCCTTCTAATTCTAACTTCAACACCGTCACATATGATTCATCCTCTGTCCTCCCCCCTCCTTATTAGGAAGTTGGGACATAGTCTAAGCTTTTTATCACATTTCTGTAGACTTAATGGTACTATGCCTCCTTTTTTCCCCATTTTCTTACCAATCTGTTTTGCAACTTTATCCTTTGTCATCTGAGTTCACATCTACTATTCTTTTTCAAGCTTGCCCTGCTGCATTTTGCTGTCTTCTGCACTTGCTATTAACAGTAGGACATTTGTTGAATGTTATGATTGCTGTGTAGCTTAATTTATGATCTGCATTTTCAGGCTGGCTTAACTACTAGTAATATTTATTCTTCATGAAGAAGGAAAACAAAAGCTGATTGCTGCTCAAAGAATATTGGATTCTCAGATTTAGATGTGATTATACTTGTTTAGGGATCCAATAGTGAGAATTGTAGTATCAGATTATGCACCATCCATGTGCTATTCTTGGATTAGATGAAATGAAGACTTTGGGACTACTTTTTATAGGTCTGTGAGGCTTAAAATGAATAAGTTAAATTATTCTCCTCTCCGTAATCAACAAACAAGCTAGTAGTGACTTTAAATAGTTTGCATATTGCGTACAGAACTCTGATTTAGCCAGAATGTGTTTTCTAGTCTTCTAGAAGGCCATTCAACACAGCAGATGAGCTTACAGTTTCATTTTTTATATTATTGACTAGGGCTTAGTTGGCCCGTGGCAAACTTTCATAATTCAGACAATAATGTTTTAGCATTTCTTATTCTAGTTTAAATGGAGCCTTCTTGGTTGTCTTACAGTTGTTAATTTTATATATTGTTTTGTTAAACTTTGAATTGCTGACTGTAGAAATAATTGATTTATTTCAGGCTCCCTTGTGCTATAGTAATATTGCTTTGTTTATGATTTAGCCCTGTTAACCTCAAGTGTCACTTCTCAGTATGAACAACCAATATGGCGAAGATCAAGTAAGTCATGGAGTCTTGGTGATTATTTGAACCATTAAGAATTTGCAGAGTTTAAGCATGCATTTTTTTTCTGCAGGATGAAGCAACTGTCGCGGGGTTTGAAGTGCCAAGATCACCTGATTCAAGTTATAATAATGTGTACCCTGGGAATGAAGATGATACACGTGACCCTCCAGTCGTCCCCCCACACCTGCATCGTACCTTGCTTAGCCACCCGGCAAGCATGAATACTTCTGGGAATCTTCCTTTGCCAGAAAATGTGATTCTAAATCATCTTTACATTGAAAACCGAGAGGCACCAAGATCTGTAGTGGCACTTGGGTTCACTCAGCGCTTCCGATCAAAGTATGTCACTGTTGTGCTATACAAACCAGTTCCAAGAAGGGGGAGTACCAGTACTTAACATATGAACAGAGAATAGACCTTCACATTGGGTTGCTTGGTTTGCCCTTGTGATGGAATTAGTTGCAATAGACTCAAATACGGAATTAGAAGAAAGAATGTTTATTGTTTCCACAGCAGTGGGTGACTTAGGGGTTGTTATTGAACCTGAAAGTTAACATTTGACTTGAGATATCAGTCATGTTGTGAAGGTAGAGTAGCTATACGTATAAAGCTTTCTTGTTATTCTTTTAACCAGTATTTGAGATGTTGTGAGCTTGTTTGCTGCCTAGCTATGGTTCTAAACTTAAAGCTCCTGTATTTGTGTTTAATCACATGAGAAGACTTTGTGTTTCTAACACCTCATCAATCATCTGATTACCAGCTATCCACCTATTGATAGAAACAGGCGCTTAAATATCTGCCGAGTACTCTCAAGCTCATCTTCATTCTTCAACCTTCTTTATTCTGAGATTGGTCAAAAAATAGAAATGTGCTTGTTTATTCGGTTTGGTGGGGTGCATGAATTCCCAGAAATACTTCAAGCATTAGGCAATGTGCTAGTGTACGGTGGGTACTTATCTTCCTAAAGCAAAGCAAGTATTCAAACAAATTTTTTCATATATTTTAGGAATTGCATAAGTCAATGCTATCTCTGAATATAATATATTAATCATAGTTTCATGCTTTCTGGCCCCTCGAGATAATCTTGAGCTGGATTGTTATGGTTAGGTGATTACATATTATAGTTGCCCTGGCTAGCTAACTTGATGAAATTGCATCATAAAAGTTGGTTAATACTAAACTTTGATTCTTTTTCTTTTATGTGGCTGCAATTCATTGCCCTGGTTGAAACAGGATATTGCAGTCGTCCTCAAGATTGAATCTACAAAATTTACTGAATTTTAGTCTGTAATTTTTTTAAAATTTATTGATCATCTATTAAGAATTGAACCTGAGTGCTTTGTACTTGAGAATCAAATGTTAACCACTTTGTGCCAACATGCATTATTTTAACCAATGCACAGATTTTCTCTTTTAAAAGCCAGGAACCTTTATCCTCTTCCTACTAAGCAATCTGATCAAATAAACATCTTGTAATGGTGTTCTTATCAATAAGTGCACAACAATTCTCCTCTATCTCGTCCTACTAAGCCATTATCAACAAAGAATCTTATAATGATAGTTTTTTCTTTTTTCCATTTTTCAACTGCTAGAATCTCAGCAAGCTCTTGTTGAATATTCAATTTCAGCTCTTAAATAAATGCAAACTTAAACCTTCAACTAAAGTTCCTGTTCATATTCTTCTGAAAATAATACTCCCAAAAAAACTCTCAGAGCGAGTGAAAGGGTAAGAATGAGCTATATCATATAATTTCTGTCTGCATCAATCAACTGGTTAGCAAACTGAGGAGAGAAGAAAACTCCAGTTTATGCATTGTGTAATGATGTACCATTTGACTTAGCAGAAGTATGAGATTGTGGGCATTTCTTAAATGAAGAAAAATGGTGTGACAGGCTTTGAATTTGAAGACTGAAATGGAAAGGGTTTATTAAACAATTCATCAAAAGTATTTGCTACCAGTTGACCTGCAAATTGCAAGGCGTGTTGGGGTTAGCTGAAGCTAACCAGCGTTTGAAATGTCAAGCTAGCTCAATTAGTGCTGGACATATCCATTACCTTCGATTATTGCATTATTTTATTTGGCATTATTGTTCCTGTTCTGAGAATTTAAGTACGTAACTTAATTTCGGAGACAAACGCAGATAATATTTATTAACATGGAGGAGTTCATGAGGTAAGCATATAGTTCCACTTGTTTCAGGAAGCGGGCCGCTTGGGTCAGCTGCTATTACCACATAGCAAGCTGTTGCCTCGGCTGATATCTGATGTAATGCGATATCAGCTATAGACAAAGGAGAAAGGGAAAGCAATTTGGCATTGCTAGAAGTCCGAGTTTTACAAGCCAGCTGAGTGTACTGTGAAAATTACACTTGCCAACATCAGAATTACTAGCATTAATTAGCAATTTAATCTTTGCAGATTCATGATCTTGGAGGGTTAAAACCTTATGGAACATAACTCTAGCTTTGCCGACCTATTAAATTATAGTTACTTTCCCCCTCATGAAATACCCTTTAGGTCAGGTAGGTTATATCGGAGGAGTTTGTAAGGTCTAATAAAATTTAACTTTTATATGACATTAAATTGGTACAAAAAATTTAGATCAACAAAGTTTACTGTACAAAATTCTAATAAATAACTTAGTGAAGTTCAGATGTTTTAATTTTCTCAACTTTACTATTATAAATATATATTTTTTTCCTTGAAAATGTTTAAAATATTATTAAAAAAATTTAATTTCGATCGTAAACTTAAATGAATTATCGATATGTAAAGTTTCTATTGTGTATATAATTATTTTTTTTATTGTCTATTAGTTAGATTTGATCTTAATAAGACCACTCTTCCATCGTTAAAGAATAAGAAGGATCATGTTTGCTTGGCTTTTTTTTTTTTTTTAATCTCCTCTTCCTGTTTTATAGAAACTAGAAGAAGATCAGTAGATATAATTGTACAGGACCATTTGCAGATATTCTAGCTTCGAACCATACAAAATCACAAAAACCCTACTTTAATCAAGGCCATAAGCTTAGTTTATTAGGTTAAATATCAGCAGGACCACAAATTAATTTCATTAATTTGCTTAAATATCATAAATTTCCATATGAAAATGCCACCTCTAAATTAGTTCTTTACAAATACTTGGCCCTAGAGTCCGAATTAAGCACTCCTCTTCCATGGCAATGTCCTGTAATGCCCTTATCTTTGATAGCTTAAGTCATAAAACATATCATATCATAAGAATTTGGAATACAGTAGTAATTAATGAACTAATGATCATTGATTATTGTTGATAATCTGAGGTTAGTATGGTAATTAAGCAGCTGGTGGGTCCTTGTACAGAGTCTATTTGATCCTTTGGGAGATACGACGAGACTTTCCTGTTCATAGATGCGGCGAAGTGGGTTCTTTTAACCACTTTAATAAAATTTCTGAACCGTTGGGAATCTCCATTAGCTCTTTAGCTCTTTATAAAAAGTTGAAATGTCTACGGTAATCCTATATAAATACCAGCCAACGTTCCTTTGAGTCCAAACAAGAATTGGAGAACTTGCTTTGTACACTTTTCCACTTTTAATAGAGAGAAAAACGAGCAAGGCAGAAGAAAAAGAGCGAAAATGAGCGATATTGAGGGATCCCCAGGAAGCTCCATGCATGGAGTCACTGGAAGGGAACCAGCTTTTGCCTTATCAGTTGCTTCACCAATGGTCCCAACTGATACAACAGCTAACTTTGCGCTGCCTGTGGATTCTGAGCACAAAGCCAAAGTCTTCAAGCTTTTCTCTTTTGCTAATCCCCACATGAGAACGTTCCACTTATCCTGGATCTCCTTCTTCACTTGCTTCGTCTCTACCTTTGCTGCCGCACCCCTTGTTCCCATCATCCGTGACAACCTGAATTTAACGAAACAAGACATCGGTAATGCTGGGGTTGCTTCTGTTTCTGGCAGTATATTCTCTAGGCTTGTAATGGGTGCAGTTTGTGACCTCTTGGGGCCTCGCTATGGATGCGCGTTTCTGATCATGTTAACAGCTCCAACCGTCTTCTGCATGTCATTTGTTTCAGATGCTGGAGGTTATATTGCAGTCCGGTTTATGATCGGATTCTCCCTTGCTACCTTTGTCTCTTGCCAGTACTGGATGAGCACGATGTTTAATAGCAAGATTATTGGGCTTGTCAATGGAACTGCAGCAGGATGGGGTAACATGGGAGGCGGTGCCACTCAACTGCTGATGCCCTTAGTTTATGACATTATTCGACGAGCTGGAGCTACTCCATTCACTGCCTGGAGAATTGCTTTCTTCATTCCTGGATCGCTTCATATCATCATGGGGATCTTGGTCTTAACCCTTGGCCAGGACTTGCCCGATGGAAACCTTAGCAGTCTGCAAAAGAAGGGCGATGTTGCTAAGGATAAATTCAGCAAGGTATATATATTTGATTTCTCCGCAAATTTCCATGATGTTCATTCTTTGCAATTGCTTGAAGATATTGAACTATCATTTCAGGTTCTCTGGTATGCCATCACAAATTACAGGACATGGGTTTTTGTTCTTCTGTATGGCTACTCAATGGGAGTTGAATTGTCCACGGATAATGTCATTGCTGAATATTTCTATGACAGGTAATTGAGTCTCCCAGTTTAGAAATATGCACTGGTTAAGAAAAAAGCAGAAAAAACTAACAGTGAAATCTACTGCAACCTTCAGGTTTAATCTGAAACTCCACACGGCAGGAATAATTGCTGCTACCTTTGGTATGGCAAACCTTGTTGCTCGGCCCTTTGGAGGTTACGCTTCTGACAAAGCAGCCCAGTTGTTTGGCATGAGAGGCAGGCTATGGGTCCTTTGGATCCTACAAACCTTTGGCGGTGTCTTCTGTATCTGGCTAGGCCGTGCCAATACACTTCCCATTGCTGTCTTGGCAATGATCCTCTTCTCCATTGGAGCTCAAGCTGCATGCGGGGCCACCTTTGGCATCATTCCATTTATTTCACGACGATCTTTGGGAATCATTTCAGGTCTAACAGGTGCAGGTGGGAACTTCGGATCCGGATTAACACAGCTAATTTTCTTCTCAACCTCAAGATTTTCCACAGCAGCAGGTCTTTCATGGATGGGAGTCATGATTGTGGCTTGTACACTTCCGGTGTCTCTGGTTCATTTCCCACAATGGGGTGGCATGTTTCTTCCACCTTCAAAAGATGTAACCAAGTCCACCGAAGAACATTACTATTCCTCAGAGTGGAACGAGGAGGAAAAGAAAAAGGGCATGCACTCATCAAGTCTCAAGTTCGCCGAGAACAGCCGGTCCGAGCGTGGAAGGCGTGTGGCCTCAGCACCAACTCCGCCTAATACAACACCATCAAATGTTTAGTCCTCCAGGCGGCAAGATTACAGTTTACAAAATAGTCTTTCTTGCTGAATAATGAGAAGGGTTTGTGCTCCGTTGTGTCTGAATCTTCCTGTTTTCTTTCTTTTCGTCTTTTTCTTGAGAAACACTTCTTGTTTCACTTTCAAAATTAAGCCTAGTTGTTTAGCAGCAACTAGATAATATAATACCCTTACAGGATTCCAGATTCATGTTGGTAATGAAGAGAAGAATCAAAATGGGAATTTGTTTATTGATGTCCATTCAGAATTTCAATGTGGATCTCAAAATATACTTGTGGCTTCACCTTTGGATGGAATTATCCAGTGCATGGCAATTTCTGATTCGATGGAATTCTAAATTATAATATTCTGCCATGGATGGTCTCAGTTATTAGCTGGGATTTAGGGAAAGTTGACTTGTCATTGATTGTGAAACACAATATACAATTAAATCCAAGTACACATAAGCAGAACATATTAAAATAGACATATTGCATCAGGTTGAATTGGAGCAGAAGTTATCCCTTCCATCTTTGGAATTAGGTAGAGCAGGCCATGGCAGCATTCAGATGTCTAGCTAGCACCCAAAAGTTCATAACACAAAGAAAGAAAGAAAAATAAATTTTGATTACTGACTGTTTAGATATTGCAACTTGTTTGTTCATCTTTACAAGTTAAATGATGATCATATCTCTAACTTTTTTTTTTCATTTACGTCAACTTAAATCATTGTTGAGATAGAGTTAACTGATGATTTTTATAAGAGAAAACTCACATCAGAAATGACGAATCACTCTTCCGGATTAGGCATAGAAAGAGACTGAAAACCACCGTCAAATTCCAAGTTCTTTGGACGGCAAAATAATATTTGAAATGCTTGTAGGAGAAAGAGACAGAAAGATAAGTCTGCAAGTATAGTGTTTATCATACTCTTGATTTTTGTTCTGCTGCTGAGGATAGCCTGGAAATAAGTAGTTCAAGTGTCCAACAACATGCAAGGAACTGGTAAAAGAGCAGATTACTTGTTTCCAAATTCTAGTTTCTTTCACTTACTCACAATTAATTTTTTTTCTCTTAAAGGAAACAATATGTTATCAATTTCAATGCAATAGATTAAGCATTGTGACATTGTAATATAATGCTATGGTGTATTATATATTTAAAATTATGAAATTTTGTGATAGAATTAAATAATATTTCGTAAATTAAGCGTGAAAATTCACGGCTTTGTAATTATTCTTAAAACCGAAAATGTTAATCCCAAATTTCACTACTTGGTTTGCAACTAAAATTCCAATTGTTCTGGTTTGATTCAACTGAAGACAGATAGCATCAAAGCAACTAGAGGCTGCTTTATGTCATGCATGCATTTCTAATTGCAAACTGGTATGCAGCTTCCATCCAATAATAATGAAGAATATTTATATTTCATTGATTTCTAGTATTTCGAAGGGAAGAGAAACAATTAATGTCCTTTGTCATAAGCTAAGAGACAAAATTCTTTCTTGGGATCTTAACAACTTGTACTTGCCTTTGGTACCACAGCATTAAAAAAAACTCAACTTATACCAGAAAGTTACTAATCGAAACAGAAATTCGGAGTTGGATTAAACAGTACTTTCAATGGCATCATCTCTTAAGACTTTAGGTTTAAGAAAAATAAAGCAAGCTATATATTCATAATCTTTCCATTATAAAGAACTTAGTATTCTCTCAGATTCTGAGTCTTAATTATTACATCATAAATTGATGTCTGAATTGTCATCCCCATTGCTGAACCATTGTTGTTCAAGTCATGGCTCTCTGTTTGTTTCAAAGGTATCTTGGTTTCAAACTACATATCCTGCTAAGCTGCTACAATAGTTTATACGGTCTTTTCATGTAAATCAAATGGCAATGAGGATGGCCAAATTCTTCTGTTAATTTAGATATTATCAGGCAATGCAAATATTATAACCTTACCTTATGTATTATTGAACCGCGGATTGATAGTCAAACATGCTTACAACGACCATCTAACAACGACAGAATGGTGGGAACGCTGTTTATTAGAAAATTCATAAAATTATGCTAGGTCATAGAAGTTTACAAGCTGATGGGCCATGATGAAAGGGCAAAGTGATCCTTTGGGATATACGATGAGGTTCTCTAAGTTCATTTGTTTATTAAAATATCTCAAAAGAATCAGAATAGCTAAGAATCTCCACTACCACTAGCTCCCTTAGGGTTGTTACAAATTGCAATGTCAACGACCAAGTTCATTAAAAATACTAGAGTACTTCTGATCTCTTGTTACACAAGCACAATACAGACACTTCTAGCCAGTTAACTTCTGTAATCTCTATCTCCATTTCTATCACACACCTTACTCTTTCAAAGACAAAATGGCTGACATTGAAGGTTCACCAGGAAGCTCCATGCATGGAGTGACTGGCAGGGAACCCGTTCTAACCTTTTCAGTTGCTTCACCAATTGTCCCAACCGATACAACAGCAAAATTTGCTTTACCAGAGGATTCAGAGAATAAGGCAAAAGTTTTCAAACTTTTCTCTTTTGCCAATCCTCACATGAGAATCTTTCACTTATCTTGGATCTCCTTCTTCACTTGCTTTATCTCCACCTTTGCAGCTTCACCCCTTGTTCCCATAATTCGAGAAAACCTGAATTTAACGAAACAAGACATCGGTAATGCTGGGGTTGCTTCTGTTTCTGGCAGTATCTTCTCCAGGCTTGTAATGGGTGCAGTTTGTGACCTACTAGGGCCTCGTTATGGATGTGCGTTTCTGATCATGTTATCGGCTCCAACCGTCTTTTGCATGTCATTTGTTTCGTATGCTGCAGGTTACATTGCTGTCCGGTTTATGATTGGATTCCCGCTTGCTACATTTGTCTCTTGCCAGTAATGGATGAGCACGATGTTTAACAGCAAGATTATTGGTCTTGTCAATGGAACTGCAGCAGGATGGGGTAACATGGGAGGCGGTGCCACTCAACTTCTGATGCCCTTAGTTTATGACATTATTCGACAAGCTGGAGCTACTCCATCCACTGCCTGGAGAATTGCCTTCTTCATACCTGGGTGGTTTCACATAATCATGGGCATCTTGGTCCTAACCCATGGACAGGATTTGCCTGATGGGAACCTTAGTACCCTGTAGAAGAAGGGTGATGTTGCAAAAGATAAATTCTCCAAGGTAGGATTCTTTAGAAACTTTTTATCTTTCTCAAAATGCTCAAAAACCCAAGAGGCTAATTCTTTACTAACAAATGATAAATCATTATTCAGGTGTTGTGGTATGCCATCTCAAATTACAGGACCTGGATCTTTGTCCTCGTCTATGGTTTCTCAATGGGAGTTGAATTGTCCACTGACAATGTTGTTGCCGAGTACTTCTATGATAGGTGAGTTTCCTTCTTGCATGAGTAAATCAAAGAATTAAGGTTTTTTTTTCAAGTTGCCTCTGTCGAGATAATAACCACAATTTTCTGTTGCAACAACAGATTTAATCTCAAACTTCGGACTGCGGGAACAATGGCTGCTACCTTTGGAATGGCGAACCTTCTTGCTCGACCCATTGGCGGTTATGCTTCTGATATGGCGGCTCGATACTTTGGCATGAGGGGCAGACTGTGGGTCTTATGGATCCTCCAAACCTCAGGGGGTGTTTTCTGCATCTGGCTCGGCCGTGCCAATTCACTTCCCATCGCTATCTTGTCAATGATCCTTTTCTTCATTGGAGCTCAGGCTGCCTGTGGAGCCACTTTTGGCATGATTCCATTCATTTCACGGCGATCTTTGGGAATAATTTCAGGCCTAACAGGAGCAGGAGGGAACTTCGGATCCGGACTGACACAGCTAATATTCTTCTCAACTACAAGATTCAGCACTGCACAGGGTCTCACATGATTGCGGCTTGCACCCTTCCTGTGACATTGGTTCACTTTCCACAGTGGGGTGGCATGTTTCTTCCTCCTTCAAAAGATGTGATAAAAGGTACTGAAGAGCACTACTACAGTTCAGAATGGAATGAGGAGGAGAAGCAGAAAGGGTTACATCAGGGAAGCCTCAAGTTTGCAGAGAACAGCCGGTCCGAACGGGAGAGGAAGGTTACCTCATCTCCTACTCCGCCCAATTCCACACCAGTCCATGTTTAGGCACAGCATAAGATTAAAGAGTGTTCTTTTATATGTAGTTGTGGCATGTTTTCCTTACTTCTGAATGATGTTGTTGAGCCTTTTACTCTTTGTAATCAGGATTCAGAATCTCAGTTTTCTATGAATTATGGAATCTTATTCCAGGATTCTAGCTTCTGTTGTCAATGAAGAATCTCAAGAAAACAGATTCAAGCTTAGTATCTCTATGGACAACAAATATTTTTCTTTTTCAATGAGGAATCTCAAGAATAGAGATTCATGCCTAGTATCTCTGTGGACAAGAGATATTTGTGATGATTATCTTAATATTTTTAGCTGAATTATTGGTTAACTCATGAAGATTAATGAATACTAAATATACTTGTCACATTTCAACTGAGCTAGGAATTATCCATAAATGGCATTTTTAGATTGGGGTGGAACTGAATGTTACATTTAATATAAAGGGAATCCTCAATTATTTTCTGAGATTCGGGATAAGTTGACATAGCCTTGCCAACTAAAAGACAGACCTCAAGAAAATAAATAAAGTGCTGACAACATAGGTGTTGCTTGCCCATTTTTGTTTTCAAGATCCAAGAACATAAATTAAACCAAGCAAAATAGTAACTTGAAATGATTATTTCGTATTAAAATATATTTTTTTCATTCAAATAATATCTCGTAAAAAATCAAATCATACATGAATTGTGTGCTAAAATTATGCATTGTATAATATTAATAAATTATTATTATTAATCTCATTATAAAGATCAAAAGTAAAATGATCTTCAGCCCCACCATCTTAATTTTAAGTTTCAACAGAACATTTTTCTTTTCTTTTTTTTTTTTTAAATCAAACTGAGCTCGTTTGAATTTGGTTGTGGGCTTCCCCATAAATTTGGGTGATGTTTAGTGTTCTCTGCACCCTGACTCCATAGTTTCCTGGGTCTTAGCCTCATCTACTAAACAATTTACCTGGGTCTATAAAGCTCGTTGGATAGCCTCAGATCGAACTTCTTCCACCATCAGGCCCAATGTCAGGTCTGATGTCTATGATTACGCTCGGCTCGATCATCAAGTTCTACCCTCTCAGGGCACCAGACCGAGTTTCCCACACTAAGGGGCTCAGCATGGTCGAGGTAATGGTTGGGGATCAGCCCACAATTCCGGGCTCAGCGCAGTGGTGAAAGTATTCTCAGTGGTTTGTGTTTAGAGTTGCTACAAACTTCAAAACAAGAAGGTTTGCTGGTAATCTTCAGTTAATAATGGAAAATTGCTGGTACTGATACTGCAGTATTGCTGCTGAGGAGTCGGATGATTATATTGGCCGGCAGATTTCTTCACTAGTTCTTCCCCTAGATTCCTTCAAAGATTGCCAAGCAATGCTTGGGATTCCTTTATGTTGATGTAAAGATCTGCACTTGTTTTGAAAGACATATTATTTATACGAAATATATGAAATATATAGTGTTCATTGTAATTTAAAATTGCACGGTTTCTCAAAATTTTAACTCATAAATTTTTTTTATAAATATGAATTCAAATTTATATATATTATATTGAATTCTTGCAATATAATGATATGAGATTAAAACATTAAAATAATTTCGAATTAGATAAATTTAAGATATTGTCAAATTTTATCCCTAACTCCAAGAAAAGTGAGAAAAATAAGTAGGATAATATCTTATTTTGAGTTTTAGTTTATGATGGTGTTACGAAGTTTTCAACGTCATCAAATCTTATCTCCAAAATTCTTATGGAACTGAACACAAAGACAATTAAACTATTTTTGAGGCATTTAATAGTACATATATATGGATTTATTGACATTTTTATAATCAAAATCAAAATAGATCCATGCATGAAATTAATATCCATATCATGATGACGTTTAAAAAATCAATTAACCAAAGCAACTTGGCACGTGAAAATACGAGGATGAATATAGTAAAATTAAAATATTTTCAACTTGGCCATGTTAAATTAATGATCGGAAACGTTTTAATTAATTAAGTAATTAAAACCATATTATTATATCATACAAACAAAACCCATCAAAATGTTTCCGTTCTTCAATTGAATTACGAAGTTTCACTCGACCACCTTATTAAATGTCATAGATAAGATTGACCAGCCATGCAAACAAGGATAACAATGGTAGGTTTTGTCTCGTTGAGTATTTATTTACATGTTTCACGTCACTTTTTTTACGTACAAAGACAGGCAATATAATCCATTAAGTAATTTAATTATTTGCTTAAACTGATCGTAGGATCTTTAATTTTATATACCGTCAATAAAATTACTTTAAAAAAATAATAAATTATTATCAATGTATTGAAAATAAAATTTAAATTGAATTACATGATTTAAAATTTATCGACAAATCCTAAATCTTTCTCTTAGTCGTGCAAATTAAACTTACTCTATCCCATAAAATTAATTTGTTCGATCAATATATTTTTATAAGTTTTTAAAACCTAATTTCATTGGTATATCGTTACTATTTCTTTAATCTTATAAAAATTTGGCAATAGAAACATCAATAATTCAATATCTCCGTTCTCCAATGTGCATGGAAATTAATATCAATCTTAACAACAACTGGGAACTTTGTTCAAAAGTAGCTCATCTGTCTCTTTACTTGCATTAGAAGATACGTGAAGCTTTAGGGTTTTTTATTTCTCTTTTCCAAAATAAAAAACAAACGTATCTGCCTGTTTATTAGTATATTGTACAGTTCCCTAGTTGTCGAAGTAATTGGCACGTAAGAGAGAAGAAAAAAAGAGTCATGATCAGTACGGTGATATATAATAAATGTACGATCCCTTTTGGATAATATTTAATCATTTTCACATTATTTTCTGTATCTTGACACGATTTTTTTTTGTTTTATATAGAAATTTTTATAGCACGGTTGGTGTGTGCTTGATGCAAGGCGTGATCCCGGGCAGAGTCAGCTGGTAAAAGGCACTGCCGCCACCGTGAGATGCGCCGCACACCCAAAAGCAGCAGCCATTAGAAAGCTTCTTTCTTCCTTCTTTTGCTCCTCTTCTCGTTGTTTACTAGTTTTTATCTCATCATTACATGGTTTTTTACAAGCCATCAATTTTTATGATATATAAGTATTATATATACTTGTTCGTTATAATTTTACAACTTAATTCGGTATTTTTATGCCTGTTTCACAATAATTTTAAATATCATTAAAAAATAATATTTTTAACGGTGTTGACACAATGATATTATACTTTTAATAGTTATTGATTAAATTAAAATTGATTTAAAAATTTTTTTTACTGACTTTTGTCCAAAACTCATGAATTTAACCAATAATCCTTAAACAAATTTATTTCTCGAATCATTACATAATGTATGTGAATTAAAAACTACGTATTTTATATCATATCTCGTTTTTTCCAAAAAAATATTTTGTGCATTAATTGGACCGATAACAAAATTAATTCATTATTGTACACATAATATATACATAGATAGCAAGAAGGACGACGAGGGTGGTTGAGCTGATGAGATCATGAAATGAAATTAAGGGTACACACAAAGTTAGCTGATGATGTATCCGAAAGCCGTACAAACAAAAGTACACCCCAAGATGATGGAAAAAGATGGTTGAAACTTGGAAAAAGCTGCCTTTTGTTTATGTTTATTCACAATATAAAAAGATCGAACCAACGAAAATCAATATAAAGAAGAGCATAGAGTCTAGAGTGGTTGGGAATCTTCGTCAGAATAATCCAGGGTTTTCCAAGTCTAATGTCAATGGTTCGTTTTTGTTTATTTCTACGAATACAAGTACATTCATATTGGCCTGCAATTTGCACTAGAAAAATGTTTTCTTTGTTGGAATTTCATTGTTTGACTTTTCAAATCTCCCGTATATCTTATTATATTATATATATATATATATAATGAAGGTTTCTGACGTGAGTGAAAGAGAAAAATAGGTGTCGATATTCCAATCTTATATTTACAAAATTTTTACATTTTATTTAATACTCAAAATCTATTGTTTTTATATGTTATATCGACAGCTATTCGGCAACTGTTTTTCTATAATTTTGAAATCTTTCATTATTTTGTTCTTATCTGACTACAATGTATCGACTTGTTTATGACTCTAAAATGACGCATGCACTATCATTTTCCTCAGTCAATCCATGGTTCATGGTCAGCTATGAAAAATATATTTATTTGATGCAGGAAAATGGGAGAATTGATGAGAAAATGTTGAATGGAATTACGTCCAAGTCTAATTCAAATCTACCAAAAAGTTTCAAAGCCTTTTTCTTCCCTAGATTTTAGATGATATACAGCTAGGGAAGAACTGAATAATCTTAAAACCTGTTTGATCCTCTAGGAATTACCAGTCGTTTTGGTATTAGTTTCAATGCCATTTTATCCAAAAAATTCATCTATTATTCGGTTTTTATACATTAATTTTAACAGTTGAATTTTTAATTTTATTAACGAAATTTAAATGTTATTATAATATTGGAGCTTTCGTGTATTGAATTTATCTTTCATATATTATCTTAACGTAAAATTTAAGAACTCTGTTAATAATATATATATTAAATATATTTTCCTCGGTTCATTCGTCTAAGAATTTAGAAAATTTTTCTAACATGCTTTTATTTCTTTTAAAAGATGATCTGAGGGTGCATTGTCCTGGAGTTTACTTGCTCAAATCAGTCATTTTCCTAGTCCTTTTAATTATCTGTTTTCAAACTTTTACACCCTTTACTCTGATTGCAAAGCTAGAAATTTTTATAAGACATCACTTTCGATTACTTGTCTATTCATGTACATGGGTCTCATTCAAGCAGATCGGTGTTCAAGTCAGCCATTTGCAAATTGATATGAAAGCAAATCATCTAAACAAGATAACAAGAAAATAAACTCATTAATTTTACTTCTCCAAACACCAACTACTTCAAGGTAAAAACTGGAATGGTTGGCCATGGCTAAAGCTCTCCTAATACCTATGAGTTAAGAATACAAGCATTCTTGACTTTCATTATTAATAGAATACAAGCATTTCTATACATGTTTTTCAGAGATAAATTGATTTATTTATCTGTTCTGATAATTAGTTTATCTATTAGTTGTTGGCTGTTATTATTCTTATTTCTTTTCTTATTTTCATGCAAGTAATCTTGTATTCATTCAAACTAATTGTTATTGATCAAGAAAATATTATATTCAAACAAAACTTAAAATACCTTCGACCGAAAAAAACCTTAAACATGTAATTTTTAGATTTGATGGATTCACTCGAAATAATATTTAGTTTAATTTTTTTATTTACTGAAGTAAATATTTTTATTCGTTTCAATTTTTTAAATGAATTTTCTAATTAACCAATAGCACACCATGTGCAGGATTCCTTGACTAATTCAATTATAAATATCGTACCACCTTAGTACCTTCAATCAAGCAACATTAAGAGACTTTCTTATTTTCTTTGCATTGAAAAAAATGGCTGAAATTGAAGGTTCTTTAGGGACTTCCATGCATGGAGTAACGGGTAGAGAACAAACCTTTGCCCTCTCAGTAGCACCATCTAGTATCCAAACTGATGATACCATGGCAAAATTTGCTCTACCTGTTGATTCAGAGCATAGGGCCACAGTTTTCAAAGTCTTTTCTTTTGCTAAACCTCACATGAGAACGTTTCACCTAGCTTGGGTCTCCTTTTTCACCTGTTTTATCTCTACTTTTGCTGCAGCCCCCCTTATTCCCATCATTCGTGATAATCTTAATTTAAAACAAGTTGATATTGGCAATGCTGGGGTTGCTTCTGTTTCTGGAAGTATACTATCCAGGCTAGTGATGGGTGCAGTCTGTGACCTGATTGGTCCAAGATATGGGACTGCATTTCTTCTAATGCTGTCAGCCCCTGCTGTATTCTGCATGTCTTTTGTTTCTGATGCACAGGGTTACTTAGCCGTCCGGTTCATGATCGGATTTTGCCTTGCAACATTTGTGTCATGTCAGTATTGGACAACAATAATGTTCAATGGCAAGATCATAGGGCTTGTCAATGGATGTGCAGGTGGATGGGGTGACATGGGCGGTGGAGTCACTCAACTCTTGATGCCCTTGGCTAATCATTTAATCAAGCTAGCTGGTGCAACTCCCTTCACTGCATGGAGGATTGCCTTTTTCATTCCTGGGTGGTTTCATATCATTCTGGGCATCTTGGTTCTAACTCTTGGCCAAGATTTGCCTGATGGAAACCTTAGTACCCTACAGAAGAAGGGTGAAGTTGCCAAAGATAAGTTCTCCAAGGTAAAAGATTTTTGAATACCACTCTCATATAACTTGAGCTTGACATCAGTATGATCCAAAAAAATATAGTGCTGATTTGCTTTTCTTGTTCAGGTGTTTCGATATGCCGTCAGAAACTACAGAACTTGGATCTTTTTCATCCTTTATGGGTTTTCTATGGGCATTGAATTGACCATTAACAATGTCATCTCAGGATATTTTTACGACAGGTACTATTCAAGCTTAAACTAAAATAGCTTAACTTTACAAAAAGGTCAATTTTATTGTAGAATTTCTCATTTCAACCGTATATCTTTTGCCCCTTTTTGTCACAAACGAATTCCAGCCATAATAATATGATTTTTTGTATGTGCAACAGGTTTAATCTTAAACTCCACACTGCTGGGACTATAGCTGCTAGCTTTGGCATGGCTAACTTCTTTGCTCGTCCCTTTGGTGGTTATGCCTCTGATGTAGCAGCAAGAATGTTTGGCATGAGAGGCAGGCTATGGATCCTTTGGTTCTTCCAAACTCTCGGAGGTGTCTTCTGCATCTGGCTTGGTCTGGCTGATTCACTTCCAATTGCAGTCTTAGCAATGATCCTTTTCTCTCTCGGGACTCAAGCTGCATGCGGAGCAACATTTGGGGTAGTCCCGTTTGTTTCACGACGATCTTTGGGATTAATATCAGGCCTAACAGGCGCAGGAGGGAACTTCGGGTCAGGATTGACACAGCTGGTGTTCTTCACTAACTCAAGATTCTCTACAGCCACAGGTCTCTCTTTGATGGGTGTTATGGCTGTAGTTTGCACAATTCCTGTAGCCCTGTTGCACTTTCCACAGTGGGGAAGCATGTTTCTTCCTCCTTCAAAAGACCCCGTGAAATCTACTGAAGAAAACTATTACTTGTCAGAATGGACTGAGGAGGAGAAACAGCAGGGTTTGCATGAAGGAAGCGCCAAGTTTGCTGAGAACAGCCGATCTGAACGCGGCAAACGGGTTCGTAATGAGGTTTCCTCTGCACCAACACCACCGAGTTCCACACCAGCTTATGTTTAATGTACATAGAATAAGTTAATATCTACATATTTTTGCAATAAGTTGAACTGAGCTAGTATTCAAGCAAATAACTGTTCTTCTGCAGTATTGATTTTCTGCTATTACTTTTTAGTATGCAAGTTACCTGCAGTATCAAGCAAGGTTTAGCTCAACGAACTTGGAGATCACATGTTTAAATCACGAAAATAGTTTTACCTATTAATATGAAAAAAAAAAGCTGTATATGTATAATCTTTCCTAAATCCTTTATAAAAATTTTATACACTAAATTTGCTCTTTTAAGTTATCTACAGCATCAGATCATGAATTATGAGATAGAAATCTATATCAGCAAGCCAGTACTGTGTAAAAATTGGCTTTTTGTATTCTTTCTTCGCACTTTGATTGCTACTGGAGAATACAGACTCGTATCAGCATTGAAAATTGGGTTCTTTCAATGAAAACAGGAGGATGAGTCTTCTTGAAGATCTCTTATGCATCAGTTGACTCATGAAAAAAGAAATCATAACGTGACAGACAAACAATACTACGCAAATGCATGAAGTTTGAACTTGAACTTGAACTTTCCCTCAATTACCGGAGAAGTTGACTTAATTTATGATAGCCCATAACAGTTCAAATGAAAGCTACACTTTCTTCTTACCGTACAGATAGACAAATGATAAGTGTCCATTAAGCAAAGGTAATAAAGAATTGACCTGTTCACACCCAATTCCACTATACGGGAAACCAGTTCCGCTGTTTCTTATGGCTGAAGGAATAAAGAATTATCCCCAGAAAGACCAAAGAAATGCAACTATTATCATGTAAAATGGCCATCAACTACTCCAGGGATTCGGTTTACGGATCCAAAAGTTTCTGAAAGGCAAAAATTATGTAGTCCTCTTGAGTTCAAGAAAAGAAACTTGTAGTTACAGAGAAAAGTTTAACATCTCAAATTAAGTACAAAAATGGCAGGAAAAATTATATAGAAGATTCATAACTGGATGGATGGATGGGATATGCAGCGTGCATTGTGTGAGTGACTATAAATTCAAGTTTCATGCAGCTAGCTAGCATCGAGAATATTCTGATCTAAAATGCTAAATGTGACAAGTAGAAGTCCTATGCCAAATGTTTGCATGAACCAACCTGATCATCTGATAAGTTTTACAGAAGTAGCTAGAAATATATTTTCAAATTCATCTGATTCATCACCAACCAGGGCTCCAGATTCTGTTTAGAGAGCGCTTATATCTGAATGGTGTTTAAAAACTTTTCACTGGTCCTGAACATTCATCAATATATTTCATATGAAAATGACATAAAATTTTAAGAGTGTAGTTGAGCAACTCAGAAGACTAAGCCCAACAAGCTATAACATACTACCTTAACAATTTTTCAAAAGTCAAACACTTACAAAGTTCCTTATTCAAACTCTACCATTCTACCTGTAGCTCCTCTTTCTCTCCTTGAAGCCATAAGGTATATTAAATTGACACCCAAAATGCATCATAGGAGTCTTGCATAAACCTGATAGCACCAGTTTGATCGATGCCAAAGAAAACTGGTTGAAATTATATTACATATGAAAAAAAAATCACTTAATTATCAGTACTTTAGGTGCATGAAACAAGGCATTTATATGATTCTGAAAAAGAAAATGATTATTTACATCATCCATCAATTTAAAGACATAGCAGAGAGTCAACTCACTTCTATCCTTAGGCCAAAGTTATTCTATTCTTTTCCATGGAATAGCAAAATTTTGGGTGAAAATAACAATGTTGTTTGAAGCAACAAAAAGGTTAGAGCAAAACTAGTAGCTTAACTCTCCAGTGCCTCCACAAGTACTACAAGATCGACTAGAAGAACACTTCGTGCAGTAGCTCCATTTCTTGGGAAGTCTGAAATGATTAAGCTCAAATGATCAACAGAACATCAGGGAGCATCTATATATCTAGACATAGATAACAAATGGCAAGGGAAGAAAGAAAAAGGGACATTCATTAGGAATTATACCCAGCAGTGTATCGAGTAGCCATATTCTTTGCAGTCATTCTTGCTCTTTCAGCACTCTCGTCTGACATTTTCTTCAATACAAATCCTTCACCTTTACACTCTGAACATATCCCAGAACCCCCACATTCTTCACATGGTCTTGAAGGAACCTTTAATTTGAAAGGGAAAAAAATGCGGTTAAGTTGATGGCCTAGGAGGGGAACTGTGAGTATTAGCCAAGGAAAATCTTAAGAAATTAAATGTATTCCTTTCATATTTCTGACAAAATGCACTTAAAGAAGCAGAAGGAAATTTATGAAAAGAACATTTTTAGAATGAAAAAGGAAAAAATAAAGAAGTACAAGTACTACCTCAGTTGCATCAGAAACTTGAGTTCTCCTAACAAGAAATGTAGCTGCCGCACCCACAACTGTTGCAGCAATGGCCACTGAAGCAGCTGTTTCTGGCAGTGCAGAAGATAGTGTGGATAATTTTCTACTATGTTCTTTTGATTTCACAGCATTCAAAGAACAGACTCTATAGTCTAGTACAGTCTGGAGTTTTGGCCAGGAATCTCCAAATGCTTCACAACATCAAAAGGAAATATCAGCAAAAGCACCCCCCAACCTAACAAGCGTCTATCATCATCTATGAATTGCTTAAGGATCAGAGTTTGCTCGCAGAGCTCAAGCAAACTAACAATTTGCCACAAATTACATCCATCAATCATAACCATCATCCAGCATAGCTCTCCAACAACACAAAGGTAAAATGCTTTGTGTTAGATGATACGAAAGGAAAACAATGCAGAATGTAACTTGGATGTACTCCACATAGATTCTCTTAAACTAAATCTGCTTGCTAAAGATGAAGCTTTACAATCAAATCATAAGTCCAATTTAAAGAACAGAGCAAAAAGGAAACCATAGCCCAATTCCCAGTGGAAATCAAAATTGTTACCAGGTTACTCAAAGCTTTTAAGCACTTCAATTCTTACAACAGTCATGAAATTAAAATTAATTGAGTGTAAGAAAACCAATTTGTGAAAAAGAGTTAGGGCATATCAGAGGGTTTTTGTTATTTTTCTTTTAATAATCCATTAAAATGTTAAATTTATATTCATCACTTCCACCAAAACAAAAAATTGATTAAAAAAAAAAAGACTATAATCAATGCAAGCACTTCACTGACCTAGGGCAATAACTTCAACTTCTAAAACTCAGAAGACCTAAAGCCTTAATAACAAATTAACCAGAGAAATAAAACTCTAAACCACCCAAGGAACAGAAAATACATTTTCAGAAAGATTCAAACCAACGCATTCACTGGACCCATCCAACAATAGAACTCACATTGAAACAATAATCTACAACTAACATTAACTCTAGTTCCCCCCCACCCCCAATTGTTATGGTTCCCGTCACTAGCCACAATTATCATGAGCTTGAAAAAAAACCAGTGCAAGCGGCTATCCTTACCTTAAGTAATTGCACCATTAAATCACAAAACTTAACATTGAATGGCCAGTGGAGTTTTCATTAAAAGAATACAAGAAACCCACCTGCGGCTGGCCCTTGCAAATTCATACATTCAGATAAAACAACCACCCAGTAGAGACCCAGGCCTAGTCTAAAATGAGTAATTTTACAGCTACAACACCGAGAACTACTTCCACTTAGTTTCATAAAGCTTGAGACTTACTCTTGGAGTAGGATGCAAATGTTAAAGAGTGAACTGAGAGCTCCATTTCAAAAGGGTCTTTTTAGCTAACAGTGGTCTGAGAACTCCATTTCGAAAGGGTCTTTTTTAGCTAACAGAGCCACTGTTTTTTTAGTCTCATGTCTCTTATCTTTGCTGTCGGGTAAAATTTCAGGTTAGCCCTCAATGACCAAGACAATTTCATAAGTGCCATCAAGTGTTAAATGCACCTGTAATTGACGAGATATCCAACATGTAATCATCCAAACATCAACCCGCTGACAATCTTTTTTATGTTACGGCTATCAGAGCTAGCTTCCTAGGACAAAGTGAACTTTCTTTGTTCCAGACAAGAAAAGGATACAATTAACCTTACTCTTGAAGTTCCTGTTCATGACATTCTTATGTTAATTACAGCTCTGTTATTCTTTAAGCTAATCAAGAGCTTCAGGATTGATGCCATGGATACTTTTCTTGTAACCCTGAAGTGTACGCCTTGAGTGATTAGTCTATGACATTTGCTTGCTGTCTGATTAAGGTTCTTGATGTTGGTTTTTCATTGACAGATTTTAAACAAGGACAGCAATAACTACTATGCTTTTTACTGCACATATAGTTTTTATGTTCCTAGCAGCTCAAATCTTGATGAGCATTTATTTGAAGGGCCACAAAATCTGGGCGGCTATTCGATATATATTGGCACGAAGCTTAAAGATGCACAGACAAAACGTGAAACTATAGTGTCTTATCTTGTGGAAACAGTATCCAAATTGTTCGAAGGTTCAGAATCAGAATTACACTATACATTGAAATTTTAGAAGTGATTCTCATCGTATAACACTTTTAAAATTTTAAAAGTGAGATGTTAGAGGTGACACTCACCATATAATATGGTAAGTTTTTATCCCACACTTACGAGATATTATTCACTTTGACACTTGAAAATTTTACAGTTTTATTTCACAAAAAACAGCTCACAAGTTTAGATTTAAATTTGTATATATAGCATAGCAGATCTTTACAATATTCAAATGTGAAATTGAAGCATTACAAGTCTCCAATTTGCACCCTAAAAATTTATAGGATTGGTTGTGAATTACTCCTCAGAGTTAATGTATCTAAATAAATGTCAACATCTCCGAGCATAAATGGTTTAAGTTCAGAAATTAAGATCTCTTCTCTACTTCCATTTAACATTGTACCATCTCACACTACATAATTTGATCAATACTTATTTTGCCAACCGGCCAACAACCAATTACCAGTTTTGCAGCCAGTTTAATGGGTTGGAGCTATGATTGTCGAGCTGTCGGATACATAAATATTTATGTTAATTAATAGGCAAATCATGTATGCAAGTGAACATGAAAAGAGAAAGATTGTCATGAAATAAAAGGCAGCAGGTGAGATGGTGATCTTCAGAACTTTGAAGTATAACCTCAGCTTGGGTTCACCTGTCAACCACATTTGACAAGTGGCCTATACATTTAATGTTCCCATGTTGGCAGTGCTAAAGGAGATTAAGGTTGACTATAGAAGGTTCTTGCAAGATCTTCAACTTGTCCTAAAGGTATGTGTAGAAGACTTAAGAAAGTAACAGAGACTTTAAAATCATCAACCCTGCCTCCCCCAGCTTTGTTAATTTTTTTCCAAAATTACTATCAGACATTGCGTGAAGCTTGTTTGATGTTTCAGTTATGGTGAGTTCTATTCTTCTGCAAGATTGAGTAAATTGCTGATCTAGCCGGGGATGAAGAGACAGGATTGATAAATGCACTGACAAATATCACACAATTGGTATTAATGGATCTAATAGGACATTTAACAACATGAGAAGGCAACAACCAATATCAGAAGTAGGGAAGAAGCAAAGAAGCATGAGCTTAGCTCTGCTACCTAGCTATCATAAACAAATCCAACAGAACCATTGGCCTATTTATGAAATATTATAGCTGCTTCTTAAATGGAAGCTTGCTTATGGGGAGTAATTCTGTATTACATCTTGCATGCTATATACTGTCTAGCTAACCTACCAAATTAACCTTCATTAATGCTTAAATGCAGTCACAAATAACACATATCACACATAATTTCTTCCCTGCTATCTAATTTTTCCTCAGCTATGGAACCAATCCTGATTATTGCAAGGAAATTAAGGATATTTTCCCATATCATACCTTTTCCGCTTCCTATAAAGCGGGGTAAAATGTTAAAACTTAATTTCTGGAGGTTGCAAATCCTAATATCTGCAATTTCTTTCTCTATTTTCAGATTACGGCCTCATTTGTACGCGTTTGAAGCGACAGTTTTCAGTTCCATTGTGTAATAAACGAAGCTCACGGGCATCTCAATACCTTCCACAGTAAAAAGAAAAAAAGAAAGGGCACCCACCACACCAACTCAGCATCACCTCACTCTTCAAATCTAATGCAACCCTATCGCATTATGTCGTATCTTCTTTATTTTCTGCTACTCACGAGCCTATTTAAGGACCCCTTTTGGCACTTTCCTTCGCCACCCCCTTTAAAAGGCCTCTACCGTAACAAAACCTTTTGAAAAACCTCTCCATTCACAAAGAAACCAAACTAACCATTACGAAACAAGGGTTGGAACAGTACTCGTTCCCTCCAAAATGTCTGCCAGAATGTTCTGCATCATTTTCACCTATCTCCTCTTCATGTTTTCTTCTTCCTCGGATGTTGCAATGGCAGGTCGTGACATCCCATCTAGTGTTCCAAGCACCATGAGGCGTGCGTCGGTCGATTATGTGAAGATGAATCCTCAGGTGCTGGATCATAAGCACCAGGTTTTCAATGAGAAGGGAATCAAGGGTTGCATGCCGAAAGGGTCTAATCATTCATCGGCTCCAAGCCGCTATGTTAACTATCAAACTCTTGGTTCTTCTTGTGCTAGTAAAGCACCCTCCGAAAAACCTTGAGGATGCCATGTTTTTTTTGTCGGACTAGAAAGAAATATGCGAAATGATAAATCGTGTGCCATGTATGTATAAAATAAGAGAGAAACTATATGTTTAATTTTTTTTTTTTTCATTCTTTTCTTTCCTTAGATGCATGTTTGCCATCAAGCTTGGATTGTTTTATTATTATTATTTTTGATAACTAGAGTCGGTTTTTTAGATTCGAACCAAGCCTTAGAGCATGTTCTTAATGTTACAATCAAATCAATGATACTAATAAGCAGGAGCCATGACCAACCGCACAGGGTTGAGATCATAGAGTGAGTCACAGCAGGCACCAGGGTTCCTCAAAAAGCGTGTGAAACGAAGTAATGTAGTAGGGCCTACAGCCACCAGATGGCTAACTAATGGGGAAACTGGGCTGGATGATGGCGCCAACCTGCCAATAGAATCATGGGATTTGAATTGGCCTAGCAGACCCAAATGCTCATACCAACTACCAAGAGCTCCCTAGCTACTACAGTTTTCCACATTTATTTGCAACTTAATAAATAACGGGCAATTGACTAAAGCGGTGGCTCTAAGCCTTCAACAACTTAATATATATATATATATATATATATTATAAACTGAGAACTCCTGAATGAACTTACAAAGATATTAAAAGGTAGAAACTTTTTCAAGTTCGAAGTACTAAATCCAAAATAAATGCGACAACCAGATTAGATGAAAGTTGTTGCCAAACCTAAAAACTTAACCTAACTATACAAATCATCTTCGTCAGCTCCAGCTGCAGAAATTGAGAATGGATCAGATCCGGCGGCTGTGCTTTCAGTCTGTGAAAATCTAAATTCACTTCCGAAACCTCTAGACTGCTGCAAGGTCTGAGCAAATGACTGGTATTTGCGAATATCAGCATCGCTAACACTTCTTCGAGCAAACTTCATGGACTCCTCAAAGTGTGCAGCCTTAATCTCGGCAACTTCTTCCTCGACATCCTCATCCATTGCCTCAGGATTCCCTCTTCCTCTTCTTTCCCTCTCTATGTCCTGCAAATATTTCCAATTTAATAATGTTCAGTTATGAAGTTACCAAAACAAGAAAGATATTGATATCTACTCTGTCCGGCAAGCAAAGCACTCAAGGCATGACAGGTCACTGGTGAACAAATTGCAGATATCAAGTAGGGATAATTGAATTTTAAAGAATACAACGAGATTGCAATCTACCAAGAACCCTCAAAGCACATAATCATGTGAAAATAAAAATAAAAAAAGAAGAAGGAAATAGTAACATCTTAAAAATAAATATGATGGAAGGAGCCAGTTATAACCACCTAAATAGTAAATTTTAAAACGTGCAAAATAAAATACAGTTTTAACTTTCTAAAACCATTTATGAAGTATTTGATACTACAGGCAGCAGAAGCATACCTTTTCGATGTTCTCTCTGATGGCATACTTGCATGCTCGCTGGCAAATCTCAGTAATATCAGCCCCACTAAAACCTTGGGTATACCTAGCCAGTGCCCTCAAATCAACATCTTTAGAGACGGGTGATTTTCTCAAACAGGCCTTGAAGATCTGGAGTCGGGATTCCTCATCTGGAAGAGGAATATAAATTAACTGATCAAGCCGGCCAGGCCGCAAAAGTGCAGGGTCAATAATGTCAGGTCTGTTGGTGGCCCCAATGATAAAAACAGTCTTTTTAGCTGACATGCCATCCATTTCGGTTAGAAGTTGGTTTAGAACCCTATCAGCAGCACCACCTGCATCACCAACACTACTTCCTCTCTGCAACAATTACATAATGTCATCAAATGAGCAATTTAGTATTCACATTTTAATGGAAGACCAATATATATGCATGTCTTGAGATTTAAAACATTGATGGATCAGAAATGAAACCTGCGTAGCAATGGAATCAAGCTCGTCAAAGAAAAGTACACATGGTGCAGACTGTCGGGCCTTGTCAAATATTTCTCTAACATTGGCTTCACTCTCACCGAACCACATGGTGAGCAGTTCAGGGCCTTTGACACTGATGAAGTTTGCTTGGCACTCATTTGCAATAGCCTTTGCAAGAAGAGTTTTGCCGCATCCAGGAGGACCATAGAAGAGGACCCCTTTTGAAGGAGACATGCCAAATTTCTCAAACTTCTCTGGGTGCTCCACAGGATATTGCACAGTCTGCACAACCAAACAGAAGTTTTAATAAACAAGCTTGAAAATAAATTGAAAGAGTTAAGGCTATACTGATCAAGTAATGACAATCACCTCTTGAAGTTCTCGCTTAACATTCTCAAGGCCTCCAATATCCTCCCAGCTGACATTAGGCACTTCGACCACCTGAATGACCAGAAAAAGACAAACCATTTAATAAAATTGTGAAAAATTCATTGATCTTGAATAGAACTTGATCATATACACCCATCACGATGGAAGTTCGAAAGGAAATTAAACCACTTACTGTTTCACGCAGAGCAGAGGGATTGCTAGTTCCAAGGGCAGTTTGGAAATGCTCATTTGTAACTGCCATAGAATTAAGTATCTCAGCATCAATAGAATCATCCTCCAAGTCAATGACATCCATCTTCTCTCTGATGCACTGCAGTGCAGCTTCAGTGCATAAGGCAGCAAGGTCAGCACCAACATAACCATGTGTGTCTTTTGCAATCCTTTCTAGATCAACCTGAAAAGAGAGCGAGGGAGAAGTTAACCAATGGGACAAACACAAAGAGAGCAAGAGATGGAGAAATTCAGGCAGACAACATGAGTTGATTTGAGGGCCAAAATCTAACAAAGCTCAGGGCCATCATTAAGGATAGTGGCTTAAGCAGTTAAATCCATGTGCATGCAACTATCCAAAATAATCATAATGGATAATTTTATTTGCTAGATAGAGCTACAAAATATAAATAAATAATGCAGATTTCAAACTCACATCATCAGAAAGCTTCATGTTCTTAGTATGGATGCGAAGGACCTCTAGACGACCAACTTCATCTGGAACACCAATGTCTATCTCCCTATCAAACCTGCCAAATCTTCTCAAGGCAGGATCAATGCTATTTGGACGATTAGTAGCCCCAATAACAATCACATGGGCCCTCGATTTCAGTCCATCCATGAGGGTCAAAAGCTGTGAAACAATTCTTCTCTCAACTTCACCATGAGTCTTCTCACGCTTAGGAGCAATTGAATCAATCTCATCAATAAAGATGATAGATGGAGCATTCTTCTCAGCTTCTTCGAAAGCCTTCCTAAGGTTGCTTTCACTCTCTCCAGCCAATTTGGACATAATCTCTGGTCCATTAATACAGAAGAAGAATGCTCCAGTTTCATTAGCAACAGCTCTGGCTATTAATGTCTTACCAGAACCCGGTGGTCCATAAAGTAGAATTCCTTTGGGTGGTTTAACACCAATTGATTTGAAAAGTTGAGGATGCCTCAGTGGCAATTCCACCAACTCACGAATCTGAGCCATTTGCTTCCTAACACCACCCACGTCATCATAACCAACTTCATCCAACCTATCCTCATCTTCCCTTCTAACAGGTTCCCCCTCACAGAAAATTTCCGTATCTGGGGCAACTACACAAAACTCTGCTGGGTCAGTCTCAATGACCTTGAACTCCACACTCCTCATCCCTCCTCGAACAAGGAATAGATCTCCTTTCCTCACAGGCCGATAAGCCTCCAAGAAATAAGCTGGAAATAACAAAAAAACATCTTATGATCCAACAACACCAAAACAAATGAAAGATAAACCACCAAAATAGTACTACGTGCATGGTCAGCACAACAATAGTATTTACAGGAGATGAACTAAAAACTTACGTTTCAAGTAAGCATCAAACAGATTCCCAGTAACACCTTCAATGGTATCGTCAATGGGGAGAATGTGAACACGTTTCCCATACTTCACATCAGGGCATTGGTGCACAGACACAACATCTCCAAGTCGAACCCTCAAATTCGACCGAACAACTTTGTTCATTCTAATCTTAGGCACCTCGCATGTCTCGTCAGCAAGAGCAATGCAGACTGTATCCTTCCGCTTCTTTCCCTATACCAACCAAATCCTCAAATAAGAACAACACCACTGAAAACTTGAAAGGGGGGAGCCCCTAAAACTTCAAAATTCAGGTTTTTAATCAACACCTATTTTCATCTTAGCCTGAAATTAAACCACCGAAAGTCATAAAATCTAACTCTTATCGAGTTAGAATATAGGTTCTAAAGTTACTAAATACAGTCTTGAAGGTTGAAGCCCCAAAATTAAATAAAAAATAAAAACAAACTCTAACCAAGCCCTAGCAGAAATCTCTGAGACCTAATCCTAAAAATTAAAAATAAAATAATTTATTTATTTACCTTGATGAGAATGGTGTCCCCCCGGAAGAGCTGCAACTTCTCCATGGTGTCGGGATGCAAACAAACGACGGAGTTATCATCGTTGACCGTCTCGTCAACGACCAACCGGTTTGGCGACTTTTTCCTTTCCAAAATGGCCGTCGAGTAGTCTTTCTTCCCCGATTTCCTGAGTCAAATAAGCAAACTTTAAGATTAAACAGAACACGATTCAAGATCAAGAATCCAAGGGAAAAAACAAAGAACGAGAAGAAAAGAACAAGAAAATCCAAAGAAGTAAATTGACTCACGAGTCAGACGATTCAGCTGGGTGACTCATGATTCGTAAAGCGTGATCGAGAGAGCAAAGAGAAATAATAGAAATGTGTTGGGAAAAGGCTCCGACGGATATTTATAATTTTTTTTTTTTTTTTATCTTGTTCGACAAGAAAATTGATTTCTCTTTTATTTGGGATTTTTTTCAGTTTAAATTCAAGTTAGAGTCTCCTTGTTTTTATTTTTCTGGTATTAAAAACACGAGGAAAATGAAATTAAATTATTCAAGTTTTTTAACAAATAAATTTTTACTTATTATCATTTTAATCCATAAAATTTAAATTTACAATTATTATCTAATATATTGATAATAAAAATTTTAAATTTTACAAATATAATTAAAATAATAATAAATACATTTTCTCCTAAACCTTTCAATTCCTTCTTACAGTATATGGACTGCCTTGGATCTCGCATAGATGGACTCATCTAAACATTGAGCACGGACTCGATAAATAAAATGGGCTTCAACGGGCCCTTTTTATTTAGCCTAAAAATACTGATTTGAATGGGGCCTTTGAGTGTTTTAAAGCCCATTTTAAAGCCCAAACTTCGGAGGATAAAAGAAAAATCAAAGCATTTATTTTTTAACTAAAAAAAAATGCATCAATCAAATAAAATAATTATAAATAAAAACATCAAATTTGATCCAACAAAAAAAAAATAAAAAAATGCAGCTATTTTTAGATATTAAATTTAGATTTTTCAAGTACTCACAAATAAGAGTAAAGACAAGATTAACCTAATTGTTTCTGTTAATATTAGCAAAAGTATGTAGTAAAAAATGAACCAAAACTTCCCATCTTCATTTGTATCACAGAAGTAAACACATTATTCTAGTCTTTTTGTTTTACAATACCACAACTCTGTGATTGCTACTCCCTTGAATCACAAGCTAATTAATTTTATAATTGTTAATGAAATTTTTAAATTTTACTTAATAAATTTAATTAAATATATTTTTTTATTTAGTTTATAAAATTAAAAATAATCAATATTGTTGTATAAATAACAAACTCAATATATAAAAGTTTCTTAAGTAAAGTCATCTAACTTCAACCCATCTTAAAGGAGTTTTGTATTTTTTTTTTATACAAACTATATTTTTTATTACTTTGATTAAAAAAAACATTTTGCTTACTAAATAGTAATTATTTTAAAAATAATGGTGTGATGTTAACAATTAATCCCAGCTCCTAGGCACTTTTAAAATTGCCAGAAAAAAAATGCTATTATTTAGTTAAGTATATATATATATATATATATATATTGACATTTTATTCATTAAGTAATTATTATCACAGCTGTCTGCTAGACCTTATTGATTTCCAACTTGGGAAAAGGTCTGTGCAATGAATTTTGCATTTTATTATGCTTGAATTCAAAGTAATTCATTTTTCTTTTTCTTTTTTTAAAGTTGAAGTAATTCAATTCTTTAATTAAAAGTAACTTGTGCCATGTAATATAATTAAAAAGCATTTTTTTTCCCTTTCTCCCATCAACTATTAATTAGTACATCTCTTGCTACATTTTTCATCTACTCAGTTATATTCAGCTAATTTATGAAAATAAAAATATCATGATTAATATATGATATTTTTTACCTTAATTTGTACTAATATTATAATAATTTTCTTAAATATCATTTATATTGATATCATAAAATATAAATAGTCTTATCCAAAGGTCAATTTTTTTTTTTTTGGATAAGTTTTAGATAAAATTATTAAATTCATTATATATATGTAGTCATATAAATGAAGTTCAATAAAAAACCGCTTCAAGTCTTGGATTCCCATTAAAGTTAGAGAATTCAACTTCTCGGTTTAATTATATATAATAAATATATTATATATACACATTTTTTATTAATTTAGTGATAAACATATTTAAGGTTTACAATTCTTAAAATTTGAAAACTAAATTTGTGTTGTAATGTGTTGTGTTGATGTCATTTTCTTAATCCAATAATATTACTTATTAATCATTATGTGATGTTTAATGCATCCTTATAAATAGAGATCAGATATCATTTATGAAGGGAGGTCTCTATTTTTTTTACTGAAATTCTATTAAATTTTTTTATAACTTAAGTATCAGAGTGTTTACTCAAGGAATAACTCTTGTGTCTCTTTGATCTTTTTTTTTTTTTTTACAAAACATTCGATAGCATGCGATATAAAAATTGAAATAAAAACGTCAGTAATACATCATCATTGTGCTTGATTACAACAATTATATTAACTATATTATCTTTCTTTTTCTTTTTGACAAAAACCTTGACATTTTCTTAGGGTGGTTTCTTACAAATAGTTTAGATATTAAAAGTTTAAAGACAAAGATAAAAGAGAGTAGAAAAAGTAAGTATTTATAATAAATGTCATTACTAACCTTTTTGAAATCATAAATTAGGCTCAAGTCATACATCTTACTAGAATTTTGTTTGGACATTTCTCCAACAAATCTTTGATTTGAAGCATTATTACTTTTTAATATTGTACGAACTATCTCATCATTTGAAAGAAAGAGTTGTTATCTTCTCAATCTTAAGAGTGTAACATTTAATAAACCCGATATTTAGTAATAAATCTCTGTTCTAATAGAAAAAAACAAACCAAATTTCTAAAATGATTGATAGATAGACTAAGAAAAAAAAAAGTGGCAAATCTTGTGGACTTTTTGTACAATATAAGATTTATTATTAGTTTATTGGTAATACAAATGATTCTTTAAACGATTTTTTTTTATATTATCTCAAAAAATTCGAAAAAAAAACTCTTTTACAATTAAATCGACATTCACTTATATAAATTTAACATTTAATTACTAATTTTAAATATCATTCTATAAATTCAAGTATTACAATTGAGTCATTCAATTTATTATGATTTTTTTTGAAATTTTAGTAACATATATATTTAGTTTATTATAATAATAATAGTTTTATTAGCTGTATGCAACATTGTTGACCTGTTAACAGTACATACAATGATACAACCCACATCCATCAAATTAAAACAATTAAAAATCTAAAATAAAAATAAATAGAGAGAAAAGGGGACAATAAATCATTCTAAAGTAATGAAGAGGAGTGCTTTTGAAATGGTGTATTGGCAAGCTATCATCATTACTCATTACATTCTTCCTCGGAATAAATTAAAGCAACCTTTGAAAAACAGAGATATCAAAAAGAACAAAAAAAAAAAAAAGATAGAATTCAGACAGAGAGATGCCAAGTATGGTAGCAAAGAAAGGACACATTATTTGTTTGATTTTTCTTTTTTCAGAGATAGGTATAACCGTATTAGAGAAGGGGATATTCGAATTATAAATTTAATATATTTAAAGAGAAATAATATTTATTAAATTAAATTTTAATTTTTTTATTTTTGAATTTTATTAACAAGTATAAAAATAATTCAATATTTAAATAAAAAATTGAACTTTATTAAAAACTGTAAATAAACTTTTGAATTTCATTATATGAAATTAATGGAAAAATTAAATATTTTATATTATCAAAATTCTAATTACAATAAAATAAGAATTTATAACTTTAATTTCATATAATAAAAATAAAATAATTATTTATTTTTAATAAAATTAATAAAATCAATAAAATCATTTAAATATTATCTAAACTTCGTATGCGATTTACATAAATATAATTAAAAATTATCTTGTGTTTCATTTATTTTTTTAATACTTGAAAAAATATTTGCCATCTTTTTAGCATTGCTTTTTGGAGTGAAAAAAATTCTATGCATCATTTTTTTTTTTTTATCATGTACAGGAAAACAAAACAAAAGACCCGGCAAAAGTGGGTCAGGCAGTCCAAGAACATTTGCCGAGTTATTAGCAGGAGACTAGAAGCATTAAAAACAAAGGCTTTGGTTCTTTTGTTTACTCACTCGCTTCACTCCTTTCACATTCAATTCTCTTTCTTTCTCTCTATCATTGAAGTTCTTTCTTTTACTCAGATCCAGGTTTGTCTCTTTCCTCACACTTCTCTTTAACTTTAAATTCTTCTTCTTATTATTATTTAGTTTATTTTGTTTGACATGGATCTTAGCTTATTTTGTCTGCTCTTGGGTACTCGAGATACTAAGAAAAGACAAAAAAAATTGAAGGTTTGAGTTTTTTTTTTTGTTGGTTATATGTAACTCAACATCAGCTTCCTTGAGCTGAAGAAGGCATTGGGTTGGCTTAGTAGTCAGTTCTTTGTACGAAGAAATGATGGTTTCTATTCAAAGCTTTGGTTTTTACGAAGCAGATAGGGTATGGGTTTGTTTTAGTTACTAGCAAGTTCAGCTTCCGATTGAAGTTTTCATTTTTGGAGTTTCTGCGTTAATTAAATACTGGGTTGTTTGAGTTGTATCAAATGAACAGAAAACATGTGGTCAGGGAGAAGATCAAATGGATTAGTATTTTGCTCTGTTATGCTAGCAGATAGATTACATTGATGTGGATTGGTTATTTGTAATTTTCAGATTTTTTTTTTTTGTGCACCATTGATTATGTTACATTTCATTTATCATCGCCGTGAAAGTTGAGCTTCTCCGGATTTTGTTTGAAAGGGTGGACAACCTTTTGTTTAGTTAACTCCCCAATGATGAATACATGCTGATGTTTTTAAATTCAAATATCTAATGGTTAGACTTTAACCTGTTTTGATTTCCTACAATCCCTTAGTAGGAATTGCAGAATCATTGCTTAATCTTAATTTTCGCTGAACAGGTGACTGAATGTTCTAATTAGGGGTTGTGAAAGCATTGAAAGTGTGGATGGTACAATCATGTGTTCAGTTATAAATTAGTTTGGTTCCTCAATTATTTAAGTGTGGTACTTGGAAGTTTCCCAATTCATTTGCAAGTGCTGTTTCTAAAATCAGAACTTTTGGAAATCAGTAGTGATAAATGGAGGAAATACAGTCCCAATCGGACCATTATAGGTCTTCATCCTCTTCAGCCAGTAGTCCTGCAAGTAGGGTGCCCTCAAGTAACTTTTTCTATTTGCGGAAACCTGGTTCTCTCAGGCAACCTATCTCATTTGAGGATTCACCCGAGTGGGAGGATACAGATGTTGATGTCAGGGTGGAGGAAGGAGGTGACTCTATCAATGCTGCCACCACGCCAATCTCCCCATCTCTCTCAAAGCTCAATAGTGGGTCCTTGCCATCACCTCAACTGCCAGAGGGAGCAGCTGTTGCAAGAAAAGTTGCTGGTGCATCAGTTGTGTGGAAAGATTTGGCTGTTACTATAAAGGGGAAAAGGAAATATTCTGATAGGGTTGTGAAGAGTTCAAATGGTTATGCTTTGCCTGGCACAATGACAGTGATCATGGGTCCTGCAAAATCTGGGAAGTCCACACTTCTGAGGGCTATTGCAGGTGTTTTAGCATGATCCTTATGTTGGCTGCTTATTGAATGACAATTTTTCTATGCTTTTCCCCTGTTTCATTTCAGATGTTTAAGACTAAATCCTGTTTCCTCTTGAATTTAGGAAGATTACATCCTTCGGCTAAAATGTATGGGGAAGTATTCGTGAATGGGGTGAAAACACACATGCCTTATGGTTCATATGTGAGTTTTAGTTACATTTTCAAGAAGGGTGAAACTTTTAGATTTTACTTTTGATGCTTTCTATTGTTCTCATGTGATATGTCGATAGGGTGATTCTTTGTGGCAAAAGTAACTACATTTTATCTTCTTGTTTTTGTGCAAATTCATGTCCATTCATTTTTTTTATCATTTTCTCAAGTGTAACTTTTTGGATTTGGTATTTTGCAATTCCAATATATCCATCCCGATTTAGAGATGTTGGAATATACTTGAAATTGTTAACACGAGTCTCAGTCCTGTTTTAAATCATAGATTATGCGAAAATCTCTGATGAGCAATCATCTTGCGTAATACTTGGATCCTTGTTTCTTTCACTTGTATCATTATGTGGATCCTCTTAATTGATTAATCCTTTAATCCTCGTGCCACTTAGGTATCCACTTTAGCATAATGAGTTGGGATTCTATAAACTCCCTTTTTTTGAACAGGTATTTGGTTGTTGTTTCTTATACCTTTCCTAACTCCATATTATTTTTGTCAAAACTGGCTAATTTTTCTTTATTGTTAAAGTGCTGGTTTTAAAACCTTGCCTTTTTAAAATTAATTCTATTTTAGTTGAAAAGAAATTGCAAGGAAGCATTCAGTTTCAAGGTTGTCTTTTGACTTTGAAACATCCAATCTGCAGGGATTTGTTGAAAGGGAAACCACTCTAATTGGTTCACTCACAGTCCGGGAGTATCTATACTTCTCAGCTTTGCTCCAACTTCCTGGCTTTTTCTGTCAGAAAAAGAGTGTGGTAGAGGATGCCATCCATGCCATGTCCTTGAGTGACTATGCAAACAAACTGATTGGTGGTCACTGCTATATGAAAGGCCTTCCTAGTGGTGAAAGAAGACGCGTTAGCATTGCTCGGGAGCTCGTAATGAGGCCACGTATCTTATTCATAGACGAGCCTCTTTATCATCTTGATAGGTAGGTTATTCATTTATTTTTTTCCATAGTTTAATTTTAAAAAGTGTTTTTTTCCTTGTTCCTTGTCTCTTGCATGCTCTACAGTGCTGACAGTATGATGGGTATCCCATCTACTTGCCAGAGAATCAAGATGATTTATGATTTTATAACTAAATTTTAATATTTTATTTTGTTCAGTGTCTCTGCCCTTTTGATGATGGTAACACTGAAAAAGCTTGCAAGCACTGGATGCACTCTCATTTTCACCATTTACCAGAGCAGTACAGAAGTGTTTGGTCTCTTTGATCGTATCTGTCTGCTTTCAAATGGAAACACCTTGTTTTTTGGGGAAACATTAGCTTGCTTGCAGGTCAGTGATAATATGAATATAGTTATTTTTGCTACTCTTTTCTTTGTTTTGATTTTCTATTGGTGTCGACTTCATCATGCAAGCATAATTTGATAAGGAAGAAAAAAAGCTCATTTAAAGATTCTGTTGTATGCTTACTTGGTTCCTCGGACGTGGAGCAAGGAAAAGAAGATGGAATCCCTTTACGAAGATCCTAATTTTATCTGCTATGCCTTCTGGTTATTCTAATTTATCTCCCTTTTCTTGATGAAGCACTTTTCAAATGCTGGATTCCCTTGCCCAATTATGCAAAGTCCTTCTGATCACTTTCTACGTGCCATAAATACAGATTTTGACAGGATCATTGCGATGTGCAAAAATTGGCAGGTAATGAATGATTCTCATTCTGTATATTTAAAGTTCAAAGCCTCAATGGTCCTTATAGAGAACGAGTTAAACCCCAAAATGTGAAAGAGTTTTAAAATGTTTGAGTTGGATCTCAAAAGCTGTTGGATCATGTTGGCTTGATGGTAAATTAAGAGGATTAATGATGCTTGTATAATGCATTATGTTATTACGTCTTATAACATTAGTATATTTGTTATTAAACCCCAGAAACTACATCCGGTTCATTTTTGGCTGCACCTTTTTTGTAACAAATTAGCAAAATAGTCTTTACTCAGCTATGATCCTAACAAATTGGAGGTCTCATCAATCTAAACTTTTGTTTCTATGTTTTTGTATTTTATCTTTGAATAATGGCTTCTAGTCTTTAATGTTGCTACAATTTGCTTAAGTTAATTTATATGAACCGGGACATTTTGGCAGGATGACAATGGGGACTTTTCATCTGTGAATATGGATACTGCTGTTGCAATTCGTACTCTTGAGGCAACGTATAAATCGTCGGCTGATGCTACTGCGGTTGAAACTATGATACTGAGACTCACAGAGAAGGTACGATTTGTAGTCTTATTTGTGTTGAACCATTTACAGTTCTTGGCCTATTACTTATAGGATTATTTTATAGGAAGCTTTAGTTAAATGTATCATTGTATGACTCTTTCTTATACTAGTTAATTTCAGGCATGTGTTAGATTTGTTACTAATGGTGCTCCCCAATCCTTACTGTTTTATAATACATTACAAGGAATGGTTTAATATACCTCAGGTCTCACATGAAAGGTTAGAAAGAGCAAAGATAAGTGTGTGATGGGGTATAGCTGGCTGACATCTGTATACCATCTATCTTAGCTTTTTCCTTGCACGACTTCCTCAAGTCTTATGGTGGCTTTAAGTCAGGCTTTTATAAATTTTGTCCACTTTGTTGCATTCTACAGGAAGGTCCACTTCTCAAAAGCAAGGGCAAGGCTAGCAATGCCACAAGAATTACAGTCTTGACTTGGAGATCATTATTAATTATGTCAAGGGATTGGAAATACTACTGGCTTCGTCTTATTCTTTATATGTTTCTCACACTGTGTATTGGAACGGTATTTTCTGGCTTGGGGCATTCTTTGTCCTCAATTGTGGTGAGTCAAAATATCTTCTTTCCTATTATTTTTAGGTAAATTTGACTTAATTTGATCTAAACGGGTTTCCTAAGTATTTTAACCAATGCGATGCATTTATCTATAGTTGTTATAGTTGCACCTTGTTTATTCTCTGTAGAATGTTTTCCTTATTGTTATGCTTACTGCTCTATCGATGGTTTGTCGTAGTCAACATGTGTTAATATTCTGCTTTTACGGTAAGTCATCGATGTTTTGAGCTGCACAGGTCCAATTCTACTAGCTTTTTGACTTATTTTTTGGATTTGTATTTCTGAACAATAACTGATTCACTCATGAAGCGTGGGTGTGTTTCTAACATTTTTCTTTTCCCATTGCAGACAAGAGTTGCAGCAATTTTTGTATTTGTATCATTTGCTTCACTTTTAAGCATTGCTGGAGTACCTGCACTAATGAAAGAAATCAAGGTGATCCTACTTGTCTTTGGTACCTTGGTTTGAGCCTGATGGCCTTTGGAAGTTCTAGCCAAGACAATAGTCTAATGGCAGCCACATCTTACCTCCTAAAAGGAGGTCTCCAGTTTGAACTCTCCCCATCTGCCATCTTAACTAAAAAAATAAGAGAAGTTTTCTGAATTTTGTGATTTGCACCCTCAATATGGAAAGTTGCTTGATTGATCCCTTTCTTTCTTTCATACTGAAATTGCTTTTTTATTCACAGATATATGCCAGTGAGGAGTCAAATCAGCATTCAGGAGCTATAGTCTTTTTGTTTGGGCAACTTCTCTCGAGCATCCCGTTCCTTTTCCTCATCTCCATATCTTCAAGTCTTGTCTTCTATTTCTTAATAGGATTGCGAGATGAATTCAGCTTGCTGATGTACTTTGTGCTGAATTTCTTCATGTGCCTCTTAGTAAATGAAGGATTGATGCTGGCTGTTAATTCTTTGTGGCAAAATATTTTCTGGAGTGTCTTAACACTTGTAACCATACATGTGAGTTTTCACCATAAATATGACAATTATTTCTTGCTGCGCCTAAAACAAGTTGCCAGTTTGTCTATATATTTAGAATTATTTTCATTTCCGATCTTTAGCTTTTCCTTAGCCTTTGCTAATCTTATGATCAAAATGCACAATGTTTCAGGTGATAATGATGCTTGCAGCAGGCTATTTCAGGATCCGAAATGAGTTGCCGAGCCCTGTGTGGACGTATCCATTATCCTACATTGTTTTCCACACTTACTCCATCCAGGTGTGTGCATCTTATAACTTTACTCCAGATTTTCCTTATTACGAACCACATTGCTCAGGATCATGCTATTTTCTTTATGTCAAACTGTAGTTGCTCATATTCAGTCTCTGTATGCATTGGAGAAACCATTATGGGCTATTTTGTCTTTTCCGAATGGAACTTTAATTTTGTTACCTATATTTTTGGCACAGGGGCTTTTGGAGAACGAGTACCTAGGGACTAATTTTGCCGTTGGGCAGGTAAGGACCATAACTGGGTTTCAGGCACTCCATAGCGCGTATGATATCTCTCCTAGCAGTAATTCCAAGTGGGAGAATTTACTCGTATTGTTCCTCATGGCAGTTGGATATAGAATTCTTGTGTTTGTTTTGCTACATTTTCGTGTAAGGAAAAACATATCCCTAAGTAGATTTTGCCAGTGTAATCACAATGCAACAACCTGAGATGCATGCAAGTGGTACTATCAATGGTTGTTGTCCATTTCAATTGTTGTCCATTTCAATTGTATAATCCCTTTTTTTATAGCTTTCGTTGTCCAATCCAATGTTATCATTCATGACTTAGCCTATGAATGTCATTTAGGAAAGGAATGCCAAACTCTCTGCATCAAACTTCACAGTATATAATATAACCCTAATTCTAGGGTATTGATGGATAGAATGGAAGGTTACTTGTTCTACAAGGAAGGTGATGGGCTGGAGGGAAAAAAGCATGCAAACATGAAGTTTTTGGAATGTTTGGGTTTTGTCGAACACAGGGAAAGGTGAGCCTGCTTAGAGACCATTCGAAAACAATGCTGAATCCATTAATGCTCACAGTTGCGGATTGAATCTTAACCCTAAATATAACATTAAGAAAGAAATGTACAAGCGATGGATTTGATGCTGCATAACATTAAAGAAGACATGGCAACAAACAGAAAGATGATTCATATATATTGAATCTTAGCCTTCAGTTCCTCGGTGAACTGGTCCATGTTTCTCTCTGATGATCCATTAGGTGTCAAAGCCCTTTCTAATGTTTCCTTCACCTTCTTGACGTTGTCCCTGTATTGATTCCCCGATTTTCCACTCGTCAGACGGTTGATATTATCCGAAACTTCCTCCCTTCTGATGGGTTTTTTGTTGCTTAAATTAATCCCAGTCTTCCAATCATCAACTACTAATTTCCTATTAGTGAATTGATCAGTTAGCAAAGGGTAACACAACAATGGAACTTCACACCATGTGCTCTCTAGTATTGAATTCCATCCACAATGAGTCAAGAACCCTCCTATCGCTGGGTGAGCCAGCACTGCATTTTGACAACACCAAGGTGTGATCATGGCTCGGTCACCAACCTCCTCCTTGAACCCAACAGGCAGAGGATCAGCATCATCAGAGCTCACAATATCAGGTCGAAGCACCCAAAGGAAATTCACTTTGCTAAGCAGAAGTCCACTGGCTATCTCTATCAGGTCAGTTTTTATGACATGGGCATAGCTACCAAAAGACACATACAAAACTGAGCCATTAGGCTTTTTATCGAGCCATTGGGTGCAATTAGATTCGGACCAAAGGCTTGTAGCCACGTTGCTATTGGTGAACCCAGATGGGAAAACAGGTCCAATGGCATAAAAAGGGACTTTCGCATGAAGAGCTGATACGGTCCCAAGTTCAAGTTCTTGGACTGTGTTACATAGTACAAAATCGGCATTTTTTACATCTTCAAATGCATTGAAAATTATCCGGTGACACACGGATGTTACATCGGTTTCTTGAAGGTAAGACATCAAATCCTTCGGTTCAACTGCTGGAACTCCCGGTATGTAATCAATGGTGTCTTCACGACAATCTGATCAAAAGTTCAATGAAAAACACCTTCAAGGTTTGTTTGTTTCTTCTATATGTTTTTGATAAAGATTTGCAAAGCACGAGATAAACTTACCTTGATGACCAAAATGACCATTTTTCCTAAGAAAATCCAAGTGATAGTACAACGTAAACACCAAAGCTGGTTCTGTCCAATAAGAAACATAAAGCATCCCAAACTTCTTTGCAATCTTCGAAGGCCATACGAAGAAAGTATCAGCAATCAAGCAATGAACCCTCTCAGCTGATTGTACTATCCGACCCACCACGTCCTCTACGTGAGCCGAGAACACATGCAACAAGGATGCCATGAACTGGTCATGGTTCAATGACCGGTCGAACCCAACAGGGAGCCCGTCAGACACGGTTGTGTAACGAATGTCCAGGCCTGATTCACGGACCTTAGCGAAGATGTCCGATCCTATCTCAGGCTGAGCCTTAGAGGTCTTCTCGTGGATGGAATGGGTGTTGATGAAGGTGATGGTGAAACCTTTCGATGCTAACTTGATGGCTAGGTGCACGGATGGGATAACATGGCCTTGAAGAGGGTATGGTATGAAGATTGCATGAGGCTTTTCGGTTGTCCCCGTCATTGTTGAGAGCTTTAGGCTGCAGAGACAGAGAGAAAAGTGCACGTAAATGAGAGAGTTTGAGTTTCTAAAGGTTCTTTTATCACATAGAATGACCGACTTTGCCTCATTTGCGGACATGGATGGATGACAATCACCGTTGTTTATGTTCCATATTTCCATGATAGGGTAAATTTAGTCTTCACGTTAATGGCAGTGATAATGATAATGATAATTAATCCCCCGAGATAAAAGGTATAATTTTTAGATAAATTTGTTTTGTTTGTATTGTTTTTTCCTACTACAAATAAAATTTAACAGGATTATTATGCATGCTATGATGACATCCGAACATTTACATTAATAATAATTACTACACGATTTAAATTTTTTCTTTTTAAAAAAAGAATAAAAAAGATATATATGAGAAAAAATGAGATTAAATCGTAATATCTAATGAAATTCAATTATTAAATTAAAAAAAGCGTAAAATACTTTAGATAAGAGCCAACAGCATAAATCTCTACTCAAGATGCCTAGAGGCAACTGCCACGTCTTTCTTTTCCTTGAAATCGTGAACTTTTACAAGTTAGCAACACATCCAAAGCAATGGATGGAACATTGCATTTGGAAATGAAGACATGGATATGATTCCAAAATCATGACCTAATGTTCTCAACAGAATGACAATCAAGACAAGTTATGGTAACATTATATATTTATACCATATTTAGAAGTTAGATAACAACCATTGCACCAAAAGTTTCTAGCTATACATTAGTAGGAAGTGTTTATATTAATAGATCAAAAGTTTATATTTAATGTATTATCAATGTATAAAGCTCGTATATTTTTGATAAATCATATTATGACATATTAAAAATAATGTATTTAATAATATTTATTTTAAAATTTATGAATTAATAGAGTAATATAATATGATTTACTAATAATGCATTAAATACAAAATTCATAGATTAATACCCTAATACAAACATCAAAGTAATTGGTATTTAAAGCATTGAAGTTGGCCTTAAATTTGGACGACTTACTACACTTTTGCCCACAAAATGGATCATCATTATGTTAGGTCTAGAGGACTTTTCTATTTCCTAAAGTCAATACAATAAAAATAAGTAAATAACCAATAAATGAATTTATGAGAATTTTTTGATTTTGCTAAAATTAGTTATGCATTATATATATATATATTATTTCTTATAACTCTTAATTAATAATAATTTAAAAGTTATGTGATGCCTATTATTTTTATAGCTATTAATTAATTAATTAATTATACTATACTAGAGTTCTAATCCTTTTTATGTTGAAGACTTTTGGTTTTTATACTTTGCTAAAAAAATTATATTTCAACATGAAATTATGTTATTATTGTATTTAAATTTATTTTATTTTCATTATTAATTTTAAATTTATCTCAATATATATATATATCAATATTTTAATTTCATAAAATTAAAAAAAATTCAGTAATAAATTATGCTAATATTATTAGATAAAAATCTATTATCCAAAATAAATAAATATGTGTTGAACGAGTAAAATAGAAGAATATTCTAAGGACGTGGGGCGCCAGTCCAACGAACTTCCGCGTCGACCAAACTCCGATGGGATATTACCCCTCGATTTTCGCAATCCTGACAAAACCAGACAATCCGAAGCTTTTTAAAAAGACAAACAATTGAAATTAAATAAAAAATCCTTCCTTTTTAATCTAATTCTTCCCGCGTAAATCCCCGTTTAATCCTCGCCGTTCTCCATGGCGGTCTCGCCGTTGAAAGCGATGAACGGAGAAAGAGCCGTGGTTCTCCTGCTCGTCTTCCGTGTTCTCTCTTCTCTCCCCCTGTCCCTCCTCCCACATGCCTTCTCCCTCTCTCTCCTCACCCTCTTCTCTCTCTTCGTCGAGATCCGCGCCGACGGTTCCCTCTCCCTCTTCAAAACCAGGTAAGCAAAAAAAAAAAAAATTTTTTATCTTCTTCGATAGGAGAATTAGGGTTTTAGAGAATCTCAGTTCGTTAAATTCTTTTATTTTTAATATTAAAGTTTTTTTTTTTAATAGGCCAGGTGCTTCATCGGGAATTATGTTAGGAGCAGTTACGTTGCCAACTGTAATGCTCTCGAAGTTGATTCAGCTCTCAAGAGCTTTCTCTTTGCAACAAATTGAGATGGGAGGTACCTCATTTTTGCCTTGAAAAATGTTCTCTTAGTTAGATTAACAAAGCAAATTATATATTCACAAATTAATTCTACAAAGAATTGTACGGAATATATAAGAAAATTATGGATTTATGTTTGATGTTTGTGTGTTTTAAATTTTGTCTGTAGAGCTTGAACATATGACAATGCAATTTTGGGCCACGTCCGCTTGTTGCTGTGGTGTGCTTATATTCCTCTCCATTGTTATGTGGTGTGCCGCCAACAATAAGAATCCCCGTTTCTCCTGTAGTGTTTGGGATGCAAAGTTTAGCTTAAGCTGTGTCATCTTATATTCGGTGGTTTGCTGTATATCGCTTGCTACAATATCTCATACTGGTAAGTTATTGTTTAATTGCTATAGCATTTTTCTTTTCAGTTTCATGCATTGAGTAAGTTGTGAAGATGATAAATTGGCATGATTTTCTTGCAACGTGAACCAATGGTTTTATTTCTCTGCATACAGGCTTTAACACAGCGTTAAAGTTACTGTGGTTGCTATGCCATGGATTTGCAGCAGTGAAATTAATTCAACATCTTCTCAATACGTTCCCGTGTTGTGCTTCAATTGGTTTGTTTCATGTTACTATTTCTATGTGTCAATGTTTCTTACCCAAATGTTTCTTACTGAGCAAACTGAAAAGATTTTTTATGCCCCTCATTTTGCAGGGGAAGCACTTTTGGTGACTTCAGGTCTTGTACTCTATTTTGGTGACATGTTGGCATGTACCATTTCAAAGGTTAGGGCTGCTTTATCACACCAGAAACAGGTTGTTATAGCTAAAAGATCTAGCAGAATTAGCATTTTAATGTTAACAACGTTGTTTGAACAGGTTTGTAGATTGTTGATTTCACCAGAGTTCGTATCCATACGATATGGAATTAAAAGAAGTGAGATAGGTATTATTATCCAGGTATGAATCTTCTAGTGATGAATTCTTTTGTAAATGGTCTAGCTGGATAGTGAAAGTTTCTCTCTTATGTGCAGGGTATGCTGCTTGGACTTCTTATTTTTTCAGCAGTCTTTAAATTTGTTATCCGCTTATGGGAATGCTTCTGGGGAGCTGACAACTCTGTATCAAGACAAAACAATGAAATCAGGAGATCTCTTATATTCTTTACTTCGCTTGGCTTTATCATGATTGCGGTTGCCCCATCTTGGATGATGATTGTCCTAGATTTTGATGTACATCCTGTATTATGGTATATCTTTGCTCAAAGAGTTTTTCAATTTGACTTTTATTAAAATGTTGTTTATAACATATTGTTTCTTTGACTTTTATCTTTCCCTTTATATTTGGTTTTTGTAATCCAATCTGATGTGGAGATAATTTGGTGTTTATGAGGAGGTTTTAGTGACTTTAAATTTTCCAGTTTGGTGATGGATATAGATATTATTGGTAAAATTGGTGGTTTACTGTCTATGATGTTTGATGATCCTATGTTGCTATTAAAATACTTATAGCCTAAGGTTGTAAGTTTTTGCTACAGTCGTTTGTTGGCTATTCTAGAGATAAATGCTGGGCAGCAGAGGAAGAACTGATTTATGCTTTCACATGACCTTAAAGGAATTATTGTTACAAATAATGGTGGTTTTCTTTCTATGCTACCATTAGTTGGTTTTACTCATGCTGTCTTCTGTTTTCTTTCCAATTTTTCCAAGTTTCTTATCTTTACATCATTCATTTTTAACAGGATATTCCAGTTTGTTTTTTCTGAACCATTTAAAAGACTGTCACTATGCATCTACTGGTTGGGTTTGATATATGCATCTGTCTTGAGGTTCTACAACATTTCTAAGAATAGTAAGATTGAGAGGATTCTTCTTCGGAAATACTACCACCTGCTGGCTGTTTCAATGTTTCTGCCTGCTCTTATATACCAGGTGATCTGAGTATACTTGAGTATCATGTATCAATTCTTTCTAGTAATGGTTTGCTTAGAAATTACATTGACTTTGTAATTTCTTTTCCAGCCGAAATTTCTTGATCTAGCATTTGGTGCAGCTTTGGCAGTTTTTTTGGTATTAGAAATTATTCGAGTAAGTTCACCAAACTTGCAATATTTTGTAGATGTTGACAATTTATCAAGTAATCATGTCGTCAGAAGTTGCTCTACTTTCTGTCCAAATGTTCAGTAGTTAAGGTTTTTGAAGGGTGGCATTTCTGCGAGTGTCACAAATTAACAATTGATATCCTAGCATTTATGATTTACAACCTAGCTCTATGTTTTCTAATGGGCTGGGAAACTGCTGATTTGTTTTAAAGTTTCTTGGTTGATGTTGCATAACCTTTCCTTTGTAGCCAGGTTTGGAGAATTTGGCCTTTAGGGCAACTTGTACATCAGTTTATGAGTGCCTTTACAGATCATCGTGACTCGGATCTTCTAATTGTCAGGTATGGCATGTCACCGTCACTGGAAACTAAAATGTCTATACTTGTCGCAAGAAAATTTCAAGTAAGGTCCGTTTTTTATTTATGTAGCCACTTTTCACTCTTATTGGGATGTGCACTTCCTATATGGATGTCCTCCGGGTTCAATGATCGACCTCTTACCCCTTTTGCTGGAATTTTAAGCCTTGGCATTGGAGATACAATGGTAAGTGTGGTTATTGTTGCCATTGGTGCCTTCAATTTCTTTCCATTTCAAATTTCTCAATTTTGTATTTACTGGAGAATTTCTAGATATTTCGAAAATGACATACTCTGATATATCACTAGCACATTTGTTCTTCTCCAAAAGTTCATGCGCCACCCCTTCCCTCTCCCTTCTTCCCATAATTTTGCTTGCAGGCTCTATACTTCTATATTAATAAAGAAAAAAGCTGCATCATGTTCACAATTGTTATTGCTTGTTGATATCGTGCCACATTTCATGTTGTGGCACATGTCACAATGTTATGATGGTGTCACTTGCTGCTTTTTGGGTTTTCTTTAATGTCAAATTTGGCTCTTAAACTAAAATTTTATGCAATTTTGTACTTGGATTTGGTCAATGTCTAATGATTAACAGCGTTAACATCCCATCTGAACATGGCCAAAGTCTTTAAACCTCCTAGTCAGTCCAAAAGAGAGAGAAGGGAGAAGCCTTAGCCATTTTTATTAAGGATTTAAAAAAAAAAACCACCATGACTCTGCCATCACCAAAACTAGTGCCATACTTAGGAAGTAACCACAGGGAGTCCCACTTGTTATCATGAACAATAATTTGAAACAATGTGGATAGTCAACAACTTGTAGAGGTATAAATATGAAAAGGTCTACAAAGTAATCAAATTGGCTGCCTGCCTATTACACTGCCCAAGTTGATCATAAAGTTGTAATTGTTTTCCTTTTATTCTTAGGCATCAATGGTTGGCCACAAGTATGGTGTCCTTAGGTGGAGCAAAACTGGCAGTAAGAGTTTTCTTTCTTTTTTTCTCTTTTCTTTTATTAATTGTTAAGCTTTTTATTGGGTCTTTACAATATACCTGCTAACTCTGGCAAATTTCTTACACTTCAGAGAAAACTATTGAAGGCACTGCAGCTGGTATAACATCTGTCCTTGCTGCTTGCTTTATTCTGCTTCCACTTTTGGCATCCACCGGATACATTCTAACTCAGGTCTCTCTCTCTCTCTCTCTCTCTCTCTCTCTCTCTCACACACACACACACACACACAGAGTGATACGCGGACGTGTTGACTGACATGTGCATCATAAGCACATTTTTGGCAACTTAGCCAGGAATGAATTTGTTCACTGAAACATCCAACCTGGCTAATTCAGTTTGTTTCTGTTTTTTAAAAAAAACTCCTGCTAGGTTTTTTGAATTGGCATCATAAACTTGACTCTCCTGGATGAGTCAATTCAGCCTGGACCTAGTTGGTTCCATGGACTTAATTTATTGTTTTGGTTATTGATACATCATAGATATAGTGATTTCTTAAATTCCAATTTCTGCAGCACTGGTTCCCTCTTCTCATAGCTGTGACCACAAGTGGTTTGTTGGAGGCGTACACAGCGCAACTTGATAACGCTTTTATACCACTCATCTTCTATAGCCTTCTCTGTTTGTAAATGCATTCTTCAACCTTCCAAAAAGATTAGTTTATAAACAAATCCTTCCCCACGTGCTTCCATTTAGCAGCGTTTATTTTTTGGTTGATATTACTAACCACCCTCATGAAATCCAAAGAGCCTGTTGTATGCCATAACGTATGTAGTTTTAGAATAATCTAGAATTTGGTGTAGGATGAACTTAGTCCTTATACTTTATTAGGTGCTTTTAGCAATCAGAAAGAGGTGAGTCACAACAGGAAGCCATTGGTTTGTAGAGAGTTAGGATTCGTGAATGGAATAATTTTACATTATAAATTGTCATTGTAATCATTTCCAACATTATTTACTAGTAATTCATCTTTGGCTAATATTGTTGGATTCTTCCTTATTTCATTTATTGAATGACTATGAATGTAACTTATGTTCTGTCTCCTACCACATATCAAACTTTAGAAGGCAGGATCAACCTGTAAAGCCCAACTTTGAAGCATAGGCTTTCATCTTGGTAGTTCACTCCCAACCAACGAGGCTTGGACTCTGCTTAGTTCCAGGTTCGAGCCCTGGAAATTAGATTTCTGAACAATGAAAAAGTCAGCACTACCATTTTTTTTTAATATTAATGTTAAGATTTGGTGCCTGTCCTACATAGATTATTGGATCAGAAATGATAGATAAAGTACACGGTTTTGGCGCGTGTGGGTTAAGAAAAAACCACCTTTATTTACCAAGTCTTGTTCGCTGCTTATACAACATGTTGGCTCTATGGAGTTTGTAGTTTCTCGTCAAAGAGATAGGGTTTCATTTCTTGCCGCCTCTAAAAATATCTGACCTGGTGAAAGACAGCTCACCTGTGTCATCCATCAAATGTTTATTAACATGTGAAAAAAGTCATGTTAATCCAATTATGTTGGCTGTATGAACAATGTGAATTTATTAACATGCTAAGAAAGTAATGGAGGAAGTGGCTATGCTTAGAACTGTTTCTAAGGAGCTAAGAAACAGTCTTCTGTTGGGTTATAAGAAATCAAATTCAAACGATAGCGTGTTTTTGCTGTAATTGCCATGGACATCAATGAACTGAAAAGTGTTGTTGTTCCATTGAATTATCTGAGTGATCCCATACTTTTAAGGCTCTTGGAACAAGCTGCTGAGAGTATGGTTTTGTTCATGAAGTTGCATTGACAATCCCATGTCGGCCAAGGGAACTCGAGAGGCTATTAACTTGACAGTGAGTTGCTCTGCAAGATTTGGTTCTGTCGGTGTTGTTAATCCTTCTCCGTATATTACATCTCTTAGGTTTTTCCTTTGTCCATTATCCGAAATGAGCTTGGATTGAAATTTGAAAGTGAAATTCGTGATGAGCTTGCTATAACAATGATTGCACAAAACCTGATTCTTTTCTATTCCAAACTGGCAAAGTAGTGCTGATCTTCAGTATGTGGACCATTGCTCCCCTCAACATGTTGGCCTATTTCTTAACATGATTGTCCCTACTTTGTTTCATTTGAATTGTAATCTTTTGAAGCTCAAGCGTCATTCATCATTTCCAAGTTTTCTAACATGGAATGTGTTAATGACCCTTTTGACTGAGTAAGTAGTGAGGTACAGTTTTGAACTCATCATGCAGCGTACTTATCTGAAAATCAATGCCACAAGAGGTAGCAGCTGGCGTAATAATCCATCTCCGGTAACTGCTATAGGACCTTTTGTTTTTTTTTTTCATAAAAAAGTAAAATGAAAAAAAAAATGATAAAAGAAGATTGACAGCCGTTTGGACAAAGTTTCTTCTTTGCTATTAGCCTAGTAGTAATACTTCAGTCCTTTGAAACAAGCATGAAGGCTAGCTATATTAGCTTTACTAGTTTGTCCTACGAGCAATGGAATGTATAACTAGGGCTGCAATTAATTTAGTGTGTAGTCTTATCAGTCTGTCTAAAAGCCCAACATCTCAGAAGTCTAAACCATTCTTGCAAAATCCATTTCTTGCTAACTATTGAGCTGCCGCCTCCTTGTGGGCCAATTTGTATACCTCTTGAGCATTGAATAGACTAGAAGCTTGCAGACAAATGTTTCCCCGGAAAATATCTGAAAGATCAAAGTTAATTGGTGATATTGATCCTCCATGGAGTCCACCTAGATAAATGAACTTTTGCACTTTTTCCTGTATGTGGTATCCAAAAGAGACTTCCAATCTAATCTGAAGGGGTTATGAATATAGGGGTAAACAATTTCATGTGCAAAATCTGTCATGGACCCTCCCTGTAATAATCAGCTCAGCCAAAAGCAGAGGAGGAGCCCAGGGCTTCCCAAATCATATCAGATTTTAATACAGTCGAAAGCCACTTATCCTTCAGAAGATGCTAGAAATGTATTTGATCTGATAAACAACATTTTTTTTTTACATTGCCTTGAGTCTTGTTCCATCATCAACATGCTTGGAAATGGTTTTATTAGTAAAGACATCCTTTTTTGTGGTAAAGTGGTCGGCTATCTAACTAGCTATTAACTATGTCGAAAGACAAGAATGTTGGTCTGAATGTTCTGGAAGCTGGGTTAAAGTAATGTTTCATCATGAATCTATGGGTTGGAAGAACCAATTTTCAAGAGAGCCAATTCCTCTTTTCCCATTTATCTGGTCATTGGTTATTGATCTTTTATCAGAGTTGGTTCATCTTAAGCTTTTTGACCAAAACTGTGCAGACACTGGCCTAACTGCTACTCATTGTTTACTTCTGAAAAGAAGAGGTATCAGGTTCAAATCCTGAAGCTTGAATAATTTCCAGCTTGAAATTGTATTATCATTGTTACAGAATTTATATCAGTAGGAATGATAAACTGTAAATACAAATTACAAAAAATCAGGGATTTTATTTTCAATCCAGAGTTGACTTGGTGGAATGTTTGAGATTACATATCCTTATTGATATGTATGATCTGTTGGCTTATTGAAGCTTAATGTACTGCTGCACTTTTGCTCTTGCTTAGCTGGAGTTATTGCAGCTGTTGCTTGATCATAGTTAAAAACAAAGATGTGGGGATTCATTTTTCTGCCAAATTTCTTTATATATACTTATCATAGTAATTAGTAATTGCAAGTTTGTAAGATGCAAATGATGGGATTCCCACATCGATCATGAAAGAAGTTGGGTGTATGTTTATAAGTATGAGAGAAAATTTTACTCTTTGAATTAGCATTTGAGATCGAAAAGGTACAATAGCAACTAACATTGGCAATAGGGCCTATGTTGCAAATATCCTTTTTTGGGCTAAAAGGCTCTTCCCCAAAACCCGGGAGAGATTGTTAGGATTTTCACATCGGCTATGAAAGGGGTTAGGTATATGTTTATAAGCGCGAGGGACTATTCAGTTAATTTTTGAGATTGAGAAGATCTTGTAGCACCCAATATTAAGGATTCATCCTTTTCTTTAGTTACATTTGCTCAATGAACTGTATGCAGGTGACTGTTCAAAAGCTGTTCGCTCCATGAAGGAATGTGTTGGTACCTTTTCTGTTTGATCAGAAATGGCCACAGAAGTTATGAATGTACTTAGTTGCTCAACAGCAATTGCCTATGACAAGTTCAGATGGTTTCCTGATGAACAAATGCATAGAAAAAAAATTCAAGGACTTGGGTAGGATTTACTTTTTCCATTTCATTTAGTTGCCCCACAGAATTAGTACAAAACATGAATTGAAAAAGGAGATGATCAGAAAACAATTCATAGTCTACAAGGAAGACTAATTACTTCACGGTGGAAAATTAATCAAGCTATAAATATGGACACAGGTAACTGGTTTTCTGTTTCAATAGCTTTGTATCATGGCTTTACAGGAACCCCAGCTGACATTAGCCTTGGAGTCCCCTTCTTGCCATTGCCGATCAGCCAATATCCTCTCAAGTTCGCTTGGACGGCAAGGAATTGTCAGGGCTCCCCCCCGGTCGAATCCATACTCCTCAGCTGCTTGCTCCAAGAGCATTACAAACCTTGGATGCGCCAAATAACTCAATGGAACCACAAATCTCCTTGGTTCCTCACCATACCCTGCAACCACAGCAAAATGTCCTTCTTTTACATCTTCAGGCACATAGGTGGAGTCATGAATTTCATCATGCTTCCATTTCCTTCCTAACAAAAGACTCTTGAGCTTCACAATTCCATTCTTCTTCTTGTTCCTGCTCCCAAGCTTAGCCATGACAATGTTTGCTAGTTAAGTCTAGATGAATTCTTTTGTGTTGGGTCCTTAGCAGTCCTGGCTCGAACTATTTATAGACGAGCTCAAGCCTCTGGTCCAGGCTCCCAGGGTGAGAGATAGTGAACGGTTTTCAAGTGCATTCCATTGAAAGAGCTAAAGTGAAAAAAAGGATTGAAAAGGACATGGTTGTAGGTTGCCAGACTTTAGACTAGAGTTGATTGGAGGACCAGTCATGTGAGTGAGCGACATCCTAGCTTCAAAACACCGGTCCTTTTCAGATAGACATGTTTGTCTACCTTCAAATTATTGAGACACCGTCACCCTGGTTTATCTAAGAGCTTTTCCCTTAGTTTCTTTGATCATCCGTACGAATTACTGCCCTCATGAAAGCTTGTTTATACATCTCTTCTATAAAAGGAAATCACAGAACTAAAACTACAGTTCAGAGATGAATTGACCTTTGGAATTGTCTGCTTAAGCTCGTCAGAAGTACTTTCATTGTCCAACAAGTAGCAGAATCTTGGGTTCACCATGTGCTATGATCTTCGATATGCCCACTTGCTTTAAGTCGCCGTAATTTTTCCGTTTGTAAAACACCTTAAAAAGTTAATAAGAAAATTTTGGTACAGCTGTAGTACATTTATTATCGAATCATATAAATTTCACTTATGTAATTATTTTTTTCTTTTATTTATTTGTCATATTCGTTCGATTTTAACGTAACAACATAACAGACAGTACCTAGAACTAATTGTGAAACCTAGAGCTTTTAGCAAACCTGCTGGTTCAGTTCAGATCGTGTGGCTTGAGTTTATGAATCATGTATATATATATATATATATATATATATATATATATAATTGATATGTATGGTTCAGATTTCAAAGCAAGCTTCAACCTCGAATCTTTAATCATTACCCCACGTAATGCAATTCTTTTATGTGGATATTGAGCTAAGAGTTTGAAACCTTAAGATTTTGGATAACACCAATCTGAATTGTCCTTGTACAAGCCAAATCTCCCATGAATTGCAGCTTTCAAGGCAAAGTTCATGTTAACATCTAATCTGTAGTTCTGTTTCAAATACAAGTAACAAATAAATGTCAGGAGCTTTGATTCTGTTGCCTGAAAACTGTGATCAGTCATTCATAGAACACTTCTGATGTCGACTAAACATCCTTCTTTTCCAACAGCAATCTAAATAATTTCCATGACAAAAGGCATTTTAGGGTTCCAAGAGCTGACAGATTTTTCTATTAGCTAATCCTATATGTTATCTCCGAGTTGTTGCAACAACTCTACTCTGTTGATTAGACTCATCACAATGTTCATTTGCTTCCAACTCTAGTGGAATTGAAATATATGTATAAAATTTATTTCTAGGGTCTTGGAAATAGATGGAACAGGACAAGATATACCAGTAATTACAGTTGTTCACATTGAAATCCTGATTGAATTCTCGCGTGTTGTTTTAGAATACTTTATGCATTTGGAAATTATGGAAACTTACCCTACATCCCCTGCATGCAATTAAACCATATCTGCCATGGCTGCAGCCATCATTAGAAAACCACATTTCTTTACAAACTGACAAAGAAGAATGCTTTTCGGTGTAAAGTTTTATGTTGAAGGCAAGATTTTTGAACTCTTCTTGGAAGTATAATTTATAAATTATAAAAGCAAAGTCTATCCGATAGAAGAGGAATGTGTGGCAATGTGGCATGTAGGGCTTGACATACAATGCAAGTATGAACTTAGTAACTTGCTTCTATTCATTCTTTTGCCATGATCATGAATATCAGTCTGCTTCTTGGAATTTGAAAAAGAAGACAGAGAAGTTCTGCATGTTTATCAGGTGACTTTGTTTTTTTTTTCCGTTCCCTGGTCATGGGGCCCTGCAGGGTGGGAGAGAGAGAGAGAGAGAGAGAGAGAGAGAGAGAAAGGGTTATGGATCAAATTCTTGTCAGATTTCTTCCATGGCAAAGGAACTTCAGTGAACAAAAAGCTAAACCTAATTAAAAAGGTGAAAGCAAGGGTTAATTCTAGTTTTATTCCTAGTGAGGGAGGGTGTAGCTGCATATTTAGAGCAGCAAGATACAGTGATATACTAGGAAATCCCCATTCACAGATTATCAGTTAAAGCTAGCAACGAAAGAAGTATACGTCATGATGATGAGTGCATGAGTCCTCAAAAAGAAAATAAATTTTTTTCTTTAACATTGTTAGAGTGTTTATCTTAATAATAGAGTAAGTTATTTGAACAAAAGCTCAATTTAAATCACAGCATAATTTTTTTTTAAGAATTAATTATTGATCGTAAAAAATAAAACATTATGAATTCATGATGATGGATTAAATAAGTTATTTATTGTGGTAGCAATTGTTCAACAACAAAAATAAATAAATAAAAGGGATATATATTCACAACTTTTATACTTCCTTCTTTTTGTCATAAATTCCAAAGACCCAATATGGAAATTGTGATGACAAGAAGAGATGATCAAAAGAAACCAAAAATACAGAGTTTGGAAGGCTTTTCTGGTTTGGAAGGGCTATAATTTGACAGTCTTGCTTAGGATTCCTGGGTGCAGTAATGACCCTAACCATTTGACCTAACGCTCAGCTTGCAAGGATCGACTAGGGACGCTGTGACGAATGCAAAGCGTGAGAAAATTTTGTACGGGATGCACACCAAAAGAGGTAAGACAGGCACATGGTTTGGACTGATTATCAAGTATGAAACAGAGACGCTAACGGACGATAATCGTAGTTTACGGGTTATGAGCTGACCTGTTGACACTCTAAAAATGTGAACTAAGTGGTTGGATAACGACCATAGCGAAGATCGTGCAATAGTGGGAGACGTGCGCGAAAGCTAAGGCAGATTCTTGAAAATTGGGATAAGGATAAATGCGGGTCATAAGTCGGGATAAGTGAAAAAGTCTTGGCAGACCAAATCACTGGAGATTATCACGGACTTTGACTCTGAAGAGTATTGAGGTGACGATCATTCGGAGAGTTTTTAGTTTAGTGAGAATTAATCCTAAAAAATTTCTGGAAGAAGGTATTCTTGAGAGATTCATTCATTAATTGAGAGAATCATTCAGAGAGAAAGAGAGTGATAGCCGAGAGCGGTATTTTTGGCTAAGATTGTATTTTTTTATAGAGGATTAATAAAAAGACTCTTCTCTTAAAAGTTTGAGTGTTCTTCATTGTTTTAGTATACTTTGTCAAGTCGTTTTTTTGTTCGAGTGTTATATCGCTGCGTATTGATCTGGATTTGAGTTAGTGTGAAGATTGTCTGTACTAAATCGCAGAGAGACTTAGATCATCATTGAAAAAAATTATATAGGAGAAAACGACCTTGTGACACTATTGAAATTGCGATATATTAACTTTGAAGGCCCAAGTTGAGCTAGGTTTTTTTTTTTTTCTTAAAAACCCAAACATGGGACAACTTTTACCCAAACTCAATGTAAAACTGGACCAAAGTTGAGTTATTACAGAGCAGAGATCAAGCCCACAGAATGCTTGGGCCAGCCTACCTGACGGGCAGCTCTAAATCAAGGTCTCAAGGACCATTTTGGTCCAATTTCCAAACAACACTGTCTAACATTTTCATCATCATCATCAGCATAAGATAGTGTTCCTCAGAACAATACTCCCAGATATGCCCACGGTGCAAGTGGTAGATTGAGTTATGAACTCATAAGCAGCAGACCTTAGACAGAATAGATATTCATAATATCTAATTAAAGAGTAAACTTTTGAGAATAAAGAGTTGAGAAAATGAAAAGTACTGGTAGTATTATCTAATTCAAGATACTCAAAGTACAACGATAGTTTTCATTGAATATATGATGCAAAAACTCGTCGAGGCATGAAGTGTCGCATCTTTAAACCTAATGCAAATATAGCTTATAATCCTTGGTGCACATAACCAAGGGTAAAAGCAATGACAATCAATACCCGACTACTAACCCTAACAGAGGATAATGAAACCCTAAGGCTTCAAACAATAACAAAGCCCTCGTTACCTCTGCCCTATAGGTATTATCTTTAGTTCACCACAGGAGAACAGTCATCCCGGGAGGTAAGTGGTAACCATCGGTTGAAGTTATACTAATTATTGCTGCCGCTTCAATCAGACAAACCAGCTTTCCTCTTGAGATGTTCCTTGAAGTCCATGATGTCACCCTCCCACCGTGTTACAGCTTGATTTTCACACACCCAAATCTCCTCTGCTACCTGGTTTATGAGCCTGAAATCATGACTAACTAGCACCAAGCCACCATCCCACTCATTCAATGCCTCAGCCAGTGAATCGATTGTCTCGATATCCAAATGATTAGTAGGCTCATCCAGCAGCAGTAAGTGGGGTTGTCGATATGCTAACCATGCAAAGATGACCCTACTCCTTTGTCCATCAGATAGGTTCTTCATTGGCATCACTTGTGCTTTCCCTGACAATCCAAACTTCCCGATGGCAGCTCTCATCTTCTCTTCCTCATTTCCAGGGTATTCTTTTATCATATACTGGAGAGCAGACAATTCCATGTCAAGTTTCTCCGCCAAGTGCTGGTGGAATTGTGCAATTCGCAGATGATTATGCCGTCGGACCATACCATCAATAGGAGCCAAGTCCCCTGTCATCAGCTTCAGCAGTGTACTCTTCCCTGCACCATTGGGTCCTACCAGCGCTATCCTTGAGTCCAAGTCTACCCCAAAGTCCAGGTTCTTGTATATGAGATTATCAGGTGTATATCCAAATGTAACTTCCACAAACTGCAGTACTGGTGGAGGAAGTTTTCCAACATCAACAAATCGAAAGACCAAAACCTTGTCTCTCACTACCTTCTCAGTGAGTCCACCTCGCTCCATCTTAGCCAATGTCTTTTCTTTACTCTGGGCCTGCCGAGCTAGTTTTGCTGACCCATGACCGAAGCGAGCAATGTACTCCTTCATTGAAGAAATCTGTTCCTGCTCCCACTTGTACTGTTTCATTTGGTTCTCTTCCAATTCAGCACGAGTTTGAACATACTGATCATAATTGCCAGTGTAAAGCTTAAGATTTTTGTTTTGCATGTGGATAATATTTGTACAGACACCATTCAGGAAATCCTGGGAGTGTGATACCACGACAAGGATACGATCAAATTTCTTCAAATTTTCTTCCAACCAGACACAAGCTTCTAAATCTGTTTCAAATTAAGACAATTGTACATTATATCAGAGTTGAGATGAATAAGGAAAAAGTTCTCCATGTCAGCTTTCAGATGTGAAACAGGAGGAGAAAAAAAAAACATATAATCAGTATCATCCCAGACCTAAGTTACTATAATTCGCTAACTGTGGAAGTAAATTATTTATATTAACACTTATAGCAAAAGATCCTAGCAAACTCACACACTTAAATTAAAACTTACCCAACTGATGATAAACGAAAATGACCAGTAAAGACCTACCTAAATGATTGGTCGGCTCATCAAGCAACAGAATAGTGGGATTCATGAATAGAGCCCGTGCTAATGCAATCCTCATTCTCCAGCCACCAGAGAAATCTCGGGTTTTCTTTGCCTGCGTCTTCTTGTTAAAACCAAGACCAAACAAAATTTCAGCAGCACGTTTCTCAGCAGTTGATGCATCCAAGGCATCCAATCGCTCATAGATACGTTCAAGTTGCTCGCCACCACCATCATCCTAAAACAAAATTTAATGTAAAAAGACAAAAGGTTACAAATGTATGTTTTCGAAGAAAACCTTCTAGAATGATTACAACACTTAGTTAGCCAAATAAACCTGTGCTGCCAAGGCTTCTGCTTCTTTCTCCAATCTCATCCTCTCCTCATCACAACTTATGACAGCCTCCAATGCAGACATGTCAGAAGCTTCAATCTCCCTTGTGAGGTGATGGATATCCATGTGCTCTGGAATTGGAAGTTCACGCAATCCTATTGCAGTAAGCAGCGTGGATTTCCCACAACCATTTAAACCAAGCAAGCCATAGCGTCTGCAAAGATAATATGAAAGACAGTGATCTCATCAGATAACAGTCCCAAAGGGGATCATGAATATTCCCAAGCAATATGGGTAAGGTCAACAAACCTTCCATAATTAAGCTCCAATATTGAATCGACAATAAGATCATGTCCGTGGAAAGTAACTGATAATGACTCTATCTGCAACAAAGACAAAAGCCAATTCGCCATTAATATAAATTCTTACTTGATGACTCATCATAAAGACACCTAAAGCTTCTTTTACCTCAATTAACAGAATCCATCAAAGTTACCAAAAATGTTTAACTAATTTGTTTATATTCATAAAAAGAAAATCTCAGACTAATTTAAGTATTGAACCCTTCCAATGTAGCTGGTGGAATCCTAGGTTGCTAACGTAGAAAAAAAATCCTAAAACACTACGCTAGCCACAATAACCTAAAACAACAAGCTTTACAAAGGCAAAAATTCAACAGGACATTAAAAAATTTTCTTATTTTTCACTAAAACAACTTAGCATAAAAAACAGAGAAAAAGACATCAACTTGCAAAGACAAATATCCAAAAACGAATCAATTACTAAGATTTTCACCAACAATCACATTGAAGCTCACAAACGAAGAATCTTTCAACTTACCCGAATATCTCTCGAGAGAGGATGAGAGCAGAGAACGCCAGTACAAGTCCGATCGGATATCTGGAGCGCACTAACTCCATCGGAAACTTTATCCACTCCGTTCTCCGCCGCAGCAGAAGCAGCTGCCGCCTTGGAAGATGCAGCAGCAGCTGCTGCCTTCCCTCCTCTCTTCGCAGCGGCGGCCGCCTTCTTCTGCGCTGCCTTCTTCTTGCTCGCGTCCGACACCATCTTCAATCTTAACCACCACAACAGATCCAAAAGGCAAAATTGTTAATAAATAAATAAAATTTAAATCTAAAAAAAAAATCAACATCTGCATTTATCTTACCCGAAGGAAGATCGGAGAAGGTCGAGCTAGGGCTTAGGGGTACGGAGTTTTGGTGCGACAGTATGTTGCTCAAGAGATACAAAGGGGTAAACTCCTGAAAATAGGGTTGTGAAATGGAGAGCTTTCCACCAGAGGGCAGTTTCTAAGTATTTATATGGAAGAGGAAAGGGGGAAGGTGACACGTGTACGGTGATTCCGCCGCCGAATTCGTTGACGAGCCTGAGTTTGCTTCTCTAGCTTCCGTATTGGAATCTGATTGTTAAATGTGTCTGGTCTTCAGTTAAGCATCATTTCCAGAAAAACGCTGTCGTTTAAGGTTCTCAACTCCAGCACGTTTCGTTTTTCTGGGCTTTGGGGCGGACATGTTCGGACCGGCCCATTTCTCTGTTTTGTCTTTCACCCTGTCTCCATAGACTGCAGTTTTCCTGTTGCTAGTGCTCTCTCAGTGGATAAGGTTTCCTTTTGGATTCTTGTCTTGGTTTGGGCTTGCCTTTTCTGGTAAATTAAACTCTTTTCTGGGTTTTGAAGTTAAATCTAATTTGAGGTGATCTTGTTTGTTTTGTTTTTATATTTGTTAGAACGTGCAATGTTAGATCATTTGCCTCACTGAAAATTGAACCTTGTTTGTCTAATTGTGTATTCCTGTTAAATTCAAGTGGTATTTTTTTATCTTAGTATTCTAAATTCTGAATCTTTGGTCATTGTGGATTATTAGATTGCTGCTGCTAAAGGGAATATCAAAATGTTTTTTTTTTTGGGGTTAAAATCTGGTACTTGTCTTTATTTTTGGGGTTAATTGATTTCTGCTGAACTAAAGCCTTTCTTTTTTGAACTAAGATAGTTTACATGAGGAAAATTCGCTGAAAATCTGAAAAGACAGTAATGGAGAAAAGAAAGATTAAGTTTAGATGGAAACGAGTAGATTTAGTTTTCTCCTTTTATGTTTGTTTGTATTGTTCTGTCTTCTGCTATTGTTTCGGAATAGTTCTAAGCATAGAACATTCAAAACCATAGTAGCATTGCATGAAAGCATTGAGCTTTTACTGCTTTATATGAAGCTTAATAAATACTTGGGACAAGCATGAACTTGTTTCTCCGTACATTCTCTTCTTTATGAAAAGCAGACAAACGACTTAGAACCACCCATGACATACTTGTTATTTTGCTATAATTATTGGCATGTCATTGAGCTTCAAGAAGTTAAGCTGGTTTTGTCTTCAATAGTTGCTGTTTCTTCCTTGGGTGTTGTTGGTTTCATAAAATTTCCACGATAAGGTAAAATGTTAGTAAATAAGGTGTTTATTCTGCTCGCGAAGCTTATTGAAATGCTTACATGTATTTCACACAGTCTCTTTACTCTGTCATTTGAACTGTACGGTGAAGATGAACAACTATTGGAGATAAAGGTAGAATTTCAGTTCTATCTAATACGGTTTTCTGTCTTTTGTCTTCATCTTTAGTGACCTGAGAATTTAGGCCAAAGTAGTCGTGTTGTATGACATGACAAGGTTATTGGTTTGGATATGCATTTGCAATGCATCCTTGAGAATTCAGATACATCTCATATGCACTAACTCAGTTCAAACACCTTTTATTATCTGTTCTTTTTTATGACATGACAAGAGTTGATCTGCAGGAATGTTAGGTGATAGCTTAGGAAGAAGAAAAAAGGGTAGGGTTTGATTAGCTTTATTGTAGGGTTTAAACACCCAAATATGATGCTTGTTAACATACATTATCTTCTTGTAAGTAGTGTATCTTAGAATGTAGATTTCTCATTCATGGAATTTTAAATGACTTGGACGATGGGAATTTGAGGCATTTACGCTTGTTTGTCAATAAGTACAGTCTTCCAATCTTCAGGTCTCAGTTACTATAAAGCTTCTTGTTCTGATCTTAATTTCTCCTAATTCTTAGCATGGTCCTAAAGCCCTAAACCTTATGATTTTTCTGTTTCTCCGGCTTGTCATCTTGTAGCAAAGTTCGATTGCCTTTATCTGCTGCAACTGTAGTTTATCATTGCCTTTGGTTTTTGCTTATAACTTGGTTCTTTGATGTGCTGTAGGAGTGCAATAATTGCTGTAAAAACAGAATGGCTAGATTAAGTTATTAGCTGTTTATCATTTACGTATTCATTGACTTTTTACAAGAATATGTAATTAAAGTGAAAGTTGATGCAAAAATTTTACTAGTTGCCAGTTAGAGCTATGTAAATCTGTTGTGAACAGTTCTTGGAGTCAGGGAACGGCCAGTAATGGCAGACAAAGTGAAAATGAAAATTCCTTGCGTTATTCGAACTTTTACTGAACTGTCAATTATGGTACCAGGAAATGCTGGGTATAGGGTCCTAATATCAGCAACCACATTACCTGCAGTTAACAATTGACATCCATCCAGCTTTTCTAGTAGTTGAGGATGCAGAAGAGTCGCTGTAATACTTCATCACGTTCTTCCACTTTTTGTTCAGGATCAGGGAATCTGCAGCAATTGAAGTGTGAAGAAAACAATCATTCTGGTCCAATCATGTAAATGTACAGAATTCCAAGTTGTTCACAAGATGTTCTTTTGTCATGATGCCTTGGTTGACTGTGAGACAATTCCTAAAGATTTCTTGAAAATTGGCTATTAGTTTTTTCTGTTAGGCTTATAACATATATATATATATCATCCACTTGTTCAAGCTCAATTAAGTGCTATTCATTCGCTATAATGATTTTGTTAAAAGAGGAGGAAACACACATCTTATAATCATTTGCAGTTGAAATCTTATAGACAGAGAATTCTAGGTCCCCATATAAAAAGAACAATGAAAATGTTGTTGGACTTGGTTAATATGTCATAAAGGGGAGATAGAAAGGGAAATGTGAAATGTGAGGTCATCACTCAGAAGTCCAAAATCAAGCATTTGTCAGTTAAGTTTGTGGAGTAACTTTTGATCATATTATGGTAGTCTTGTGGGCACTTAACTTTCCCCTGTAAAAGAAAAAATTGAAGAACTATGTTATCGTTACTTTCTGCTATGAAGTATGCACTGTTAAACTTGAAAACTGATTATGTTTTGTTATGTTAAACAGAATGTTAGGGAGCTTTCAAAAGGATGACAGTACTGAAGAGGTATGTGCTGAGGTTGTTCGCATCACTTAAGTACATCACAGCAAAAGTAGTAGGCAGAAATAATGGGTGGATAGTTGCAACAGCACCAACAGTTGAACATGCCATCAAAAACTCATTAGAGTGTGGCAGCTCTTGCAAAGTCACGGCAGCAACCGTTGTTGGAAAGGTGTCGGCTATGCGACTAAAAGTGGATGGTCTTGAGCAAGGACAGAGAAGAGGGATTCATGTGATGCAAACAGGGAGATTGAGAAGAAAGGCTTTAAGAACAGGACCAAGGTCTGGGCTGTCGCCAATGTCCTTAAGAACAATGGAGTCAAGGCCGTTTTTGAATATAATGAAGATAATCCATCCCAGCCAAGTTACTGATATAGTAATACATCTCTTCCCTTTTCTAGTTTAACACAATAGAAAGAAAAGAAACAAAATGCAGTCGAAGATATCTTACTTATATATAATGTATGCAACTGTTGTTCATAACTAATTCATTTCACTGACCACCCCATTTCATAACTATCTGCATCCAGATTCTTGCATGCCAGCAAACATGCCCTTCTGGGCAACAGATGCCTGAATGGAATCAGGGGCCGCATGTTTATCTCATTTAAACTCTTGCAATCTCTTGCATTTATGTTTGGCTGACTTTGTGGAGGTAATTATGCCTTCTTCTACCTGCCAACTGTCAAGTATTGTCCTGGTAATATGCTTTTAGTAACAAATGGCATTGTCCAGGGAACAATGAATCCACTGTCTGGGACCATATCTAACATCCCCACTAGAAGTTTCAATCTTGTTGGTAAAAAAGAAGGAAAACGTGATTGAATCATTCTGGACAGAAAATAATGATCTAACAGATAGTCTTATTAACTTTTCTACCTACGCACTTACCGTTCTTTATTTTCTGACTGTATTCCACAGTTAAAATTTTCTTCAGGAAAATATAAGTAGATTTGCATACCAAGATGTTATCTTAGTTTAGATTTCTGAAGTAATTGAATGGATTGTGGTTGCTGAACTCCTAATAGTCCATAAGATTCTAACCTTATCGACAGTGTCTACAGGAAAAGCCCTGATCATCGGCGGACTCTTTTGACTTTTCAGTGTTTTAGAAGTCTTTGTCTTGTTCTTATTATTGACCCTAACTTCACCTCACTCTTAAGAGGGGGCTCCATTACTAGACACGGTTGATTTTGCACCAGATTTCCACTTTCATGTTTGCCATGATGCTCCCTGAACGGGAAGGTAAGCTTTGAAAATTCTACCAGACAGACCATAACACCCCAGAATAAATAATGATAAAGAAGTTGACCCAAACCCTTCAACACGTTACTCCAAATTTCTCACTGTCCTTGCATTGATGTTGATTCCCTTGAGCCTTTAGCTAAGTCGGCACTATGCAATAAACAAGGTAACTGCTTGAAATTTCATGTTACAAGCAGAGAAACACTCTACACAAACTCTGCACCAGGTCTAATTATCCGAGCATATGATTTGTATTCATGCTGTGTAAATTTAAAAATTTTGTATTAAAATTCGTATTAATTTATTAAATACAAAACAACATTTAAATTTTTATCAATTTTATTTATAATTTTTAATAAATTTTAATTTACATCATCTTTATATTTTATTATTATATCTTATTTAAAATTAAGGATAACATAGATGATTCCACTCCCTACTTTAAGAAGGTCTGAAACTCGTGATTTTGCATGCTTTCCTTGCACGTTGGGGAGTAAATACTTTTTTTCTGAGCCTCTCTTTTCAAAGTTTCAGACCCCAAATCACAAAAATTTAATGAAATAAGGACTTTTCCTAGGCAATGGTGGGATCGAAAGAAGAAGGTAAAGGTGAAAGAAAAGCTTTGGAAAATTTCTCCCCACTCATCAAAAGAAAGCCTGTTTACTTTCCAAAACATTATTACTTCAACACATTATGGAAGAGGTTGTCTGTTTACATACGCATCGATCAGTCAATCTTTAGCTCAATAATTCATTATCAAATAAACAAATCAGCCCTGTCAAAAAGTCAGTTGAATCATCATGACCAGAGGATTCGTCCACGCTATATGCCAAAGGAGTTCGTGCCATTGGCCTCGCTTAAATCATCATCATCATGAATGTATAGTGTAGTATATGCAGATGCTACCTTGGGAATAAAGTAGATTTCCATGTATAAAGTAAGGTCTTAGGCATTATATAAGCTTGCTATATCTCTTATTCTCTCTTTCTTGGGCAAAATCCATGTATATACTCATCAAAAAGGACTTTATTCATGCATGAAAAATGAAAATCCACTTTTCTATTCACATGGGATTGAGCTCATGTCATCATCACATCCTTAAAAAAGATTCAAAAGACCCTTTAATCACATGAATTTGGAATCTTGGTTAATGTTTTGTTCTTGTCATGTTGAAATTACAATGATTTAAGAACACCCTTCATTTATCCATGGAATTTAAATCACTTTTTTCTTTACAATGTCATAGAATCTTAATCAGAAAGTTGGAAGTAGACAAGCGTTTTATACAAATCCCAGTTTCTTGCTAGTCAACATTTATTCATTATTCAAATGAGGTGGCTTTCTTGGTAGGTAGGTTGAATATTCCTTCAATTTTCTAAGGCTCTTTTTTTTTTTCTTTCTTTTCTACTAATTGATTAGCAAACAAAGAAAACTCGGAATTTCTACTAATAACACTAAACTTACAAAAGATTAGCTTTGTTACCGAAACTTTGATATTGAAAAGCATTTTGCTATTTGTGATTCGGTGCGCTACCTTCTCCCATTCTTTGTGGAAGGTTCCCCTTAATTTCACAAATGGAGACAATGGGACATGGGAGATTGGGAGCATGGTTATGCTGCTGCATGAACCGGACATTGAGGCATCCTCACAATGGGATTCATGTACATGCACAACCCCCACATCATGAATGGGACATTGAGGCATCCTCACAATGGGATTCATGTACATGCACAACACCCACATCATGATTTTACATGTGCACATGCATAAAAGAGATAAGGGTATATATATATATTTTTTTGGGCTTGTGGAAAAAGGGTCAAGTCTACAAGACACTGAATGATGAGTTTCATTGAAAAGGAAGTGAAAAGGAATATGTTGGTACAAGGAAACTACTTGGAAAATGGCAAATCCCATATTTTTTAATTAGTTTTATTCATATTATTATTTATTCAGATTATGAAAAGAGTCTATTTGTTATTGTGAAAAAAAAAATACATATATATGATTTTATTCAAACTCTATAGTATAAAGGTTTTGTACACGGAATTTGCCTTTGTACTAATCTTTAACAATATCCCAATTGTGCCATAGCTTACAACAAGGTGATGGCAACATCCAACATGGAAACATTGGCATCTTGCACACTGCCCTGGATGCTGCTGGTGTGTCCCTCTTACTAAGGTGTAAAAACCTCAGCACATGGATTGGAAAGAGCCTGTGTACAATCCAGGAAACGCTGCAATGCTCATCCTGTCTTGGAAACAGGACAAAAACAAAGCCTTTTCCCATTTCCTAACGAGGACAGCAAGAATTTGGTTAGCCAATGCCCAAGGCTCAGGACACCTAATAACGACACACCAAAAGTTAAGGCGTGTATAACAGGTTCATAGGCCAATTCCTTCGAATAGTTTAGTAGGTCCCGCCCCATGATTCAAACTCATCTTGTTCAATATTATTTTATCCTGTGGTCTGCTAATTCTTTTGCCTGTGTCATCACTTACCAACCATATGCTGAAACCATAGTGGCAAAGCTTTGCACATTCATAGAATCATGCAAACTGCATTTCTCCATGGTTTCCCACTCTGAGACCTTTTTTTACATCTAGTATACTACAAAGCTCAGAATTGCGCAATCCTGACGTTTCTCATTTGAATAACTCTCTTACACATGCTATCTAGCAGTATTTTTCTTGGCAATTTCTCCACATGGCAGCATTTCATAGAATTCTGATATCAGATGTTTACTTAACAAGCAAGTTTCTGTCAGATTATAAAAACATGGTATAAATTCTGACGCTGTGTTATGATCAAAGAAGACAGCCACAGGAGGTTGCAAACCAGAGAAGGTTAACCGCAACACATTGAATGGGGGTGACGGGTAGGTGTGCTATCACCCGAATTTTAAAAACAAAGAATCTTCCAGGTCATGCATGCATTCAAATGTATATTCCTAATCATTTCTGAAAGGCTTTTTCTTTTCCCTTCCCACTTTTCCTCTGGGTTAGATCGCAGAGGGAAATAAAACAGTGGTGAATATGACTTGTATGCCAATGTCCACATCTGAACATGGTTATCTTACTTCACATTGATTGAGTGGCTCCAGTCTGTGTTCTTCACTTTTTACGTATTTAGACTTTTTGATAACTTTAAACATTGTTGATATAAATTTTTTATGTTTTACTCTACACGAATGCGAAATCTTCGGATCTACCAATATGCAAATTAAAGCATGACAAATCCCACAAACCCCACATCACAAAGGTTTAATGTGGTTCTACAAATTAACTAAGAAAACAGTTGAGAGAACAAAGATGAACACATTGGCCACATAGGAAAATAGCACTAATCACATTACAAATTGCCAACATTCAACTTTTTTAACAACAAATAACAAGATTAAAACCCTAGTTTAATCCCAAAGGGGCTTTTGAAGCTCCAAGTTTAACCCAAAATTTCCAATTCCAAGTGAACTCTCTCTCTATTTCTTATTTACACTTTTTCCCATTTACCTTAGCCTAAAAACCTATACCATAAAACCCCATTTCTCACAAAATGGCACAAGCATTTGGATTCTCATCATTGAACATCTGGTGAGGAGGATGAACAGAAACCGGGTAACCCGGCACGTACCCGGGGTAAGCATGCCCATGTCCATGCCCGTTCTGATGCCCGTAACCATACCCGTAGCCTGGGTGAGGATGGTGCCCGTGTCCAGGATATGCCGGCATGTATTCAGGGTAACTAGGCATGTATCCATATCCGGGTTGAACCATAACCGCCATCCTGTTCCCTTCCATCTTATTACCACCAGCACCACCAACATTAGCCTCATTTCCACCATCTCCGCCACCATTGCCACCTTTGTTCTTCTTCTTCCCACCGCCGCCACCACCATTCTCGCCACCCTCATTGTTGCCATCTTTCTCTTTCTTAGGTGGCACAATCTCGACGCTCTTCTTGAGTTTCTCCTTCAAATCCTCAGCCAAGGCCTTAACATCCATAGTCCCCTTGACTGTGACAAGCTCCTTCAGCTCGTCTACTTTCGACTCATGCACCCCTGCCAACGCCGTAAAAATTTAACAAAGTCAGAAACTGAAGCAAGATTTCAACGCCGTAGGAGTAACACAGCGGTAAAAATCTATGCTAGCTAAATGCAATGATTAAAGTCACCACCTTTGGTTTCAGAGACAATTTTGCGAATCCTAACAATGCATCCTTGGCACTGGCATTTCAGCTGCACCTTCAAATCCGCCGTCGTTACGGGGGCCTGAAAAAAAATAAAAAATAAAAACAATTTGTTTTACTTGAACAACAAGGAAGTTGGTAATAAATTTTGGACAGACATGTTGGTTTGAAAGCACTTCAAAACCAACATGCAAGAACAGTAATTGACTGTCGAAAAGGAATTAAAATTTGAGAATGAGAAATGGAAATTTTACCTCTTTGGGTTTCTTCTCCTGTTTACTATCAGAATCCTGGTTTTTCTCTTTGTCAGGTTTTTTCTCTTTTTTCTCTTCTTTGTTATCATCTTTCTTCGGTTGAGGAGAAATGAGGTCAACTTTCTTCTTGGTTTTCTTCTGGAGTTTCTCTTTAATTGCTGCCGGATCCACAGCTCCTATCACTGTCACCTTGTTGGAGCTGCTCTCTGTTTTCACCGTCTCCACCCCTGCAACAACAATAGAGAAAAACAGAGTAAAACATAGAAAATATCAAAAGCTGAAAAGGTTTCAAAAAACTGTGGAAAACCCAATAATAAAAACGAAATCTTACACGTAAAAAATGATTATACCTTTGAGTTCACGAATGTATTTTAAGATCTTGGTGGCACAACCTTCACAAAGACAATCAACTTTCAGAACAACTGTTATGGAACCCTTTTCCTTCTTCTCTCCATCCCCTCCTTTCTGGTTTCCATTCTTTTTCTGCAACATAGACAAAGATATATATATCTATATATATATCAATCAAAACTAAAAGAAAAGAAAAGAAAAGAAAAAATGAAACCCGAGAGGGAAAGAGAGGAAGTATTTGCCAACTGACCTCTCCCATTGTCAGAAAAACCCGTTGTGTTAATTGGTTTTGTGATGAGCGTAGGAGGGTTTAAAGGAGCAGCGGAGTTTGAAGTATTTATAGAGGAGATGGTTAAATGCTGCTGCTGCATATGATGGATGGATGGATGGATGATGGATGCTGAATGGTGATGTATGTATATGGAGCGCATAGATGGGTTAAAACGCGTGAAATAAGGGGGAGACTTGGCTAAAGTGGTGGGGTTAGAAAAGGGTACGGATGGATGAGTAATGGGAGAGATTGAAGATTTGGAGGTTCTTGGCTGTTTCCTTCTGCGTGTCTATTATGCAGAGCAGTTGGTTCTCAAGAACTCCACTACTACCACCACCTGCCTCAAAGTGCTAGGCTCCTTAGGACACTGTACCCTTCATTTTTTTTTCTCTTTAATTTAAGCCCATGGTTTAGTGAAAGTGCAAGCCCTGTGTCCCCAAAATCATAGTGAAAATTTGGGCATGCAATTCATTATTTGAGTTGCTAAGAAAAAGTCTAATGCTAAGAGGGATGTGTGTAAATCTCATATGGTCTACTTGCTTCCACTCACCAAACTTCACATTCTAATTGGACTTTAATCTAAATATTTTTCTTTTACAATGAAAATTTTTGGTTTGAAAGGAAAAATGCAGCATATTTGTAGAAATTTTATATGTTAAGAATAGAAACAATATCATTTAAATCAACACTCAAAATAATTCGATAAAATTAATTGATATTAATTTAGTGGTAAGATAAAGGATGTGAAATTTTAATGAGACAATGCGATCTTAAGTTCAAGATTCATTGCTGCATGACTTGTATGTTCAATTATATATTAATTTAATCAATTTATTTGAAGTTATTTATGAATGCAATTCTCGATTCTATAAAGAAAAAAAAAATCACTCTATCAAGAAAAAACGTTTTTGCAGCACATTAATTTCATTGGTGTTGATTCGAAAATTGGTTACTTTGTAAAGCTCTTTATGGCCCATTAATTATTACTGTACCAGCATGACATTAATTTCTCTGGTCGTAAGAATCTGCCTAACAGGAAACCTAACCCAGGCCTGGAAAGTTATTTTAGCAATGTGTAAAGACCGGGCTTCAGCTTCTTAAGCAGAATGCAAAGCCTATGTTGGGACTTGGGCTAGCTACTACTTTGGGTCTCATGGTCATCATGAGCAACAAGCAATCCAATGACTTCTAGAATTCAATCCACAAGCATCGATAAATCACTTTTCATTTTAGTTCTTGAACAATTTATGCTTTTCATATTGGATTTGGATCACCTTAAGTTGACTCCATAGTCTTAGTTTATTATAGTCATCCTAATGTCTTTATCCCTTCCATTTTTGAAGCTTGCTATTGCTTCTATCAATGGCTAAAGATTACCACACCGACACACAATAAATCATGCATAATGGCGTTTAATTCAAAATTTGCAGCGACCCCGAGTGGAAAACATCAATTACAGTGGCCTCGTTTAATGGACCGATCGGATCTTAGGAAGAATAAGTAAACAAGAAAGGTTGTTGTCAATGGCCGGCTGCAAAGTTGGAAAACAAAGAAACAGTGTTTTCAACGTTTTCAACAGAACTATGGCGCAATTTGTGGACCAGAAAATTATGGCTAACCTAGCTTCTAGGCTTTGTCATTGTCATGTTGTATGTAGTTGAAACTTGAATGGAGCTACGCTCGCTATAATATATGTGACTTGGATTATCTGATCTTTCGAATATCTGAATCCTGGTTGGTTTCCAGGATTCAGCCAAGGCCCATGAAAATTCCTGGAGCCTGAAATCCTGGTAGCATCCAAAACCTGACAACTAAATCGCCTGCAAATTTCAATGAACACTGCAACCGGTAAATGTTGTAGAGTACTAGTTATGCAGATGGGTTAAAAATCTGCACGTGCAGGGCTTGGAAAATTACAGGAGAGCTAGCTGGAATTATATGAAAGATCAAGATTCCAGGCCCCATAAACAGCAAATGTGAACTTTATTCAACAATTTTCTCTATTATCATCAGTTTTGCACATGTTTGATTCACACTTCCAGGGGGGGGCCTGTGGGCCTAATCGGACCGTGGGGCACCATAAACACTCTGAATTATAAGGTAACGACAGAATAATGAATCAGGACAAGCATAACCTTGCTTTTTCTCTTTATTTCATCTCAACAAACAATCCAAAATGCTGCATGCGTTGTACTAACAACGCTCATTCGTTTAGGGTTAAGACTTTCTTTTTCTTTCTTGTTTTGTTTGATTTTTGTTGCAAAGGAGAGAAATTAATATATGGTTAGTAATTTTTCACTAAAAAAGAAATGATTTAAACTCGAAATAATCTATTTTAAAAATCGATATATTCCATAAATCTTAAATCTTAAACTATAAGCTTAACTTTCGACATCTCTGCATACCTAGGTTAAGTGGTCAGTAGCTTATTGTACGATTCAGTCGAAAAACATGCAAGGTTGTACCATGAATCAATGTTTTTGTGGTGAGATGCAACCAAATTCAATCCAAAACAATCTGTAATTTTCACAATAAGCATTAGCCTTTGTCGACAAGACAAAAGAAAGCAAAACCAGTTTGTGCATAACCTTTTCAACAAAAAGATGATTTGTAGTTGATTTGAAACCATGATTATGTTGGCTTGAAAAAATCTTAGTACGTATTTTAAAGAAATTTTGAATTTCATTAATTTTCGACCCAAAGGAGGAAAATTTGTCTTCTAAATTCTACTTGTCAACTCACATTAAGTAATGAGATTGAGAAGATGTTGGCTGGCTTAATATATGATTTTAATATTTGGTGATTGTTGATATTCAAGTTTACATTGATGTTACAATGACATGCGATAATAAGATTTTTATAATATTATGTTTGGATAGGGATTAATAAAGAAAAAAAAAAAAGATTGGTTCTGCACATCAATTGACATTGATAAATGATGTAATTTGTGTTCAGCTACACAAAAGATAAAAATGTTAAAAATAAAATTATCTTTTTTATTTAAATTTAAAATTTTTATTATTTTATTAAAAAATAAATATTTTTAATAAATATTTTATTTTTTCAATCTCATTAAAATCATTTTCATTCTCCATTTAAATTAATCTTAAAATATAAACGGTAAGGGATTGAAATTGGTGGTTCGACGCTCCATGCTCCATACCTAAACAAAATAAATCAATGACCAAATAAGACTACGTGGAACCTTTTTTTGATAAAAAAAAAAAAAGGGAGTGATCCATCCAAAAAGAAAAAAAGAAAGAAAAATGTTTATACCACATACATGGTTATTAAACATCATTTCTATTAATTGGAGTTAATATGAAGTAATATTATCTTTCTATTTTTTTAGTATTTTTTTCGACTCACATCATTATATTATGTTTAAAATTATCAAATTTAAATAAATTATTTTGATTTATTTTGATTTAAATATGATAATTTATATTTATATTTTGTAAAATCGTATTCATATTTTGTAAAATATGAAAATTTTATATTAAATTTTATATTAATATATTAAATATAAAATATTTAATTTTTATAATATTTATATATTATTTTTATTAAATTTTAACTCTTATATAGCTTATTTATCTTCCAATTCTATTAATTTTTGTATTTTAAAGTTATATAGCTTTATGCTCGCCACAAATTAGGTCAAGGAGGAGAGTGTCTATATCAGACAAAGAAAAAAGAAAAAAAAAGAAAGAGAGGAGGGACCTACTGACAGGCTATATCTGGCTTCTAGCCAGCCATAGTATCTCGATGCCTCATCGGCATTGGTGACTTTACAAGTAAAAGAGAGAATATTCGTGGAAGATCTGACTCTCCTCTCATCCTTTCCATCCAATGTCAGAAAACTCAAGCCCACGAGACACCGGCTCCCATCCAAGTGAACTGGAAGACGTGGCATACACGTGGCAGTTCATGATTAGTAAGGACCGCAATGCCCACGTGCTCCCAAGGACTGCATCACGTGGCCTTGGAGGAACCCCCACCCTCTGCACTGCAGCTTCATGGGACCGATATATTAATATGGTTATACCTAAGAGAAATTAAATATAATAATGCAGGCTAGGCCTTGGCTTGTCAAATCTTATCCATTCATAATTATTTCCCATATTCCTTTTCTCCTTTTGGTTTAACAATCAAATTGGCCTTTGGCCCCTTGCCTCTTTCGCGCTTCACTGTCTCTTAAATCAAAGTTCTGAAGTAACCGGTAAGCAGAGTTGGGTTACATGTGAATTATTTGAGATAATTATAAAAATTTGATTTATTTATTTTTTAAATAAATTTGTGATTGAGTTTAAATTATTAAAATAATTAATATTCAAAATAATTACACTTTTAATATTTATTTTATTATTTTATTTTTGTAATATAAAAAAAATAAATCAATACATAAAATATTTACATTGTAAAATTTAAATAAAATTATTTTACATAACCTTTTATATGTGCTTTATTTTTGTTTTTATTATCATAATATATGATTAAAAAAATAAATTTATTAAATTAAATTTGATTTTATCGAATTAAATTTGAATTGAATATTTTAATATTTTATCCGATTAAATTTAAAACTCAAAAATTAAATTTTAAATTTTAAAATTTTGAATTGAATAATAATCCAACTTATACTAATTCGTTTGGATTAGGCTACCTTACAACTCTAGTTTTGAAGCCTCCAACTTGAAAGATACTAAATATAACCGGTTTTTTACGTTCTACACTCCATTCTCTTTGTATTTGCACAGTAATTTATTTATAATGAAAAAAGGAAAAAAAAACAGTTTGTAGAGTAAAAGATCGATTGTATTTAAAAATTCGCCTCCAACTTCTCTATAAATATTGCTAGAGAGGTGCTAGATGGCTAGTTTTGTATGGATAGTTAGTGCCAATAGTGTTGCAGCAGCCAACTTGCTAAGATGTAGCCTTGATCTGCATTTGCACCTGCACCTTCTTGTTTTTATTTGGTTTAGCTTCAGAAACCAAAGCATGGCAGATCCCAGATGTGTTTGTGGTGGTGAAGGAAGATTAGACCAGGCAAAGAGGTGCAGGTGCAGGTGCAGGTGAATGCCATTTTGGCTTCTGTTTTCAGAAACAGATCTTATCCATTTAACTTCCATCCTTACTCTACCATGGTAGCTATCTTCACCTCCTCACATATATATATACGCAGTTTTCCTGTTTACTTTTACAGTTTCAGTTTTCACTGTTCAAAATCTTTCAAGTGTGTGATTCTAAAGGAGCCAAAAGGGTTTTCAGTTTTCAAGTCTTCTTTGGATACAGATCCCAGCAGCCATCGATGCATACTACCAGCTAGCTAGGATCCTAGCCGCTAATGAAGCTTTGAAGAGCTTCCATTACACGTGGTAATGAGAATTCTTTGACCAGTCTTTTTCTGTATAGCTGCCTCATGATTCATTAACTTCTGATAGTTAAATACTGAAATGTAGTGCTTGGTAACGACAGCAGTGCGATTTAGACATGGTGTAAAACTATTCTGTTTCTTTTTTTGTGGAGACTGGAGAGTGGAAAGCTGTAGATCTGCCTAAACTGGTGCAAGACAAGAACCCTAGAATAAGCCCTTGATCGGCATAGCTAATGTTTTCATGATGGATCGAATTTCATTCAAGCTATCTTTGAAATTATACTACACAAAATTCACAAGCAAGGAGTTATATATGACAAATGCTAAATAAATGTCTTTGTATTGTATTAAATTGACTGCAGGCACCATTGAAAAGCTATACTTACCCAGTTCTGCAATAGTGCCCAGATTTTTTCATGGTAATTTATCTGTTTCTCTCTCAAGTTCACTGCATTTGGGAAGTTGCCTCTTTTAAGAGAAGAACTAATGATTTACTTGATCCGCTTGAGAGATGTGGGTATGCATTGTATAATGCTTTTGAGATGAGCTTTTCACACAAGCATTTCTACTTGTTACAATGGTTGTTTTTCAGCTTATTGTTCCATTGTTAAGCTTTGGTTATTTGCATGAGGCAGTGGAAGGCCGTGAAAGATGAGCAGCTGCCCAATTAATCTTGCCTCCAGGGCCAGTCTTTCAATGATGATTGATGGGATTTTGAAAGGTTGATGACTATGTTGTCTTCCCTTGCTCAAGGAAGAATATTAAGAAAATCCATGTCTGCAAACAAGAAGGATTGCTACAATTTTGATTGCAAAAATGAGCTTTCTGATAATGTTTTGCTATGGGAATAACTTCCTTTATTTGATTAATTAGTCATTACAGTCTCATTAACTCTCATTATATCTGTCACTTGGCAGGCTTCTTAGTTCTTACTTCTTATGAGCAATTCGAGCAAATCGCAGCTATATCAAGGTATGTCATCTCAGAAGCTTTGTGGTATCACCATACCAACAATTGCATATTGACTATAGAACAAAAATTGGACTTTATATTATCAATGTAATACATTAGATTATTGTAACAAGTCCGACTAATGCGTGGATAATTGTCTGATATTGAGATGAGATCAAATGAGATACGCATCTGAAAAAACGAAGAGATTAATCTTTGGAAACTCTTTTGGTAAGAAAAGAAAAATGGAATGAAGTTGTTTAATTTATCATAGGTTTTTTAATGTTAGCATTCTGTTGGTTAATTAGAAATGGATTAAGGTGCTTTATTAAGGATTTGTCACATTCACTCCAACCCTTTAATTGACAAAATCTAGCTAAGCTAGTTTGATTAGTTGGGGGAAGACACAAAATTAGTTATGTGGGAAGAAACTATGGAGATTACACATGAAAACTAGCTAGCTACTCGAGCTAAATAGTTAGGATTACCATAATCATTGACAATGTCTTATATAAGTGCGCATACACACATACACATATATATATAAATATATAAGGTACTTATAGGGATGTTAATTTAAAGATTCCAAAGATTTTATGGAGCCAAAATGCAATATGATTATGAAATTAATCACATAGAAGGCATTAGCCCTTGCTAAAATTAAGCTCTCACGCAAGGAACACCGGTATTACAGATAAGATCTGTTCTCTCAGTTAGGCATCGTATGCAGCTGTTAAGGAGATCACTCCACTAATATTTTAGATTTTTAGGGAATTGTTTTTCATAGATTGGCACAAAACCTTAGACTCCGAGAACCCAAATCCTTAGTTCAACGGTATGAGAGCTTAACTGCTAGAAGAATCATATGTTCTGGGGAATCATATGTTAAATGCTATATGCTAGCATAAGATATACAAAGAAGCATCATGATAGCTTATTTGATATCAGCTCAAATTCTTTCCTCCATGCTTACCAGCTTATAGCAAACCTCGGAACCGCCTCTCACAGGAAATTATATATCAAGCTTGAACTTAATTACAAGTAATACTTTATCCATCTTTCTTGTTAATGATATCTTCTTCCATGCCTTATTAACACTTGTTCAACTAGTAATAGAAGAGAAAACAGTATTCTCTGAAGCTTTGATGGTTGGAAGAAAAAGAATGTCCAGGGTAACTGGGTAAGCACGTACGCCTGTTGATGGTTGGTCATCTTACATGTATGTTCCAGGCAAGCAGTACCATTCGCTACTTGATTGATGTTCTGATGTGTATATCAGCTAATGCTAGCTTGTGCAGCTCTGATGTATATATCTGCTAGTTTCTGTAACAAGTAAAATTAGGAGCTTGTGCTATAATAGATGTATGTATGTCACTATGTCAGAAGCTTTGGGGTAAATTAAAGCATTGCTTAAGTCTAATTTGTTGTTCGGGTTTGATGATGTCTACATGACTAAATGATACTAAATACATAGTATTTTACCATTGCAGCTGCAACTGCCGCTTGTTGGCTTGCCGCTATCAAAAATAGATCTTATATTAATTGCTGCCTATTATCTGCAATAATGTTGTGGATAATGGTCTCATTCAGTGGCCGAAAACAAAAATTAAAGGCTCATTCCAATCAAACACTATGCAGATAATGCAAGCATGAAAAGAATTCATCAGAAAAATGATCTTATTTGATGTAAGACAATAGAAGCTATCCATATAGTCTATTAAGTTTTTACTGTGATTTTAAAGATTCCTGTCATATCCCCCGACTGTTAAAACTGTCCTTTAAGAAAGATTAAAATGTATGTTTTTCATTACTTCAGTTCAGTTGATTTATCAAGTTCTTCTATTGCTATTTGTCGTCCTATGTAATTAGAGCAGCATTGCAGGGATGTAGGAGGTTTAAACACAATCAAGAAATCTGTGACTTTAGGCGGTTTAAGGTTGCCCGGTGTCCCTTATTGCCTGTGACTTTAGGCTGTGTTTTGCTTCCTCGTGTACGCGTCAAATTTGTAGCATTGAAGGAGTTTGATCCTCGAATGAAGAAGATTGTACGTTTAACAGAAACTCTCAGCCTTAACCACTTTTACTTTGGACTTTGCAGTTATCGGTACCAAGTGGCTCAGCAATGACATATACATCTTACCCCTTAAGAAAGTATTTAATCTAAATCTATACATCTTACCCCTTAAGAAAGAATTTAATCTAAATCTCCATTTTCACACTTCAACTTTATATATGATTTTATGAGAATACAATGACATAAGGGGCGCTGAAACATCTATTGGCCCAGCTATATCTTGATAATCTACAATCTGATCCTCATCGTTATTTGATCACAATAAGATTGTTGCAGAAACAGACCAAGGCAATTTTAACTTGAACACTGGTTTAATTATGTTCCTGTTATGCGAAAAACAGAGAATCGTATATAGAATTCATATTTTGGATCGAACTTTCGCTATAAGTTCTCTCCTCAGGATTTTCCCTGAAGCTGACTTTGGGACACTGTTTGTGAATGTCACCCTCCTTAATCTTTTGAAAGGTGCCACCTGCAAAGAGACAAAACAAACTCAATTTTATATGCTAAGGAGAAAAATAATGGCCAAGGCTTACTAGTTCAAGAAAAATCAGGTGTTAACAAATAAGATATAAGAAGATAAAGATCACTTGATTCAACTAACTTAAAGCGGCTATCTTACCTTTTCAGCTATAAAGTTTTGAACATCTTCTTCAGTCAGCGAACTGTTGGGCGCACGGACAACGTATGCGACTGGAACCTCACCAGCTTCAGCATCAGGGTATCTGTAGTGTAGAAATGTCTTAACTTCACAGATCTAAACGATGCAAAAAGTTAAAGTTTTCAGGTATGACTTACGGGATGACAACAGCATCCAATATTTCAGGGTGGGATAGAAGTAGTCCTTCAAGCTCTGCTGGTGCAACCTGGGGAGTATTTATGAAGCAAATGAGAATGCTTTAGTTTAAAAGGAAAGCCATTCAATCCTGCATCTTAACTTTGGAATCACCAGAAAGGGCTATAAATAATTAAAAATCATAACACTGCAGCTACCAGAAATTCAATTCAACACTTGTATAGAGATTGCAAACCTGGGAACATCAGTCAATATGTAAGTTTTTGAAAGTTAAAGACATAATGAGCAAGAATTCTTAAATTTTAGGATGAGAATTCAACTTAAAATTAATCGGCAATAGATGAAATGGCTTTTGTAATATTTATGTGCTCAAGATGTCCTAAACTTAATGATGCAGGAATCATCACCACTTTAATAATAACATTGTTTAATGATTTACAAATATCAGAGAGGACTTCCATCTCTGTAAGCATAGGCCAAAGATAAACAAACAAGCAACAATTATGCGATCAACTGTAGGAAATACTGTTGAGGAAGATTTAGCCAATTGTTGCATGCACAAACTATTATATAATCTGTATCCCCATTGACATTTATTGTTATTCATGAAGATAGTGGAATCTTTCTTTTCACCAAAACTTTTATTTGATAGAAAATGCAAAGTAGACATAAATAATATAAATAAAATAAAATAAGTTACCTGAAAACCTTTATACTTGATCAACTCCTTAATTCTGTCAACAATATAGAGATTCCCATCCTCATCAAAGTATCCAAGATCTCCTGTATGTACCCAACCCTTTCCATCTATTGTCAATTTTGTTGCTTGTGGATTGTTGAAGTAACCTGGAAACGTTTATTGAAATTGCAGTACCAGAAAAAAATAGCAGAAGATGCCAACAGGTTGCAGTATAACATACAACCAGGAGATAAATGACCTCATATTATTCAACACTTGAGCCTAGATGATTAACTGTTTGCATAGTACATAAAATTTGACTATATCAAATCAAACTCTTAGCCCACAAGAAATAAGGATTTGCTATTAAGAATCTTACTGATCTACATATAAGATGCATAGCTTGGAGTTATTGTTATGAGAAGAAAGAGGTTGAAGAAATAGCATTTACAGTGTGTGCTTGTGCATATGATCAAATTCAAATATATTCTATAACTTGTTGTTAACCACGATCAAAAACCTGCAAATATTCCCTCAGGTTATACTAAATAAATTGAATCAAATTATGTCATTTAATGTCTCATCAAGATAAAAACAGAACATTTGCGACATAATAGTTTAAGCACATAATTAGATATGAAAAGAGCTAACTATAGAACAGCAAGTCTGCAGAAAGTGCTGAATTTAAAGACACCGACTATGCACAGTCAAGAGAGGGGAGAAGCCAAAAAAATAAAGGCTGAGCACTCGCTCGTAGAATTGGGGGGCATTGTGATCAAATTTCGCAGAACCAAATTCGGTATCTGCGGAAGTTCTCAAAAGGACTAAATTTTAAAGTAATTTAAGTCAGAACAAGGCTTGGACAAGATGAAATGCTATTTGGACTGTTATTTATACCAGAGTATCAATCTGCTTTCATTTCCTTAGGAAAAAAACAAGCAGATAATATTACCTTGCATCATATTAGGACCTCGAACCCATAATTCCCCTAATTGATTAGGAGGAAGAGGCTTTAGACTATCTGTACTGACTATTTGGGCTTCAATGCTTGAAACAAGCATTCCAGCAGAACCAGTATGTCGGACACCAACTTTAGGATTCTCTTTGGATACAACGCCACAAGTTTCAGTCAGTCCCAAGCCCTGAAACCACAGAAAGCATGAATTGGAAACAACTTCCTAATTTCTCATCCAAGCAATATAAAAGAGCAACATCTAATATCCTTCTTACAATTACAAACCTACTTCACATATGCCAACAGGTTAAAGGATGAACTGCAACATCTAGGATTGATGTTCAACATTTATTGCCTCCCAGTTCCCATGAGAAATTTCCCAAAAATCAATTTGGATTGAAGACAACCGAGATTAACACAATTGTGATATTTGTTCCAATTTTTTTGTGAAATATAGGATCGTATCAGCTGGCAGATTAGGACTATGTATCAAAATTAAACTTTTCAGTACAACTTGTGAACTAGTTGACAACTAAAATACCTGAATAACCGCAGCCTGAGGAAACTTCTTTGCGCACTCCTCCATCAAATCCTTCCCCAGAGGTGCAGCACCAGAACCAATTTGCCTCAATGACGAAAGATCAAACTTCTTAACACTTTGCTTAGCCATAGCAAGCACAATCGGAGGCACAACCCACAAATTTGTTGCTCTATACTTCTCCGCGTTCCTCAAAAACATCTCAAAATCAAACTTTGCCATTGACACCACAGCGTCTCCCCTCTGCAACTGCGCGTATAAAATAATTGACAATCCAAACACATGAAACATAGGCAAGACACACAAAAAAACCAGGTGCATATCCCCAGCAAGTTCTTCATCCATGGTCACCATCAAAGCCGCTGCAATGAAATTCCTATGTGTCAAAACAACACCCTTGCTGACCCCTGTCGTGCCTGAAGAGTACAAAAGCGCCGCTGTGTCTGTCTGCTTAATAGAAACCGCGGGAAATTCTGTTACATTTCCCGCTAAATCGAGAAGATCATGAAAAGATAGGATCTTTGGGATATTTTTTTCATTAGATTGTTGTTGGTTCCGCTTAGGACCGAGCAAGATTACAGGGAGCTTGAATTCTTTAACTTTATCAAACAGTTCGGGGACAGTGACAACAAGCTTGGGATTGGAATCTTCGATTTGTTTTGAGAGTTCATGGACAGTATAAATGGGGTTGGCAGTTGTAGGAATGGCGCCAACGGCGATAACAGCAAAGAAACAAAGGGGGAATTGGATAGAATTGGGTGCAAAGATCAAGACTCGGTCGTTTTTGTTGATACCCAGATTGAGAAAAGCATGGGAGAGCTTGATGACAGTGGATTTGAACTGAGAGAAAGAGAGAGTTTCATCAGAATCAGCATCTATGAGGGCTGGTTTGTCAGGATAAGAAGAGACGTTTCTAAATAGAAATGTAACCATGGAAAGATTTGGTTCCTTGGGAAGAACAAGCGGTGGCCTTAAAGACCTGTAAATGCCATCTCTTCCATACCCAGATTTCTCCATTATAAGTTTTTCTTTTCTTTCTATGCTTCAGATGGTGAAAAATGGAAGCTTGAAAGAGAGTTTTGACCAAGTTGGTATCTCACATCATAAATCTTTTATCTGCAAGTGAGTGGAAGAGGACAATTCCCGATGGCAAAGCCTAGATAATGGGACAAAGTTGCGGCACCAATTTCAACAAAAAAATATATTAGGACACCTAATTTTATTTAAAAAAAATGCTAACAATATCTGGATATATTAAATAATAATTATTTTTAAAGAAAATATAATGAGATAAACAAGTAACCTTATCACTTGGAGTTGATAATTATGACGTCAAATGCATATAATATAAGCTTAATAATTGAATATATTTTAATTTTTTACAAAGTAAATATAAATCATCAATGTTATATTATATATACAAATTAATTTATAAATTTTATATTTTTAAAATAATATAATTAAACCTAAATTTATTAAAAGATATAATTCTTTTCCTCTAACCTTTTTATTACAACATTTAATTCATGCATCAAGTTGAATGCATTAACTGCGCATATAATTTATAAAAATAATTTTTTAATAATATTTCCATAGAGATCTTTGAATTCAACTAATATTTAAGGTGTAAATAAAGTATTATATGCTGACAAGTTCTGGGGATTTAACTCAAAAAAACTTGAACGATTGTTGATCATTGTTGAGTTTGATTAATTTAGTTATCAAGTGAGTGGTTTGAATATTTTAATGTTTGATTTAATAATTTATAAATTTAATCAAAATTTGTTACATAAATAGGTTAGATTTAAACCGAATATAAAAATTAAGTTTTTATAATTAATAAATGATGCTGATTGAGTGAGTTTGATCAAGTTCCAAATTTATCAAACTCAGAATCCGAGTTTTCTTACAGTATCAATTCGATTAGATTCCATTGCATCTTTAGCGTCTATAATGGTTACCAATTTTCTAAAAAGCTTTTCATTAATGTATTGGATAATTCAAAATCTATGTATCGTTTGCCATGGCCGGTGCTTGATTCTCACCGACATCTTAAAATTCGAAGGTCAAAAAAGTCTGTGATGTAGAAAATGGCTTTGTTTTCAGTCTCTGCCGCCTTAGCTCGGCGTGATCTTTTTCATCTGACAAGAAAACTCTGCCCATTACTTTCTTCACTCTCATTTTTCACTAAACGTCTAAACTCTGAAACCCAACTCTCAAAACATCTTCTTTTCAGAATTGAATCGTAAAGTTTGGATTTTTGGATCGAACCCTCTTTAGGTTGTATTCAATGGCATCATCAGAGTCAAAAGAATCAGCTGCCAATAACCCTGGGCTTTAAACTACGCCTAAATTGGAACAATATCTTCGTAAGTTATATTTGACTTTTCTTTTAATTCGATGTAAAGTCTATTGCTTGTTTGTTTTGGCTTGGTTATCTGTTTTGATCAATTAGATGGTTACGTAGGAATCAAGACTTTTCTTTTTTTATGAAAATATTTGTGCTGTGAAATTCAGATAACTTTATCTCTTCCCTCTAATTATTTAAAAAATATAAAAGAAAGCTTTCTTTTCGAATTGACTCTACTCTTCTGTTTGTGCTTTGGTTGCTCATGGTCATGGAATCTATTAAAGCTTAATACAACTAACTTGTTGTCCTTTATTTTATTTTTTTCAGGTTGCTTAAGAGGATTGATGTTCCAGATTTGAAGTTTACCTTGTACTTTTCGGGTAAAATCCATGTAGCTATGTATTGAGGACTGCAAGGAGTAATATTGTATTATTCTTCGCTTGCAGTGGCTTATTGTAGCATCTCTGTATTGAGTTCTTCCTATTAGGTGTCACTGTTTTGCTAATAATAATGACGTTGATTCTAGATGCATATTTCCTTTGATGTAGGATGTTGCATCAGCTCCAAGTGACCCAGTTGATAGAACAGTTTGCACCTTTGCTACACTGGCTACGATTGAACTACAACAGTAAGAATACGTTATGACTTTTATTTTTAAATTTTGATACTTCTTTTGTCTTGTCAAAGTCATCATTCTTGTGCATTAGCATGTTTAATAGTTTAAGGCTTCCTACAGTAATTGGGGTACTGAAAGCGACCCTGAGTTCAAAGGATATCACACTGGGAATTCAGAACCTCTTGGCTTTGGTATGAATAGATTTGCCTCATTTTATGCATTTATTCTAACTTTTTGGTTCACAAATGAGAGAATGAGACAATTTGATGGCATATACCATTCATTTGTTGTGCTTATTAAACCTCAAATGGCCTTTTTCTTTTCTTTTTTTACTGACAGGAAAAAGAGAACTTCATACTATTGGTACTTTGGATTCTGTATTTAAGGTGTTTTGGGGATTTTTATGTGCTGACTGTTCTTCTTCCCTTTTCAGGGCATATTGGCATCACTGTGTACAATACAATCAAGGCATGCGAGAAATTTGAACGCCTTGGAGTAGAGTTTGTCAAAAAAACCAGATGATGGTAAGCGGTCTCATTTAGATTATAGAATTTATTAAGAATAATGTGATGCCTCAATGGATATTTTGATTTCCATTTATGTTTTGGATGGGTATTTCTGGTATTGATAGCTGATAATTTGATAGACAGATTATGACATTGTCATTTAACGCAAATGTTAGCAAAACTTAGGTGGTTTGGAGCTTGAGGTTGGGTTGAGATTTTGAGTTTGAGCCATAGTGCACAGCACTCGGTCTCCGAAAGGAGTAAAACTGATGAAGAAGGGTAATTTAGGTCTAAAAAGGTAAGGAGATGTTCAAATAATGTGAGAACAGGAAAAAGACAGTTAAATTACTCGTTATCTTTCAAGAATGGTGAAGAATCAGAAAGGAGCATTTATGAAGTTATGCAGCTAAAATCCTCTTCTTGAACTGCCAAATAGGATAGTTCTCTAAACATGCTTCGCTGTGTGCAATTTGTCCATTTTCTCTTGATAACATCTTTTTCTATGCACTATCTTTACATCCTTTATTTGACACACAAATCAAATGGTCACCGAACCTATGGCACCCTATTCAATTTCCTAACACTTTTGTTCATCTCACACATGCATGGCTGTACTTGGTTATGGTATATATATTTGTATGAATCATCATGTACAGTCCAGCATTAATCCAAGGATCGATTCTTTGGTCATCTAGATTAAGGAGCATTCTTTCATACTAGGAATTGGATTTTTTTTTTTTTTTTTTTTACTCAAATTAAAAGTATGGTTACTCTTTCCCACTTTTTGATTTCTTGGATAGCAGGTGCCCCCATAGAAGTTCTAGTGCTGCCAATACACTTGGAATATGTTTCCTCGTGCCCTCATATGTTCAAATTTACTTTAATGAGATTCCTGAATTAGTAGCAAACTCGATTTTGGTTTCATAATGTAAAAGCACTGTCAGCAGCATTATCAGGTTCTATTATGAGCAAATATTAACCTTTGCTTACAAGGCATGAATGAGAAAATACAAAGCCTCTGAACTGTTAGCTTTTAGGTTTTACCTTTTTAAAATGCTTTTAGTCATGCCTAATCTATCAATCTGATTAGCAGGGTATGCATTCATGAAGGATCCTGATGGTTACTGGATTGAAATCTTTGATTTGAGTACTATTGGAGAAGTAGTTAGGAGTTTTGTTTAGAGTTAGCCCATCACAAGGTTCAGGTAGCCTTTTGAGTTCTTTGATGGACTATGTGACTTGTTTCCGTAGCCATACATTTGAGTGTCTGACACAAGTCTGGTACACGGAAAGATTTATCTCTATTTTTGAAGTGGATAATTATGTTTGGTGTGTTTGAATCCTTAGTATCAGATTGCAAGAATAACATTTCCAGAGAGTCAAATAGGTCTTTGATGCTGGAGTGTATATTTCCGCAATCTGGAGGCATTGATTAAGTTAAAGAGGGCTTTAGGGTCTTAACCATGGCAAAATAGAGTTCTCAAAGGCTTTTGACTGTTCACCATGTATGCTGCCGAAGTTTTACAGAACAAGTTAGTTATTCATTGGAAAATTGGAATAATATCTTCTTAGCTTTGAGAATGGCACGATCCATTAATGATGTACGGTCCCTATTTCATGTTTTCTAAAATAAGCTTCTGTTTCTATCTTTCAAGTCAGATAACATGAGATCACATACTAAATCACCTTACTGTTTTTGCCAAAAAGAAGCTGCCATGAATGGAAAATCGTGAATGATGAAGTTGACCATTTCCAGTTGCATACCGGGAAATCAACAGGCATGCCAATTCGCCCTCTGGTCCCCCTCTCGATCCCTTTCTTGAACTTGAAGTTTGCGAACTTAAACATAGGAAATGGGTGGTAGTGGGTGGTATGATTGGTAATTGTTATTGCTTATTTATCTATTCAGATCATTGCAAATCAATCTGATACATATTGGTCTCGATGCAGGAAACAAGGATGGAATATGCAGGTTTCAGTGTACCCAATGCATCATTTCTTCTGCTTTCCAGAACTATGCATTCCTTCTGCTTGTCATTATCGACTACTTCAAACAGAATAAAGGCAATTGTTTTTGTGGCAGATAATCTGTTGGTTTTGTGAAACCAAAGTGAAAATTTCAGACTACTACAGCCGTTTTGTATGAATTTTTCCAAACATTGTCATAAAGCTCTGGTCAATCCATGGAAAGAACTCTTGACACTGTTAATAAAGCCATAAGTGCATACCAAGTCAAGCATGAAGTAGATAAACATAGTGGGAAAGTACAAAACTTCAACCTTTGAACCATGGAAAGTGGTTTTTGAAAACTTGATCCAAGGACTTGTTCTCCAGGTTTCAAACACCATTTGCAAAATCGAGGAAAATGGAATTGTATAGTATAATTTCGTTGAAATGTGAAGGGCCAAAAGCTTAAGTAGTTTAGTTGTAAACATCAACCATGCTAATCTTCCACACTACCACTTGAAAAGGTGATGGCTAATTACCTTCTGGTTTCAATTCAAGAGTTGGTTGTTCTTCTTGCAATAGATTATTCCAGAATTCACTTGGTAGTTAAGGGTTGATTTTTTGATATTTTCATCTTTGATAATGGTGCCAAGGTTCAATTTTTAATTCAATTATCATAAGTTAAAATAATTTCATCAATTAAACTGGGTGACACTTTCTTTTTACACCTTACTACGAAAACAAAAATCGTTTATCAACTACTAAATAATATGTTGGGTGCATAAGTAAAGATTTGTAAAGTTTAAGTTATGAAGTATTATTCGTTTTAATTTGAAAATCTTATAATTTTATGATACAAAAAACTTCTCACCAATATGAATTCGAATTTTTATTTATTTATTAAAGTAAAATATGTTAATATCTCGATATAAGATTAAATTCGATTTTTTTTTTAAAAAATTATAATGTTTTATCCTAAAGAATGCAATCTAGCTAGTAATCAACATTAATTAACTATCTCCTTTAGAGGAGGATAAGTACAAAAACCACTTCTTACAATCTTTCAACTCCATATGCAAAGAAGAAGAAAGAAAAAGAACTTTAATAGGTTGACAACAGATCATCTTTCCATTTGGTTTGAAAAAACTAGACTTAATAGTTTCAATGTCAGTCTATGAGTAGGTACCACACTCTTTTGACCTTCACTAGTTGATAAGGCATTCCTTGAAATGCTTTCCACACTACTTCAAATTTCAAAACAATCTAACATATTAATATAAATTTTATTTTGAAATTTTTATATCAGACATGACATTAATATAATTTTATTACAAATAACCAAAAGTAGAGTGGAAACCTAGTTAACCCTACCTTGGAAATCATATATATATATATATATATATATATAAAAGTTTCAGATTGAAACAGTGTTTATTTATTTGTTTTATATATATTGGCCATACCACAAGGCAAGGCTGGATATCATAACACAGTGATGCAGCCTGACAGAGATCTTGTGATCATGCAATTGTGGATCCATCTGGACTGTTTCCCAATGGGGATTCCCTGTCAATCAATTGCAATGTCAAAATATGAAAACTCCAATCTTTCTTGATTTCATACTCCAATCAATTACATATTTCATCTAAAATATGTAAATGATTAACATTAAGAATGATAGTAAGACATTAAATTTCATCTGTATGAAACACATCTTCAATAAAAAAAATCATCTACAGACTGAACAAGAAGATCTTAAATAATTTATGGATTGTCAAATTGATAATCTTGCAAAGGCTATTGAAGTGTCAACTACCAGCAAATTATAGGGAAAGAAAAGCAATTGTAAACTATAATTATAAACAAGATATATTAAACTTTTGGCCAGTGACAGAATCCAATCCATGCAAATAATTTATGTATTTCCTATAATGGGTAGCTAGCTAGTCTACTGTTGTTTGTCTCTACATGAATGTTGTTGCTTCATTTGGTGAAGCTCTTACCATCCAAAAGAGAAGAAACTGACCAAATTTAGCAATACAAACACATCCTAACTTATGTCAATGCATCTGCAAAAGATTGATAACAAGAATGATTGTTAATGGCTTAATTATTGCATTTAATTAGTACATAGTACTTGCTAATATTAGTTAATTTAATTATGTAAGTGACTATTGACCAACAAAAGAAAAGATGTAGTAGTACTATATATAGTAGTATATGCATAGTTTAATCAACATTTAATAACTGAGATTTGATATATGTTTGAGATAACATAGACAAAAATTATTAAATCAAGCATAAATATTATCTTCAAGTTAATTTATATTATTAAAGAAACAACGCCTTTCGAATTAATTTTCTTGCATAAACATGAAAATTTCTACCCTAAGAATATATCTATTTGATAATGTCATATCCGTAAAGAAAATAAAGACTAATATTATTAAAGTATTCGTAATCGGTTTTATTTTGACTTAAACACTCTTTTATAAACACTATTACTTATGAAAATGATATTTTTGTTATATATGTATCCTAAATTGGAGATCAGCAATACCGCTAACCAAGAAATCTTCGCATTTAGTTTTCAAATGGTAATTGATCAAACCAACTTCCAAAACATTAGAATTGTTTATTGCAATCACTATGAGCATAGATTTGATGAATGACATTTTTTCTATTTTTTGAAGCGGGTTATTATATTTGATGCACTGATAATGAAAATATTTTTTAATATTATGGATAAAATTAAAAAATTATTACATGTTATTTTTATTATATCTTAAAAATATGTGTCATTTTGATAATTTTATTTGTGAAATTTTAAAAAAAATTTGATTAACAGTATATCAAATATTTTATGTTTTATTTATAATTAAACAAGGTTTGTTAGGAAAAATGGGATTATGTTTAACTGTAAGCCATTTTTAAAGCTTTGACACTCCATAAAACTCCAAAATCTCACCATCATCCTTTTGTTTTGAAGTACATGGTAAACAAGTTTCCACCGATTAGTCTGACTTAGTTCATTAAAAAAAGGATTCGGGACCTTCAATGCTCTTGACAAAGAGTGGTGTCAGAGAGCTTAAAAAGACCCTACTGTCCATCAATGGAGGACAGAGTATTTTTCTGAGGGCTATAATTGCCTTTTCATGATTAATCACAGGCCGATGTCTTGAAAATACAGGAAGAAAGTGCAGTAAAATAAATGGGAAATTGATTTAAAAAACAAAAAAAAAAACAAAAGGAAAAGTGCAGTGCATGCTTGGATTATCTTGACATCAGGTTCTTTGTTCTTGAATGATGATTACTTGTCTTGTTTTCATAAACATTGATTTCTGATTGGGGGTTTGCAGTGAGTCAGGGACCGTACAACAATACATCATTAACTCCCAAAAAGAAATGATCGAACAAAATAAAAAGCTTTACCATGTACTGTCAAAAGAAGAAATGTTTCAATATTTCATCAGAACACAGAACCCCAGAAACTTAAAGTCTTTCATCTGAATCTCTGCACTATCAATCCATCCATCTAAAACCTCCCCCACCCCCTCACCTTTGCCCCTTACCCCATCAAATCTTTCTGATTTTACTTGCAGTCAGTGCATCAGTAGTGGTAGAACATCACTTTCTCTTGTGTCTTGCTTTCATCAATGAAGAAGTTGTTGTTGTTGTTATTACAGCAATTATTACTGCTAGAGTTAATCAGTCGCTTAACATCTTCAAGATCATAGTCTAATGGGCATTCTCCGGAGTACCCACTTGGCTTCTCGGTCCATTGGTTAACATTTTCCCCTCCATTATTGGTGCCATAGTTTAACATGAATTTGTGGTTATCTTCATAACAATTGGAGGCACCAAAACCCTGAAAGCTCATGTCTTCTTGCTTAATCTCTCTGCCATAGCTGATCTGGCAGCAGCTGCCATCAGAAGAACTGCAGCTTGGTTCACTCCCAAACATGAGAAAGTTTTCTTTCAATGGATAATACTGCATCTGACTGACCAGAGACTCCGGGATGTGGATAAGAGAAGAATTGGTAGCCAAGGTAGTGTTGTCATTGTTCAAAAGATCAGATTGAACTGATGACATGGGTTCAAAGGCTGTGAAAGATCTGGCTGGAGTGCAATAAGAAGTGCAGTCTTTGTACAGTGATGATAAAGATTGAGATGAAACAGGTGGAGTGTGATGAGAAGATGGGAATGGTGGTAGTTTTCTCTGGGATTGATGAGAACTCATGACCATGAGCTTCTTCTTAAGCTTGGTGTTCCAGTAGTTCTTGATATCGTTGTCAGTCCTGCCTGGTAACTGAGCAGCTATTATTGACCATCTGCAAATTGCATGTTAGAAAAGAAAACGTTCCATAAGAAGTAAAATCCGTGCTCTTTCTTGACAGTGGGAACTAGGAAGTAAGTGAGGATGTTGAATCTAAACTTGGCATGCATGCAGAAGAATTATCCCAAAATAGCAGATTCTTGATGGAAACAAGTTTCTGAAATCTAAGTTCATTCCAAAAAAAAAAAAAGAAAACTAAAAAAGTTATTTCTTTCTCTTCTTTGTTACCCTTTTAGGTAGGTTTCATTAATATTTCTACATCAAGGTAGCTGATAGTTTGGGTAGAAAGGAAATCAGTGATAACCTTATAAATTTGGATTATTTCCCTTTCAAATTTTGCTTTGAAATCCTAGGAGAGAGAAGAAGCTCTCATGAAAAATGAGAAGTACTTTAGGAATACCTGCTTCCAATGCTAGCAAACAGGCTGCAGATAATCCTGTCTTCATCATCAGTGAATTCACCATGTTTAATGTTGGGTCTGAGATAGTTCAGCCATCTCAATCTGCAGCTCTTCCCACATCTTTTGAGACCTGATTCAAAGACAACAAAGGATTAGCAAGCTAAGAACAACAACTAGAGAGAGGGATCAGGCATCCTCCTATCTGATTATATCTTTTACCAGCTTTCTGTGGGAGAGCAATCCAATTCCCACCAGTTCCATACTTCTCTATGTACTCCTTCAGCTTTAAGTCTTCTTCGGGAGACCATGGCCCTTTCTTCACGTTTGCCTTGTCACAGCAAGGAGCTCTCCCCATCTCTCTTTTTCCCTCTTTCTGCCTTCTCTCTCTCTCTCTCTCTCTCTCTCTCTCTCTCTCTCTCTCTCTCTCTCTCTCTCTCGCCAACAGAAGTCTTGTGATCTCTTAGATATCTGCTGACCTGCTGCCTTTTAATAACAAAGACTTGTGCTGTGGAAAGAAAAAAGAAAAAGAAAAGATTTTTACTTTGTAATTAATTAATCCAAAGGTACATTTAAGTCAAAATATAGGAACCTTGTATCAGTTTAAAACTCCTATATGCTTAATTAGCCTAAGCTAATAGAACTTTCCATCTCAAATAGACCTCTTTGCTTTCTCTACCGTTATTTTCTTCTCAAAGGTATCCAAAGTCCATGTTGATTATAAAGTAGAAATATAAAAGGCAATCCATGAAATGATAACTACAGAGAGAACTCTAGAATGAGACATTTTCCAAACTGCAGACTATTCTCCATCAGGTAGATAAAAATTTATTACTAGCTGGCCTCTCAACTTAATTTAGTGGTAAACGTTTGGTTACCAAAAAATAAACTATGAAGACATTTCCATGATTGGATTATGCAATCTTAGGATTAACATTAATTATTAGCAGTAGACTATAGTACTAAACTTTATTTTTTTTAACAATGGAAGCTTCTTGTTCGGAAGAATGAAAAATGCACGCTCCAATAAAACACTTGCAGAAATCTCACATTTTAGAAGTGTGTTGAAAATATAATCCTTTAAACCGGTACTTAAGGTCATAGCAAGAAACTTTGACTACATGCTCAATTCATCGAACATGATCAGTACTCCTTGAAAATCAGACGGAAGACTACTAAATAAACCCACCCATTTCTCTTGACACTCCATTTTTTTTATATTCAGTAGTTGAGAAAAATGAGTTTATCGAGCAAATGGGTAAGTGCATTTAGCAGTTTTCCATCAAACCAAATCAAGATTAGAAACTATGAATTTGTTTGAAAGGACATAATAAACCCTGTTAATGTTGAAGATTCCATACCATTACTTGAGATTCATATTGCTCATAATTACCAAGAGTAAAAATGTGATGATGATGATGACGAACACAACATTGAGACGAAGGGTCCCAATCCATCAGATTCTTTGTCCTCAACTTCATCTGATCAGGTGTTTCCGACTGACCCATCAATGCTACCCTCTTGGAACTGTTGATGCATCATAGGCTATTATATTGCTGAAGTATAGCAAGTAAAAGTAGGCAAAACAATAGTTGCAGAATATTGCGAATTCTGCTACATTAGAACATTTATTCCTAACTAGGGAGCCCTTCTTTGTTGCCAATTAAGTGACACAAAGGGAATAGAGCCCCAAGCAGGAACCTCTCGGCCGACCCTAGCTGCTGGATTTTCTAGGTCATAATAATATTCAACAATGCTTCCTTTCTGCTTTAACTAGACTTCCATGGGGCTGTAAAATCCATTCTAAAAGGAGAAATATTTACTCATTTATGGTGGACATTTCTAGGCACCTTTGCATTTATATAGGCATATGTGTTGCGCATAAAACACATGCTTTCAAGGATTATTCTTCCTCGTATTTATATGGTTACTGCCTAATACCCACATAAGAAGTATATGTTATTTTATAAATAAATTATATGAATAAATTAGATTAAATTTAGGATTCAAAACATTTTTAATTATATTTTAATTTGCTTTAAACTGTATCGATAAAAAATCATTGGATCGAACATAAAAAGAGAACATGTACCCATTTCAACTAAGTTTTTTTTTTTCACTTAAATTGTCGATATTTTTTGTTCTTTTTTAATGATTAGAAGTGATATTATAATTATCTGAATTTAAATCTTGTAACATACTATATTTTTTCTTAACTACTCGATCACATTGACAATATTATCAATTTTTTTTTAATTCCATACAAATCCTGAGAGGAGAAGTTGCTAGTTGCTGCTTTGGAATAAAAAACTTGAAATTATTGCTATAAAAGGGGAGTATATATTAAATTGTTTCAAATAAGTATACGTGTGTAGGGTTCTTGCTTTTGTTTTCCTCAATATCACTCTAAATCCATTATAATTATAATAAGCAAAAAGTTCCTCGCTAACACTGCTTAGTTTAAAATTGACTCCTTATTAAGCTCAGACAAGCAATTTATTTGATCGTACATAAAAATTCTAATTAAGAGGAAGCAACAACCATGTGATTCAGCAGAAAGAAAATTAAACATCAAATTATATATTTATATATTGAGGAAATTAAGAAAGGTTATTTAGGATTTATGGCATAATCTTATTTGAAGAGATAGATAACATTTAGCTATAAAATACTTACAATGAGTTAATTAGTTCAATTATTAATTTTTGTGAGAAGTAATCTCAAAGTAAAATGTTGAATGTACAATGTTGATGTACGGATAGCCCACTCCTTTTTTTTTTTTTTTTAAAGTCCAAGGAAAATCTGAGATGCCTAGACTCGCAGCCTGTATCACAATAAATATATTATACATACATGTAAACCCATAAATTGATTTGATAGTTAAGATTAGGTTAATTGGGGATGTGTTGATAGTTGAAGCTATGTATCAATTAATAAATTAGTAATAATTAAGAGCAGGATTCAAAGTGTTGAACAAACAATATATATTTTTTTTATCAAGGGTAACTGTATTACATTAATTATATATGATTAGGTCCCATATACTAGGATTTCTTAATGAGCTTGATTAATGCGTTACTGTGGACATGTTTTAATGCAATTTTGTATGGATAATATACTCCCGCAAGATATAAAATTTTTATTAACGAAAGTGAGTCATACATATAATAATAATAATAATAATAATAATAATAATAATAATAATCATGCATACCCGTATTTTTTATTTTTTTTAAAAAAAAAATTGATAGATAACCATATGCTATACTACATTTAGATATATAGAGTTTCGGTCATTTACAAATATTATCATTCTAAGCGATAATTTTGCATGTTTTCCCTGCTCAAACTGGCTTTTTTTTAATTAATTAAAATTTTTAGCATATCATGCAATATATGAAAAAAGAGAGTTGTTTGGAGAAAGTAGATCAAGGAGACAATTTCAATAAAATAAACTATTCATTTGTTTAATAAAATTAAATAAATTCAGCTTATTGATATAATTTCTTTAAGAAATTATTTTTAGTATATTTGAAATTCAAATATTAAAGAAAAATCTCGATATTTTTTGTGACTTAAAAGTTACGTTAATGCGAATGAGAATTTACATACATATAAACATTTTCAAATCTCATAATATAAAAATATTGTGATTGAGTTTGTATGTGATCTTTTATAGATCTTTTTTATAAAGGAAAAAAATTGATATTTTAATTAAATTCAAATGAATTCTCTAAAAAATGAACCTTTTTGCTCTGTCTCTTCTTCTCATTGGAATCTTTCGAAGCCTTTAAAAAATGTAAACATTAACTATCAATTTAAAAGGATTTCACATTATTATTAACGAATATTTCACTGTCAAGATAACAAACAGATGGTTTATTAATTAATCAAAATCAATATATGATTGGATCAAATAAAACAACCTAAAAGAGACAAGTGTCTTCATTTGCATTGACTGTTGGACAAGAAAGAGAGATCGCTTGCAAATTTTCTCACCTTTCTCAACGGTTGGCAAACTAAGCAGGAAAAATTTGCATGCTATACCCGCTTCATTAATTATTATAATTACTATTATTATTATTATTATTATTATTATGAACTAATCAAGACTTTGTTTATGTCATTTTTTTTGCACCGTTACCCCCTCTAGTATTGCTTAATTTTCAAAGTGGTTCTCATAGTTTGAATGTCATGGTCTAAAAAAATTTCCATTCTCATATTGATTGTGTATTTCATTTGCTATTTATAAATACAAACACCATATTTTAAAAGTCATTTGTAAAATAAAATCGTGAAATTTAATGGATCCAAAAGTATAATATTTGATTATTTAGTGAGATTCGTGACATTTGTATCAAAATTGATTATAAGGGTTTGCTTGGGATGAGAAAAGAAATTTTGTTAATTTAATGGTTAGGTTTCATAATCATTTTCATATTTTATAATTTAAGCATTTAATTAACAATTTTTCTTTCATCACCCATTTTTTTCTCTCTTACCAAGTAAAGTCTAAAGATATTAATGTGTCACTAACAATGATAAATTCTTGTAGCAAAGATGTCGTCATCATCTCAAAACTGTTATTTCAATATTAAGATAAATTATATGATTCAATATATAAATTGATGCTAAGTCATCAATTTGAATATTTTTTCTTAATTCATTCCTATTTAAGGAAATTGATTTTTTCAACTATTATTTTATCATATCTTTCCTAATAATTAGCAGAAGATTTCATGAATCAAAAAAAAAAAACTTTAAATCACACATATTCCTATTTAAGTGGTTGCATCATTTTCAATCTATAAGAATTTTATTTTACACTAATATCATGAGATCTAATAAGTTAAAACGAGTAATAACTCGTAAGTTGATGTAGATTGTAAAATTATATATTTCACTTTAAATTTGAATTTGTTGATATCTCATAAGACACCTTCAAAAATATGACCAAACAATCCAAATAAAAAAATTTAAAATTTGAAATACATCAATAATTTTTTAATTGAATTATTAAATAAATTTATCATATATATTATAAAATTTGGATTAAAGTATGAATAAATTCAATCCCACCCTAATTATCGAAAAAAGAAAAAGCTTAGGGTGCAGAGAGAAAATATTGAATAAATGAAGGTCTTCGCTTTGACAGACAAGAAAAAAAATTAATAACACCTAAGAGACAAAAGTCAAACAAAAGTCATCTCAAGGTTTCAAATGAAAAACTATCTTCTCAAACTGAGATTCTGAGTGGACAAAAGACAATGCCCTTTTCTCGCTAGCTGTCTCCGATGACGTAACATGTTGCGTACGCCATGTTACAAAGGCCGTAATCAAATTTATTTATTTATTTTATTTTACCATAAATGAGACCTTTTTCTTTTAATTTTTAATCAAAAATTAAATCATTTTCAAGATTCGTGCCTTTTATTGCTCGAAACGTGTCCTCTTTTCTTCTTTTCTTCACTTTCTTTCCGTGGTCCCCACGTGCGGCCAGTTTCACTCGCGCGTGCTTTATTCTTTCTTTGGCAGGCTTTGGCTCAGTTTTTCATTTTTTTTCTGAATCAACGTGGCGAACGGATGAAGCGAGTACGTCAATTTTAATTGGGATGAGGACTGTGAGTGATAAATGACGTGGCGGGTTTTGTTGGCTGAGAGGTGGCTCAGATCAGACGGTAAATAATCAATCAATCAACTCATGAATTGCACGCATTTTTTAAAGAATTCGTTTTCATGATTTTCAGTATGGATAACATCCTCTTAAAAATGTAAAAATTTTCGAGAGTTTGAAATTCGATTTTTAATAATAATATTTTATTTTTAAAGTAAAAAATTTTAATTTTAATATATTGATAATGAATTCTTTTAATTTTATGAATAAAATTAATAATTATTTATGCTTCTTACGTTTTTTTAATAAAATTTAACCAGCATTTATCATCCTATAAAATTAAAAAATTTCATTAAAAATATATAAAATAATTTTTTATTTAAATTATTCCTTAAAAAATCAGCTTCTTCACTTTATTTTTTTTTATTTGAGAGAAAGTCACTACATTTTAATTTTATTTTTAAATTTTTTGGACATGAGCCTGCCTTTGATTCTGTCATTTCGTTTTCTTCCTTACAAAATCTATGCATTTGATATGGTCGGTAAGAAAATTTGGTTTAAAAATGGTGTCAATTTCTTGCAGAATATATAGAGGTAAGTCCTAGGAGTAGTATAGGGGTGAACTCATTTGGCAGAAAAGTTTTGTGAACTATAATATTCACATATCACAGTCTTGAAAAAAGTAATAATAAAAATAATTTCACTCATATAATTATAAATATAATATAATCTCTGTCAATTGGTTTAACCCTAAACCATATATAAAGATAAATTTAAAAAAATATAAAGGGAATTTGACTGTTTAATTAAGACTAAGCATTATATTGGAAGATGCTCACACAATGTGATTTTTGTTCAATACTTTGAATGTTAGAATGAAGAAATTCAATCAAACACTAATGTGTTCATTCATCATTGAGCAAGAGTTGAGTGTGTACGAGATATCTATGCGCACCAAGACAACAATGTACCGAAGCTAAGTGAGGAATACACACACACACCCCTAAGCTAGCCAAGGTCGAGGCTGCAAGAGGCAGGTGCCACCAGCATTATCCTAAACAATTTCACTTAATTTAAAATGAAGAAAGAGCAACAAATATATAGATAAAAGAAACTTAATAACGGTATATGCCATAATGTGAGGTATATTTTATTTCCTAACCAGCCAAGAAAAAGAGAAAGGAATATTCTGTTTCCTCGATATTCTTTGGACAGATATGAGCCAATCTTATATAGCCCAAAGCCTCTGGCAATACTCTTAGTTCAGTTGTTAGCCCATTTTCAGCCCAGCTGCAGTGGGTCCGTAGGGTATTTAACTCTACCCAAAAAGGAAAAATGAAAGTAGAGAAGCAACGAAAAGCCTGGAGGGGACAGTTTAGAATGCCCTCGTAGCATTTCCCTCTGTCCGCCATGAACATGTGCTAAGTAACTCAAAAAGAAAAGAAACTCCTTTCTTTGAAGTTACTTCCCCACATGATATGACTCAAACTTTGCCAATTCCCCACAGAACAAACTGGATTATAGTACAAGGTAAAGAAACCTTAAAACAGCCCGAAGGGGACAGTGTAGAATGCTTTCAAAACGCTCCCTCTTTACTCCATGATCATGAGCCAAGTAGGCAGTAGCCGGAGTAGTTATCTCGAAAGCAAAAGGAATACAGGAAATGCGATGTTCACAACTCAAGCCAATCTTAGCGTAAAGGCCTGGCGACACTCTCAAGCAGATTGGTCTGCCCGACGTCGATGTGCACCAAGATTCTAAATCGACATTGTCAAGCCTTGATTAGAGCAGCTAAAAGTTTTAGCAAAATCCAGTTTACATTAAAACTGGCTATTTTATGTATAGTCCGTGTTTTCATAAATTAAATATATTATTTTTAGTTTTTGACCTAAATTATATATAATTTTTTTATTTGACCGTTTTATTTTATACCAGAAATAAACTCATGGTCATAGCCACTGTAATTATCAGCAACAACCACGGACAGCCACTTTGCTTCATCATTAGCCAAAACTCAAAGCTCAAAGGACTCGGACAAATCTTGAAGTAGGATGATACCCAACATTGAATCCTCAGAACTGAAGAGAATCAGAACAAGATCCATTGCAGACAACAGAAGTCCTCACTTGCAGACTTCTTCTCTTCCGTCTACTGTCATTTACGATGAACAAATACAGCAGAAGCATCAACAACAACATCAAAAGCACCAAAAAAGATACTCAAATCTTAAATTCTATAAAACCCACTTCAGTACACTCTTTAACAACCCTAATCATCCTGTTTTTCACCATCATTCCTCATTCTGCCCTCAAAATACCACCCCCTTTGCCTATTTTACCCCTCCCTTCAGGTCCTCAGCTCCAATGGCAACTCTCTTCGATGTCTCTGTTTCTCCACTTTGGACCCAACACCTTCACTGACTCAGAGTGGGGTACAGGCCATGCCAACCCGTCTGTATTCAACCCGACCCGACTAAACGCTTCCCAGTGGGTCCATGTGGCCAAGGAAGCTGGATTTTCGAACGTGATCCTTACAGCAAAGCACCATGACGGCTTCTGCTTGTGGCCAAGCGAATACACGGATTATTCTGTCAAGTCGAGTCCTTGGAGAAATGGGAAGGGCGATGTTGTTGCTGAGCTGGCTATGGCTGCTAAGGAAACTGGGGTTTCTTTGGGGCTTTATTTGTCTCCATGGGATAGGCATGAGAGTTGCTATGGGAAGACTGTGGAGTACAATGAATTCTATATGGGGCAGATGGTTGAGTTATTGACTAGGTAGTTGATTGTTTTGCTTGGTCTTTGAGTTTTCTCTTTTTTTTTTTTTTTGGCTTTCTTTGATCATGTTTTGCATTCTTTGTGCTTGTTGATATTGTTCATTTTCTAATGTTAACATTTATATATTAGGCAATCCTTAAGTTCTGCATTGGCTCTTTCTTTCATTGTTATTGGTTTGAGCCTCTGTACTTTCAAGATTCTCCCATTCATGTAATCAATTATGCTGTTGAGTGAGTCCTATGTTCATAGTTTGTGAGTTGAGAATTGGAAATTGTTAAATTCCCCCTTCAAATTTAAGCAGGTATGGAGATATCAAGGAAGTATGGTTGGATGACGCAAAGGGGGAGGGGGAAAAGGATATGGAGTATTACTTTGATGCTTGGTTTAGTCTAATACATCAGCTCCAACCGGGAGCTGTCATCTTCTCTGAAGTTGGTCCTGATACCAGGTGGGTTGGCGATGAGGCTGGTTTTGCAAGTTCTACTTGTTGGTCTCTTTTCAATCGAAGCAATGCGGTATTTGGTGGAACTGATCCTCAGTAAGCATAATTCCTGTCTTACCTTTCCAAAGTTGATAATTTAGGTTTAAATGTCCATCTCAAGATGATTAGTTTGCTCAAAACTGTACTGTGTTGGCATCTGGGGGGTTGTGCCATTGCTAACAACAACCCCCAAACTCTTGCTTCGGATCATTAACAAGCCGATTTCATTTCTTTTTCTTTTCATTCTTTTCCGAAACTAGAACCCAAGTTTCATTTATCTAACAGATACTTGCAAGGAGGAGACCCTCATGGTCATGACTGGGTACCTGCTGAGTGTGATGTCTCAATCAGGCCTGGTTGGTTTTGGCATGCATCTGAAGTTCCAAAGTCAGCATTGAAGCTTCTTGACATATACTATAGATCAGCTGGTCGAAATTGTCTTTTGTTGCTAAATGTGCCTCCAAATTCTTCAGGTCTTATTTCGGTGGAAGATATACAAGTACTCCAAGAATTCAAGGAGCTTCGAAGGTCGATATTTTCAAATAATTTGGCCAAGTCTGCTCTGCTAAATCCCAGCAGTATACGAGGAGGCGATGATAATTCTCAGTTCAGCCCCTATAACGTCCTTGAAGAAGGCATTTACGCCTATTGGGCTCCTGCAGAGGATCAAACGGATTGGATCTTGCATTTAGACCTTCAAGAATCAGTATCTTTTAATGTTCTGCAAGTTCAAGAGCCAATACACATGGGGCAACGTATCATTGAGTTCCATCTTGAGATCCTGAATGGAGGTCGATGGAAGAAAGTGATTAATGGCACAACAGTGGGATTCAAGAGGTTGCTGCAATTTCCAACAGTTCAGTCTCAGTACTTGAAATTTGTCATCGACAAGTCTCGAGCAGATCCTCTTATTTCTTATCTGGGGATCCATATGGATCGATTTTCCATTCTGAGCCAAGCATCTAGTACAACCTCACAAGCATATATCAATGGTGGTCAAGTCCTCAAGGAAGTTCCCTACAATCAGTCCCAAACCGCCACAGTACAGTATATGTAATTTCAAGCTGCCATTGTTATACAGTTAAGTGTTCACAGGATTAAATTACAAAAATTGTCTCTCCGATGATAGGAAAAAAAGATTTTGTACATATAACTCTTTTCAAATCTTACCATTGTTTATTAAGTTTATTGTTTAAAATTTACGGCATTTTTACATGCCCAAGGTATAAATAAGTTGATATATAAGCATAGTGGCATGTATGATTTTATTTTTACACATTAAAAAAATAGGCATTTGCTGATTGGCAGCACAGCCACTGGAGTCTTGTTCCTGTACAATTTAGTTTATGTTAGCCTGTCTTGTCTGTTCTCTTCAGAATTCCAGCAACAATATGTTGAAATTTATTTAATCGATCAAAATTAATTAAAATATAATTAATTTATTTCATTTCTATACTAATCAATTAGGGAAAATGATTTATTTCATTAATTAGAGGAGTTATCCATTTTAAAATATTGATAATCGAAAGTTACTTGATATTATCAACAATTTAAATGAATTTTAATTATTTTATTAATCATTTTAATTTGATTTGAATTCATTGATTATTTCAAATATAAAATTGATAAATTTTTAAAATCATGTCGAATTATTTAGTACGAACAAAGGAATACAACCAGGGAAAGAGAGAGTTTTGTTCTGAGAAACAGAGGAAGAGAAACCCTAAAAAGAAAAGAGAGAGAAAAGGATGGAAAGTGAAGAACCAAAAACGTTGACATGCACAATTCTATCAATGGATCCATCCTGCTTTTCTTACAAAGTTTGTTCTAACTGTGAAACGGTTATCCCTGAAACCCCTTCTCAGACTCCCTGCAACAGTACCAAATGCAACGGTCGCCGCTACCCCTACCCCTACAAACGCTTCTTCCGCCTTATGGTCTGTTAATGTCTCGCTCTTATAGTCCTCGTTATTATTACTTGTTATGTGCTTGTCTTGTAACTCTTGTTTTGTGTTTCGGCAGTTTTCGATTGCAACCGACACAGAGGTTCAAGATGTCGTATGTTTCGATAAAGCTGCCAGAGTCATCTTTGGCTGTTCTGCCCAGGAATTTTTTGACTTTGCGACGTTACATCCTTATGCTGGTATGTTTCTTGCTTTTGTTTACTGTTACTTGGTTTGGAAGCCATGGTTTCTGATTCAAACCATACTTATCATCATGGGAAGTAGTGTTTCTTGCGTTCTCGGCAATTTCTGTTTTTATTTTTGGCTTGTTTGATGTTTATGCAGCAAAAAATGCTAGTAATGTTTTGGAGGGGGAAATATTCGAAGTCACTTTGAGCCCGCCAAAAAGGATTAAAGCAGATCATCTTCGTATGACCAATGTTGTTCCTTTGAGAACTGATTTTAAACCGGTAATTAAGGCCTTAGAAGAATTATATCCAGTACTCTACGGAGATAAGCCTGCTTAGTATTCTCGGTTTATATATATTCTAGGATAAGTTGAGAAAGGAAATTTGTACATTTTGGGGGCTTAATCTAATGGGATCCTCTGCAGCATGTATCTTTTTGTTTTCAACGTGCTTTGGAATGCAAAAGAAAGCTTCCTTAGAGTCGCTGCTGTCCCTTGTTATTCTGTAAGTTTCTGAGGACAATGTAATTATTTATGCTTGTTAATAGAATATTTTCGTAATAAGGTCATTATGGGGCAATTGTATTGAACTTCTTTTGCTTCTTGCCTAATAAAGTAGATGTTGTCAGTAATAGCAAGCACAATGGTGGATCCATTTGATCAGTCACTGTAATCTCATTTCATTTTCTTGGATAATGGTATGTGCCACAAAGTGTGGACTGTTGAGAACAATGGAGCTCTTAGAAAATCATAATTTAATTTTATAATGCATTAGTGCCCGATTCGACATTGATGAACAAACTGTGTCATGATTATTGGGGTCATTGTTTTTGGGAGACTCTCTGAGCTGTCTCGGACGAGGTTAGTTTCCCTTGCATCCAGGTTTGCAGCATCAGTAATGAAGCTTTTGGTTGATCCATTGGAACCATATGACCCGCATCATGGACCTGCCATTTGTTTTTTTGGTTTTTTTCATGTTGCAACACAGCAAGGTCATCAGCATTAGAAGGCTAAATACTCGAGGACAATTAAGAGAGAGAGAGCAACTGTTTCAGACCTTGAGGAAAGAAAGAGGACCATGGCTTTTCAGTTTTCCTGCTTCAACACCATCAACTACGAAGGGAATGGTGGGAGCTGACCCAAACTTTTTCTGTCCGGACCATTTCATAGCATGAACCCACTCGGAATTTCCTACCACAAGGTAAAATTGCATTAATTTAGCAGAGTAAACAATCTATGGTTTTTATCAAAATGGGGTTACTAGAGTATGAGTCTCACCTAGCCAGTTGCATATAAGATCATACTCTCCAGTATATATAAGCACCTTGATGCCACTTTCGAGAAGTGCAGGTATGCCAACATCATAATTCTTCATAAAGTCCGTAATCATAGCATCATATACTACGCTGCTGCATGACACAAAGTCGATGTCTCCGACTCCCAGTGCATCCTTAACTGGTTTCAGATTCAGGAATGTCTCCACGTTTGAGAAGTCATAGCACAAGCTTCCTTCGCACTGCTTTCTGATGTCATAGTACTGTATATCAAAGATAAGAGAATGGTAATTTCTACTTTGGTGTTTCTTCACAATGGAAACTTAAGAAATGTTGTGCTATCTTACATTTAAATTACCAACGATCCTCATAATCTGATTAAATATATTGTTGCAGTTTAAATAAGATTCCAAACAAGCGTCTCCTCCATTAGAGCCTGACATGGTTGATGAGCATGAATGCCAAATTGCAAAAAAGAACATAGAGATATTGAGTTTGTTCTAAGAGCAAAGTGGGATTACCACAGCTTTTGATTGACTGCACACATGATGGAACCAACTTCTTGATTCTGACATAATCAGATTGTGTAATTAAACTTGTGTTCAATGCGAAATCTGGGTATGTTTGATACTGGATTTCAGGATTTGTAAGCCCATTACCTATGGCAAAACCCTGTTCAACCATTAAAAGTTAATCCAAATCCAGAACATCAAATGAAAGATCCATATTCAAATGGTATTCGTACCTTCAAGTTAACATGAATTCCCTCTTTTGCTTTGTTTCCTTTGTCAAGTCGAATAGCTAAAGCAGGAATATAATGTCCAGCATACGATTCCCCAGTTATGTAAAAGTCGTTCTCAACATACTGAGGATGCTGCTTGAAGAATTCCTGAAAATACAAAAACAGTTTACTGAATTCTGAGCTGAAGTGTTTACTCTGGTAAACTCTGAACTTTTCTGTTATGGAAGAAATGTCAGAACATAATTAAGAAACAAACAGACCTGCAAGAAGTCATATAAATCATTGCTGACACCATTTCCATCACGACGAATGTCGCTAGTATCTGAAGTATAACTGAAACCAGTTCCGGTGGGTTGGTCTATGAACAGAATGTTTGATGCCTGCCAAGGAACAATAAAATATGGATTGAGAAGGGATAACTGATCCGAGTATCAGAGAAAATCTTGGAATTCCATCAGATACCTTGTCCCAGCCATAGTCATTCCATACAAGTGACAAGTTCTTAGCAAGCTGGAAAGGACCATTTTCATAAAACAATGCCAATTCACTGCTGCATCCTGGACCCCCAGTCAACCAAATCACTACAGGGTCATTTTTGCTATTCCGTGATTCGAAGAAAAGGTAAAACATCCTGCCAAATTAAAGAAGATAATCCGTAATCAAGTTACCAAAACAGAAGGCATTTCTACCATGGCACCACCTCTAATCAAGCCATCATGTTCAAACTTGTACATGCAGAAGCTGAACATGATTTATTTTACACTAAGGTTCCAGGGCTTGTTTGTTCCAATTTATTTTACACTAAAAGATATGTATATATATATATATATGATCCAAGAACAGAGTATTGTATATATGATTTAAATAAACTCATGGCAAACCTTGCAGCTTTAGCATGCGGAAGTTTATAGTATCCAGCATAGTGACCAAACTCCTGAACAGAAGGCCCAGGAGCAGCAAGCACTGGGAACCTGAATTGCTTTTCAACAATCTTCGGAGTCTCAACTGTAAGGTCGACATCGATTCTAACATTAACATCATCTTTTGGGAACAAGTTAAGTCCTCTTATGAGCTTTTCTGCCTGAAGCTTTGCCAGGCTAGAAATGGGAGATAGGTGAAGTTGGTTCTTCCTTGGGGAAACAGCTTTAGCCGATAATGCTGAAAAGAGCAAAAAAATAGAACACAGAAGGAGTTTCTGACAGAAAGCTGAGGCCATTGTTGCTTGGGAGATGAATGCAAGCAAGGAGGAGGGCATACTTTATACAAAGGAAGAAGTCATAGTTGATTATTATATAACTATGTAAGGAATACCTATATAAGGAATAATATGTTGAAAAAAATATTTGACAATTTTATATAAAGAAATATTGGCTGTGCAAGGAATAATATTTGGTTGTTTTATATAAGGTTTAATAATTGGCTATTTTATATAAGGAAATATTTGGCTGTATAAGGAATAATATTTGGTTATTTTATATAAGGAATAATATTGGGCTATTTTATTTTATAAATAGTATTTTATTCTTAAACCAATAAATAATTAAGCAATTGGACACTTAATCACTTGGTTCAACAATTTTTTTTCTTTTTTTAGTTTGTTATATTGGCTTTTGGGCATTATATTATAATTACATTAGATTAATCATGTAACTAGTTCACTAAATGTTAAATTAGAATGTTGGATATTATTAAGTTTAGACCTGCTTTGCCAGCTCTATGTGAAAATAGTATCAAACCTCAGGTCCTCCACTTTTTAATTGATTTTCTTTTCTTCTCTTTCCTTTCCCACTTAATTATCTGCATGCTGAAATCTTAATCAACCACCATGGTGATTTACACAATCGGAGTTTAATCCAAATGGTACGTCCAATTTGTTTTATATACCTTGTCCCAGCCATAGTCATTGCATACAAGTGACAAGTTCTTAGTAAGCTGGAAAGGACCATTTTCATAAAACAATGCCAATTCACTGCTGCCTCCAGTCAACCAAATCACTACAGGGTCATTTTTGCTGTTTCCTGATTCGAAGTAAAAGTAAAACATCCTGCCAAATTAGAGAAGGGAGATAATCCGTAACTGTTTTACGAAAACAAAAGGCATTTTTATCAATTGAAATAATAAATGGAATAAAGTTGATATCTCTAATCTAGATTTAGAACTCATGGCTTGCTTGCCTTGCAGCTTTAGCATGTGGAAGCTTATAGTATCCAGCATGGTGACCAAACTTCCGAACAGAAGGCCTAGGACTAGGAGCACCAAGCACAGAGAACTTGAATTGCTTTTCAACAATCTTCGAAGATGGACAACTGAGGCCATTATTGTAGGTTATGTTCCTGGGAGATGGATGCTGGCAAGTCTTGCTAGATTTATATGGAGTTTGATCAGACCCCATCGGAGACAAAGTCCAAAGACAAAGAAAAATATAATTAAAGGTCACCATCTTTTCCTTTTCTCTCTTGTTGTTGCGTGAATATAGGGATGACAGACGGACTGGTTTGAGTGCATTCTGATTGGATTGTTTTAGATTCTGGATTATTTCAGATTTCATTTCGAGTTTGGATCATCTTAGTTTTGAATATTTTCGAGTTCAGATATTTTTAAACTTGAGTTATTTTGAGTTCAAATATATTCGAATTTGAGTAATTTTTAGTTCGAGTATTTTTGAACTTGAGCTTTTTCAAATTCAATTCAGTTTGGATCAAACTGATTTAAATAGGTTCAAATGACTTTAAAATTTTAGAAGCTAATTTTTGAACGTAATATTAATTTATTTTTATTGATTAAATAAAAATATAACTAAAATACTAAAGATAAAATTTTAAAAATTAATATTTATATAAATATAAAGGAGGATGGCATATTTTATATAAACAAAGAAGTCATATTAGATACGAAATAATATTTGGCTATTTTATATAAGGAAGGTTAGTTTATATAAGGAATGATAATATTTGGCTATTTTGTATAAAGAAATATTTGGCTGTATAAGGAATAATATTTGGTTATTTTATTATATAAATAGCATTTTGCTCTTAAATCAATGAGCCATTGGGCACTTACACACTTAATCACCTAGTCAATGTTGAGCATTGGCAAAACTGGCTCACCCCTCAGAATATCTTTTGCTAATGCTTTCACTTGTAATTACAAGTAATTCTTTCATTTGTTTCTGTTCTTGAAATAATACTGTACATCTTGTAGCAGATTCGTGCTTTTAGCTTATCGAAAAGATTACTTAACAGATAAGTACAACAAATTATGAAAATTGCTTCCCACAAATGGTTTATTCTTGCTCAATATATAGAGAATATAGAAAGAGTTTCAGCACATCAATTCTCTTAGTATAATACAGATCTTGCCCATAGAATGACTGAATAATAACTGTAGGCAGTACATGATAATAGCTACCAATGTGCCGATTTACAGATATCTTGTTTGTTGTAGATTAAACAGAAGGTTGCTTTATCTAAGTGTTAACTTTGGGCTCTGCCTGCAGCAATTGCAATGGAACCAGAGGCAGCTCACTAGTCAGCATGATCACCATTTCTACATTAAGCGAGGTGAATAGGCAAAGCTAAAAGCTTGACTTATGACCTAACTTTTGCAAGTCGAGCCCTTATTTCTTCTAGTTCTTCCTCGTCATCAACTCCTTCAGCTATAGCGTCTTCCTGTAAAGTATAAAAAATAAGGAAAAAAGAATTGAACTCATCAGGTACTAACGAGTAAAGATTAGACCGATGTACATTAGAAGGCATTTATGCCGAACGTACCTCCTGCGGTGCTGCCTGAGCTGGCTGCTTCATCTTCTCCTTGCTGGCTGCTTCTGGAAGCTGTGCAGCAGTCTCACCAGCAATTGCAGTCAAGACCTTGTCAACTTCTTCTTCTATCTCCTCTTCTATATCCTCAGTGTCTAGTGCACTGTCAAGAGCATCATCGACGAACTCCTCAATAACCCCAGCCTACAAATCAATGCAGAGAATAACTATCAGATGAGTACATTACATCTCTTTTCAGATAGCAGGCATATTATCATCGTATTAAAGAGATAGCAGGCTGACCACTATCTCTATTTCCCTTGGTAATTTCTAAATTCCGGCTCAAATTCACCCAAAGTATTCTTGTCTAGTGTTCTGCTTAAATGGGAAGTAATCATTTATTTATATTTTCCTTGGTAATTAAGATCAAAACTAAGCAGTAAAAAAACCTTAGTCATCTCTTTGCTGAACTCTTGCATTGTGACAGCCACTTCTGGAGCCTTCATGAGGTTATTGACGAGCTTCATAACCTCAGCACTCTTGGACAAATGTCCAACTGTTCGGGCAATTGCTGCAATGGTTTTCAGAAATTCAAACAAATTAAAGAGAATCGGTCTGAAGAAACAAGTAGTCGATACAAAAATTAGAACACAATGAGCAGATTAACCATTGCAGAAAAGCAGTATGAAAAAAACACGACTATCAAGAATGAAAAAGATATATCGATGAACACAAGTAACCATGGTGACATTACCATTCCTTGCCATTATACAGGCAGAGCAGAAATGTACACTTAGATATGTAAATCATCATACCTACACTTTCCCCGAGATGCATTGATATTGAATTCATTTGTGCCTTATTTTCATATAGACGATTGACCGTTCTTCTTGATCTCACAATTTCTTTGGCAAGTGCCTGAAATACACAAAAGAAATGAAAATGAAAGGCAAAAATACTTATTTCAACTTTTCGATCAACACTAAGAACTGAATGCAAAAGCCTACAACTCCACAGATGCATTCGATTCATAATCGGTATTGAACACAATTCAAGGATGTAAAGAATAAGTTAAATGTATGAACAATACTTGATAAATTCATACAGTAATTTCTTCACTAGACAAGCATAAAAACATGTCCAATATGCAGCAAATTTAACATCTTTATGTATTTCTTCCTGAATACTAGCAACCAAATTAACTTGAAGCTTCACCGTCATCATCATCATCATCATCATTAAAAAAGAAAAAAAAACCAACTTTATCAACAGAAATTTTAACTAATTAAATTAAAAGAAATGAAGTACCTTGGCAGAAACCATGTCATTTCTCTTGGCAGCATCTCTGATAGCTTTTTGTACATTTTTCTCTTCTCTCTGAATATCTGAACTAAGAATCCAATACCCAATTTATCAAATATCAAATTTAACCCTACCCATCAATCCAAATTCCGCAAATCCACCACCCATAATTCCAACAAAAGGAAAGGAACTTGCCTCTGATCTGGCGCTCGATGTTGCGGCATTCCTGGCGGAGCTTACGCTGCCAATCTTTCAATTGCTGCTGTGGATTTGTTTTTGGCTTTATTATGTTCATCACCTTCTCCATTTTTCCCTTTCCGATCAGATCGGTTGATCAAAAACCAAATCCATTTTGTTTTTCGTTGATATTTCATGACCAAGAAAGACCGTTAACCGGTCAATTATTTTCCTTTGTTCTTCCGAGTTTGGATAAGGCAGGCCCAATTGCTGCATGGACAAACTTGAGAACCCTTGTTACATTTAGGCCTACGCTTACCCAAAGTCTTGGGCTATCGTTAACGACTTTGAACCCAAATATAAATGGTTTGACAATCATTGATCGAAACGAGGTTCCATTTCCCGAGCAGTGACGAACTAGTTTCATTTGATCAGGAAGAGTATGGTTGTTGATCCACATTTCGTTGATCTCTTTTAGCAGTAACTGTTGACATTTGAAGTTTCGAGCATGATTTGCTTATAATGCTAAACCCGTATAAGTGGCTGCATCTGTTCGACATATGTTTCAATGGTTCGAGGGTTTGGCTTTTTGATCATTCAAGCATTCCTGGTTTGTCGGTGATCGAAGAGGTCCCATGCATTCAATCACGAGCTTGGCCACAGCCTGCCAAGCACTTGAACATGACAGCTTTGTCAACTTTTTCACGGGTATATATAGTCTAAGAAAGAGGCTGTTTCATGCTAAGATATAAACATGTCTTCAAAAATTATTAGATAGCAAAATTAATGTTTGAATTGATATCTGTCAATTAAAAACAGTTAGTGAAGTTCTCAGCAGCTGCTAGGATAAGATGTCTGCCCTGTTGAAATTTGCTGAGTGCATGTGACTTTCATTTTGAATTTGAATGATGCAAAAGACCCCAGGAAAGTATTGATTCCTGGAAAACTATGTATGTATATGATCAGACTGTCATTTAACCATATATTTCCGTTGCTTTACCCTTTTTCCTTTAACATAGAATCAGCCTGCGAGTTATTACTTGCTTTGATCTAAAAGCCTCGAGGAAGAGCCACATTTTGTTGAATAAAATCATAAAAGTTTTAGATAATATCTCCTAATTTAAGTGTGGGTTTTCATGTAAAGTACAGAAACGATTACCGAAACACAAAAATTAAATGCTACATTCGTGAGAACCACCTTTTGAATCCTATGAAAACTAAACACTGGTGCAGGTCTTCAAAACTATGTTGATTCTTAATTAGTATTTAACTGATAAATCATTTCACCAACTCTTGAGTATTGCTGACATTGTCCGCTGATTATATCTTTTGTTCACGCTTCCAAGCAACCATGGTTTCTACTTTCCCGTCTCTTCGGATTGCATCTCATGATAAACAGCTTTGGTAGTCATTCGATTTGATTGCCTGTTGAAGAAGTTGATTAATCAGCATCACTATATTAAGTACTGAGGAGAATATGATGGACATAATATAAGATTAATTATTGGCTAGCATGCAAAGAGCAGGTAGACTGGAGAAGCTGCCAGTTGTCACCTACTGATCAGAGAAAGTATGAAAACCAAACCAGGAATATTATGTCTACTCAAGACTGCCTGTTCAATCACAAGTAGTTCAACAAGTTTGAATTTTCATAATTTATATCCACAATATGACAACTACTTTGCCCCCATATGTCCCCTTGAAAATTCATTAGAGAAACTCCACTTGTATGAGAAAGTCTCGAGTCCTTCAGTTAACCCCAAACTGAGATTGAATCGTTTTCCTGACCAGCTAGTGTCGGCATGGCTGCCTAGTTCAATGACTTTTTCATCACCAATGTGTGGTAGAAAATAAAGAGGCCCCAAGTCAATCATCTTGCCAATGAATGCCAAGATTGAAGAATTAGCAAACAAACTAGACAACGGTGGAAATACGAAAGGCTTTAGCATATAGGAGTTGAATGAAAACATATCCAACCTCTGCACTAAAATATTGATTATTGATCAATCTACAAAGCAAAGATTTAGTATTCCCATGTGTACTGTCTTTTGATCCGTTTCATAAAACCTATAACATACCATTGCTCTTGTTAATGTAATTATTGTTAATATATTCTCATTAATCTAAGAGAGAATTTCATCAAGCTAATTATACATAAATAACAGAAGATTGTTTACTATTTTATTGCGAATTTCAGATAGTAAAGTTCTTAGAAGACAAGTTATAAAGCAATCATCAGTCATCACAATGCATCAAATTCCCCAGATCAACAATCTTTCCTCTTGTTTATCATCAGTTTTTCATGTTTTTGTCACCATGAAAAACTCCCCCATCAACCAACTTATCACCTTATCTGTATGGTGGGGCCTTCAATATCTCCTTATTTATACCAACTGTATTGCCACACTCTTCCATACACAAACCTAATTCCAAAACCTTCCATTTTTGGTCCCAATCTGCATTTAACCATAGAGTCCCTTTGTTTCACTACTGCTAGTCTGTACTATCTATGCCTTCTCTTTTCTGTCTCCCCTTTATGGCTCCCATTTTCTCTCTGTTTCTTGCTGTCCTCACGATTTGCTCAAGCAATGCTCAAGGTCCACCTTCCCCTGGATACTCCCCCAGCTCCATGGTTAGTTCTATGGCCTTTGATCACGGGTTTAGAAATCTATGGGGTCCTCAGCATCAGAGAGCAGACCAGGGTTCGTTAACGATCTGGCTTGATAAAAGCTCAGGTTCTTGCATTTGCACATCCCATTGTTTTTCTTCTCCTTGTCCTAGATACGATCTGCCAATAGAATTATGTGCTTATTCTCTGCATTCATGGTGAAACAGGAAGTGGCTTCAAGTCACTTCATCCGTACCAATCTGGTTACTTTGGTGCTGCCATGAAGCTCCAACCTGGTTATACAGCAGGAATCATTACATCCTTCTATGTAAGAAAACGTTAACATACACAAAATTGAGGTAAAAATTGTTTAACTAATCTAACTAAACATTTTGTGTTGTGCAATTGACAAACATTTGACAGCTTTCAAACAATGAAGATCACCCAGGAAACCATGATGAAATTGATATTGAGTTCCTTGGAACAACACCAGATAAGCCATACACTCTGCAGACAAATGTGTATATTAAAGGAAGCGGGGATGGAAAGATAATTGGAAGGGAAATGAAATTTCATCTATGGTTTGATCCTACACAAGACTACCATGATTATGCTATACTGTGGACCTCTAGTGAGATAATGTAAGTATATCTCCTTATTTCAATATTTAAATGATCAATTCTAGCTTTCCTTCACCTTAATTATAAGTATCAATTGCATGCATGCATGCATGCATTGTATCGAGATAATGCAAAATTAATTATGTTACATTTTTTATGAGATAAAATTATGAAATCTTGAAATGAAAGTAGACAAAATCTAAACTACTTATACTCGCATGTTGGGTGTCATGACTATATTAACTATTTCTTTATTTTTTGATCGCTTGGAAGGGACAAAAGAAACTTCTTCTTCTTTCTTCAACAATTTCTAATCTCTAGTGGACCTCTAAGTAAGATTCGAATTCAGATGAAATTCTAATCATCTATCAGAGAAAAAAAGAACGAATGGATCTTGTAGGATTTTCAAGAAATTCTTCGACTTCTTCCGAAAGAAATTTTGTGAATAGCCAAGACATTGAAGAATATCCAGAAAGGCATTTAGGGAATCGGTCTGATTCTTTCTCCATTCATTCCATAGTTTGTTAAGAAAAATATCTCCAATCCAAACACCCACTTTAGATTGATGAAAATCAAGTTTAACACATTATTTATAAAAGAAAAACTTTTATAACTTCTCTTACACTTTTGACGTGAGATTCAAAATAAATCTTAACAATTTTTTGACTTGGTATTCAAAACAAACCCTGACACAGTTGATGGGATATTATTTCTGTTGCTTTTGCTAATGTTGTTGTAAGTTTGGTTAATCTCTGCAATTATTCCCTAGATTATAACTGTTTGATGATTCAATCAACAGATTTTTCGTAGACGATGTGCCAATCAGGAGGTATCCAAGGAAGAGGGATGCCACGTTTCCCACGAGACCGATGTGGATGTATGGATCAATATGGGATGCATCATCTTGGGCCACCGAGAATGGAAGATTCAAGGCTGATTATAACTACCAACCTTTTGTTGGTAGGTATACAAACTTCAAAGTAAGTGGCTGCACCGCCAATGGCCCTGCCTCGTGCCGGCCGCCCTCCGCCTCTCCCTCCGGCTCCCGCAACCTTAGTCAACAACAAGTCTCGGCCATGAATTGGGTCCAAAGAAACTATTTGGTGTACGACTATTGCCTTGACCCTAAGAGGGATCACACTAAGACGCCTGAGTGCCAATCAAGATGCAATATTGTGATAATTGTTAGCTTGGAGGGTTGCTTGAGATGAGTCCTGCTTGTCAAGATCGTGCAAGAGTGGTTAAGCATCCAAAACCCTCTAAGATTTGCATGTCGTACTGTTTTGTTGTTGGTTTTTGCATTGTTGCCCGGAATAAATGATTGTAAAAGCGATGTAACGTGGGAGAATTTGACATTAGATGAGACAAAAAAAGGTAAATGGCCAAAGAGGCCTGGAATGTTTGCATTCACTTCGTTACCATTAACGGAAAGGAATGGATTTTACTTTTGTTTTTGCAATTATGAATATAGTACGGGTTTTCGTTTGTGAACCTCGATTGTCTCGTCTTGCCTCTGCTTGCAGACATGTGATGTTTGGATTGAATTTTGGACCACAAAATGATTGTTGCGGTGCCTTACTTTCACGTGGGTGTATTTGCTAGCTATATAGTGAACGTTTAGGTTTCTAGGCAGGCCCTCATCGGCTCATTTCAATCTGACATTTTTTATTCCAGTGTGAAATTTAGTCATGATAATTTATATATGTATCTCATGCTCATATCATTGTATTTTAACTTTATGACACGTTCATGTTTTCTTCTATGTTGTTTGTATCGTGTAATCGATTGTCAAATCTATGGGGTAATTAGCATTTGCAGAGCCTTCCTGTAATTACTGCAAAACCATTGAATGGGAGACTTTGCCATCACATATCCATTGCTTATGTTTTACAAGTGAATCTGTACACAATCCGTCATCATGTAGCAGATATTTCTGCTTACTCCAGGCATTGGTATAAAAGATTTCAACGATACGAAGAAAGACTAGCTTTTTCTGTAAACGCAATGGCTTTCATTTTGCAAAGGGAACATAAGCTCTGTACATCGTTTAAAACTAACTTTTCATATTAAAGCATGGATGTGGAACACTAGAATCAAGCATGCATGACTGTTAATAGCATGGCAGCTACATTTGTTACCTGATCAAAAGTAAGATGGTACAGTAGTTTTATTATAATAACATGGACTCTGAAGCTCATACTAACTGTCCAGTTTCACCTGTGGCCAGGCCTGTGTTGAAATAGCCATGAGCCAGATCCATAAAGAAGTAAGCCCACGTTCTTTATTTGTTTGTTTAACCTATAATTTCTGTTACTTCTAAATAATCTTCAAAAATTTTATAAGCCGGCCTTAGCTCAGTTGGTATAGCGGAGGACAGTGGCAGTTGAAATCCAACAGATGATCCTTAGGTCGCCGGCTCCAATTCGGCAGGTCGGATTTTTTTATAAAAGATACCACATGAAATTATATAATGTAAATTTAATATTATTATACGTAAAATATATTAAAAATATTTTATAATAAAATGATAATGTATTTATTTTTATTGAATCTAATTTTACATTTGTTCATATACCGATATTTTCATCATATATTTTATTTAATAATATTAAATTTACATTTAATTATTTATATTTATATTGACTCTAAAAATAAAATAGTCCGATCTTAAAGAAAGGAGCCGTTGGTGTTCAAAAACTGATGAGCAGCCAATAAAACCAGTTCAGTACACCGAGTAGTGGCTCTGTTTGTTAGCTCTCATGGCAACGAATCTCGTGACCACTGACTGCCCTGCCCCTCCTATTCCCTTCTTTAAGGCACTCTGACATTTTGAGCTGCTCATTGTGGCCTAGTTTAACTCTCTCTCTGACAAAGTCATCATATGTTTACTCTCTTTTCAAGCTATTTGCAGGACAATTCCCTTTTCCCCATGATAAAGGCTTATCTTTCACTCACATTTTCCCATTCAAGGTGTGTACTTTTCCATACTTTACAGGCTTTGGGCATATCGATAATTCAATAAACAAAAACAATATAAAAGAATAAACATAAATACACGAATCATTTACCTAATACTCTTTTTATGTGTATTATTTACCAAAAATAATTTCTCTTTCTTCATATACGAAGTAAAAAATGTTTTTTTATATATAATTACAAACTATAGTATTTCTGGCAAAAATCTAAAAAAAAAAAAAAATCCTATGCTTCATGTAGGCCCAACGGCCCACCGTAAAATTCCTGGCGATCCAAGGAACCATCCCAGCTGTCGTCCATTTTAAGCCCCCATGCACCGGCATCCACGTTGGAAACGGCACCTCCTTAGCTGGCATTTGGCAATACAAACTCATCGTACGTGTTCTCTTCCTATTGGCTCGAAACCCTTGACCTCTTGTACGATCGGTCTAGCTTTTGGTAAAGGACATCGAGAACCTGCCACGTCGCATCACCTTCTTGCATGTGATCATTATAGAGTAGGGCCCGCGAGACTACCGGGTCCCACAAATTCCTTTGGATGGTAGTCAAATTGGTCATCGCCACGTGCTCCAGGATCTGTCCTAGTTTCCCTACGTCCCTTTCCGCCACCGTGAGGGAAATCTGTGGCCATTTCACGGCGGAGGGAAAAGGCAACCGGATGCCGTCCGCTATAATCACCGGGACGCAGCCCAATGCCACGGATTCAACAAGCCGTGGGCTCCAAGGGGCCCACCCAAGTGGACATAAACAAAAAACCGACCGTACAATTTCTGACTGGTAACCGGCAAATCTATGCCTTTGCAAGTAAAACCTCCGGTCTCCGTTATATCGCCGCCAAATCTCCGTCCTCACCCTCCTGATACCGAAGACAAAACAACATTAAACATGGGTAAACACGAATTTTCCATACAATGATTAAAGCCAACATTGAGAATGATTGAGGCTTCTGATTTTGGAACTTACTTGCTATAAAATTTTCCACTAACGTTTTTGGGGTGGACCTCCATTTTTCCCCTGAAAAAGACCATGATGTCTCGCTTCCCGGTCAACGGAGCTTTCTCGAGCGTCTTCCGTATACTTTCCGGCGGGATATAGGGCGGTATAAGAACATTTTCAACGCCCTGACAAGGATGCTTGTAATTAACCCCGAAAGTTTGTAATATTATCGAGTTCTTCAAAAACTCAGGAATCCCGTCATCAATCGCTCTATCCTCCTTCAGGGAGAAAACATAGAAATTAAAAACCAGATTAGAGGTTCTTAAAAAGATTTTTTTTTTTTTTTAGTTTTTGCTTACCATGGCGTGGAAGCAGGCTCCATAATCATGGGAAGCAACAAAGATGTGGTCGGATCCGCGGGAGCGGTTCCAGAAAGCGTACTTTGACGAGATAAGTTGAATAGCGGAAGAAATCAGAGATCGAGCGTGGCCAATGGCAGGGAACCCATTAACGGTGCTGAAGTTGCAGGAGACATAAACAGGGACGAAAAAGAAATCAGCTTCGTAAGGATCAAACGTTCTCAAGTCATAGGTGTTCATCAAGGCTCCGTGAATGGCAACCTCGGAGGCAAACAAGTGATTGCTGCATCGCTTGTTAGAAAGCCAGTCTTCGTTGTACTCTGATGGTAACTCGTAGATGTATATTTTCAAATCCTTGAATGATGCTGTCAAAGAAAAAAAAATTAAAAACATTGCTTTTCAAAAGAAAAGAACTGGAAAAACAAGGTCAAAACAAGAAAGAACCTGGATTTTTGGGTTTGGATTTGTGTTTAGTTTTGTTAACAGATTCAAACAGGACACGAGAAGCTAGGGAAGACTTGGAACCAGAAACACGGGTTTTTGACAAAGGGATTGGCTTGTTACTAATGAAGAAAGAGGTGAGAAAATAGAGAGTAAAAGAAAACCAAAGAACCCATTTGTAATATTTGAAAAAGAGGCTTTTCTCAGGCTGTCTGCCTTTGTGTAATATCCTCATCTTCACATAGAATCCTCTGTTTTTCTTGGTGGGATTTTGCAGTTCTGAAGCCATCTCATTTAAAAACACAAGCCACCAGGAAACACAGAAGAAACAAGAAGCTGCAGCAGCAGAAGATTTTTCCCAAAAGGCTTAGCTTTGGCTGAAGCTAAAGCAGTTGAGATGGGGCTTTCGGTTTCTGGTTTTGATCATGAATTAGAAACCAAGACACAGTGATTGAAAGATAGAAACAGGTTGGTTGTCACTTCGGTCTTGCACCCAAACATTAACTTTGCCTAGCTTCTTACACAACAGGTTTGGCCATGTTGAGCTTTCACAAATGAAAACAAAAATAATGATTAAAAAAAAAAAAAGAAACAGAGAGAGTGAGGTTCAGAGAGGTCACATGGTGCTGGAGCAGAATGGAACTCGGCGTAGGTCTCGGTTCCTATGTTCTGTGCTCTGGTTCCGATAGGATTTGATGGGTTTAATGACATGAATGCCCTTAGTTATCTAGTACTAAGGTGACATGTTGAGAGTACTTTTTGGTAAAATAAAATGAATGTATCGTGTTAACCGGTAAGCTTGTGTAGCGTTGGATTAATGAAGATGACAAAGATAATAAACGTCTTGATAATTTAAGGCATCAAAGTGTTAAAAAAATTATAAAAATAAAAAAAATATATAAAAATGATATAAATTTAAAATTAATAAGTATTTATATAAATAAATATAATAAAAAGTTCATAAAATAAATTTACATTTAAAGTGTTAAGATAAATTTTACTATAAAATTTTTATATTTTATATAATAAAATCATAATTTTACATGATATAAATATAAATATTATATACGACATAATAAATCTAATTTTTAATAAAGTGATGCTTATCAAGGTAGGTGGCCCTTGTTTGGGTTTTGATCATGGGTTGAGATCTTTATTAGGTTCTTAAATTTAAATATTAAATAAAAAATTCAATGAAAATAAAAATTTCAGCTCCTAAAAGACAGATGTGATTTTAAACCTGTTTGAGGTTGTTTTGTTGAAGTTGAAATAATTGAATCTAACCAAAAGGTTAGAGTTTGCTAAAATTTAAGAATACTACATATGTTGGTAGGTTGTATATTGAGACTTGAGAATAGTATATTGGTAAGTTGTCCATGTTTTCAACACATTATACTATTTCATTCCACCCATAAGAACAAATTATTTCCTTTTCAAAATTTTAATACAAGATTTTAATTTTGAAATTTAAGTTTTAAACGTTTTGAATATTTATCGAAAATTTGTTAATACTTTTATATAAAGAAATGTAAATGAATTATTTATTCATAAAAGAATATTTCTTTTATCTTCAAACTGTAACTCATATATAAATCAAGTTTTTCGTAACCTGAATTGACTAATTTATGAAGATGAATAGATAAATAGACAAACAAGATTGTAAGTTTGATTCAATAGACAAGATTAGAGGTAGAAGAGCACCATCAAATGTTGAAAACCCTACCTATTTCTGCCATTATGGTAGCCTTTACCCAACAAGCAGTTAAACAAAACAATGATTCATATAAGTTTGCAGATGGAAGAGAACCCTCAAGCACTACTCAATTATGCTTGAATTACACTACCCCGAGCTTTCAAAATACTCAATCTCGAGCTCCACCGGTTACAAATGAGACTAGATTTTGTGACATCTTACCTACTTTGTGCTTGATGATAAGCCCTTAACGACTGCCAATATAATACTATTATCATACTAGAACAGTCAGATATAGAATTCAGCAGCAAACTACAAATTAATCTAATAATTGTATAACTAACCTATTGTTTGACTAATATAATTGCATAATTAAAAAGTCACAATGTTATCAATAATATTTTAATCGAGTGATTATGTAAAAAATTTGACATGCACCTAATTATAAAAAATAAAAAAAAAGTTCAGAAAATCGGATTTTCATATTCGAGGATCCGATGCCATAAGAAAAGAATGATTTGTTGACTTTGAACAGTCTAGAGGGATTGAGAGATCTGAGAATAAGCGGTAAGAATGGTCCTGATTGGCAGAATCTGTCCACACCCATTCTAACTTGTGGATGAAACATGGCAGCTTGAGCCTTGTGCTACTTTGGTTTACCATATCAACATGAACCCTTCGGGTGTTTGATAGAGAAACCTTTGTTTTCAGTAGTTTTACAACCGGTTTGTCTTTTGTCAGTGAAAAATGAAATGCATGAGCAGTGGGCACACCCCGATTATCAACAAACCAAATGCTTCTTCCACGATAAGAATGAGAGAGTGGGCTTAGATTGTTTATTATTTAATAAGTAAAATTATTTATGAATTATTTGAGTTCGATTGATTATTATTTGAATTTAATTTATTTTTTATTTAAATTTAAATTTAATTTATTTGAATAATAAATTGTCTTCAAATTGAATTTTGATTTTAATAATTAAACTATATCCAAATTTTAAATTTAAACTCAAATCATTTTGACACAATTTGATTATGAGTATCGTCCACGGCAAGGGATCAAAGTGAAGCAAAATAAATGGAGATCTAGAAAAGTTGGCCCTCAATCCCAATTGAAGCATGTAACAGCAACAGCTAGGTTTAATGGTCTTGCTTGCTGCAAAGCACTTGCTCAATCCACATCATGGTTGGCTTCTGGGTGCGTTTCTCGTACGTTATCTTTCAGTAATAAAAGAGACTGAGTCAGTGGCACACGTGTGAGTGATTATATAGGCATCCAGCTTGGTAGACTGAGTTGACTGTAGACTCTCTGGAGGGACCCAAAAGTTTTCAGACTGGCTTTGTCGATGCACTTAAGGTGAGGAAGATGTTGTCTCGTCTTCTCTTGTTGGCAAGGCAATGGCCAATCACCAAACTCCAAATTGACAGCCGCCTTTCTCACTTCCCTTTTTTTTTTTTTTAATGCAGTGAGAAAGTTTCTTTTATGAATTTTTATTTTGCCTGATTAATCATAATGCGTAAAGTGTGAAAATTTCTTTTTTCTTTAATCACAATGATATTTTTTAATAAATTTGTAATTTTCAATACATGTAATATCTTATATAACAATTTTTATAGATACCGACGATTAGTTAGAAGAAACGAAAACAATTTTTTTTTAAGTATTTATACAAAATTTAAATTTTAAAGTTGTTATTATTGAACAAATTTTATTTAAATATCATCATAATTCAAATAAAATTAATTTCAAATCGTAACACGACTAAAATTATATCTAGATGCACTAAAAAAATCTCTATACATAATGCAAACGGTTCCCCTAATACAACACTTGACCCCTAAAATCAATTAATAATTAATTCACGATGAAGATTATGTTGGACAATAAATCAATTTCAATTTCATCATCATTTGTGTAATTATGGAGCTTTTGGGGGAGTTTTAGATCTATGCATCCTTTTCATTGTTGTGATCTTGAATTAAAGTTTGTTCCTACAAACTTTTTGGATACTTTTAAAGAAGATAAACAAAGCTCTTTGCTCTTTAAACAGTGTTGGGATCCAAATTATCCGGTTCTGTCTTTTTCTCTCTTCTTTTATTTCTCTAGTTGTATGATAGCTGCTACTCTTGGTAACCCCTTCACTTCGATCTATTTTTACATCCTTCCTCCCATGTGAGTGGAAAAAAATAATGAAAAAGTTGACTTTGATTAACAGGTCAAGTTCACATAACTGAAAAATTAATGCAATAATTTTCGTAATTTATACTATACAAATATAAAATGTATACATGAATTTCCGGGTAGTTAAAAGGGCTTAAAAGCCTACAGCCAGCACAATATAAAGTAACAGTTCATTGTATATTGATGTACATGATACATGATAAAGATAGATGGAGTGTTATAGATTTCAATCTTTTACTCTGACATGATGGAATTATAGTTTTGTTTTGCAGGGTTAGAACAAGAGTTGAACTGAGCTTCTGTTAAAACAAGGTGAGTGTGACCCCTTCAATCATGTTTTTTTGTGCAAATTAAGAAACAGATGGACCACCTTATGAAGGGCTAAAACCCTTTGTATGTTTGTATGAAGGAAGCACTCAATCAACCAAACTATGATATCCAGGTGATGGATAGAGACATAGAGCTGTTTTAGGCTTGCATCCTTTCATCTTATTGCTCTCTCAATGGACCATCTGGGACCATTGCAGTTAACCTTAAAAAATGGTGGAAACGTGGAGGCCCCTTTCTGCCGGTTACTTGGATCATATTCTTCTAGCCTTCCATTTCGCATTAATAAAAAAAATATTTCTGTGATTTACTTCATGATTTTTAAATTATAAAAAAAATAATATTTATTGATGAGATTCATCATCTTCATCCGACAAACAATGTCTTAGCAAATTACTCCCATATAATAACTGATACAGTTATCCCATAATAAACCTGTCCGATGCAGGGCTGCTCCCTGCCCCAAAAGCTATGAACTCATCGAAGAAAAGGCTTGAAAGGTCCCATTTGGCAGACCTTGAATCTAAGAAGCTGAAACACTTTGTGGGCACTGACTGACCCTACTGCTTTGAAGTGTGAGCTGTCCAAACGTACAAACACGTGCTAGGCCAAATATTTGTGTTGGAATAAGAAAAGAATGTGATAAATTATTGGTAAAAGGAGCCTTTTGTCAAAGGCGAGAAATCCATAAGCATATTCCCATGTTTCCATGTGCTCAAGGGAGGGAACAGTGAAGGCTTGAAATGGCAAACTACTGTTTTGAGGCAGCCATTAATGGTGATGTGGAAGATGATTAACCAAGAAAGTTTTGGTACTATTATATTAGGTGGGATTAATAAATTGGAGAGTTATTACAGTTTCCCATCTGTCTTGGGTCTTGTATCGGAAAACATTGATATGTTCTGCAAATTTCTAAAGACAACATGGTACAGAGTGACCTCTGCTTGATTCAGCATTCAACAGGTTTCGACAGCTGGTCCGTACATTTTGATCAACACATAAACTTGAGATTAATCTTAATAATTTATATTCATTAAACATAAGAAAAATTTATGTCACACATAAAAATATATATTTTTTTAATTTTTATTGTATCAATATATAAATTTTATTATATTTTAACTCATATAATTTTTTATCCTTTTTTATGATATTGTGCGTAAAATTATCAAATTCACTTGAGATTGCAGTGGTTTTCTATTGCTTGTGTCATTTCTTGGTTCTGACACTGATGAATGAGTATGACTCTTCAGGTATTCTTTAGAAACCCAAAGGGTCATAACCTAGCAGAAGGGTCAGGAAAACAAAACAAACCGAAGCCTACTCTTTTATGGACCATCATTAAACCCATGAATCCTCCTGAATGGGCTTGAGTAAAAGAAGGGTCTTTTCTACACAGCTAATGGACCTCCTTCCTCTTCTTCCCTCTATGCTCATTGGACATGGATCTTCACAAGTAAGAACTGGATCAGCTTGTTAAGCCTCAAGTTCCCAATACCTGGAGAATGATCTCTGTGTGTTTGATGGTTTCATCATGGTTTCCTACCTTTTCGGTCATTGGCTTTTCATCACAGCTGCTCAATCTCAACCCACAATCATATGAGCACACACTAGCTAGTGTTAGCAGCACTGCAATTGCCCACCACAGTTTTGCTCCCCGTATCTTAGCCTCTGCAATATAAGGAAAACGATGCGGTCGAGTTATCATTGCCATGTCCCATCTACTCGGTGGAAGCCGCTTCAAGCGCCAACACCTCGTGTGAACATCATAAAGGGGACATGCTCGATTCCCTTTAATCTGGTTGGATTTTGGAATGATTTCTAATGATGTTCTACTTTACTTGATTTATCCTTTCACGCTCTGAAATACTTTTTGCAACTTAGGAAGCAACATCAATGGATACAAAATACACTCTCTTGTCTAAAGGTTAATTTGGATTCCATTGCATCAAAAGTGCAATGAAATTTATTCTTTAAATCTCTTTAAATGCACCAATATGATGCATTTTGGTTTGAATAGCATTCATTGTTGTAGTGTGGACGAACACTAAGGAATTTGTAGAATTTGTGTCGTGATTTTCAACTAAAGGCTAAGGGTCCAGTGAACAACATCAACAGGCACAAAACATATTATTTCTTAATTACAGACTAATTTAGATTCCATCGCATTAAAGGTCACATTTTGATTTGGATAGCACTCCATCGGAGCATTACGCACAACCTCCAAAAGAATTTGTGCTGTGATTTTCAATTAGTAGCCAAAGGTTTAAGGAGCAACATCAATGGATACAAAACATAATATCTCTTAATTAAGCGCTAGCTTGGATTCCATTGTAACTTTGATGCAATTGAATCAACCCTTTAAAATTTTTCAAATGCACCAATTTGGTGCTTTTGTCGTGATTTTCAAATGGTGGCCAAAGATTAGTAAGCCATTGCACTGGTCCCTCGACCATAATATCCTCATTCTAATGTTTTATTTTCTTAAATATCCTTTAAAAAAAATAAAAAATAAATAAAATATGACATGTAATTATCTTAACCTCGCTTATAGAATCAAAAACTTCATTAATGGTGTATATGATAATTATTCTATATATATTATTATTTTTTTATATATTTTATATTTATATGTATAATATTGTTTCATTTAATAATATTTATAATTGTTATAAGTATTTTTTTAATATAATAAATTATATATAAAGCAAAAAATTAAGTGAATAAATATTATTTTGTAATTTAAAATTTGTAAATATATTATTAATATTTAATAATTGATTATTTAATAAAAGTGAATTTTATAAAATTTTAATTATTTATAAATTTCATAATTACTAAAATATATTATAAATTTTATTTTATATAATTTTAATTTAATGTTCTTAAGCGTCGTTTTATTTTTATATTATACTTTATCTCATTACCATTTGCATTTATATTCGAACATATATTTCACTATTAATTTTAATTTTAATATTATAATAATTAATCTTCGTTATTTCAATCCCCTTAAATATAATCTCACTATTTATTCAAATGAACTACAATCCATTCCAAATTACTTAAGGATAAGTTTGGATGTACAATCGGTACCAATGCAATGTAAGCAAGCATATAAGACAAAATAGGATACATAGAGAAATTATCTTTTTACATTTTTTTATTATTTTATATAAAAACATATATATATTTTTAATAATTATTTTATCTATTTCATTTTCATTAAAATTAATTATATTGTTTATTTAAACTTATATATATATATATATATATATATATATGTTGTAGTCATTGTTTATAGAATGCCGTATATCTGCCGCTATTACTTGCAGGAATTCAGGTAAAAGTAGTTTGTCTTGTCCTTAGTTTTGCCATTGGAAAACTCCATATTAGAGTCGCTATGCAAACTAGTCTGCGTCTGTTCTCTCACATGCCAAATTAGCAGCTGATGCACAACTAATTTCATTTTTGCAAAACTAAAAAAAAAATATATATATTTATTTGGATAAATACTCGAGACTTTCATTATAAAAAAGAAATAAAATAATTATAAACGTTGAAATTTGAATTTCAGATTATCGAAAACTTGTGCCGAAAGAGACAACCACCAACGAGTACAATAATTGAATATTCCATAGCCTAAGCAAAGGTTCTTCAGCTTTCATGTGAATTTGCTCGTCTTATCTAAACGTGTCCAATGTTCAACCACTCATATGATAGTGCTCCATTGATTTTCAAATATATCGGCCTGGTCCTGATGAAATCCACAAAGTAACTGCATTATTTATTTTATATATGCACTAAAGAAATGTCCAAAAGTGAAGCCAAAGTACCATATCTTAATCTTCACCACTACATTTATACACTGTATTTCGGCACATGGATGGATAACAGCAAATTGATAAACCAACAACTATTGTAAATAATAGTGGACTAAATATTTGGTAAATAAGAAGGAAAAAATATATATATATACAAGTCTAACCAAAAAGACTTTTGCTAACTAAACTCTGTTACCTAATTGTAGGGAAAAAAATTATATTTTGTAATTAATTTTTTTAATTATAAGTATTTTTATTCGTTTTATATCTAAATAAATTATAAATTTCAGATTTTAATAAAATATTACTAAATGAATTCAGATAAAATATGAGTATTATTATTATTATTAATTAAGTTTGAGCACAGTATTTTGAAATTAATTGTTGTTGGTTGGATAATGTATTATTTTCCATATCTTACTGATCTTTGACCAAAGAGAAGCGAGAAAAAGGAGTAATCCATTAATCGTATCCTATGATTTTCTTTACAAGAAAGGACTTCAGTTATAAAAAACTGAAACTAGATTTGAACGAAATGAAATCCCCAAAGAATAGGGCTACAGTCTGGAACCGAAACAAAGGCAAAGGAAACCGGGCATGTAAAAGATTTCTACCCTTGTCAATTTTCTATAACGCGGCCTACCAAACATTACTCTAACTATTCTTTATTGTCTTATTTATAATCCTTTCTGATCAACAACTCTTAAACAATCCTGGAAAGTTTAGCTTAACTAATCCCTTTTTCTTTTTCAGTATTTAGATTCTTCTTCTTCTTCTTCTTCTCCTCCTGTCAGATTTTCCTTGATCAATTCTCTTATTCCACTTCCATAGCTTCTGCAAAGAAGAGGAATTGGAAAGCAATGGGCAGCAGCTCTATCAGCAGAAGACTCGAAGGCAATGAATTGCTGCCTTTCACTGTACAGTTCCTTGCAGGACGATGGTTTGCGCTTTTTGCCTCTTTCCTAATCATGGCTGGAGCTGGCGCAACATATTTGTTTGGGACCTACTCCAAGGAGATCAAAGCTTCTCTTGGTTATGATCAGACAACACTCAATCTCCTTGGCTTCTCCAAGGATCTTGGCGCTAATGTCGGGGTTCTTTCCGGCCTTATTGCCGAGGTAACCCCGACTTGGTTTGTGCTCCTGATTGGGGCTGCACTCAACTTCGGAGGCTATTTCATGATTTGGTTAGCTGTGACAGGAAAAATAGCCAAGCCAAAGGTTTGGCAAATGTGCATTTACATCTGTATAGGAGCCAATTCTCAGAATTTCGCGAACACAGGGGCTCTTGTCACCAGTGTCAAGAACTTCCCTGAAAGCAGAGGTTCTATGTTGGGTCTCTTGAAGGGATACACAGGGCTAAGCGGAGCTGTCATGACGCAAATCTACTTGGCTGTGTATGGAAATGATTCGAAATCTCTCATCCTTCTTATTGCATGGCTTCCGGCTGCAATTTCAGTGATATTTGTGCACACAATTCGGACAATAAAACCCGTTAGGCATCCCAATGAGATTCGAGTCTTTTACCATTTCCTCTACGCCTCAATTGTGCTTGCAGTTTTTCTCTTGGCGATAACTTTAACTGAGAAACTGGTTTCTTTCTCAAAGGCAGAATACGCTGGCGCTACCTCAGTGGTTTGTTTCCTTGTCTTTGCGCCTCTCTTTATTTCCATTAGAGAAGAATTACTCGTTTGGAACATCAAGAAACAGCCTGTAAATCCTCCAACCGAGATAACAGTAGAGAAGCCAAAACCAGAAGTTGTTGAATCAAAGCAAGAGGCTTCGGAGCCTGATTCTTCAAAACAGGCTGATGATCAAAAGGAAGAAAAGTCTTGTTTCCTTACCATTTTTAATAGGCCCGACAGAGGGGAGGACTACACAATTTTGCAAGCTCTGACAAGCATCGACATGTTGATTTTGTTTCTGGCAACATTCTGTGGACTCGGATCAAGCTTAACAGCCGTTGACAACTTGGGTCAGATTGGTGAGTCGCTTGGCTATCCGAATAAAACAGTGACTTCTTTTGTGTCCCTTGTTAGCATCTGGAATTACTTTGGGAGGGTCTTTTCTGGGTTTGTTTCCGAAAGCTTGATCGTAAAATACAAGCTTCCGCGGCCATTGATGATGACTGTGGTCCTTGTACTTGCATGCGTTGGCTACCTCCTGGTTGCCTTTCCAGTCCCGGGTTCACTCTACGTAGCATCAATCATAATTGGATTCTCATTTGGTGCACAACTGCCATTGCTTTTCGCCATCATTTCCGAGCTTTTTGGCCTAAAGTACTACTCTACATTGTTCAATTGTGGACAATTGGCTAGCCCTCTTGGGTCATACATATTCAATGTGAAGCTCACTGGGTTTCTGTACGACAGAGAGGCACTGAAGGATCTTGCAGAGAAAGGTCTAACACGGTCCTCAGTGAAAGAACTGACTTGCATTGGCACTCATTGTTACAGGTTACCATTTATAATTTTGGCTTCAGTTACATTCTTTGGAGCCTTGAGTTCTCTAATTCTGGTGGTGAGAACCCGGCAATTCTACAAAAGCGATATATACAGGAAGTTCAGGGAAGATGCTGAGAGTTTGAGATAGAAATTGTCATTTGGCCTAGGCATAGAGAACAGCAGTGAGATGGAACTTGGTTCACCATGGTTACATTACCAATGACAAAGTTGCCAAGTGGGTTTGTCACATAGTTTCTTTTCCTTTGTTTTCCCTGCCCATGAACCAAATCCCATGCTGTCAAAGGTTACACTTTTTTCTGTACAATTACTACCTCGTAATTTAGACTTGTGATGTGATGGCATAGCTTTTGGTTTTATCGTTTTTTCATATTCACTTTGATAGCATTACATGACAGAGGAAGCATCATCCGCCCTTTTTCTTCCCTGTAAGATTCTGTGATTCACGGGTGGGATTGTAAGTGGCAACCTGTGATATTGTGGGCTCGGAAACACATGCCTTTCATACTTCCAATTTGTGTACGATTGATGGAATTTACCGGTTCTAGTTCTAGGATTGTTTTTCTTTTTCTTGGCTTAAGTTCAAGGATAATTAATGAGACATTGTCCTTGTCTCTAGCTCCTGTTATCAACAACCATAGACAGAAATTGAACATAAATCTAAAATACGAGTGAGTCAGCTGTTGAGTAAAGAAACATTGCAGTGTTATGGAGATCTGTGAACGTGATGATGAAGGAATCTTGACTTCACTCATCTCAATAAACATAAAAGAAAAGGCCTGTGATTTTCTTCAAGATGTCCACCTATCTGGTTTTGACAGAAAACTGGCTTCGATATGATCAAATGCTGAGAGATAGGATAAGCCAGTAAGTAAGTAATCATGTGAACTGTGGGGTCTTCTTCTTAAATCCGTTCTTGCCAAAAGTAGCATCACATATGTTAGGTCTCATACATCAAAAGTATGGAACCAGACATTCTTCTTATGTAGCTCTGACTCTGGTTGCCTCTATTTATTATTAATTCCTATTTATTAATTTTTTTATATCTTATAATATGGTATAATTTTTTTTAATTATTCAATTAAAAATTTATTGATTTAAAATATTTCTTTTTTTTTTTTTGTATTTTATATTATTCGATAATGAATCTCGTTCAGCTGATCTAATTATGTATATGCAAGTTTGATAATGACTGGAAGCTCATATGCTTTGTATATTATATGTAAGTTTAACAATGACTGAAAGCTCATCCGTTGGGGGATGTGGAGCACGATGCTGACATTATTATGTGTTTTCTCAATTATACATAGCTTCGTGCTATATATAAGTAGTTTATGTATGAACCAAAACATCCTTTTCTCAATTATTAATTTTTCAAAATCATTATCGACATTTAATCAAAACTTACAATGGATTAATTAATTGATTTAAATCAGATTGATTAATAAAGTACTTGGATTATCCCATCACCGTTCTTTTTAATTTTTTTATTATTTTATTAAAATTATCTTTTTTAAATAATTATTTTATTTTTATTAATTTTACTGACACTAATTATATCGTAGCCCAAAAGAAAGCAAAGGAATAAAACCTTTTAGTTGGGAAGAAATTCCCAGGAGAGGAAATTCTTAAGAAAAAAGAAAAAGCCAAAAGAGAGGGCAGGCTGGGAATGAGGTTCGGAAATTTAAAATTAGGTTCGGAAGTTATTAAACTGCCTTTTTGGGCGTTTGGCGCCTTGCTTTGGAAAGCCGTTGGAGCTCCCAACCTTTCTTTACATCGCCAGTTTGCCTTTGTTCCTTTGCTTTCTCTCCTTTTTTTTTTTCTTTCCTCTTTATTTTCCCTCTTCAGTTCCTTAATTCAATCTTCCCTTACTCTCTGAGAACCTAATCCTTGTTTCACAACCAAAGTAGAATAAAAGAAAGATTTCAAATTTTTTCTTTATTCTTCATTCTAAAGAACAAAGTCAGTTCAGCGTTCTTTACATATCTTCCCACATCTTCCCACTTGTTCAAGATTTTTGAGTCAGTTTAAGCAGAATGGGAGGCGAAAGAATGGCAAAAAGATCATCTTTCGGGAGCATAGTGAGGAAGAAATTGTCTGATATCACCAATTCGCAGTCACAACCCAAGCCTTCAAGCCAAGATGAAAACCCTCGACAGATTTCTGCTGCTGCTGAAGACTACATCAATCAGTTAATTAAGGTATTTTCTGATTTGGGTCTTTTCTATTTTACACTTTCTTTAATAATTACGGAAATTTTGTTTACATTTGAACCAGGAAAAGATGACACTGATGAAACTTATTGAGGAGAGAAAGTATCCTTTTCTATGTTCTACCAAGTCCTAAAATTTCTGTTGTTTCTCAGTTTTTTAGCATTGAATGAATGGATAGAGATTTGTTTTTCTTAATATTGAACAGTAAGATTATCGAATTGAGTGGAACTGAGCTGCAGCATCTGAGAATTTGCTTACAGAAATTACAGCTGCAGAATTGGAACCTTGCCCAATCAAACAGTCAGATGTTAGCGGTCTGTTGGCTTTGTTGAATTGGTCCAATTATGATTTCATTTCTGAAATGTTTAGTCATTATTAATATTGATTTTCTTTTTCTGGTTTCTCAGGAGCTTAATTTAGGGAGAGATAGGGTAAGTTTGTTTGGACCTTTTCACTCTTTCAGAACAACTGAGTGTTTTGCTTCCTGGAGTTTCAAACCAATTTCAAAATTGGGTAATTTGGTGTCAATCTTTTCAGGTGAAAGCTCTGCAGCATGAGCTTGTATGCAAGGATGCTTTGCTTAAAGCAAAGAACCTGGAAAAAAAGGTTAACATCTTACTTTTCATCATTAGAATTAGAGGTCTGAACTCTGAACAGCTGCATCCTTACTGGCAAGAATGGACAACCTTACTGCAATTTGCTGCTAGTATGATTGCTGTAATGATTAGGGAGTTTTCAGAAGCAAAGATTCACATTCTCGTTTTTTCAATTATGGCAGCAGGGAAAAGCGGATATCAACTGTCAAAATCCTGGCTCACATGGGGAAGAACAGGCAGCTGAGAAATGCATGCCTTGTACCCGCAACAGAAGACGCAATGCCAGAAGCCAATGTAATCTGTTAGATTCTTAGATGATTCGCTTGAACTTTTATCTCCTCCAAATCTATTAAGTTGACATATTGGATTTGTGAGCTATTTGCAGCCATGGTTCCTTCAACTACAAGCCAAGGAGGTGGAGAAAAAGAGAAGATTGAAAACAAAAGGTCAACTAACAGAGATTTATTCATCTCCATAGCTCTCACCTATCTACTTGATGGAACAAGTCTGATTTCTTCTTTGCAGGCGTTGTTTGAGAAGGCAATCAGCTAGGTTCAAATCCCAGGAGCGAGAACCTACAGAGAATCTGTTTGAGATTGATGATATTACATTTGCAGCCACTCAGCAGCTTGATACTCCGATGCATGAAGATGGTCCAACTCCATTAGGTTCATCCATTACAATGGAAGAAACACAAATCTTGAAAAGATCTTCAATTGGAAGACCATCACGTAAAGCAGTTGAGAAAGTGAAATCGTACAAGGAAGTTCCAGTTAACGTTAAAATGAGGAGAGAGTGAACAACAATCACTCCGCACACATTCCTAGAAACCACTTCATGTTTCTGATTCCTTCCTGTAACCATTTTTAATGTATGTGAAAGGGTTTGCTTGATTATGTATGTGTGGTTCATTTCTTAGTGAACAAATCAGTTCAGAATATTGTGGCCAAACGTCTCTTCAATACATTTAAAACACTGTTAGAATCCATTAATATTGCCATTTATTTTGACAGCTTCTTCCAAATCAAGTGGTTTTTGTCCTATTTTAACTGCTGAATGATTGTAAAAGAACATGATAAAAGCTTGGGAAAAGAAAAATCTTGCATTCTCAAGAAAGATTTCCTCCTTTAATCTAATCAGATTTCTTGGCCAGCTGGAACCAGTTTACCCATGCCACTTGAAGGAACCAAATATCAGAAGATGATGGTTGACTGAGGATGATCCATCCTTTTACTCACTCGACGGTTGCGACCCTGTTCTTGCATGTAAATGACTTAAAATGGTCATGACGAAATGGTCTGAGCCACCCAGACCCAGACAAGTTTTCCTGTCTTTTCCAATTTTATGCGGGATCCAATCATCCATGGTTGGCGACTTATTGGCCCGGCTAGAATCCATGGGCTTTGGATTTTTCATTCTGGAATGGGCTTCTATCCTAAGCATGACATGACATCTCAAAGTGAGATTGAAGGTAATTTGTGTATAATATTTGTGATAATGTAAAATATCAAAATTTTATATTAAAAATTTATATGTATTTATTAAATATAAAATTTATTTTTAATTTTTATTGTATTTATATATATTTTTTATTAATTTTTAATTTATATTATTTTTATATTATATCTGAAATTATCAAATCTAATTTTAAGTGCAAATGAAAATCATATGCTTTTATTCTAATTTCAGAGTTTGAAATCAAAATTTATTTTTATCGATTTCAAATATATATATATAAAAAAAAAAAGTATAAAATCTTTCAAAGAGAGAGGGAAATCAAGACTTTCTCAAAGCAATGCCTTTTGAAATGATTTTTCACAAGCAGACAATTAGTGGGCAGTTACCAAATTTGTGAGTATGGCCATGTGATTTGAAGTCAAGAACAGTGCTCCTCCATAAACCCTAGATCACCAAATTCTTGCATTTGCAACTAAAACTTGATAGAATAATACCAAAACCGTGTGGGTCCCACACCCTTCTGATCTGATGTTTTAAAGCATGATTCCCATCATATCTCACACACCCCATTTTCAATCATAACTTTGCAAAATTAACCAAATACTTAAATCTTTGTTAATGGCCCCTTAATCTTTGATTAGTGGACAAATCCGTCCATTAACAAGATCTCCACGGCAAATAAAAAAACTGGATTTCAAGTCACTCTCGTGAGCTTTAAGACATGATTCTGCCCCCATGCACAAACAAGGATTATGATTTTTCAATACAAAATTGTTTTAATAGAAATATAATTTTAATTAATTAATTAATTAATTAATTAAAGCCTCACATGCAATTTGCTAAAGAATAAGGTAAAAGGGACAAAATGGGCCGTCATTTTATCAACTTTGAGACCCAAAAACCGCGTTTGCTCACGGGACCGTTTGGACTTTTTCCTTTTAAAAATAAAATAAAATAAATAATGAAAAGTGATTAAATTATATAATTAATTTCTTAAATAAAATATACTAACATGAGTTCATCTTAACGTTTTAAAATTTTTCTTTAAAAATCAAATATGGTTGTTGTTGAATATTTTTATATTTACGTAATTTAATGTAATATGAGCGATAACGACTAAAATTAAAATAATTTGTTGAATTGTGTTAACATGTTTTGCAAAATAATTTTAACCATCTAATAATATGAATCAATTTAAATGTGAATATTTTATTATCATTTTATTTCCTTCTACTGCAAAAGATTTAAATCCATTTCCATTTTTTATAGTAAAAAATTATTTTAAAGAAATTAGAAAATTTTTGATATTTTTGAATAAAGCAATAAAAAGAACATTTTAACTCAAGAGGGCAAAAATATGAAACCATGAAATTAACCGAGGATGCTTTAACTACAAGTTAAAGCATGTTCCAAAACATGCAACCACATAGGGGGGAAAAACATGTGTCATTATGTAGAATCAAGTAAACACATTATAATATAAGAAACTAAAAACTTTGGAGTTTGAACCCAATGAAAGAATTTTTTTTTTCTATTTATAAAATATAAAGCTCACTATTATAGTTTCCACTAATTTACCATGGCCATCCTTATTAAAATATTTAACATACTAATATTAAAAGAACAATAAGATAGTAAAGCACATTAGATTACCATAAAATTACATAACATAAATTCGGTCAGAGGGATCTGATATTTAGTTTAGTTCGTTCATGCAATTTTTTAAAAAAAATTATAAATATAAAATCCAAAATTTGTAAATTGATAATTCGTTATTTATCCTTGAGTTTTTAATAAAAAAATTAAGTTAAAAGACTAGGGAGAGAAGTTTTTGCTTTTACATAAAGACCACTTGGGATTCCAAAGATCCAAAACAATGATAATATGATGTGAGATGGAATTGACGACCCACCTAGAGACTAAAGAGGCAAAAATGCCAATGACCCTTCTTCCCTCAATATATAAATCAAAATCCCTCAATTTATTTTTATTTTCCAATATTTTTTTCCCTATTCTTTTTGGGTAGTGGGACCCCACACGGCTGAATCAAAAAAGGTTGGCAACCATGATTTTCCGGTGGCCCCCAGTCCCACCCGACAGGTATTAGCCGTTGGGACCCCACTTTAGTGGAACTTTGAGCATCCACTAAAAAATCTAGGTATTTATAGGTGTATATCCCACCGTTTTGATGCAACCCTCACTTCTTTTCATTGGCTACGGGTGTTGCTGCAATCATATACTCTATCAACTTGACTTGATTTGCAGGAAATTCTGTAGGTGATATGTTAAATCTTAGTTTTTGCCATGATCAGATCTTCAAAATCAATCACTTGCTGAAATTTTTCTGTATTTTTTTTTTTTTTGCGGGGGAACAAAATCTAGTGTCACATGCAAACAGCATATATATGTCAACAAAGATTTAGTAACTGGATTTGGTGGTTGCTGTCAAACAGCGACATCGTTATCACTACACTTTGGTTGTCACATTCTCTGGTTATTAAGAAATGAATTGGAAAAACATATTACATGCCAAAGTTAAAACTTAATTAAAATACTCACATGAATTAATCCGAATTAATAATGGAAGGAATCTCTATTTTGTCATTCAAAGTTCAAGGATTCTCGTGAAAGCATTCGAAAATAAAGATCTTGAATACAATAGATCAATAGAAAAAAGTTTTCAAAATCATTTTAAAAAAGAATTAAGTCCAAAAAAAAAAAGTAAAATATCTTTTTTGTTATTTAAACTTACCTGAATTTAGGGTTTCAGGTAGCCTTTTGCTACTTAGATGATTAACAAAGTGATAATCAAGGGATCAACAGGCTCTCTCTCTCTCTCTCTCTCTCTCTCTCTCTCTCTCTATATATATATATATATATATATATATTAACAAGTTGAAATCTAACTTTTTGTAGAATTGATTCCTCTAACCATCCTAAAGGAATTTAGTTAACCCCTTTGATGAGTTCATTATCACTTTATAGTCACCTTGATTTAGTGAAATGCACGTTTTGTTTACTTTGTAAACATATATATATATATATATATATATATATATATATATATATAATGTAATTAAGTTTAGTTAAAACCACATATGGTGGGAAAATCACTTCCAAAATAGTTGGCCATGTCTCATTAAGCATTAACAATACCTTTTTTCAACAATTTTTTAATTAGTATAAAAACTTACTTTTGATTATGAAACTCGAATTTGGCCGACCAAATATAATTTACCAAAGCCAAAGTCCTTCCACTAAATTATCAATTTGATTGGATAAACCCATGTTTGTTTTCTTTACATAATTTGGATTTAGGCAATGCCTAATGGGGATGCCTTTGCCTTTGTAGCCTTGCCTAGGGTCCAAACTCATTTTCTTAACCACTTCTTTCTCACCTTAGGATTGTGTTGCGTCTATTTTGCCAACCAGATCATGGTTTAGGCACTAGCCTACAAACAAATACGATAATGTGGGGGCCATGGTGTAAAAAATGGAACATGGGTCCCACCAAAATTCCTCATTTTTGATAATATGTTAATTTTTTTTTATAAAAAATATTGGTTTAAAGCCTTTGTATTATGTTGGTAAAGTTAAATCCTATAATGATAAATCTTGTCTCCCGGTCTTTGTATAATTGAGGATGACTTTATATATATATATATATATATATATATATATTGTATAATTGAGGATGACTTTATATATATATATATATATATATAAAAGGAGCAACTAGAGGGGTCTAAGGTTTATATAAGGGATCTTTAGCATTTCTTTAAATTATTCAGTTTATTAAAATAATAATTACAATTATTATGACTATCATGATTATTATCTCACAACAAAACACATGCGTTGGGCCAATGATACTTTGGAAGATATTCCTCGCGATGGTGAAGGTACATCTTAAAGGCTAAACTATTTATAAGCATTGTTGGTCACATGAAATCATAGGATAAATTTCATTAAAGAAACACTCGAAAACTATTTGACTTTAATTTAGCTATTGTTACTTATCCCCTGAAAAATTACTGTTACAGATAACTATTTTCTTAATTATTTTTTAAATTTTAAAAAAGTGGAGCCGAAACTTGAAACCCTTAATTATTTAATCAACTTTTGTTAGTACAATTAAGAATCTAAATTAACAGCTAGGTTACAATAATTAATCAATTTCTATATACTTGTACATATACCATGGAGTAAAGTTATGAACTATATTTACATTTGTCAATGCATGTTTGAAGTTAAGGTCATATGCAATAAGTATTGCAATGAAACATATATGTAGATAGGCAAAGTGCAAAAGTTTGTGATTCCAGAAGCCATAGAATATAAGTAAAAAATTATCCGAATGCCTATCATTATTCTCACACCCCGGCTTTCCCAATCCATGCAATTAGCCAAGCAGGGGAAAAGGAAAGATGGGGAGTGAATTGTGTTGGTCTGATGCTTAAGGTTGCCGTTTCCTAGGGCAAGCCCACATATGCAGGTTGATTTTGAATAAAGTTGAGACATAATACAAGAATCTCCATAGACAATCACACAGCTTTAGATGGGACATAAAGGCAGGCGCGGCGCCCATGTCTTTCCCTCTCACCCTCCTATTTGGATTTTACTGATCCCTTGGAATAATGCTTGCACTCCATTTTCCGCAGTTCAATAATACTACCTCATTACTAAGACTATACCCTTGCTAGCTAGGGCTAGGGTTAATCACTTTAGGGTTGTTTTCACTTTAGGTTGCATGATTTAGAACATGTATATCCTACACGTGTCCTAGATTAAGCTCGCTGTTCTAATAGCAAAGGTTTTTTTTTTTTTTGTTACAATAGCGAAGGGTCTTGAATTAGTCAAATGGAAGCCTTTCCACTTTCCTGCAATGAGGACTTTATTGTTCAAAATGCATGGGTCCATAAGCTTTCTTGGGGTAATATTGTGGGAAAGTTTGGTTACCAGCTCCCTTTTTAGACCAATGAAACAATGAACATTGACCCCAATACATGAACATGATTGAGAGACAAAGACACACAAAGAAAGAGAGATTTTGGGATGGGAATTGTCTACATTGTAGGGTTCTAAATTCTAGTCTATTGCCACAAAAGAAAAATAAATTCACATGCAAACATTCCTTAAGTCAAAAATGAGTTCCATTGGATGTAATTATAACTGTGTTTATTTTCATTATTTTTCTTTGTTTGTCAACGAAATCATGCTGATTTTTGTTTCCTAAAGAAAAAAAGAAATTCTTAAGACATGTTTTTCAACTAAATAGAAATGGTCTGAGAAAAAAAAAAAAAAAGAGGGTATGTTTATGATTTTCAATAAATTTGCACTTCAAATTTTTAATTTGCAATCTCTTCTCTTATCTTCATACTATGATTTTTTTTTTTTTTTTAAAAAGTATGTTTATGTCAAGATAAAATCAAACATAATGCTTCCATGTTTGACAACTTGTATGTTAATAGTAAAAGTTTTGAATCACATTATCGCATAAAAGAAAACACATAAATATTTTTATTAAAAATGAAAATAGAGGGAATTTAAAGTCACACAACAATTAATTTAAGAAATTGAAAGCTACTATATAATATCTCAAAATTTCTTTGGATAATGAAGTTACATTAAGTTATAATAAAATCATTTTCAATTTTCATATAAAAATTTATAATTATTTTTTATTGATTTTGACAATATGTTTGTAATTTAAAGAAATTTATTTTAAAATCTTTGTTTATGTACCATGCATGGTAATTAACATATATAGTAAAATAATTCTTCACTTTGTACCAAAACATTCATCCTTTTATTTGTCCTTGGAAAAATATTATTCTTTGCTACCAACTGAAAGAGAAAGGCCAAGAAATTATTCCACAAACAACAGAGAATAACAAAAATAAGACAACAGAGGTAGATTATTTATTCAATGAAAAGATATTCCTACAGGACCAATAAAACAAAAATCTTTGTCCAATTTCCAAGTGAAAGTTGAAGAATGCTGCATAAAATTATTTACTATGACTTTGTAAAAAAAAAAAAAGAAAAGAAAATCATGAAAACAACATATGACTGAAACTAATGTCTTGTCCAAGATTCTATGGCATTTGCTCTATGATTGGAAAAATATTGTTAAACAAGGAGCTATGGCATCTTAATTGGTGTACAAAATCCAACTGTGTTCAACAGCTCCTGACCTTAGATTGATTTTAATAATGCTTAAATCTTTACACGTGTTAAGCTTTTCATATTAAACTATTTGGGTTATGGTAAAAAGATTGATCTTCACCTTTAAAACAAGTATACAAAATTACAAAGGAAACATCAAAACTAGTAGTTAATCATGTTGAGTGTAAATATTCTCAAGGATAATTTTGAAATTAGATTAGCTAATATTTCATACTATATGATAAAAAAATACTACTGATATGTTCAGAACATTGCATTTTTTCCATGCAATAGTATATCTCAAGCTATTTAGTAATTTTCCCATTAAGCCAAACAGAGAATCTCCCTGGCATTCGAAGTACTGTTTTGTCAAAACAAGGTCCAAAAGTAAAGACAAATAACAAATGTAAGTTCTGGTTGTTGCTTTCTTACAGTCGTTTTAAAGTAACATATTGAAGTGAATTTCTCTTGTCTAGGTGGCTAAAAGAAGCAAAGCGACATGCTCATGGACAAGTACCAGAAGACAACAGGTTTAGTTAAAGTTAAAAACCAAAAGTAGTTGGTAAAAAACATAGAGAAGCCACTGGTTTTCTACTCCCGCTTTTGGCGCTGATATCTGATTCTTCACTCTAAGATCGGAACCCATGGTCCGGACTGGTCTGGAGAGGATATTGGAATTGGCCAATTGGTAGGCTTTTGGCCGTTTGTGCTTTTGTCCAACCACAGTTAGAAAAAAAAAAAAAGTAACAGAGAGAGAAAGAAAGGAGAAAACATTAGTTGCTGTTGTCACTATTGCTATTGCCGCTCTTCTTATAAGACTAGGAAGAACTACTCATAAACCCCACCTTTGCTTATCCTTTCTTTCTCTCTCTCATTCTCACACTTGAACAGAAAGATTAGTTTCAAGTTCAGTTCAGTTCTTTTGAGTGTTCCAAATTCTGAGAGCATGGATGGTCAGAGAGGTCTTCATTTTAGTTGGGCTTACTTCTGTCAAGGAAAGGTAAGACGTATATTTCTTGTTTCTTATCTTGAGTCGTGTACAGTTTAATTTGATTTGGTTTAGTTTGAACTTTTCTTTCTCTTGATTGTGAAAATGGGGCCTTTTGGCATGGAGTTTTGGGCTGAATTGTTAGTTGGGTGTTTTAATTATGCAGACAATTGAAGAGCTTAGGCATTCTCTTTTGTATACTACTCTGGAGCTGGAGCAGACAAGATTGGCAGTTCAGGAAGAGCTGAGAAAGAGAGATGATCAGTTAATTCAACTCAAGGAATTGCTGAGCAAGGCAATCAGAGAGAGAGATGAAGCACAGGAGAAATGTCAAAGACTTTTCCTTGAGAAACTCCTGCTTCACCAACAGCAACAGCAACAACAGCAAGTTGCTCCTCTGTCTGGAGTTTCTAGCATCGAAGATGAACCCAGAAGAGGGATTGAGTCCAACAATGGCTTTTCATCGTCTGATTGTGAGGAAAGCATCGTTTCATCTCCTGTTCTTGACCCAATTCAACAACCCCAATTGCCAACAGCACCACCGCGGGCACCAGCACCACAAGCAACCATAGAGTTGGTGCCTGAAAAGCCATTACCTGAAAAGGGAAAGCTTTTACAGGCAGTGATGAAAGCTGGTCCACTCTTGCAAACCCTTCTTTTGGCTGGACCACTGCCTCAATGGAGACACCCACCGCCACCACTTGAGTCCTTTGAGATCCCACCTGTGAGCATTCCTTCAGCACCAGTGCCACCCCCACCACCACAACTTCTCCCCCAAGACTCCTTGATCAGCATTAGCGGTTGCAACACCCTAAACACCTGTGGTAAAGTTAACAGGAAAAGAGGTCTTTATGATGCCTCTGATTCTCCTACAGAGACCAAGTACCAAAGATTACTTCTCCATTGACTGCTACCACAACAAGAGTAGTCTACAATTCTACATAGTAATTTCAGAAAATTTGCCATTTTTAAACTTATCATAGGTTAGTGAGGGTGAAATTGCAGGTGGAAATCAGCCTATCAGGGTATGGTGACTGATGACTGATCTAGCATTTTTGTACAGAGGTTTGGTTTAGAGAAGCAACTACCCAATTTCCTAGTTTACTCTTTGGAGAGAGTCAGAGAGAGCTTTTATTTCTTGGCTTTTTGCCAATGTTTTTGGTGAAGATTTTTTGTCCTGATTGCCTTCTTTTTCTTCTTTTCTCCAAATTTGGTTTATGCTCCATGATGTGAAAGGGAGCTTTGATTTCTCCAAAATTGCTGTGGCATGTTAAAATCAGCACTATAACTTTCGCTTTCTAGTCTTACTAAGGTGTGTGTCTGCTTTGTATGTTTGGACTATTTGAGAATTGAGAGATTACAGTAAAACTAAAAAGATTTTTAAGCAGAAATGGGTGTGGAGTTGTTGAAATTGGAAGATGGGTATGGCCAACAAACAAGGTCTTAGGGGCTTGCTTGTCGGATTAGTGGATCCCACAAATCAGAATCAGGATCTGCTACTGTTGTGATGTATGATTATATTACTCTTTTCTTTTGGTTTAGGGAAGTATGATTATTTACATGTAAGTCTAATCTTATGTTTGTTTTCTCTACTGATATTATTATTCTGATGTTCCTTAAAGCTTCTTTTATCTATCTGCTCCCACTTAACTAGTTTAGTGTTATTTCAACATAAAATTTGCTTATCTTTCAAAACTGAAGTCACCGATGAAACTTTGGGGAAATAATCAAATGATTCCTAGAGACTAATCAAATACTGAATATATATATATGCTTCCCACCTTCTAACTCAAGTTTTTGTCCACGGGTGTCAACCAACCTTTTTAAGTGTTGATCAAGTGATTGAAAAAAAGTTTTGATATGTTGAAAAACTTGAGGCTTTTGCAGGCCTCAAAGTTTAGGATTGGAGCCACAAGCCCAGTTAGAGAGGGAAGAAAGAAAGGAAAATCTCAGTTCCATCAAGCTGCTCTTATCAGTTGAAAGGCATGAAAGATGAGAAATCTTCTTATGTTTACATCATTGACAAGGCCTAAAACAAGGGCAAGCCCAGTGTGCAAGAAAAGGGATCCAGATAATGACACATTTCTTTTCTTTTCTGGGACAACCCAAACTGGTTTCAGCATAAACATGGTTAGAAAACTAAGGCCTAACATTTTTCAGGCTATAAGACAAGATTCGAACTCGCAAAGGAAACTGGAAACATTGTGGTACTCAAGCTCAAGCAGCAAAGCAAGCAGGAGAAGCCATGACTTAGTCAAGGCAGTTTATAACAGAAAGGAAGAATTGCACCATTTCAAGTGTAGTTCATGTAAGACTTTGGTTGAAAAGTTAGGCAGCAAATGAGAAACATGTTTCCTAAGGAATTGTCCAGTCTACACGGCACTTGCTTGGAAATGAAGAAGCTAGCATGTTTTACTTGACCGAAGACTCAGTACTATCTCCAACGATTAGCACCGTGATTTGATTGAGATTTTCTGTTTCTAGGTCCTCAACTTGTAAAGGCTAGCAAGAATATCACAGCTCAGAAAGAAGAAAAGAACCAAGTCTATAACAATTTTTGGTTCTAGACTTTGAAGTCAGGCCACGAGACTGATGTCAAAAGACTGATGATTGCCACTGAAAAAAGAGCAACAGGCCAGGCCCAATACAGCGCAGCGCAGACATGGTCTACCTCTTTAAGAATTAATGGTTTCCTGCTAATTCAATGGACATGATAAAACAGAGCAGTAGTAACTAACAATTATGAAAGCATTCCATGATTTTTCAATAGTATACCCAGCAATTTGCATGAAAAACTTAACATATTTTTAGCAATTTCCGGATTTGCTAATATATATTTATAAGATCAAAGATCCAAAGTTGCCCTTTTTTAAGAACAGTGATTTAGATTTTCTTTTATATTTATATACACACAACTAAAGTTACAAATTTACTTGCAAATGCCCTCCCTTTGCTTCTGTTGATGAAAAAAGCCCATGACGATGCGTCGAAAATCATGGGCTGGAAAATGGAAATGGATAGAAGCTGGCAGTTGGAAAGCAAAACTTCACGGGATTGGTAGTTGATCTTCACGGCTAATGGCGACGACCCAAAGAAAGCTAAGCCAAAGCCCAAAGTCCGTCAAGTCAAGCTCTCTTGCATGCAGGTCAGCCTCCTACCCCTATTCCTGGTCATGTCTTGTCCGAAAAACAGTGTAAACAGACAAATCAAGCTTGCCAAGTGCTGAGACTCACACATGAATTATATTATCTCTTCTTCTTCTTCCTTGCATGGAGTTAAACTCAGCCATTCAGGTGAAGAACAGAGACAATATGCTAACAGATGGGTTGAACAAAGCCAAAATTCAGGCCAAGCCAAAAGCTTTGAGAAAAAAAACAAAAGAGAAGTGAAGGTTTCTTACAGAACTGAGTCAAATCCCATCGAATCGACCTGAACACTCGAAAAGCAGTCACAGAATAAAAGCAAAGAAACTCGGTCACCCACCCTGACCCATCATCACTCCCCGGAGTTCCCCTTCCTTTGTTTTCTTTTTCCATTCTCCTTTTCCACTCTCCCCAACCAATCACCATTAACCAAACGGCAATTTGTGACATTAAATTTCAGCTCTCTCTTTCATCGCTTTCCCTCCGTAAAAAGGAAAAGGAAATGAAAAACCGTTTCCCTCTGTTCTTCTTCATTTTGACAAAATCAACTCACTTTTCTTTCTTTCTTTCTCTGTAATTCACATTCTCTTTTCTCTCCCGTTTTCATCTACAACAGTTTGTTGAGAGAACTGGAGTCCAGGGTTTTCAATTGATTGGGAGATTCAAAGCTGTTTGGTTAGGGTTTTGAAGCGATGTTCGGGTGGGAAATGGAGACGAGAACGAAGAAATACAGGCAAGTGAGTCCAGAGAGACACAAAGTTTGGACTGAGAAATCGCCCAAGTATTATCAGCATAACCGGAAAGTTCCAGTTGTTTATTATCTCTGTAGAAATCGTCAGCTTGAACATCCCCATTTCATCGAAGTTCCTCTCTCTTCTCCCGATGGCCTCTATTTAAGAGGTAATTATCAATTAAACTTTCAAACTCTGTAAATTAATCTTATTTTTCTTTCAAATTTTTTTCTTAATTGATTGTTTTAGAATCTTCTGTTTTCTGTAGATGTGATTGAGAGGCTCAATAATCTTAGAGGCAGAGGAATGGCATCCTTGTATTCTTGGTCTTGCAAAAGGTAAAAATAAATAAATAAAGCAAATGAACCAACAGAAAGGCTTTTCTTTTCTTCTGATATTTGGCTCCTTAATTATTGCAGAAGCTATAGGAATGGATTTGTTTGGCATGATCTAGCTGAAGATGATTTAATTCTACCCGCCCATGGAAGTGAATACGTTCTCAAAGGCTCAGAATTATTCGAAGAATGCAGCTCAGGTTAATAACATTTTATGTTTTTAGCTGTTTTCATGGGGGAGAAAAAGGAAACGTATTGTTAGGGCTTTAATGGTAGTGAGTTACTTGTGTTCAGATCGCTTTAGTCCTGTTGGGAATAGCATTAGATTGCAAAATCTGAAGCTGTTACCTGAACCACCATCTTCTTCTAGAAGCCAAGATGATTCTTCGTCGTCTTCCAGTATGAATGAGAAGAGAACAAAGAATTCCCAGGATGATGACCTATCTTCTCCAGTTAATCATCCGACTCCTGGCTCCTCTGGTGGGTCGCCGGAGTCTAGATATGGAAAGAATTCCTGGGGTTGTTCACTTAGCTTGACTGATTATAAGGTTTATAAGAGTGACGGTTTAGCAGATGCTTCGACACAGACTGAGGAAAACACGAGCAGACCTAAGACACGGCAGACTTGTATAAGGGGTGTTTCGACGGATGATGGGCCATTAGAACCTGAATGCAATACGAATTTCCAAAACCAGGACCCTAGCCCTTTTCTTGATGATAATCCTGAGATATGCAGAAATTCAGTTTCTCCTCCTCCGTCCACTTCCAGTGCATCAACTTCAGATGGGAAAACTGAAACTTTGGAGTCTTTAATCCGAGCTGATGTGAATAAAATCAATAGTTTTAGGATTCTTAAAGAGGAAGAAATTCAAATGCCAACCAATGCAAGGCTCAAGGCAACAAGCGTGTTGATGCAATTGATCTCTTGTGGGTCGATATCTGTGAAAGACCATAGTTTTGGCATCGTTCCTACCTACAGGCCTAGGTTTTCGCACTCAAAATTCTCTTCGCCATTGTTCTCTAATTCAATCATGTTGGGAGAGCTTAACTGCTTATCAGAGAATCCAAGGCTGATGAACCTGAGATTGGAAGACAAAGAATACTTCAGTGGTAGCTTGATTGAGGCAAAAATGCTGAAAGAAGATGGAAAAGAACATACCACTCTGAAACGCTCTTCTTCATACAATGCTGATAGGTAAGTAAGTTTGTTGTTGAATCTTGTCTTATTGGATTATTCCCATACTATTGGCATTAAACAAATGAACTATCTAATCTTGATACTAAATAGCGAAGCATTTTGTTGGTCTGTGCAGACAACAATCTTTAAGGTTAATTGCATAGCAAGAATTCTGAAATGTGCTCATAATTGGTTGTGAACCCATCAGTCCTAGAGTAGGGAAATGAGAACATCTTTCCAAATAACCATGAGCTTGGCACAATGAAATTCAACCCAATTGCTTCAGAGTAGATCTTTTGTATTTGAGAGTCTTGAATGCCCTTGAATGCGGCAAAGCCCATACATCACCATTATGTTTTGTGCTTTTAGTCAATATATTCCTCATGGAACAAGATGCTTCTTTCTGTTCTATATAAGATGTGTCATATAAAAAGTTCTTCCTTTATGTATGTCTGTAAGCATCTACGTGGTATTTGAAAGCTTAATGAATAATTAACCAAAAACATAATGAATGAAGGTAATATTTGCATATTCTTGGACACTGAAGGCATTTCTTAGTGCGGGTTATAATGATGGCTAGAGCAGGGCTCATCGATTAGTTTAGGATTCTTTTCGGTTTAATTGTTGTTCTCTTTCTTTTTTTTTTTTTTCATATTAAACAGAATAATGTAGCTTAAGCTGCATTTTCCTATGTAGCTCATGCTAAAACTATGAAACTATGTGGAATTGCAGGACTGGTAAGGAGCTAGATTCAGCTGAAGACAAAGAAGAGTTGAATTCAGTACATACAAAATGCATCCCCCTTTCTATCAAGGCTTCACTAAGCAAGCAACCAAGAAGTGAGTCTATGAGATCTCCTGTTTCTGAAAAACCAAGAAACTCCTCTGATGGGGTTGATAACTCACGCTCTGTACTGAGTAGCATTTCGAATGGTGGCAGTAGAAGAATCACAGAGTCAGTTTCTTGTAAAAAAGAGTCAAAAGGGTTGGATTCAGAAGTGAAGGTGATCAAAATTGAAGAAAGTTAAGTGTTGACTTCCTCCCAGCACATTCAAGCTAGATGGTCAAAGTTATTGTCTTGCATGATATTACTTGTTTCATGTTGGTTGACAAAATTGTTCTGATTTCCCTCAACAGGCTTGCTTCAGGAGCTCGGGTTATAATCCAATCCAAGGCGCCTTGTGATGCCACTGTTAGTTGCTCCTAAGTCATAGGGAACATGTGAAAGGTCAGGTGAGGCAAATGTCTGCCTTCTCGGACATTTAGGATTTGTTTGAAAACGAGGCATAGGGTTGGAAATTTGGAATCCTATGTGTTTCATTTCAGTTTGACCCTGAGTTCAGACGGAGACAGCCTTTTGTTTTCACTATAAAAAAGGTCAAAGCAAAATGTTCATTTTGAAAGTCCCAAGTCCCACAGCACTGTTAAGCGCTTGGCTGTATTTCAAGCCACTTGCATCTTGTTACTTCCTCTACGGGGACGTCGTTTTCAGTTTACAGTGTTAAGTCAAACTGGCAATGCAAGGATTAGTGGTACCATTTAATTTTTAATTAGTTAGTGTAATTTCAGTATTTATTAGATGTTTAACTAAACTTGTTCGAACAAATATAAAATAAACTCTTCAATTATACTGATATATATATATATATATATATATATATATATATATATATATATATATATATATATATATTCATTCATTCAATTTACCATCATTATCTGGCTTTTTTTTTTTAATAATTAGTAAGGAATGAAGTTGTTATGTTTTAAATTTAAATTCTATTATACATCACAATTTTTTAATTACTCGATTAAAAATATTTTAAAGGGCTAAAAAGCGGATAAGAGGGAATTATAAGGCCTTTGTCTTAGGCATACGTGAGAGTTGTAAGACAAGGGTAACATGATACAATATGTTCAATTTTGTCTGAAAGAACCAAGGTCAACCAAAATCCGACAAATGGATTCTGTTCAGAACACGAGTGGCTGGAGAGAGTGGAGGCGAAGGGGCATGGGCTGCGCATAGAATGTGGTGCACGAAGCTTAACCTCGTAGGGAGAGACACCAAAAGAAAGAGATTAGCCTGAGTGCGGGTGGGGCATTCACGAGTTGTCCAAAAACCCTTTCTGTTTGCATTTGATAGGAAAGAGATTACCTTGGTGTATGTTCCATGGTGGTATCACTATTGTCAAAACTTAGACAATGCCAAATTCCTATTTCAAAGAGTCAAGCATGAATTTTCTTCGGAGGATGAAAGTACATCCCGTCACGCTCATGCCATGAGACTACCGTTGGAATAATTACAGCAGTTAGTTCACAGTGTGATGCCTATCAACCCAAGGCTGTTAAATGCGATCTCAATGGTAAAGAACACAAAAAAATGACAAGGAAAGAACACATATACGACTATATTCACAATGTATTTACAAAGATGTTATTGAGAGAAGATAATGGAGTGAGGCTTCTCACTTCCTTTTCTTTTGCCATTGGCTACTGTTGCATGCTAATAGGAATCCTTGTGGAAAAATCTTTAGTTGGTCTCGATACTTTTGTCGAAGCTGTTATCATCTCACAATCTCAGACATCCCTGATGGGCATGAGGCAGCAGGGCCTCCTCGTGTCTGTCTCGTATTGTAGGACTTGCAATTCTGGCATTTATGTGCCACAATATGGAACTGGACATGAGAAGTAGCTCCACAATCGTTGCAGAGAATCCATACCTGTTTTTCGATATAAAGCTCGAAGCTAGGGACTGGTTGCCATTGTTCTAAATAAAACCATGCTCCTGCTCATTGCTCAACACTTACCATTTTATTTTGGTATATTGCAGGCATTGGGGCTGAGGCAATCTAGAGTAAGATTTCAGAGAACAATATCAGGACCGAGAGAGCATGAGTTACGCAAGTATAAGCACACTATCATTTGGAAAAGAAACAACAACGCCACAAACCCGTTAAGTACCTCTTGATCAAGCTTTCTCCACAATCTGGACATATCACAGATAGACTTTGAGCAGACTGGGCAAGAGTACCTGCAGCATTGAGAAATAGATTGGAACTTAGGTTGAAATTCACAAAAACTCAAGCTGGAAGGAAACTAGGATGAAACAAATGGGGAAATATCATTACTGTTTCTCTCTATAAAGTAGCAATGCATTTCTAGTGCTTGTTTACCCCCTCGATAATACATGACTCAGAGATGCAAAAGGTAAGCAAGGTATTTTTAGTGCTTACCGATAATGTTGTTCCATCTCTCTCAAACATTGCAAATGCATTGTGTGCCCGCAAGGTAAGACAGTTATATCTTTCATTGTATCAAAAAGAAACTGCAAAAATGGAAGATGTCATCCCACGAACAATCAACCTTTTTCCCCAAACTTGCTTTGCAATGACACTTTTGTTTACCTCAAAGCAAATAGGGCAATTGTGGTGCATTGCTCTCTCCACACAACGATGTGCATCCCTCATTACTTTTGAATAGCAGCATCCTGTAGCAGCAATTTCAAATCCTCAATATACCAGTTTGATGACTGGATGAAATGGTAGAAGGCGAAAGAAAAAGAAAGAGACTGCATTTGATTTGTTTTACACTAAACATTATCTACTTTTACTTACCACATTTGTAGCAATGAAAGAAGTTCTCCTGACCTCCAGTTCTGCAAAGCAGTCACAGCAGAAGTAGAGAGATATGGTGAGAAATTATCGAACCATAGAGTAACTCTGATCAAGATGGTTCTGGTAGAGATTTAGGCTTCAGGATAAACTTGAAAATCTTACCTGCATATGCCACATTCATCACAGTGGTATTGGTTTTTAGAAACCTGGACGATGTAACAGTTCATCGCATCAGCAATCATTTAAAGATTTGCAGGTCAAGCCTTGTAAGATTACAAGTTAGCAAAGCACGAAAAAGACTTACATCATCGTCAAAGAATTTGCATTTGGCACAGAAATACTTCCCCATACAGACGCCGCAATTGATGCAATACTGTTGAACCTGCAAGGATACAAGACAAGATTATAATAACTGTGTGATTTAGTTTCGACTTTCGAGAATTACACATTATTTTAATCTCAATGTTTGGGAGATAAGACTCACATCTTGTTCCGTGTCACATATGGAGCAAATGACCTGAAATTGTCAAATCAAAGGATAAGTTTATAGAAATCGTACGAGAATTTTATTGGAGATTGAGATCAGTCGAGATAACAAGAGAAGATATTTGTTTTAAAGTAAAATACCAAACATTATCCACAGCCACTTTTAGTTATGAATATGATTAAGGATAAAACAAACTGATGTGGAGATACAAACAGCTGGTCCAGAACAGACCCTATCCATTCTGTTTTATCAGTGTGCTTGTTGTCTTGTACCTAAAGTTTATGGGTAATCTATAAGACCAAAGATCACAAAATCCACTTGCTTTTTCACACAAAAAGGGTGTAAAAGGAGAAAAAAAGAAGCATAAAAGGCAAGATTCAATTTGACAACTACATTTATCTAGTAGATTTCTAGAGCTATCCTTCCACATTGTCATCATGCAAAATATCAGACATATCTGTAAGGAAATAAGCCTATTTTCCAGGAAAAAGCCCTTAGAACAAAGGGAAAGGAATCAAAACTTATCTTTTTTGGATCTAAATTATTCCAGTGAATATCAGAAAATTGATAGACACTACACCAAAAACAAAAGACAAACCTTTTCAACTTCATGACGTGGAATATCATGTCGCTGAAGAGGATTAGATTCCTGGGAATTCTGTTCATAGATTTTGAAGAACACAAAAACCAGGATCAGCTAATCTAATATTAAGCCATATCAAAACATTTTTCTTAAGAAAAAGAAAGAAAAATACACCTAACCATACCTTAGCTTCATTATGGCAATGCCTGCAATCAAAGATCTCATTACAACATGGTGCTCTAATCTTACATCTCCTTCTATAATGCGAGCACCTACTTATATACACCAATGAAAGAATTATATCCCACAAATTATCAAACATCAATCCAACAAAAACTTAATGAAATCAAGGCAACACCAAAAGATCAATGGGAAAGCAAAGCAAATGAGACATACCCATAATTCCCTAATCCAATCTCCATCAAAGTAGCAATTTGATTTCCAAATTCAACGGATTCCAATTCATTTGTAGATAACTTTGTCTCACATCCACCTTCCATTTTCTTCAGTCTGAACCCCAAAACCAAAAGTTAATAAAAGAAGAGAAAACCCAACCGTGATCCAAAATCCAATGTCTGCTTCAAATCAAATACATAGCATAACTCAAACCATAATCTATTAGTTACAGAAAGAGGAGGAGAAAGAATTGGTATATATATGAGTGAATTTGAAACGAGCAGACTCAGCAACAGGGGGGAACGTGGCAAGTCAGACAATTAATCAGACAGCTAATGAGATATTATACTGCATTTAAGCATTTAATCATTAACCTGCTGTAATTAGAAACTGTCATTTTTATGGGAATTTTTCTTATTACCAACATACCCGATATTAACGCGCTTTAAAGATGTGATCTTATATCAGGATAACCCAGACTCAGAGAAGCTTTTGCTTTGAACTATTAAGCTGGCTCAGTTGATGAACAGAGTGAGTTGGGTTGGAGACTCCGAGTTCAGAAGAAGTTCCCATGGTTTTATAGATCACAACAAGGCACTGTGGCTGGCGGGAAAACAACGGTAAAAGGGGAAAGATAGCAAAATTACTACATAAGTACTTAACTTTTGGGGTTCTTAGCGTGTAGGGCTACTTTGGGGATGAAATATTTTTTATTGTAATGAAGGTTTTCCGTCTCAAGCGCCAATAGCAAATGGTTCAAGTCACGCGCTATTTCTACACGACAGTAGCTCTATTACGGAAATTTTATTTTCATAAAGCTCAAATGTTATGAGAAAAAAATTGTTAATGTATATAATTTTAATTTTAATAGTTAAAAACATAATCATTTTATTGATAATTTAAGTTGAAGTAAAAGGAATTTAGTATATAAAACATCCATAATCAACATAACTTTTCATAACTAAGTCCAATTACTTATTATATATTTAGAATATAATTATTAAAAAAATGTGTTCTTTGTCATTTAGAAGAATCAACCATCAATTTTGATTTCTTATTTTAACTTTATAAGTTGATAGAAAATAATAAATTTAATAATTTGTGTATATTTATTTTATTTATTTCGTATTTAACTATATAAAATATAAATAATTTTTATGTTACGATTGTGTTAATATATTAAATATGAAATGAATTTTTTTAATTTTTAATTTTATATTATTTTACTATATAAAATTATTATATATAAACTCATTAAGAGTTACATATTTCGCAAATTTATTGAAAAAAGGAAAATATGAAAATCACGCTCCATGGCATCGCGTTAAAGAACTCAGATCCGGACACCTGGTTTCTAAAATCTATTATGCCATCAGATTTTGAAAAAGAAAACAACTGGCTGTCTTCGAACCGGCGGTGTCGTTTTATGTTTTTATATCACTAAACCAACTACGCTGAACTCATGCACAGAGAATTGGATTAGGATCTGAGTGTTTTCTGACTAGGCTTGGGACCCACTAATAAAAAAAAAAATACACGCACACAAAAAAGAAAATATCTTCTTCATTTTCCTCCTGGCCCGACGGATAGCTCGTGGTCGGTGTTGTTCAGTCGAGGATTTTGTGGGTGGAGATATAAACGTGGCAGATAATGAGTGGTCAGAGATTGAGATCCATAGGCCGGTGGAATGAATGGAATTCTTGGTTTTGGGTTGGCCGCGCGGTTTTAAGACGAGCAGATAAAATGATTATTTAAATTTAATAAAAAATAAATTTATTTTTATTTTTTTATCTTTAATGATTAAATGATTGACACCGAATCATTTTGAGAGTCTGGCAGACAAACTCAGCCAAAAAGTGATGACCTGTGTTGCAGTTGGACCATATCAAAATAAATAAATAAATAAATGTGAAAATCTATAAGTTTTGTAATTTTAAATGGGATAGGTGACATGAAAAATATATATATATATAATAAAAACATTTATTTATAATTGATCTCTCAATATAAATTATTTTATACATGCGCTTTATGGTAGCCTTTGTACTTAAAATCTCTATCAAAATGTCATATGCATTTAGCAATCAAATTCAAAAAAAATATATATATATTTTATACGTATTTGATATTAAACTAATACAATATAAATACATTCAACGTTGATAAAAAAATGGGGCAGGAAGTGGGAAACGGAGATATCGTGAAAATTACAAATCATCATGGCTTATCTTTGAGAGATATTCATATTCATATCTCTCTTATCTGTACTTTAACTAGGATAGGCTAAGGTTCTCTTTATCTTGAAATACTAAAAGCACAGGAACTTTACAATAAAAATAGCCCAGCCCAAAACAACGAACCCAAACACAAAGAAACAAAATAACAATCACAGATGTTAATAGGGTAAACTTGTATGGTTGTACATATTTCGTATCCATTTTTATCTCAAATTATGTTTTATCATGTGAAATATGAAAATGCATCTTTTTTTTTTTTTTCATCAAATTCACGTATAATTTAATAAAACTTTAAGGCATATAATAATCTTCATATTTTTTATGCCATTTTTCACATGTTTTTTTTCATATTGTATCTAAAGTTATTAAATTTATCAATAAATAGGGAGGTTCAAAGTTCGATTAAAAATCGAATTAATCGATCATCTAATTGATTTTGATTAAATGGTTAGCCGATTTAAATTCGATCGGTTAACGAAAGAGATCTTAATGAAATTTTAGTTATTGATTAATTCAATTCAAAAATTAAAATTAACTATTTAATCAATTAAATAAAAATTAAAATAATTTAATATCGATACTTTAAATACTATCGTTTTACATTCTGTATATGTTTTTAATAATTTTAGTTACAAATTTATGTGATAGTCTTTGTAATTAATATAAATTTTAATTAATTACAAATTCAAATTTAAATAATTAGGATAAAAATAATTTCATAAAATTTTGAAATATAAATTAATTAATCTATTAATAAAATTTTATTTCAATTCAATTAATTTAAAAATACAAATTTCGATTTTAAAAATATAAATTTCGAACCGACAGTAGAAATACTTAATAAAACAATGGCCTGGACTTGTTCAAGTTTGGACTTCGCCAAGAATTTGATTAAACCCAAAGTTGTCCTCCTTACAAGCCCATTAAGAACAAATCTCTTTTACAGCCCAAATAAATCAGAAAGCAAGAAAGTTGAGGTTAGTTTTGTAATCTTACTTGGCCATCCAGATCCAGAGACGAAATTAGGGTAAAGAGCCGTCAAACCTCTCCACGCTTCCTATATATTCTATATAATCGACACCACCCCCATCGGCTTCCAACCTAGGGTTTTCTTACTTTCTGTCCTCGTTTTCCCTAAATCTTGCGTTTGAATAGCTTCGCTATCTGGTCAGTGCGGATTGGATCGGTTCCCTCTGACTCGTTCCCTTGAAGCGAAATCCATTGTGTTGCTTCATTCTCTTCTCTCCCTCAAATAGTTCTTTTTTTTGGGAGAATACTTGGGGCAACTATATTTTCAATTTCTTAAGAGAAAGGATTGATTTCGGGGAGTGTTCTGATGAGAACAGTGATGAGTTATAACAGACCTGTAATGACTTGCGAGTATGATCGCAGATCTTTACGAACATCTAAGGGACTGAGTTCTATTACGATGAACACTCCAATATTCATCCTTTTTTTTTTTTTCAAAAAATTCGTTGGAATCTTAACTTAATTTAATAATAAGAAAATAAATAAATTTGAGTTTTTGTGACTAAAAGTTTTTTGTATTTAATTAATTTTAATTATTATTATTATTATATATTAAAGTTACAGATTTAGCTTATTATGCCAGGAATTTTAGAGATTTCTGTAGAAAAAGATTCAAATATTTTCCATTAAAAAAAGAATTAAAGATGCTTAAATTGGGCCAAAAATATACCAACCGGGCCTGAGAGCATTTATTCTATTGGCTAAAATATTAAAAGAAGGAACTATTTCAATTTTATTAAACAAGTTTTTATTTATACTTAAAAAGACCTTTGCTCTTTAATTTATTCAAATAAATCTTTATATTAAATAAAAAATTATAAATGAATCAAATTTATAAAAATTTAATTTATTATAAGATTTTATTAAATTAAGGACTTATTTAAATATTCAAAATAAAATTTAAAAATTTATCTTTGCAAATTGACCCAAAAAAAAAAAAAAAAAAACCATTTGAAGGTTGCCCCTCATTTTTTGCATCAGCAAAACTTGTTAGTTTTAACCTGAATTCGTTCAACATAATTAACTAACTTTACACGGACTAATTCAAACCTAAAAATCCATCCATTTATTAATTGATTCAAAAAAAGCTTGAATAGAAACATATAATTGAAGTAGAAAGTTGAACTGAAATAGCAAGGAAAAAAATGATGAAGAAGAAGAAGCATCAATAGAAACGTTTTCAATTGTATTCCTGGGTGCATCCCATTACTTGACAAGGTCTGACGTTGTCAACAGCAGCAAAACATTCAGCGCCACAACGGTCGTAAATGGGAATGCGTCTTTGGTCTTAGGCAACGGTAACTTCGACGAAACAGCGGAGATCGGTGGATATGAGTGGGAGTGGGACCCGTGATTCTTCGTTGCTAAGAATTTTATTATTATGATGAAGAAAAAAACGAATGTTGAGATCACTGGAGGAGTCAACACAGATGCTCTTTAATCACACTGTAGTACAGCCATTACGTGTTTGACTTTTGTTTACTTCAATCATGGCAGATGGGGCACTCCCACCTCCCCCCCTCTCCTCGTTCCCATTGGACACCTACCCGTTTCAATTTGCCCTCTCCCTCTAATTTTTACACAACCACTCTTTTGCTCCATCCCTCTATTTTTTGTAAAATTTCTAATTTGCCCTTCTCTCTTTTGACACTTGATTTACTCACAAAAAGATATTATTACACCCTTAAATTTTATCAAATTCACAATTTTCATGTATATATTCAATATATGCATGCCATCAAATTAATACTTAATTGGCCTTCCAAAAGGAAGCAGAAGAAAAAAAATCAAACATTAAACATAATTTTAAAAAAATAATAATTGTTAAATTAAGTCTAAATTATTAGAGATTTATTATTTTATGTTAGGGATGGGAAAGATTTTAATCATAAAAATTTTAATGAAATTTGTTAGTATTTTCGTATATAAGCTTCATTATGAACAGGGAATAACAAGAAATGAAGTAATAGTATAGCAAAGTTAAAAAAAAAAATACCAACAATTGATTAGAAAAAGTAAAAGTAAATTTAATTTTTAAATATTTAGATAAAATTTGAGTTTTATAGTCGTCACTGTTGAGAAAATTTTTTAATATTTATTGTATTATAATTTTAACACAAGTAAAATATGAAATTTATTGTATTATATTTGTATCAATACAGTAAATACAAAACATTTTTCAATCTTTATCAAATTTTTATATAATTTGTATCAAAACCATAACTTAAATAAATTTTTTATCTTTTTTTATATTGCATCATTTTTATTTATACAATAGTTTATATTCACTCAACATTTAGTCAAAATCAAATTTTTTTATTTCCATTATTGTTTATTAAAAATAGAAAATAATTGTAAAATTAGTTGAAAAACATGTCATGAGTATTCCTAACCACCAAACAATTGGTAGATAAGTTTAGTTCTAGAATCTAAAACGGGGAAAATAATGTAAACAAAATCTCTAATTTTATACGCGCAATTATAGCAGGGGGCAACCTCGACTTTTCACAAAATAAAGGAGTGTCCAAAAGTCAAAGTCAGTGGTCAAAATCTCTAAACCATGACCACTCTCCGCCATAAACACGCCAAGCGAAAGCCCTCGGAAGCAAGCAACTGCCCCTCTTCCTATATTACCTCTCTGGACACGACGCAAAGGAAAAGCCTTAAAATGCTCCTCAAACAAGACAAATTCAAAACTCGAACGTTGTAAGAAAAAGAAAAAAGAACAGGCCAAACTGAAAACAAACGCGATGTCGTGTTCCGTTGCCGTATCTAACTCACCGGTGTTTTCTCCGTCGTCATCTCTTTTCTGTAACAAAACTTCGATCATCTCTCCTCCGCCCGAAGCTTTGAATTTAGCGTTGGCTCACCTCAAACCTTCGTCTTCTCCTGCTTCTCCGGCTCCTTCCTCACCTTCTTCGCCTTTCAGGCTTCGGCTTCAAAAACCTCCGTCTGGGTCTTTGTTATCCTCTTCTTCATCTGCTTCAACATCATCTTCGGGTTCGGGATCAACTGCAGGCCTGGGACCGGGATCAGTCTCGACGATATTGAAGAGGAAGAGGCCAGCGAAGCTGGATATACCGGTGGCGACGACGCCAATGTGTTTCGGAGTTCCAACGACTCCGTGTGAAGTGAGGAGAGAAGTGGAGAGAGAAGGAGATGGATATTCGGTTTACTGTAAAAGAGGGAGAAGAGAGGCTATGGAAGATAGGTTCTCAGCTTCTGTTAAACTCCAAGGAGATTCCAAACAGGTATTTTTACGGTTTTTAATGATTTTATTGATACCATGTTTTGCTTGATTGGTCGGAAATTCGTTTACTTTGCATAAAAACTTAGTGTTTGGCTGGATTTATTGGAATTATATAGGAAAAGGAGTTGTCTTTTCTGAGATGGAGAGGTTGGAAAATAGTTCCTTGAAAGGAAGAGGGAATAAATTTGTCATCTTTGTTAATTCTGTTCAATCATTGTTTATGTTCCATTAGTATAAGAAGATGTTGAAGATGGTGTAATTGAAATTGAAGTATGGGTTTGGCTTCGAAATATACATTTGATTTTCAATGAATTTTAAGTTGGTGGGACTCATGGTTTTGTATGATAATTGCAGGCATTTTTTGGTGTTTTTGATGGACATGGAGGTGCTAAAGCTGCAGAATTTGCAGCCAGCAAATTGGAGAAGAACATTTTCGATGAATTTGTTAGAAGAGGAGACAAAACTATGGTAAAGGAAGCTGTTAAAGAAGGTTATTTGAAGACAGATGCTGAGTTTCTTAAGGAAGATGCCACCGGTGGCACATGTTGTGTGACAGCTTTGATCCAAAATGGAAACCTTGTTGTATCGAATGCTGGTGATTGTCGTGCTGTTTTGAGCAGAGGTGGTGTCGCTGAAGCTCTCACCTCTGATCACCGACCATCAAGGGAGGATGAAAAGAATAGACTTGAGACTCTGGTAAGCTGTTTCTCAATAAACCAATTACCTTGCTTTGTTACATTTTTCGTTCATGGTGTGCTTTTCGAACAAACTTGATCTGAGCTGTGACTGATGTATTGTGTGAAATTTGTTTTTGCAGGGTGGCTATGTGGACTTATGCCGCGGTGTTTGGAGAATTCAGGGTTGTTTGGCTGTCTCCCGAGGGATCGGAGATCAGCACCTTAAACAGTGGGTAACAGCTGAGCCTGAGACAAAGATCATTCTAATCAAACCTGAATGCGAGTTCTTAATATTAGCATCTGATGGCTTATGGGATAAGGTAGGGTGTTAAACTTCTTTTTCTTCCAAGGTTCTCCATATCTTTATTATCCTTATAATAGATCATTGTTCGTATTAATCTAAATAGATTTTCTCTTCCTTCTTTTTCAGGTTAGTAATCAGGAAGCAGTTGACATTGCTCGTCCTTCATGTCTAGGCATCAACAAGACAAATCCATTATGTGCCTGTAAAAAGCTTGTCGACCTTTCTGTTTCACGAGGCTCATGTGATGATATTAGCGTGATGCTGGTTCAGCTAGGTCACTATAACTAACTCATAGGATTGACTCTGCCCGGTAGTTTCCTGATCGTTTTTATGCCGGGAGGATAAGACAGTATCTCAATATGAGAACTATTCATTTAGAGCTAGCTGGTGGCAGTAGAGGTGAAAGTTGGTTTATTTTGGTAGGGCAGCAGCAGCATTTAGTCTTTTTTTAACCATTCTTTGTGGGGATTTTATATAGCCACGGCTGGAGAAGAGATCACAGAGACTTGGTTGTAAACCTTGTTTATTATATATTTGACATTCCTTGACATTAGGGTTGTAAATCGAGATATTCTTTACAGAAGCGATTTTCTAACAATTCTTTTCAATGGTACCGATTCAGTTTTTATACATTCTTCTTAACTGCCTTGTAGATTATCTTGCAGATTTAATCAACTATTTCTATGATATTCAAAGGCAGTTTTATGAAGTAGTAAAAACTTCGTGATTGAATTTATTGCATATCATTCTAGTTAATTAGTTCTTGCAAAACATGATTCCGTATGTATTCCTCCACTTGAGCATTTCGAATCATAGACAATGTATAACCATCATTTCTAGCCACTCTAATTTCAGATCTTTCTGATATTTGCATACCTTACATTATGTTCATGTACGCCGTGGGAATATCTGCAGACTGGGGTTTGAGAATCTTCACTCTTATTTCAAAGAGTTTCTGGAACTGTCAAGGCTCAATTCTTGGTTGGATTATAACTTTAAAAAGTAATTTATACTCTTTTCTCGTTCTGATATTTGCAGAACATTTTGCAGCCTACCGTTGTGCTCACGATCATGGTTGCTTGAAATTGACACCATTGTTAACCTGAACACAAGGTGTGAATTGAATTTATTGAATTTTTGGTGAGCTCAAGATAATGGTCGTAGTTGACCACTTAGACAGTGTCAACCATCTTCTTACTTTGCTAGAACACCCGAAAGCTTAGGATGCCACAAAAACCTGTACACATTGACCAAATCTTCATCACAAGAACAAGAGAAAATCACCCTGATTCCAGAAAGAATGCAATTATTTCTTCCCCCACTTGAGTCAGTTGGCATTTGATCAGCTGTCTAATTAGGACCCCTTCTTCCTTTCACTAAATTTGATCATGACATCGACCAAATGTCCGATTGCTTTTGTTGTGTTTTTGTATTCTACATCACATAAAGAAGTACCGCAGTCTTTCGTGGAAAGTGCAACTTGGGTTTGTTGGCTTGCATCTTGTACTCATGTTCCAAGTGTTCGAACTTATCCATGTCTGCCTAGCGAAAACACGTCCAGCGCATATCACTACGGGTATAATTAAATTAAGTCGAGCTAATTTTTATTTGATTTGAGTTCGATTAGATTAAAAAATTTAAAATTTAAAATTCAATTTAAACTTAATTAAGTTTAATTTTTTAAATACGAGTTTATCTAGACAAAAATAATCGAGTTTTTTGAACTCGATTCCATAAATTTAAACTCGATTAAATAGGTTCAATTGTTCATATATAATAAAAATATAAGTAAATTAATAATAAAATTTAAAAATATATATTAAAAATAACTTGATTATCGTCTGAATATATATTAATATACTCGAAATTGGTTAATTCATTACTCAAGTAGTTAAAATATGAGTTAAATTTAAAATTAAACGAATCAAATATAAAAAATCATCAAATCAAATTCAAATACTTAGTAAATAATTTAAATCATTTACATCATTATATATTACAAGTTCTTCATCTCTTCTCAAGATAAAGCAATTTTGAAGATGAAAGAACATCAGAATCCTTTAGAATTGCTTTGACTTTGATACATTCGCAAGCTAAAACAAGCTCACAAGAAAAACAGTGAGCAGCATAAATTAACCGAACTTCTCCAACCAAACTCTCCAATCCATAACTTAATTTAAAGAAAGTAATTAGTTTGGGCTGAAAGCATATGAACAGAACGAAATATCTAATCTAATGATGTGATTCTGTAACAACTGGCGACTTGATTTGGTTTTGGTCGTGCATGAATCTCAAGAAAAAGAGGCATCAAATTGGGGTGAATGAGGTTTGCATGTCAACCGCACAAAATGGAAAGGGTTTGTTTTTCATGCAGGTTAGACTCTCGACCAGCCGATTGATGTTTTGCTTCTTTGTCTTGCTGTCTTACGACATATATTGGCAGCCTTGGAACAAACCTCGCTGGTTTTCTGCCGTGCTAACGAACATGGTCCGCTGTTTTTTTCGGAAGTAATGCTACACATGCAAACTCCAGGATTTTATCAATTGAATTTGAAATTAGGTTCAAACTATAGTAATGTCTCATTAGATTACTGATTCTCAAGAGATTTTGTTCGGATTCAACTTCTTATGTTTAGTTAATAGCATGGATTTTCAAATAAACTTTTGGCTCATGCTAATGATAAGTAAAATAAATAATTTATGAATATATTTTGTGTTAATATTGTATTAAATCATGTTCATAGTATAAAATATAATATATTTTTTAAAATTTTAATTTTTATCATTTTCGTGTTTTTTTTTCATATGATTTTTGTGTTGTATTATTATATTTTATCTACCATTATTAAATTTAAACAAATGATAAATATATTATTATATTTCATATTATTGTACGAAAATTCAATCTAATCTTAAATTAATTAATTAGATTCATTCAATTATATATTAATTTTTTTTCACAAAGCTAAGGAAAGAATTGGCAGGCTTTGCAGTATTCTAATTCACTTCTTCCGATTGGTAAAAGCCAAAAGCACTATTGGATTAGTAAACTAGGAAAGCAAGTTTGGAGTTTTGGGAAGTTTGGATAAGTATCACGTGCGCTAAATAATCGATAGACATGAATAGCATCATAAGCTTAGGAAGATTTGTGAGATTAACTTACCATTCTCCGAGACAATTTCCTTTAACTACAAGATATGGATATGGATTCAATGAACAAAATCTTTTTTTTTTTACCTGATGTGAACCATATATTCACTTTGACATCGTCTCTCATTCATTAATTAGCATTTAAGAAAAGAGATTTCCAATGTAAACACGACTACATCCGAATCTTGTCACTTGACAATTTTTTCGCTGAGGAAATAAACTAATAATCAAAGACAATATAATAATATGATAAAAATATAAATTAAAATTAATATTTAATGTATTAAAATAGATTAAAATATCATATTTTTATATTTTATACGTGGTTTATATTAAATAAATAAAAAAACAAATCCAATATTAATCTTTATAAAACCAAGTGACTTTTAAAAGGAAGGATTGGTTCAAATGACCAAACACAGTTGGAAAATGTTCTTTGCTTTCTCTTTTTAAAGCATTAGACGGATAAATTGTGGGATCCCGCTTCATCCAATCCCATAGTTTTTGCCTACTCAATTTTACTTGGACAACAATTTCTCTCATTTCCTTTTCCTTTTCCCTCTTGAGTAAGGAAATTGTTCTAGCTTATCCAAGTTACAACCTGATTGCAATGGAATATCGCTGCGCTGCCCTCTTTACGTGGTGACTTATGACAGATAAAACTGTTAATCAACAAGCATAGGGGAAACATGGCATATCCTCAGGCCCACTGACTTGACAATTCATTCAAAGAAACAACACCCCTGAATCCTGATGAAAATCTAGTCTGAAAGGCAATACCAAAACGAGCCGTGTCGTAAGACTATACGTATTTGCTATTCTGACCATTATTGCCTACTCAATTTACCTGATTCTAGGCAATACAAATACTAGAAATTTATTGGCAAGGACCCAGAGGGTATCTTTTAATTCGGCCGTAAAATCATATCCTATCATACTTGACCCTTAATTAGTCCATTAGCTATGGTCCAAAAACTTTCATCTAGTTTTGAGTTTGATAGTATGATATTATTAGATAACATGAATTTGGAGTTGAGACCCTTTTAACAACGCAATTCTAACCATTATTGCCTTCTTAAATGGCCCGATTCTAGTCAATATTAGAACAAATACTTGAAATTTATTGACAAGGTCTCAAAGGGTATCTTTTGTTTTGGTCAAAAAATCTTATCCTATCCCACTTGACCCTTTATTAGTCCAATAGCTATGGTTCAGAAACCCTCGAGCCGGATAATTGATAATAGGAAAAGTGATTGTGAATATTAAAATTTAAATTTTAAACTCATTAAATGTTATAAATTCGGATTGGGATGTCTTCAACAATGCCCCAATTTGGTTTCTTGTCAAATATTGGTACTCTTTGAGTACATGGAAGGGTGTCCAAAAACAACTCATCTTTCAAAAGATTCTAATGGATATTGCCTTGAGAGGTAGAGTTGTCAAAAGCTTATATTTAATGGAGGCTGGTGGAGCACGTCAACAGACTTCTACTCGAAACTCTCACTGCAAACGCCAGACACAAGCATCGTGGGGGAGATTGAGACTGCTGGCTTGGGGATCTCTTCCCCCTTTCTCTCTCTTAACCAACAGCCTCAAGTTCTTTGTTGTTGCAACGTGCACCTACCATTTTCTGCCATGTAAGCTGTGTCTGGGCCCCACATTTATTGGGTTTCAAACAACAGTCTCAACGCGAAACTGATCTGTCCCCCTGGCCCACCTAGTGGACTGGCCTTTCGGCCACCAACTTGGCACCTCTAAATATTTTATTCCTTCTGATCCCCTACTTCACAATCACGTGTAACTTCATCCCTCAGCTTCAATATATATACATATAAATATATATATATATATATACATATAAATATATATATATATATATATATTTTGGCTTAACAGCTCATTTCTTAGGTGGAGAACGGAGATCATCACTGTCAGTATGGAAGGAAACAAATCAAACGGACAGAAATGTTTGGGACACGTTTTCGGAGTGGGTTTGGATAGATCTAACTATTTGTCTATGTAGTCTGTTATAATTATATATCAAAATTTATATTAAAACATCAAACATAAATATTTTTAAAATTTTACTTAATTTATATATGTTTTTAGCTAATTTTAACACTATTATTATTATTATTATTATTATTATTATTATTATTATCCTGTCCCTTTTTTTTTATTTCAAGTCTAAAATTGAGAATGTTTTATTGCTCACCAAAAATTTTGCTTTATGGTTCAAGTTATTACCATGACAACCACATGTTAAAAAAAAACTACACCCCTGAACAACCAATAAGTGGCCAGAACAAATCTTGCAAGTAAGAAAGCCATGATCTCCAATCCAATCAACGGCCTAGAACAATTCCACATGGCCTAGTCCCTCGGATAAGGACAAACCCAGGAATCATCCTCCACTCTTCCCTCTATCCCTTGTACGTCAAACACGCACAAGTCCGGTTTCTTAACCCTCTCCCCACACCCCCCCCCCCAAAAAAAAAAAAAAAACCCGTGACATAATCAAACCGTTTTTGGGATTATCCATTTATAAATTCCACGTAAATATTTAGCATACACGTATTTAAACACCCCTTCGGGCCCTCAGAAAGCACACGCCAAAAAGAACAGAAGTTATATAACGGAAAGAGAAAGAAGAAGAAGAGATATTGAGTTCCAGAGATGGAGAAACAGAGCAACACCCAGAAGATTTCTTGGACTAGAGGGAAGTGTTTGGGCAAAGGCTCTTTTGGTACTGTGAGCTTGGGTATCAATGAACCAGATGGCGCCGTTTTCGCTGTTAAGTCTGTTGATTTAGCAACGTGTCTTCCTAACCAGTTGGAGGCTTTGGAGAATGAAATCAGGATCCTCCGTTCGCTTTCCTCTCCTTATGTCGTTGAGTATCTCGGCGACGATGTTACCAGGTATGAATCCTCGTCGACGTCTTACCGGAATCTTCACATGGAGTACTTGCAAGGTGGCACCGTGGCTGATGTGCCGATTGTTAAACGCCGGTTGCGTGAGGTGGACGAGAGGATTTTGCGGTGGCATACGAGGTGCTTAGTTACAGCTTTGAGGTACGTGCACGGTGAAGGCATTGTCCACTGTGATGTGAAAGGAAAAAATGCTTTGGTGGGCCCTGATTTTACCTCCGTAAAGCTCGCGGATTTCGGCTCAGCGATTGAGATTAAAAAGGAAAGCGCGGGTGATAGGAGTATGTCCCTAATCACCCCACGTGGAAGCCCTCTCTGGATGGCTCCGGAGGTGATTCGCGGTGAGTATCAAGGACCGGAGAGTGATGTTTGGTCCTTAGGCTGCACCGTCATCGAGATGGTCACCGGGAAGCCAGCTTGGGAGGATCAAGGTTTCAACTCGCTGAGCCGAATTGCTATCTCGGAGGACTTGCCGGAGTTACCTACTCAGTTATCTGAACTTGGTAAGGATTTCGTGGAGAAGTGTTTGAGAAGGGATCGGAATCAAAGGTGGAGCTGCGATCAACTACTGCAGCACCCATTTTTAGCGTCGGCTTCACCGCCAAATATGATCGGGGAATCATCTCCACGTTGCGTGCTCGATTTCGTCAGCTCGGATTTCGAAGAGGACGAAGATACGGAGACTTTCGAAGCTTCGGCGAGGGAAAGAATTGGTAAATTAGCGACGGAAGGCGGGGTAATTTGGGAATCGGATGGATGGGTGGCGGTAAGGAGTTACGCTCGTGAATCAGGTGTGAACTGTGAGGAAGGAATAAGCATGGAAAATCCGGAGTTGACGAGGACGGAAACGGAGGGGACAAGTTCAGTATATTCGGGCTCGATGTTGATCAGGCAAGGAATTGAAAGGACAGATTTGGAATTTTCAGATTGCTCTTGTAGTATCAGTAACTCAGTTGAGTGGCAGTGTTGTAACTCGGAGGATGTGAGAGGGTTAAAATCGTCAAGTGGTGGCCTACGGTGCCAGTGCTTGGCTGGTTCGAGCTGTCGGTATGGGTCAAAAAAGGTGGAGTTAGCGGCGGAGAAGGGAGGGTTTAGATTCTGCGGATTATGTAATTTATTACAACCATTTTTGAGTAATTTAAGAATATTCAGATATATTTTATTGGTGCTCTTATTATTCTTTGCCTTTGGTTCTCAGCCTCAATTTTGTTTTCATGCGATTCCGACCGTATCCTTTTTAAGTTCAGAGTAATTCTAATCTTTCCATGCTAATACAAAAATTTATACTATACTCTTATACACAAAAATTATTAAAAAATTATACAAATTAAAATTTTAATAAAAATTATATATAAATTAAATAAAATTTTAAAAAATATTTTATAATTAATATATAGATATAAATTATGATATAATAATTTTTATGTCTTATTTATATTTGACTTGAAATATATGGTACAAATAATTAATAGACAAATCTGATTGTCACATAGGCCACTAATGTTTGTGATGGCACCCAACTTTTGAACAACTTAAAAGGTGTGGATAACTGATTATTCAAGTTGGCCTAATGGGATGGACAAAAAGTATGGCTAGAAATTTTCCTTTCACTTTCATTACAACTTTAGTACCCATTATTATATGTTTGGGGAATCAATTTCATTGTAATCTTTCGTCATTCAAACAGTGCTGGGTGTTAAGCTAAAGAAAATTACTATTATGATTCCATATTTGTTCAAAAGACATGGTAATTTTAGAATAAATAGAATAAAATAATATGAAAACAACATAAATAAAATGTAAAAGTGAAAAAATTTATATAATAATTTTTATATTTTATATGGTACAAATATAATTTCAAAGATAACACTATATATATATATATATATATGTATAAACACACACGCACGCGCGCGTAAATAGAGTTGTGAGACTCAAATGAAGGAAGTTGAGCATATTTAGGATTGTGAGACTAAAATGATGTTTTGCACCAAAAGGGGCATTAAGATACTCCGCCTCCTGTCCCCAAGTGTTAGCCATCATCAGGGTGTTGTTTCATTGACGGCTTCTTCGGTCATTGAGAAGGCACGCAAAAGATTGGATCAGTTCAACGCACAAGTTGCTTTGTGGGCTAATCATTCTATTCATCAAGTGCACGAACTCCTCTAATTTAAGTTCACATTGCAGTTTACATATTCTTATGCTTTAAGATATGTTTGGTTGACAGGAAACAGTTGTAACAACAGATCAAGAAAGAAAACCAAAGAAAAAACCATTGATGATTTGATTCCCCGGTCTTTCCAGGTTCAATGCCAGCTACCAGGTCTGGAAGTTTGGATGCTTCCGCTCAAAACATCCTGTCTCTTCATTGTCTCTCCTAGAAGATTATGCTTTGTCAACAAACGATATGGAAATTGTCAAATACGAAATGCCAACTAATCAATCGTTCACCCTCATTATGGTACGATGTTAGATTCCTTCATGGGTTTGGATTCTCGTTGGCATTTGAAGCTTCCCACGAACTTGCTTTGTTTTCTTACATGGATGAATTTTAAAATATAGTATAATTTTTTTGGCGGCCGCGTGGTCTGGTTTTGGAAGGTTCAATGTGCTACATAAAAATAGAGTATAATCTAAAGTAAAGGTATGGGTACATTTTCTTTCCACGCGGAAGGGAATGTGATAGTGTCTTAACATATATACGAAGGTTCGAAAAGAAAAAGGTTTACTAAGATTTGGAATTTTTTTTTTTTTTGTTAGTGGTTTTAAGTTGACAACACAAAATTCATTGGAGGCTCGATTGATGAATTAGGTGGCGACGAAATTCGTTAGAAGTAATATAAGGATTAATTTAGATGGATAATATGATTGATTTCGGTAAAATTAAAATAAATAAATGATAATTAAAAATATATATGTTTTTAAATGAAATAATAAAAATATTTTAAAAAAAAAGTAAAAAGATAATTTCTCTATTCACTCTATTTTGTTTTACATGCACAATCACATTACACCGAACATCCAAACTCGACATAAATATTTTATTTATAACATCTTATCTTAAATGTAATATAAATGTAAGTCGAGAACGTAGTATATTGAGAGCAATTGTCTTTTTAAAATGATTTTAGAGATGAATTTTGAAGATACATCGCGTGCAAACTTGATCAATCATAAAATTTGACACTCGAGTGAAAAAAATTAGTTAAAACTTAAATAAGTTTAATTATACAAGTAATTCAAAGGAAAATTGAGACTCTTGTATTAAGTTATTCTTGAGTTTGAACATTAACTGATTTGAATTCAGTTTAATTGTAGAGGTAAATAATTTAAGCCCCTGAGTTATAACTGATCTTGATACAAAAACTATAAAAATAAGCTTTAAAATGTTAAGGGTTAGTGAAATTTTTTAACTTTATAAACTGAATTAAAATATATTGTCACACTTTTATTTTTTTAAGTAGCTTTTTAATAAATTTTAAAAATACATATCTTCCTGTCAACGAGATTTAAAATTTCCGATCTCTAAAAAATAAAAAAATCAAAAAAATAAACCTAAAATAATGTAGTCAGGCCTAATTCTTTGAATCCACTAAATATTGGGCCTGTGCATCTCTTTTAGATGAGACTAATTTTAGAGAGGAAGCTCTACTATTGTCCTTCGGGCTTGGCGAGAAATCTAGGCATGTTGGGTTTAACAAATAGCCCAATCTAAGTTCACACGAGTACTGGTCTACCTGGGTCTAGCGGTTGTTTTCTAAAGCCCAAATTCCAATAACCAACATCAACGGCATTCCATGTTGTACTTCCAGGTACAAGCCTCGAGAGCACGTCGTCGACGGAAGACAAAGACTCCATTTCTTCTCCCATTTTAGATCTGTTCTCTTCTTTTCTCGTGATTTCGTCTCTCAGTTTTCGTCCACTGGTCGGGTTTCAAACCTCGAAACGCTAGCCGCGGCCATGGCTGCTGCCAACGCTCCCATCACAATGAAAGAAACGTTCACGGTAAACACCGTAGTCAATCTTTTCCACTCACTCTCTTTCAATTCCTTCTTTGATTTGCTATTTTTTTTTTTCATTTTTCATTTTCCACATCTTAGACTTATTTAACTTTTTGCTTTACTTACTTCTTTGCAGTTGCCGAGCATCGGCATAAATCCGCAGTTCATAAACTTCACTCATGTGACTATGGAGTCGGATAAGTATATATGCGTTAGGGAAACGGCGCCACAAAATAGCGTTGTTATAATTGACATGAGCATGCCTATGCAGCCTCTGAGGCGGCCGATCACTGCCGATTCCGCTTTGATGAATCCGAACACTAGAATTCTCGCTTTGAAAGGTACATTAAATAAGCCTCTTGATTAGTGATGGCTTGTGTTTCTTTATTGAATCTCTCTAGCAAATTTTCGCTAATTCTCTTTATTAGTGGTTGAATTTTTTTTCAATAGCTAATTAGTTGCGCCGTTACAATGTGAAGCTCAACTTCCGGGAACAACTCAGGATCATTTGCAGATATTTAACATTGAAATGAAAGCGAAAGTGAAATCGTATCAGATGCCTGAGCAGGTTATTGTTTTTATATATGTAACCTTAAAATTTTTTTGGTAGGCTTTTGATTTTATTTCATTGCGTTGCTGTTTTACGCTGTAAATAGGTTGTTTTTTGGAAGTGGATTTCCCCACAGAAGCTAGCTCTGATCACACAAACTGCAGCATATCATTGGTCAATTGAAGGCGAGTTATCTTTGTAATTTTCTTTTTGCTAAATATGCATTTTGTCTTCAAGTTAGTATTGTATTTATCGTTTAGTTCTGTAATTAACTTGTGATATTCTTCTCTTTCTTCTATTGTGTCTCACATACAGGTGAATCTGAGCCTGTCAAGATGTTTGAGCGGACAGCTAATCTGGCAAATAATCAAATCATTAACTATAAATGTGATTCCAATGAAAAGTGGTTAGTCTTGATCGGAATTGCCCCTGGTTCGCCTGAGGTACGCGATTTGCATGGCTTTCTTATTCTCTTTATCTATTATGAAATTTAGTCTTATTGATTGGATTTGAGTTCTTTTATTTTCTTAAAAAGTGTACTAGCTACTAAAATGTAATGTAGTTTAGTGCCCGCCTCAGTTTTCTTATTTGATAGTCATTAAGCCAGCTGATTTTTCCTTGTTTTTGTATTACATATTTTTTAGTGGTGAATGTAGCAAAAATTGATTCACTTTACATGCAGCATCTTTTTTATGGATAATAAGATAATTTTTCATGCCAAGAATATGATGTGTTATTTTTGATAATTGATTTTTTTTTTTTTTTAATTTCCATTCTTGCTGCAGAGGCCGCAATTGGTCAAAGGGAATATGCAGCTTTTCGCTGTGGATCAACAGCGTAGTCAAGCTCTTGAAGCTCATTCTGCATCATTTGCCACATTTAAAGTGTGGTTCTGCCCAAAAATATATTTTCTCTTTCATTTTCTTTACTATAATTCTATATTCTTTTAAAATTTTTATTTTTAAACAGGTACCTGGGAATGAAAGCCCTTCCACTCTTATTTCTTTTGCAACAAAGTCATTCAATGCTGGACAAATAACATCTAAATTACATGTTATCGAACTTGGTGCTCAGCCAGGTCACACTTTTTTCCTACTGGCATCTTCTTTACTGTATAACCAGCACATGCACATGTAGAATTTATTGCTTAGCTCCTTTCGGTTATTGCTTGGTTAGATGCATGTGTGTCAAACTATGGTATTATGTTATTCCATGATGCTTTTGTTGAACTATTTGGTAATTGATCTTGGAACTTTCATCAGGCAAACCTTCATTCACAAAGAAACAAGCAGATTTGTTCTTTCCTCCAGATTTTGCCGATGACTTTCCTGTGTCAATGCAGGTTTGGTTTTGAGCTTCTTCTTCTTCTTCTTCTTTCTTTTTTTTGGTTACAGGTTTTGAGCTTCTATCGACCATTCTATTATATACAGCTTAATTGATTAGTCTATTATATACTTCAGTTATTTCTCTAAACTGAGGGGGGCTAATTGGTTTTTCTGGCAGATATCTCAAAAGTATGGTCTAATATATGTGATCACAAAGCAAGGACTTCTTTTTGTGTATGACCTGGAGACAGCTACTGCAGTTTACCGGAATCGGATCAGTCCAGATCCTATATTCCTGACAACAGAGGCTTCATCTGTTGGTGGCTTTTATGCAATAAACAGGCGAGGCCAGGTTTTGCTTTCAACTGTCAATGAAGCTACAATTATACCTTTTATTAGTGGTCAGGTATGAGAATCACATATTTGTAGCTATGAAAATGTTTTTCTTTATGGTTACTGCAAACTGTTGTGTAGTTACTAGTTTGTATTAAATTGTTGTTTGGGGGTTTTGCAGTTGAACAATCTAGAACTTGCTGTAAATCTTGCCAAAAGGGGGAATCTTCCTGGTGCAGAAAACCTGGTAACTGAACATTGGCTCTTTCTTTTCATTCACATTCAGTAATTCTGATTATGAGGTGCTCGACACTGATTTTCCCCAGCACAAATGCTTATCTTTGAGATCTTTTTTCATGTGTCAACCTGCAATCCAGCACATCAGATAACTAAATTAACTTCTGGTTGCTTTTAAAAGGAAAATTTTGAACTTGAATATAGTTCATTAGTATCTTTTCAAGTCTACATTAAGTTACCTTGGTTTTTTGATGATATGTCCTTGATTTTGTGTGATTCTCAGCCAAATCATTAACAACAGATTTCTTTCTACCTATTTGTGCATACCATTTATCTTTACCATCTATTGAAGATTTTGACCATCTTTGTGCTCAGGTGGTCCAGCGGTTCCAAGAACTATTTTCACAGACAAAGTACAAAGAGGCTGCAGAACTTGCTGCTGAATCACCTCAGGGAATTCTCCGTACTCCAGACACTATTGCCAAATTTCAGGTATGTATGCATGGATGAATGTAGGAAAGTTTTGCACTTTGTTGCTGCTGTTCCGTTTTCCTTGGTATTAGTTTTTTGTTCTTCCAATTGAGCAAATCCTTGGCAGTTTCCATTTCAATCTTCATGCAGAGTTCTCCTTCCAAAAGTTCAGAAATTATTTCTGTTCTTATTTGAAAGCTTGGATGGTGAAGGTCCTGTTGTGCTTATATTGTTCACATGTTGCAGAGTGTTCCTGTTCAAGCTGGACAAGCTCCTCCATTATTGCAGTATTTTGGAACCTTGTTGACTAGAGGAAAGCTCAATGCTTTTGAGTCATTGGAATTATCTCGCCTGGTCGTAAACCAGAATAAAAAGAATCTTTTAGAGAATTGGTTGGCAGAGGACAAGCTTGAGTGCAGTGAGGAGCTTGGAGATCTTGTGAAGGTTATAATTTAAAGCTCATGGATCTTGTTCCGATGTTTTGATTCCTCCATTGGTCTATAAGATATATTTCTTCCTAGTATTATGTTATTGTAGGATACCACATTGAGAGGTCAGGAAGTTAAAACTTTTTGGGGATTTTTATGACATTAACTAGACTGGTGTTGGGTCACTGTGCATGAGCACATTGATGGGAAATGGCTATTTAAGTCTTTTGGTTCCATATACTGAGGTGTCTATTTCTTTTCTTTTCCATAGACAGTAGATAATGATCTTGCACTTAAGATATACATCAAAGCAAGGGCAACTCCTAAAGTTGTTGCGGCTTTTGCTGAGAGGAGGGAATTTGACAAGATTCTAATTTATTCAAAGCAGGTATGTGCTTTTCAGTTCTGCAATCAATTATCATAAAGTAAAAGCTTCTGCCATTACTAATTAGTGTCACCGACATCAATGCAGGTTGGATACACCCCCGACTATTTATTCCTTCTGCAAACAATTTTGAGGACAGATCCACAGGTATGCCAATTCGTTTGAATTTATACTTTTTGGCAGTGGTGTGTTATCTGCTTCTATGTTTCAGGTCTTCCTATGTGGTTGACCTTTTCTAGTGTTAGAAACTGTCTTAACTTTGCTGCTTGCATAACCTTTTTCAATGCCAGGGTGCTGTTAATTTTGCTTTGATGATGTCCCAAATGGAGGGTGGTTGTCCCGTTGATTATAACACAATAACAGATCTATTCCTTCAGGTTTGCTCGGTCTTGCTTTACTTTTTGAGTGTGTATATGCAAATGTTTAAAGCAAACACAATCATGAAAATAATTCAGGCTTTAAAACTAGAGTGACAGTCTTCACCTTTTCAGCATCTTTAAAATTTCTTAGAAGGAAAAAATAAAAGATATACCTTTAAATTTCAGAGGAACTTGATCCGTGAGGCAACTGCTTTTTTGTTGGATGTGCTAAAGCCAAATTTACCAGAACATGGACACCTTCAAACAAAGGTGAGCTCTCTCTCTCTCTCTCTCTCTCTCTCAATTTTTATTACCATCTTTGATTTCCTTACCGTATCAGTTTCACAATGTACTCTATTCAGGTTTTGGAAATCAACCTAGTGACCTTTCCAAATGTTGCTGATGCAATATTAGCAAATGGTATGTTTAGTCATTATGATCGTCCACGTATTGGCCAACTCTCTGAAAAAGCTGGTCTGTACATACGAGCCCTGCAGGTAAAATGCCTTCACAATCATTTGCCTAATATATTGTTAAGATGGTTGATCAATTTCTTGGACTATAAAGAAAATTATTTTTCTGTGCAGCATTATACAGAGTTGCCTGATATCAAACGTGTCATTGTGAATACACATGCCATCGAGCCACAGGTTTTAATGCTAAAATGCTCAATTTATTTTTCTTATGTAAATTTCTATTTTAGTAATTCTTTGACATGATACTTTTCAGGCCCTTGTTGAGTTCTTTGGAACCCTTTCCAAAGAATGGGCTCTTGAATGTATGAAAGATCTTCTAATGGTTAATCTTAGGGGAAATCTTCAGATTATTGTACAGGTAAAGCTTCGGTTCATTACTGCAGTCATTAGTAATTTTGTTTCTTGGATTATGTTTATGGATACATTGTTCTGCAGACTGCAAAGGAATACTGTGAGCAGCTGGGAGTTGATGCGTGTATAGAACTCTTTGAGCAGTTCAAGTCCTACGAAGGATTATACTTTTTCTTGGGTTCATACTTGAGCTCCAGGTTCCTCTTTTTCCTCTTAAATATACGTAAAAAAGAAAATATGATTTTAGCATCATACATCTGCTTTGTATTAAGTTTCTATTTCTTTTCTTCCTTTGGCATAGTGAGGATCCTGATATCCACTTCAAATATATTGAAGCAGCGGCAAAAACTGGACAAATAAAGGAAGTAGAACGTGTGACTCGGGAATCAAATTTTTATGATGCTGAAAAGACCAAGAACTTTCTAATGGAAGCCAAGCTTCCAGATGCTCGGCCTTTGATTAATGTTTGTGATCGTTTTGGTTTTGTTCCGGATCTCACTCATTATCTATATACAAACAGCATGCTCCGATATATTGAGGGTTATGTTCAAAAGGTGCAGTTCATTTTGGTATCAAAAGCTTTAGCAAAATGAAGATGGCTGTTCATCCTCCTAGCTAGGTTAAATTAAGTGGAAATATCATCTTATAGTTTTCCATTTCTTGCATTATAGGTAAATCCAGGAAATGCTCCCTTAGTTGTTGGGCAGCTGTTAGATGATGAATGCCCTGAGGATTTCATCAAGGGTCTTATTCTTTCAGTTCGTTCTCTTCTTCCAGTTGAGCCCCTTGTGGATGAATGTGAAAAGAGGTGTGTTGCTGTAGTGTGGTCCATTTCATCTTTTTTCTTTCTCTTGCTTATTCTCGGCTTTTTGTTTGCAGGAATCGTCTCCGATTGTTGACTCAGTTCTTAGAGCATCTAGTGAGTGAGGGCAGTCAAGATGTGCATGTTCATAATGCTTTGGGTAAAATTATCATAGACAGCAATAACAATCCGGAGCATTTTCTCACTACGAACCCATATTATGATTCACGTGTTGTGGGTAAATATTGTGAAAAACGAGATCCAACACTCGCTGTTGTTGCTTACCGTAGAGGACAGTGTGATGATGAACTGATCAATGTCACAAACAAGAACTCCTTATTTAAGTTGCAAGCTAGGTATGGACACTGTCATTCTTAATTAACATTTAGTCATGGTTCCTGTTACTTTTATTTCGTATATCAGCTTTAATGACCTAATACTTTTCTTTCAGATATGTGGTGGAAAGGATGGATGAAGACCTTTGGGAGAAAGTTCTTAATCCTGATAATGAGTACAGACGGCAACTTATTGATCAGGTTGTGTCTACTGCTTTGCCTGAAAGCAAGAGTCCTGAGCAAGTTTCAGCGGCAGTAAAAGCTTTTATGACTGCTGATCTCCCACATGAACTGATTGAGCTTCTTGAAAAGATAGTGCTGCAAAATTCTGCCTTTAGTGGGAACTTCAATTTGCAGAATCTGCTGATATTGACAGCTATCAAGGCTGATCCATCAAGAGTTATGGATTACATTAATAGATTGGACAACTTTGATGGACCTGCAGTTGGGGAGGTAGCTGTAGAAGCTCAGTTGTATGAAGAAGCATTTGCCATTTTCAAGAAGTTTAATTTGAATGTTCAGGCTGTAAATGTTCTGTTGGATAACCTCAATAGCATTGATCGAGCGGTGGAGTTTGCATTCCGTGTTGAAGAAGATGCTGTCTGGAGTCAAGTGGCTAAGGCACAACTTCGTGTAGGGGATGTAAGTGAAGCGATTGAGTCATTTATTCGTGCTGATGATGCTACTCAGTTCTTAGATGTCATAAAGGCTGCTGAGGATGCAGATGTATACCACGACTTGGTAAGGTACCTACTAATGGTTCGGCAGAAAACCAAGGAACCGAAAGTGGACAGTGAACTTATCTATTCTTATGCCAAGATTGATCGGCTGGGTGAGATAGAAGAGTTCATTCTCATGCCAAATGTTGCTAATCTGCAAAATGTGGGGGACCGCTTGTATGATGAAGCCCTTTATGAGGCAGCAAAAATCATATTTGCATTTATTTCTAACTGGGCTAAGCTGGCTATCACACTTGTAAAGCTACAACAGTTCCAAGGTGCTGTTGATGCTGCTCGGAAAGCCAACAGTTCAAAAACATGGAAGGAGGTTTGCTTCGCTTGTGTTGATGCTGAAGAATTCCGCTTGGCTCAGATATGTGGCCTCAATATCATCATACAGGTGGCTTTGTTGCTTCCTATCTTAATTTACTTTCTTGTTATCCTACTTGGGGACAGACAAGCATTGTGAAATTGTATCCTAGTCTGTTCTCAAGCAGTTAAGAGTGAATTTAAATGTCATCAATTTCTTGCTATGCTTGTTCATATGACTTGGTGTTGTTTTTATATTGTTTGTTGGTTCAGTATAAAACATACATGTTTTTTGTTTTGACAAGTGCGTAACTCTTATCTTTTTCTAGGTTGATGACTTAGAGGAGGTTAGTGAGTACTATCAGAACCGTGGATGCTTTGGTGAGCTCATATCACTGATGGAGAGTGGACTAGGTTTGGAACGTGCACATATGGGCATCTTTACTGAATTAGGAGTTCTCTATGCAAGATATCGTCCGGATAAGCTTATGGAGCACATCAAACTTTTCTCAACTCGTCTGAACATTCCAAAGCTTATTCGAGCTTGTGATGAACAGCAGCACTGGAAGGAACTAACATATTTGTATGTTCAGTATGATGAGTTTGACAATGCAGCAACCACCATAATGAACCACTCTCCAGAAGCATGGGATCACATGCAATTTAAAGATATTATAGCCAAAGTTGCAAATGTTGAACTCTATTACAAGGCTGTGCATTTCTACTTGCAAGAACATCCTGATCTTATCAACGATGTTCTTAATGTACTTGCCCTGCGTGTTGACCATGCACGTGTTGTGGATATAATGAGGAAGGTATGTGCATCACTTAGGATGTGATTGGGGGTGGGGGGTACTTCGTGCTGTTCTTTGTTTACCTTTTATCTCCTTTTCTTCGTAGAGAAAGATAATCATGTAAAGAGTTCTGCCCATTAAATCTTTTATCTCCTTTTATTTACACTTGCAATTCATTGATTTTCAGGCTGGTCACTTGCGCCTTGTTAAGCCATACATGGTTGCAGTTCAGAGCAACAATGTAGCTGCCGTGAATGAAGCGCTGCACGAGATTTATGTAGAGGAGGAGGATTATGACAGGCTTCGTGAATCTATAGATCTTCATGATAACTTCGATCAGATAGGCCTTGCTCAGAAGGTGAGAGGTTCTGCCTTTAGTTATTTTGTGTGTTGTGTGAAACTTTATTTGTTTTAAAGTACCAAGAGTGAGATTGTTTTACAAGTGGGAATGTTTTGGATGAACAGATTGAGAAGCACGAACTTCTTGAGATGAGGCGTGTCGCTGCTTATATATATAAGAAGGCAGGGAGATGGAAGCAGTCTATTGCCTTGTCAAAGAAGGACAACCTTTACAGAGATGCCATGGAAACATGTTCACAGTCAGGTGATCGGGAACTTGCAGAGGAATTGCTTGTCTATTTCATTGAGCAGGTATTCTTTCTAGTGTTTTGTTTTCATGCAAGCATGTGATAGACGGGACTACTTTCTTCTAATTTTTTTTTTCTGTTTATATTATAATATTAAATCACTAAATTTGGGTCCTCTCAGTAATCTAAATTTTTGTCTCATCTAATGTAGGGAAAGAAAGAGTGTTTTGCAGCATGCCTCTTTGTTTGTTATGACGTAATCAGGCCGGATGTTGCTCTTGAGCTTGCCTGGATAAATAATATGATTGATTTTGCCTTTCCATATCTTTTGCAGGTGATTTCCCCCCTCTGTTATTAGTTCTAATTGTTAGTTTAATTTTGAACTTCTTATTCTCAGACTTAGCTTTTTTTTTATTCCCAATTTGTTTCTCCCCAATAAAGTTTATACGGGAGTACACAGGCAAAGTAGATGAACTTATAAAGGATAAAATTGAAGCTATCAGTGAGGTGAAGGCCAAACAGGAGGAAGAGAAAGACTTGGTTGCTCAGCAGGTACAGCTATATGCAAAATATCTTCGATTTCTTGCCTGCTGTTTTTCTTTCAGGGAGAGAGAGGGGTTGGGGTGGAGTGGCATCTTTCTGCACAACTCTTGGCTGCTTTTAGGTGTCACTACGCACTTTTATTGGTAGTCAAGAAACTGTTTTCATTGTCATGTGCTTGCTCACACAGAAGCTATCCATCATGTCTCAGAACTTCAATTAAACCTTGAATAAGACCTTGGGAAGAAAACATTCTAATGGTGACTTTTGGCTTCTTGAAAGCTCATTTGGGATGTTGCTGCCTTGGCAAGGAGAAAAATAAAATTAGGCTTTCATCAGCCATCACTGCAAATGGACAAGAAACTCTTGTTATAGTCCTGCCCCTGTAAAGAATTAGCACATCAGATTGGTTTGATCACTAGAATGCTGCTAGAAGCGCAATGAGCAGTCTTCTCCACCCCCCACCCCCCCCCCCCAAAAAAAAAAAATAATAATAATAATAAAATAAAAAATAAAACACCAAAATGCATCAGATGCACTTATTTTCAGTAAGGAAATTAAACTGCACACATGACACTTGAGGTGCCTGTAATGGATGCTAATCTTCTTTCCTAAGAACTAATACTCAAATTTTTCCTGTCACCTGCAGAATATGTATGCCCAGTTGCTGCCTCTTGCTTTACCCGCGCCGCCAATGCCTGGAATGAGTGGAAGTTTTGCTCCAGCACCTCCAATGAGTGGGATGGGGATGCCTCCAATGGCCCCATATGGCATGCCGCCAATGGGGTCCTATTGATATCTTACAAAACAAGGATACATAAGCAAGAAAATTGTCAACTTCTACAAGGTTGAATCTCTAATTAGTTTACATCTGAATATGAAATTGATCTTTTTCGGTGGTTGCGTATTATTGAGGTGGTAGGTAACTTGCTTTCTTTGGTAACGCTCCTGGTGTTGAGTGGTGGTGTTTATTTACTGCTCAATGAATGCAGCTTTACCCCATAGTGGAGTACGATAGCAGTTAGGTTGTTGACAACAAAAATCATGCAGCCTAGGGGTGACTCAACAAATTAGATGCAACTGTAGCAAACCTGCGGTATATATATAGTTTATTCTAGTTTAATCGTTATACATTTTTCTGTTTTGTTAATTGCTAGGATATGTAGTTGCTTTGTTCTAGGAATCCGAATTTTTGTACTTGCTTTCTTTCCTCCCCTCTGTGGAACAGAGTATTCATCATAGTTCAAATTTCACTTATTATTATTATTATTATTATTATTTCATATTTCTAAGTTGGTCCAGACCCTGCTTTGTCTGACATGCAGTCTGATTTTGTACATTTGTCCGTAATGCTAAGTCTACATGAATAATGTTTGAGGCGGTGTAGAGTTGAAAATACCATACCCTTGCTGCCTGTGTAAAGATTAAGAAAACATCAGTGCGAAGTGGGTAAAGATTTTGATTGAACAACTTGGTCTAGAGGACATGTAAAAAGTAAGGCTGTTTAAGTATAACATTACAATGAACGATAAATGATTTGAAAATATACTTAAATGTGACACTCATTCGGTTTGCCAGTATTTGGAAAGAAAACCGACCCAAAAAGCTCGGCCAGGAAATGGTTACTCTGATTAGCGGAATTAAGTAGTGATAATTCAATATAAGTCAGAGTTCGATAATCTCAAATCAAATCAATTCGAGAGCTCAAGCTTTAATAAAATCTTGAGTTACTTAAACATAATTTGATGATTAGATATGTTATTTTTTAATTTTTTAAAATATAAATTAAAAATTAAAACTATATTAAATATTCAATTATATTTATGAATTGTTTAAATGATATTTTAAATATTTTAATTTGATTTAACTCATTATTTGACATTAAATAATTTAAGTTTGATTTAAAAATAAACTAATAAAAATTCGAATGTGGTTCACTGATAACTCATTTAATATAAAGTATAGCGGAGAAACCATTCCACTCTCTCTTTTTACTTCCAGCCAACAGTCAAAAACAAACACTTCTGCCTCTCTCTCTCACTCACCCGCAACTTGTATATCCCTTCTATAAAGCACTAAACCCTACCTATACCATCAACAAACCAAACGCCTCACTCTAAAAAAGCAATTATGGCAAGCAAAGAGCCCGATCACGAGCACAGAGAAGAGGATGAAGCCCCTGCCGTGGAGGATGAAGACACCGGAGCTCAAGTCGCCCCTATAGTCAAGCTCGAGGAAATCGCCGTCAGCACCGGCGAGGAAAACGAAGAGGCGATACTCGATCTGTCTGTATTCTTCTCTCTTCTTATATATTTCCCAATCCAAATGTTCTCCGATTTATCTAGAATTCGAATTATGTGAAAATATATTATTTTTATTTTATTCATTAGGAAGTCGAAGCTGTATCGATTTGATAAAGACGGGAATCAATGGAAAGAGAGAGGCGTTGGTACTGTGAAGCTGCTGAAGCACAAAGAGACTGGAAAAGTTCGCCTTGTTATGAGGCAATCTAAGACTCTCAAGATCTGCGCCAATCATCTCGGTTATCTTCTTTATTTTTCTCTTCCTCGATCCCATTTCTGCCTGCGTTTTGCCTTTCTTATTTCAAAATTTTATAAAACAATATTTGTGCAGTGTTGCCTACTATGACGGTGCAGGAGCACGCAGGGAACGACAAATCTTGCCTTTGGCACGCTTCTGATTTTGCAGATGGTGAATTGAAAGATGAACTTTTCTGCATTCGTTTTGCGTCTGTCGAAAGTAAGTATATTTTACTTTAAATCATTTTGCTTCCTTTTATTTGCTAAATGAAATTGAATTAATGTTGTTTGAATTCTTTATTTTAGTCTAAGATCTGGAGCTGCAAAGTAGGGTTCAGTAACCCAATAGAATGTTTGAGATTTGGGCATTGGTATTTTGCTTCAAGTTGTTAGTGACTAGCATTTCATTTGCTAGTTGTAATATTTAATTAAATTTTGTTCTCTCATTGACTGTGTGATGCTCGGTTCAACATAATTCAAGGTTTATACTTAAATTCCAAGCAATTGAAATTTAAAACTACATTCATTCAGCTTGAGCTGTTATCAGTTTAAAATAAGCATTTGGTGTAAATAATGGTTGCACTACTAATTTCTGACCTAAAGTGAGAAACTGTGTTCACTCTTTATAAACTCAGATCAAGCATATGAGGCAGATTCTCGCTGATTTTTCTGTCTAATGATACCACAGAGCAGTGTCAGGAGAATGCAAAAATAGTTATTGTAGATGGTTTTTTTTTTTTTGATGGCTGCAATGGTTTATTGAAATTTTCCTTTTGTTCCTTTATGGTGAATTTATAATTGGTGTAATTGTGTATAATTTTATCCTTGACCTGAATTTATAAGTCTTTTACACGGAATTAATAGAAATAGTCACGTATATGATTTGGGTGCTTTAATGTAAAACTATATCTGAGTTCGATACACTGTGATTTACATTGAAGATGTTGTAATTGGCTTTATTATTTCCTTTGTCAACCACAATAAAATGTGTTAACGAGAATAACAGAAACAGTTAATATAGAGCAACATTGTGGTTATAGATGGCTGCATCGGTTGTTTGTAATCTTCCTTCTTTTTCACTTTATTTGACAATTTCCAATTTTCTCTGGGGGAACAATGCCTTCTGGTTTTTACTGATTTTTCTTTTTCTTAAAATTAGATTGCAAAACCTTTATGGAAATGTTCCAAGAAGTTGCTGAATCACAAAAACCAAAAGAGGAAAATAAAGATGCATCTGCTGCTGCTGGACTACTAGAGAAGTTGAGCGTCGTGGAAAAGAAAACTGAGGATAAAGCTGGAGAGGAGGAGGCTGTTGCAGCAAAAGAAGAAAAGGAAACAAAAGATGAAACAGAAAAAGCAGATACTGAGAAGAAAGATGGGGAACCAGCTTCCTCAACTTAAAAAGGGATCGGTTTGCTTTTCCATGCCATGTGCTATTGGCGAATATGGTGAGATTATTCTCGTGACCTCTGCTCCCCACCCATGTCTTGGTATATTCCTGCTAATGAAAATAGATGGTTCAATTTATGGGCTGGAATGGTTGAGGTGCTTTGCGTCCTTAGTTTTGAGTGTTTGTCGAGGTTTTGTCAGACCCTGGGTCCTGTCAGTAATGTTTGCATGTAGAGAGTTGTGTTTTGCTGTTTGAGTAGTGGTGAGGAAGGTTCATTCAACCAGGTTTTCGCCAGTATTACTATTATTTAGAAGTTTGTCTGACTGCTCAGTCCATGCATCGAAAGAGTATAGACAAGTTTTAATTTTTATTTTTATCATTTGAATTTGGTATCTTTGTCTCTAGAGTAGAAAGTGTGGGTGAAAAGAAATTTGGTTTGCCAGAATTGGTTAAAGGTCAGATGCTAGTTTTATGAAAACTTCTATCCTGATTCATGTAGATTTTAAGAAATGATTTCAAAAAGAAAAATTCCCAAAAACTTTAAAATTTAAGCATTTCTCTGTTCTATGATTTTGATAATTCATATATCTTCACATTGCTTGATGCCGTTTCAAACCAATAGAGGTGGTTAGCTGGGTATCCTCACAGCTTCCATTTTATTGGGCCTGGGCAGATTATGAAGTATCAGTCGAGGGCATGGCCGCATGGGCAATAATTCACATTGCTCGGAAAGTTTTACTTGAGGAATTTAAATTTGCCTCAATAATTATTTGAGTTTGATATTTATTTTTAAATCAATTTTGAATTATTTGAGTAATAAATTGAATTTAAGTATTTTTAATACTTAGAGTGATTTACGAATTTTTTAATATATATTTTTAATATTTTTTTATTATTTTTCTCTCATTATTGGAAATTAATAAATTGAATTTATAGAATTAAATTCGAGCTTATCAAGTTGAGTTCGAGCAATTTCAGTGTTTTGTTGATTTCAACTTGAACCTTAAATATCAAACTTGATCGAATTTGAATTTGATATACAATGAAAGGAGAAAGATCAATGATTGTAGATAAATAAATTGATAGAGAGATAATCAGATGGAGACGGGAGAGGTTCCAAAGGCAATTTGACCTACCAATATTTGAAAGGTTTGAGCCTTTAGTTAAGCATAGATATTGGAATTGAATCAAAGGAAAAATGGGGAGAGAAAATTAGAGAACTTTGAATAAGTGATTTGGATGGCACACCTAACCCATTTGTGATTTCTCCATCTTCTCCACCTCGTGCAATGTTCTAAACTTCGCAATCATTATACCGGAGTTGTTGGACTTTCCATCATATTGTACTGATAGAAACTAAGGAACTGAAAAAAAAAATGTAATAAATGAAACAAGATATCTCAAGTCCCTTAATCATGAAACACCTCAATTTCTTCAAAACAATCCCTTTCACCTTCTAGTTGAACTGTAATAAATGTAAGGATCATGGAAGCCAATGAATTTTGTGGGAGACGACAAATGTGGATCTGGTCTGAATCATAATCAATAATTTTGCCCATAAAGGATCCTCTAACAAGGCCATGACCATGGCAATTCGCAATCCCCAACTAGCAATTCACATCTTATCATACATATAAGCATCAGTTGCAACTTGTTTGAAACTTGCTGTCATAATTGAATCACCAGAATGGAGGTCGGCAATTCAATTCCACCCTCCCAACTGCCATCAGAACTCTAACCTTGGGGTGATAATTGAAGTGAAACTATCACCACTCGAGCAAGCTTGAATTCCACATATGCTTCTCTCCTACTGCTTTTTTCGCTGTTCAAATTTACTCACACCAACCTTGGGTTGAGTTGAGTCCATCTCATTAGTGGATAAAGATTGAAGAATGTGTAAAAGGAGTAGTGTTCAGGCATCTTTCTAAGAATCTGAAAAAGCCCAAACATCTTTGATGTCAGTTTGAGAAAGCTTTTTGAAGATCTAAATACTATACAAAGTAAACTTAGTGTATACAATTTATGTTTGTGTTGTATCACAACGTGTTTGTATGCTGGTTTCATGTTGTTTTTATATTGTATAATCGCGTCTTGATTAAGATTATCAAGTTTAATATGATGAAAGTAAAGAAGGAAAAAGGGCGAAACAAAATTTACCTGTTCTGAAGGGGAAGGATTGTGTTTGGTTCTAAAAAGATTCCCGGTAACTCAAGGGGACCCAAAGCAAGAAAAGAAAAAGGAAGACAGAAATCCTCCCAATGGTCCTACAATTGGTCATTAGATAATTTACTTCTCTTCACTCTTCTGCATCACCAAAACCACAAAGCTGCTGCTGACAGTTCCTCAGTCTCTTCAGAGTGATAAAATGGAGGGAATATGTATTTGACTACTCAGTCACTGACCTGAATTTATTAGAACACGAAGATTGCCAGTCTAAATCAGCTGCCAATTTATCAAGAACCATAGGGAGAGATTTGAATGTTACCTGACATTGTTAAAAATCTTTGGATTATGACACCCCAACCCAATATAGCATTAGCATTAGCATTTGCATTTGCATTTACATTTGCTATGTAATTTTTCCTTTTGGCTTCTTAATTACATTGTTATTTCATTGGCCAAATCGAGAAGACAGAAGACAAAGTTATGGATGACTAGAATTGACATCTGTCTCATGAGTCGTCACACTGACAAACAACATCTGTCTCAAGCGGCCTTTAGTTTAACACGTTTAACCTATTCTTAACCAAACCCAGTAAGCAATGTCTTGATTTCCTTCATTTTAGCCAGAAACCTATGTCTGATACATTGAATTTCAGGACAACTTGACGATATAGCTTACCTGCCAAGTATAAGATTTACGCTTCTCTAACCGATGATGAAACTGAACATAAGAAAAGGCAGATAAAAAGAGAATATCAAGTTCTATTTTTCCATTCTTGGAAGTTGCCAAAGTTTAGGCAGAGATCATTTTACCATCTGAATCAGCTTGGTTGAAAATGCCAAGCAAAAATATCTTAGAGAACGGTACTTAACATGCCATTTAAGTTCTAATTATGTACCATCTATGGTCAGTTACACAATTTACAACCAAAGTTTGCAGCTTTGAATTTCTTTCTTCCTCTCTAATTGCTTTATTATAATACTTATGATTGGTTGGAGTTCGAGACAGCTTCGAAATAAATGAAGACAGTAATGAGTGACTAAAGAAAATTTAACTAAAAATGCAGCGTTTTATTCTTAAAATTTTTCATGTTGGGGTCATTGCTTTGATCCTTGCCAATGTGGTACAACTGCAGGAAAGTCTCGATAGTTGCCTATAAGGCTGAAAAAATAGATACAAAAGTATGATAATAATATGACTTAAAGATTCTGCTCTAATTTTTATTTATTTATTTTAATGATTATTACTAGTACAATTTTCAAAGCTTGGAGTACTATAAATATTGAGGGAGAAAAAGAGCATTGAATGAATTTTTGCAGCTTCTTTGGACACACACCGCACTTGCCTCTTCACTACTTACTGCTTACTTCCTCCATTCTCCTATTCAAAGGTTTTGCTGCTCTTCCATTTCCATTTGACTCTTTCTTTCTATCTATCTTCTTCTCCCCTTCTGTTTCCTTCTCTCTTTCTCTTTAACAGCCATGAAGCCATCAGAAGAATTTTTAGAACAGGGAATATCTCAACAGGTATAAACTTTTTCCTTGCACCATGAATTCTGCCTTACTCTTTTTATCCGAAAAGTTTAAATCTCTTCTGTTTGTTGTGTGTCTCTCTGTGTTTAAAGACTTGGTTTTTTGCTCTTGTGAGTGAGTCATTTCCAGGCTTACTTGCTTATATTTCCCACTTCCAGCCTCTTTTATGGTTTTGGAACAAAACTTGCCCCAAGGTTTTGAGTGAAGTTTTGGTTTTCAAACAGGAACTTGACTAGCTCTTTGAGCTGTGTTACTGATTTCTGTGTGTTTATGTTGTTTAATTCTGAGGATTGAACTTGTAAGTTCATCCTTCGGTGCAGAAATTCATAGATTGCATTACCTTGAGGCTGTATGTTGAACCCGAATGGAATATAGAGGATATGATACTAAGCTTTATAGTGAACTAGAATTAGACCGTGAATGGTATCCAAGGAAGTGCTGTCACCCTACCATTCAGATGAGAAAAGGAGAGCAAAAATAATTAAAAAGACTGAACTTTGGTCTGAAATTTTGTGCATTTAGCACTCAGCTTCATAGATTCAATCGAGTGAATACAATTTAACCTCAAAAGATTGCTATTAATTTTGAACTAGGCTGCTGAGGAAGAACAAAGTTTTGAATTTTATGGAGTCTGCAGAAGCTGATTTCTGATAATAATCCTTATCTCTTTCTCTTTCTACTCCTTTTATTGGTGGGTTCGGTGCAGGTATTATCACCATTAAATTTGTTGAAACATTGATATGTAGTTTTGGTTTTCTGGGTCAGAACTTGAGGAAGGCATCTTGCATGACCGTGGTCACTTTAGCCTATCAAAGTCTTGGAGTTGTTTATGGTGACCTCAGCACCTCTCCTCTTTATGTTTACAAGACCACCTTCTCAGGGAAGTTGAATCTTCATGAGAATGATGAGGAGATTTATGGCGTGTTTTCATTTATCTTCTGGACATTTACTCTCATTGCTCTCTTTAAATATATTTTGATTGTGATGTCAGCCGATGATAATGGTGAAGGTAAGCTTATCCCCCAGCTCTTCCCCTTTCTGATGTCCCATCCATAGGAGATATCAATTTGATTCCATTTGGTGAAACAAAGAAAGGCAGCTTATAAATCTCAACTTTTGAATTGTTACTCAGGTGGCACCTTTGCATTGTATTCCCTTCTGTGCCGGCATGCAAGACTAAGCATTTTACCTAATCAACAACCCACAGATGAAAATTTATCTGCATATGTAACACGTGGATCCATGGAGACACGGCAGAGCTGTGCTCTGAAGTCATTTTTGGAGAAACATCCTAGATTTCGTAAAGGGTTGTTTATTTTTGTTCTTCTGGGAACCTGCATGGCAATTGGCGATGGAGTACTTACACCTACAATATCGGGTAGCTGGGTGTAGTTTAGCCTCTGTATCTATGCTGTGAAATTTACTTCATCAGTGCTCATCTTCTATCACCTGAATTTGTGAACCCCATAATTCTTCCAACTTAAAATGACATGAGATCCATGACTGTGGTTCGATAATTTAGCAGAACTGATTCCAGCATGAAAGTGCCGGTACTTTCATTTTCTGGCTTAAAGTAGAATGAATTAGGCTGCAACATTATATGATATCATGAAGCTGGATAATTGTTAACCTGAGAGGTTAAAGAGTAGGAGAAAGGACCATGGTTACTGCATTGTAGGTATATGTGTACTTCAATTTCCTGCCTGCGAGAATTGAAAGTATAGTGGGTATATGCTGGCTTAGTTATGATCTTTTATCTGTTTCTCTCTCAGTTTTATCTCTGTGCTCGTTGTAGTTGAATATTCTTATAGAGATTTGTTTACTCTCTCCTTTCAGTTCTTTCAGCAGTTTCAGGCGTCCAACTTAAGATCACGGCACTACATGAGAGTACATCCAGCTTCTTAATTTTGTGCTTAAAAATATAACTGGTAAAAACAATTAATTTTTTTTTTAATGTTCATGTTGTTTTCTTTTCTTCCAGATTATGTTGTTTTGATCTCATGTGTCATCATTGTGGGGCTATTCTCACTTCAGCATTGCGGAACACACAGAGTTGCTTTCATGTTTGCTCCAATTGTCACTGCATGGCTTCTGTGTATTAGCAGCGTTGGAATATATAACATATTTAGATGGAATCCACACATATTTCGTGCACTTTCTCCTATTTACATGTTGAAGTTCCTTAAAAGCACAGGCATAGAGGGATGGATCTCATTAGGGGGAGTGGTTCTTTCAATCACAGGTACCTCCAGGCTACTCGAATGGTTTACTTGCTTCAGAACAGAATCCTTGAAAGTTGTAACAAACATCTTTTCGATACTATCTCAGGTGTGGAGACAATGTTTACTGATTTGGGCCATTTCTCTTCACCGTCAATAAGGGTAAGCTTTAAACTTCAGTCAATACATTAGGCTCCGACTTCGACTGTTTGTTAATCAAAATGGCTTGTTCTGGTTTCTTGCAAACTTAATCTAATGAGATCTAGCACCTGCCAATCGCATCCCAGGTAGCCTTCACATTTCTAGTATATCCGTGTTTGGTTCTTGCATATATGGGTGAGGCTGCTTTCCTCTCTAAGCACCACGAAGATATCCAGAGAAGCTTCTACAAGGCCATACCAGGCAAGAGCTTAACTATGAATGGACTTGAAACATTATGCTTTGCTTCCAATAATGATGTTTTTTATTTTCCATGCAGAAGCTGTTTTTTGGCCAGTCTTCATTGTGGCCACTTTTGCTGCTATTGTTGGAAGTCAAGCTGTAATATCGGCTACCTTCTCCATTATAAGCCAGTGCTGTGCACTGAATTGCTTTCCCTTTGTGAAAATCATTCATACTTCAAGTAAAATATACGGGCAGATATACATTCCAGAGGTCAACTGGATATTAATGTGCCTTTGCTTAGCTGTGACATTAGGATTGAGGGACACCAACAAGATGGGTCACGCATATGGTATTGATTTCAGCCACTGGTTAAATGCATAAATATTGTTAGTTCATCTCTGGTTGTAGATGGTAGTGCACAAATGAACTCTGGTTGTTTCGATGAGTTTGTAGGTTTGGCAGTCACTACGGTTATGTTTGTGACAACCTGCTTGATGGCATTGGTGATGATAATCGTCTGGAAGCAAAGGATAGCTTGTGCAATTGCATTTTTTGTGATTTTTGGTTCAATGGAATTTCTTTACATCTCTGCATCTGTTTACAAGGTTCCAGAAGGGGGTTGGATTCCTCTTGCGCTTTCTTTCATTTTTATGGCTATAATGTATATATGGAATTATGGAATGATTAAGAAGCATGAATCTGATGTGGCGAACAAGGTTTCAATGAATAGGATAGTGTCTTTAGGTCCTAGCCTTGGCATGGTAAGGGTCCCTGGGATTGGTCTTATTTACACTAATCTGGTGTCTGGGGTTCCAGCTGTTTTTGGACACTTTGTCACGAACTTACCTGCATTCCATCAGGTTCTGGTCTTTGTTTGTGTCAAATCTATCCAAGTTCCATACATCAGTGAAAAAGACCAGTTGGTCATTAGTAGGGTCGGTCCAAAGGAGTACTGCATGTTCCGGTGCATTGTCAGGTATGGTTACAAAGATCTGCAGCAAGAAAACTATGATTTTGAAACCAGATTGATCTCGGGAATAGTACAATTTGTGGAAGCAGAAGAAGATAGTACTTCGAAAACAACTTCTGTATCACGTGGAGAGGTGAGTAATAACTTGGATATTCAAAATTTTGATGCTCAAGATCACATTTTAACAAATTCAAAGTGTATGGATAACATAGAGCAGGAGCTGTCTTCATGTGATATTTTAGAAACAAAAACTAGTATGGAGCATTTGGGAAGTTCTCCCCTTAAAGATGAGTCTCTGCAGATACTGAGAGCCAAGGAATCTGGGGTTGCTTTCATTCTAAGTCATTCTTATGCCAAGGCAAAGAAATCATCTTCCATTGTCAAGAAATTTGCCATAAATGTCGTATTCACCTTTCTGAGCAAGAATTGCAGAGAACCTGATGTTGTCCTGAATGTGCCTCATACTTCTTTGCTAGAAGTCGGTATGGTCTACTATGTCTAACTTCAGTAACAGTAATATACATTATCGTACAAGAGAAGGTCCCTTACACGTGAACAAAGAGAGGAAGCAGAAACTGCTAACCTAACAGAAGGAGGTTTCTGAAACAATTAGGATGACAAGCATAAAATGAAAACCTCTTCAATAGTTTATAGTTTCTTTTTTGGCAATCTGAGTTCATCTATTTCACAAGGTATGGTTTTTGTCTCTTGCTTGTAAATGTCACTATGACTTGGTGTATACTCTGATATCTTGAAAGCATTGGTTCTTTCAATTAGATCAGTAATGTATAAATTGTACAACTGCAATTCTTTTTCTTTTAGTGAAGTTACTAAAAAAAGAGTAAAATATCTGACATTTTGTTAATCTAAATGCAATTTTTCACAAGCACTGTAAAATGATTTTGGCAGATAAATATCTACTTTGGTTTGCAAGTGATATAATTCTGTACTCATATAATAAGCATGCAAAATTCTCAAACTTGATGTTTTTCTGCAAAAAAAAAAAAAAAAAAAAAAGCTTTATTCAATATATAAAACAATTATTTCACATAAGAAAATTTCTTTCCATTAAATTTCTGCCAAATAATCACTTTTATTGAAAAATCCAATCATTTATTATACATCACATGTATTGAGTAACTGTGAATGATAGCTTATTTGTTCTAATAATATGATTACTTGATTTAATATATATATATTTATATATACACACACACTAATGTGAAATAACCCTTTAATATCTATATTTATAAATATAATGTGAACATGATAAAGAAAAGTAATGGTATATTTAACACAAATGACACTATTTCATTTCAACATGCGTCTAACTAAAATATAAGGCTAATTTAGATCATTAATTGAGGCACATTGACCAATTTGATAGCAAGAATATATTTATATGGTGACTGGTAGGTGAGTAATCTTCATCTTTCTTGTGCTAATTAATGTAAAAAGATGGTATAATATATGGTTGGCTAGAGCTAGGCCTCATGCTTGTTCCTTGTTGGTACTTAGGTATTAATCAATTGCAGAATCATATAGTAATGTGTTTGTTGTTCCTTCTATGCCATGTTTGGTTGGAGAAGAACAGCACACATGTGATTCTTTGTCAGGGAAAACCTTAATGGTTTGCAAAAATGGAAGAAGCAAGGCGAAGAGATGCTCCTCAATCAGTGCACGTACCATGAAAACAACATATACAAACCTTTACATCAAGGAACTAAGAAACAAGAAAAGAAAATGAAAGGAAATGAAATGAAAGAAGTAGTTGATATTAATATTATCTTTTCAAAGACAAAACTTGTTGTTTCAGACACCCATACCTTACCCTTGTCTTTTCAACACATTGTTATGTCTGAAAGCAAACCCAAACCTTAATTTTCTCTCAAGTATTGACTATTGTTTTGGAGTAATGGTAAAAAATATGTATAGATAAGATTGAAATATCGAGTTTACAAATTTTTATTATTACGATTATTTGAATTAATATTTGAAATCATCAATTTTAATTATTTAATAATGAAATTGAGGAGGAAACAGCTTTCTAATAGTTTCTGCAGATCATAAGCCCGGTTAGGTGGCAATGGCATAATACTTGATGGTTAGTTGTCTGGCACATCTGCCCCATATCTCAAATTTTTAACCCATTTTTAGAATTGTGATCTCAATTTCTCCATTATTATAATACAACAGATCATAGAATACATACAGGTAGAACTGTTCCCTTCCCTCCTGCTGCTTCAATCTTCCCCAGGAATTAATATTATTATTCATTTATTTATTTTTTCTGAAAAAGAAAGAAATGGACAAATGTGGTAAATAGTTTAATAATTACTTTAAATTTAATAATAATACTAATAAAATGAGTTAAAAGGAAAGGTTTGAGTTTTGACTTTGTAGCATGCCCATGTGAGCAAAGATGGCCATTAAAAACAGCTGCTTTGCCTATTTCTCTCTGTCTTCAGCACTCTACACAGCTACACAATCTCTCTCTCTTTCTCTCTCTCTCTCTCTCTCTCTCTCTCTCTCTCTCTCTTTTTATATTGACTAAAGGCACGTAAGCAACAAAAGAAAAAAAGGGTTTCTCATCCAAAAGCCTCTTCCTTTCCTGTAAGTTGTTGTTTCCTTCCTTTTCCCTGCAAATCTTTCTTTTTTCTCAGCGACTTCAATACCCAGTTTGGAATAATCTTCTGGGTTCTGGAATTGAGATCGGCCTCAGTCAAAGAATTTAGATTTCTGCTGCCACTTCCAAGATATTATGGTGTAGAAACTGATCAGACAGGGCTTTCAGATTTTCTTCCTTTTCTATTTCTTCTACATACTCCGTTAATAATCAAAACTGTTTCTATCAGATTTTGGTTTTCTTCTGGTTTCCATAACCCATTTCCATTCCAAAAATTTGTTCTTTTTGCGAGTAAAGTTTTTGTTTTTCTTCTGTAGAATGAGTAGACGCGTGGAAATATCTGGATGTCTTGTTCTGACAGTTGTAATAATGAAACAGTAGGCGGTAGTGTTCTAGATAATTTTGTCTTCTGAGTCAAGAACGACTGAACGCGCTACTAAAGCGCGTCGCCTCAACTTCTCAAATGGGCTACCTGAATGATGAAACCAACTTTCATTGTTGCTTGTTAGCACATTTCCTTTCCTTTGATTTATTGAATGGTACAAAACAATTCAACAGTTCATTTTAGTAGTAATCTATTTACGTGTATGCTCTACTAGTAATGTAGTTAACCATGTGCAAATATTACTTTCCAGCATTTGGTTCAGTGATTGATGATTTCCAAATAAAAAAAAAAATGTATTACTTTTATAATAGTAGTATCTGTTATGAAGGTTGAATAGACTGAAATCACAAGACTGGTTTATAATTTGCTCTGTTTCTCTGAACCCAGGTTTTTGTACATCATCTGATTCTGCTCATCTCAATTCCAACCAGCTTGCAAAATGGCGAATTCTTCGGTAAGAAATTGATATTTCTAAATACACTTCTTTCTGTCAAATGGAAATGATCTATACCTAACTATATCTACAATAATGTAAGCTTTTAGCAGCAGTACTTTTCTACTCGCCCACTATCATACTGAATTTTCTAATTAGAGTTTGTGTATGATTTCCCCTGCTTGTCGGATTTCCAGTTTTACTTATCCATGTTATTATTCTAGTCAAAATAACAACATAAGCATTTTTTTAGGAATTAGTGATGCTTGAATTCTGAACAACATAAAAAATTTATTGCCCCTTGAACTTGTTTTAGCATTATGGCCACTGTTGTCCTTGTTGTTCTTAAAAAATATACTAGTCTACAGATGACAAGTCGTAGTTTTAATGGAAGCAACCCTTTTCCGATGTAGAGAGATTCTGTAGAGATTTGCTTGGCTCACCAAATAATTGTTGAAATAGAGCACAATTAACTAAAATGTTCTCATGGTTAACGCACACATGAGCAAAAAAAGAACAAACAGACAAAGAACTAACCACTTTATTCTAGCATTATCAATTGTTCAGTGACTATATTTATGTTCGGCCACATAATTTTGCTTTCTTCTCTTTTTAGGGTCATTTAACTAAAAGCATGAAGAGAACAGAATCCAGAAAGTCACATTCATGGTGGTGGGATAGTCACATCAGCCCCAAGAATTCAAGGTGGCTGGCAGAAAATCTCGAGGGTAAGTAAGGTGCTGCTCTAACACCCGAAAATGTGGTTTAAATCTTATTTCTCCTATGTTTTCCAAGTGTGTTTCATTTTCGTATGTTTCTTTTCCGTTCTTGTATGTGCATAAAGAGCTAAATATTTTAATGAAATACCTTTTGTTGAACTAAATAATTTGTTGCAAGGTTTTCGGACTTGAAGACTTTGTTTATGTTCTAAAAGAAGCATAAGTGTAATACTAGCCACTTCCACTGCTTTTCTTCGTGTCCCATTCTAGTGGTATAGATATTGACCAATCCTATTTGCATAGCTTTTGTGATGTGACTAGGCTTGTTTGGTTTTGCTTCTTTTATTAAAAAGAGGATTTTGGTTCTGAAATCATTTGAATTGCCAAAATGTCAAACAAGAAAATAACAAAAAGATTGCTGACTACAGAAATGGATCGTAGCGTCAAACAGATGTTGAAGCTGATTGAAGAAGATGCAGATTCATTTGCAAAGAAGGCTGAGATGTATTATCAGAAGCGGCCAGAACTTGTAGCTCATGTTGAGGATTTCTACCGCATTTATCGTTCTTTGGCAGAGCGTTATGATCATCTGACAGGAGAATTGAGGAAGAATATTCCATCAGACCTCCGATCTCAGGGTTCTGACATCTCTGACATTGCCTCTGAACTGACTTCTATTTGGCCCTCCCCAGATCAAAGGCTGAGTCGTCGAAAATCTGGCCCGCGAGCTGCTGGTTTCAATTTCTTCCTTGGTTCTGGTGGAGGCAGCTCTGATGTGTACCAGAAAGAAGGAGATGAGTCATCTTCTCTAACAGATTCTGAACCAGAATCTGATGATTCCTCGGTCAATAATTACTCAATTTTATCAGGCAATGGGGGTGATCAAGTGGTGAGTAGGAAAATGGTTGAATTGGATTTTGAGCTCCGTGAAGTGAAAGAGAAGCTAAGGATACTAGAGGAAGAGAATACAGATTGTTCGTTTAGAAGAGCAAAAAATGATAGTTCTGATCTTCTTGCTAGAATTGGGGAGTACGAGGAAGAACTGAAAATTGCTAATAAAAAAATACAGCACTCTGAAGAAAAAATCAATACATTGAGGATTGAGCTCCAAAAATACAAACCACTGGAAGCAGCTGAGTCTGAATCATCAGAAGAAAATATCAAGATGCACAAAACTGAGCTGGAGATTGAGGTAAATAAGGCATCAGAGCTTCAAAATAAGATTGTTGTAGCGGAGAAAGAAAATCAACATGCAGATGGCAAGATGCAGGCACTGTTGGAAGAGTTGAATGCCACTAAAGAAATGCTCCGGGGTTCTGAGAAAGAAATTGCTTGTTTGAAGCTTGAGAAGAAGCAATCTTTTGAAAAAATTCAAAGTTTGCAGGGTCAGCTTGATATGGCTCAAAGAGAGATAATGACATGGAAATCCAAACTGAATACAGAGAAAAGAGAGGTCTCCAAGCTGCAGGAAAGAATTGCTATGTTAAAGAATAGTTTATCAGACAGGGATCATGAAATCAGGGATTTAAAGATCGCCGTATCTGATGCCGAGCAGATGATCTTTCCAGAAAAAGCTCATATCAAAGCTGAAATATCAAAACTGTTGGAGGGACGGATTTGTTTGGAAGAACAGCTCAGAGAATGGGAATCACGTGGCCGTTCCTTGGAGGAAGAGATCAGAAAATCTGTGAATGAAAAAAGAGAATCAGAGAAGAGGCTTCAAAGTGAAATTGAGCAGTTGAATGTGGAGATTTCTGAGAAAGGTGATTGCATTAAAATTTTAAATGAAAACCTTGAGACTTTAAAATCAGAGAGAGACGAGCTCAAGACCATAATTGATTCACTCAAAGCAGAGGTTAGTTGTAGGGATGATCAGATTGTTCAAGTGGACAAGCATATGCACCAATTACACATGGAACACGTGGAGCTAATTGCTAGCGCTGAAGGAGCACATAAACTGGTGGAGAAAGTGCAAGCTAGAGTTAAGGAACTAGAGGATGAGATTGAGAGGCAAAGAATCTCAATACTGGAAGTAGCAGAAGAGAAACGAGAAGCTATAAGACAGCTTTGCTTCTCCCTTGAGCATTACAGAAATGGGTATCATGCTCTTCGACAAGCATTTATGGGGCAGAAGAGAGCTCCAGTTTTGGCAACATGAACATGCAATGCTACATGGCACTGTTTCCTTGTACTTGGTTTCTGGATTCTTTTGTTTTGAGTGAGAGTCCTTAGATTATCCTACTATTTCCTAAAGGTTGCTTTGCTCATCTCCCGCTGATTGTTTGATGAGAATACCAAATACTGAAAACAGAAGTTGCATTTTAGACATAATATGACAGTTTCGCTGCTGATGCTAGCGCCAAGGTCATACTGCTCTCTAATTATGTGTAGATTGTTGGGGTAAAGACTGTCAAGCATAATGAAGCACCTTCAACTTCAGGTTGTCCAATAATCTTTCAAGACTTCATGGTCAATCAAGTGGTTGCTCACTTGCCATGCTCACATTTCTGCATGATCAATGGCTCAAGAGGAAAAACTCGTAGTTTTAATACGTTTGTATCAGTTTAAGCTAGCTAGGCCTTGGTCTCCACTCTTAGTTTCATCATGCTTATCTGTAACTCTGTTGGTGTGAGTATGCTACTTTGTTTTGTTCACATACCCATGTTATCCCACTCAATAGGTATCTGTGTTGGTTCAAGTTCTGTTTTTATAGTATGCTGCTCGATTTTAAGTCATTCAATTATGTACTGAATCAAAATAAGTTGATATATATGGGGTGGGAGAAAATTTTCATTCGTGTGGTAATCCCTCTGATTTTACATACAATCGATCCGGCATTATTATAAATAGGAATATGTACTTTTCAGTTCTTTCTTAGCAATTGTTTAGACTGCTAAACAAGTTTTATGAAAGGATATCAACTTTTGCTCACATATGGAAGTTTCGCACATTTTTCCATTTATTTCTACAATATGTAGTCAGGTAATCTACATGCGTAGTGTGCATCATCATCAGTTTGGATACAGGACTTGTGTCAGTTTTTGTTGTACCCTAGTTAGCCAAAAGTGATTCCATAATTAACCAAAGACCTTGAATTTTAAGCTTCTAAAGATATTCTGATATTCTGATTGCCTCATGGGCTAGGCTTGCTTGTAAAGAGAATTATTCATGTTTGGGGTTCCATGCATCATCTTATGGTTGCATGTAGCAAACTGTCTCGATGAATACAAATGATGAGTAGTCTTAAGTCTCATATTTCCCTTATCTTTAGGCGTATGTCATCCATCAACAGAATTTTTATTTCAATATTAAAATAAGTTACATAAATCAATATATGAATTCACGTTCAATTTGAATTTTTCTTTTTCATTTATTTCTTTTTAAAGCCATCCATGTTTCTACATTTTCTTCCCTCCCAGAGAATTCGGCAAGGTTCACTGGTAACTATGGAATTCATATATGAGCTCAAGATGGCCATGCAAGCATAGACCCTGTGGAAATTTGGTCCCTCCCTGAGAGTAAAGCTGACATGTTTGAGTAGACCCCTTAGAGGTCTCATGCCAGCTACAGCCTACAGGCTGTGTTTCTTTCCGTCTGCAGCAAACTTCAAGGCTTTAAAAAGCTTATAGAAGAATAAAGAGATCATTAGGAGCACTTAGGAACACTTGAGAGGAGGGAAATTTGAATGCAACAAGAAAAATTATACCTTTATAATTTAGAGGTTACGAGTTCAAACGAAAATAACTTTATTGTTAATAGTAAGAAAAAGTTGCATAAAAAAATATTTTTGAATATTACAATATAAGAATTTTATATACTGAATTACTTTGAGAGCTTAATTAACTCTTCTATTCTTTACTGATATCATAATTAATATATCGTGATTCTAACTATCACAATCAACCACCCCCTAAAACAAAACTTCTCCATTTCACATTTTCTCTTTCCCCACCTGAATAATTAGCCATTTAATTGGTTGATTATAACGAAATCAAATCACATTTCCTTACAGATGTAACAAGAACAACTTCATTCAGCATGAGAAAATTAAGCATGTCTCAGAATACTTAGCAAAGCCAGAGAAAGCTATGATCTCTAGGAATAAATCCTGATAGCATACCCCTAAGCTTTTTCCAAAAGCAATATAGAGGCATGTGTATATATTCTAGTAAAGGAAAAACAATATATAAATATGCAAAAGACAAAAGAGGAGAGAAAGAAAGTAAAACTAGAGATCTTATTCTGGTAAGCTGTAATAATCAGCGCTTTCTCTTTTTCTTTTTCTTTAGTTTTGCACTGTCAGCAACCTTCACCGTCCTTCATTCACCCTTCTTTCTTTTTTCTTGCCCTTGATCCACAAGCAAACTCCAGCAAATGCAATTCAGTTTCACAAGGAATTCTACAACAGTATGAACAGATCTAGCTAATGATTTCAACATTCCACTTGGAGGCTAACACTTGGATGGCGATGGGTTGGACTTGGAAGTAAAATTGCCACAGAAGGCAGTTGGGAACTTGCAATCAGTCATGGCTGAACTCCAAGTTTTTGCGGAGATCAGGTTTAAAACATGGAATAAGCTGTTTGGTTAATCTGCTTACCTACTAAACTCTGCTGAAAATTCGGGAATTCCTAGTCCTACTAGGATTCCAGTAACTGTTGCAATGCAATCTGCGGGAGTAATAATTAATCAAACAACAGGAGTTTAAGGTACATTTGACTAGAATTTAATGGTGCACCTAACATGGCTTGCCAATGACAATAAGAAAGCTGAAGTGACAGAAGTGCCAGCTAACCCAAGAAAAGCTTTCAGCCACTCCACTTCTTGTAAAAGTGAACATAATAAATCTCCATGTCTGACGAAATAAAACTAGCAAATGCCAAAAACAACCCTGGCTAGAATACTGCCTTCGCTTGTTTCAGAATTGCAATACCAACACAGTAATGGGCATTTTGTAAAGTGTCAGTCCTCAGGCTTAGGTAAACATACCTTGCTTCAAAAGTAAATGGCATGAATAAAAGGAGAAATGTTCAGCAATTCAATATGCACTCAAACTCTTCCTGTCATCCTTGGATGAAAGTGGAAAAAGAGAGGAAACTCAAAATGCCCCTTGAAGATGAAGAACCAGAACTCCATCAAATCACTCTCCTCAAGAAAGAACTCGAGGCTTCTCGGGCCATGAACGATTCACTGGAGATAGAAAATCAGGAACTAAAACAGGAGGTTGCCCGTCTAAAAGCACAAATCAGTTCCCTCAAGGCACATGATAATGAGAGGAAGTCTATGCTTTGGAAAAAGTTGCATAACTCCATCGACAATTGCAATTCGGACGCATCTCAGCAGAAATCATCCGATTTCATCAAAGTTCCGGAACAGATTCTTGTAGCAGAAAATGAATATCCAAGGCCAAGTATCCAGGAATTTGCCATGAGAAAAGATAGGCAATCGAAAGTACCAAAACCACCACCGAGCTCTAACTCTCTTATCTCCCCTTCTCCAAAGGAAGTGAACGAGAAGAAAGTTAAAGCGCCATCTGCACCAGCACCACCACCTCCGCCATTGCCATCGAAAGTGTTAGCTGGCTCTAGATCAGTGCGTCGTGTACCAGAAGTTGTGGAGCTTTATCGTTCACTAACAAGGAAAGATGCCAACATGCAAAACAAAACCAACGCTACAGCAACTCCCGCACTTGCATTTACTAGGAACATGATAGGAGAAATTGAGAACCGGTCAACTTATCTTTCAGCTGTAAGTACATTCATAATTCCTCATCCAGATTCCAGAAACCAACATTGTTTTTTTTTTTTTCTAACAGTAGGCCTGTTTACTTAAAAACAGATAAAATCCGACGTAGAAAAACAAAAGGAATTCATAAATTTCTTAATCTCAGAGGTTCAATCTGCAGCATTCAAAGATATATCAGATGTAGAGGGATTTGTGAAATGGTTAGATCAGGAATTATCTTCCCTGGTTGATGAAAGGGCAGTGTTGAAGCATTTCCCACAATGGCCAGAGAGAAAAGCAGATGCCATGAGAGAAGCAGCCTTTAGCTACCGAGACCTTAAGAACCTTGAAGCTGAAGTCTCATCGTTTGTGGTGAATCCCAAAGAGTCATTTCATTCAGAGCTTCGAAGGATGCAAACATTTCAAGACAGGCGAGCATGTATAAACTGAATTCCTATATAACTTGCTATTTTCAATCAATGGTATAAATTAACTGCATGATGGAACATCAAATTTACAGGCTCGAGCAGAGTGTTAACAACATAGAAAGGATAAGGGAAAGTACCAGCAAAAGATACAGAGATTTCCAGATCCCATGGGAATGGATGTTGGATACAGGACTAATCGGTCAGGTTGGTAGGTCATAACATGATAACTCAACTAGATTGTCCATTTATATCCGTGTAGTGTAAAATACAAAAATTTCATATTAAAATTTATGTTGACATATCATACGCAAAATTTTTTAGATTTTATCATGTTCAAATATAATTTTTAATAAATTTTAATTCATTTCGTATCTGTATCATTTTCGAATCATAGTTAGAATTATCGAGTCTGGTAATAAATTGAATTAAAAAAAGTAAACATTTTCAACTTTGAAGGGAATTGAAAGGGATTATAAAATTAATGAAATTAACCTTGCTAATGAAGACATCTCGACCAAAACTGGGAAATTCATCATTTTAAGCATACTTTTTATATGTATGCATGTATATAATAATTCCATGATTCTGCTTGCAAATGTTTGCAGATGAAATTTAGCTCACTGCGGCTAGCCAGGGAATACATGAAAACAACAGCCAAAGAACTACAATCCAATCAATCCTCACAAGAAAACAATCTCTTGCTTCAAGGAGTTCGATTTGCATATAGAGTTCACCAGGTACTCTCTTCAATCTCTCGACAAACTTCATCTTTTTTCTTTTAGAAGTTTCTTCTTTAGCCTTTACCAACTGTTTGAAGAATTCAGGTCGCAGGTGGCTTTGATGCGGAGACCATTCGAGCTTTCGAAGGTTTAAAGAAGATCAGCAATGTTGGTAATCATAAACAATAGCCTGTTCTAATGGAACATGTTTGGTCACTGCTTTGCTAAAATGGCTATGGCTTGTTAATTAGCTTTAGGAAAAATACTACTAATAGCATTAATTATTCAATATTTGCGAGCTGCTTTTTGTAATTTATAAATATAAACACAACTATTTTTTGGTAAATAAATGTGATTCTTTTTTATGGAAAACAAAAATAAAATGAATTAAATAACACTTATCAAGATTTAATTTATTTTTGTTTATGCAACCAAAAATAAAATAAATCAATTTTGCATTGATTCATCAAGATTTCACTTGCTATAAATTGAATTTTTTTTTTGAATAATACACTTTTGTTCACAATTATAATTATGATCAACATATTACATTTCATTAATGAGTAATTTAACAAGTGATAAATACAAATAACAATTAAAAAATTATGCAAATAACATAACAAATTAAAGAAATCTCAATTTTGGTGAAATTCAAATTCGAAACCTTAAAGTCTTAAAGTATCATCTTTGTCATTAAATTAAGGCTTCGTTGACACTAGGGGTATAATTGAGTCGAACCGAGTCGATACAGTGAGGTGCTCGAGCTCGATTCGAAAACTCGGTACTTGATACTCGGTTCGAACTCAATCGAACCTTATTTTTTAAACTTGAGTTCGGCTCGAGATCGAGTTCGAACTACTCGAGCTCGCTCGATTAGGCTCGATTATATAAGTTCGATTTTTTACTCGAACTCGAGTTCGATTTTAAGGCTCGACTCGAGTTCAAACTCGAGCTCGCTCTTACACTTATTATATAAATATTATTATATAATAATATATATTATTAAAATATATAAAAAACTCGAGACTCGATTAAGTTCGCGAGTTACTCGAATCGGGTATCTAAGTGCTCGAATTCGACTCGCTCAATAGTTCGAGTAGCTCGAGCTCGACTCGACTAAAATCGAGCCGAATTCGAGTTTTGTTCGAGTCAAGTCAGAGTAACTTGCGAGCACTATTGTATCACTTACACCCCTAATTGACACTATAAAATGAATTATCAATCTTTTAACTAATATAAATTTGATTTGATTTTTGTTAAAGAGATATTTAAGAATAAATGTAAATGTCATCTGAAAATTTTGAGAGAACATAAAGATTTATTTTATATATATATATATATATATATATTTGCTTAAAATGTAAGCCATGACAAAAGGTTAGAGTGTAGAAGACTCAAATTTAAAAGAATCTTATCATATTTATGATTTCGTTTAATTTTAAGACTTTTTAAAAGTAAGTTCAAATTTGATAACAAATTTTTATCATGTGTTTGAATTTGGTTCATTCATATTTATGATGTTCAAACCTAATTTGAAGTCTATTTATTTAAATTAAATAAATTTATTCGTAAATATTAAACTGTATATATTTATGAATATACATAAAAATATGTTTACAAGTAATGAAAAAAATCTCATAAAGTCAATGAAGCTTTTCGTTTAGTGTAAAAAGGAGGTTTTAAAATTTTGAGTTGTCCCAAAAAAAAAAAATTGATGTCCAGATTCAAGTTTTATTGAATATAAACTTGAATTTAGTTATAAAGAATAGTTGTCAAATTAAGGCCAACGAATTTAAAATTTTTTAAATGAATTCGTTTGCAGGCATAAACTAATTAAATATATTTTTCACCTAGATTTTTTTGCTTAGTAAACTCTTTAGTAAAAAATAAATATAAATTTATAAATTTTATTTTATTGTAAATAATTTTTTTTTTCAAAATCATAAAATTAAATTTAAAGTTATAAAATAATATTAATTTTTATTTGTATTTTATCCGTGACAACTCATAAAATTATTTACGTCAACTTCACATAAAATAATCAAATAATAAAAGATATTATTTAATAAATTTAAATTTAATTATATTAAAATATTAAGACGTATTTACATTAAAAATAAAAATCTATGATCGGATTCGAATGCAATAAAATATTAAAACCTCATTTCCATTGTAAACTAATGGCAGAGGAGATAAGCTGAGAAAATAAGAGTAAGGTATCACTTAAAAGTAAAGGAGCAACTAAAAGATACCCTGTGGGCTGTGGGGCCCAAACCAAACCCAGCCCAAACGTGTACAGCGGAAATGTCACGTGTCGTTCTTATGAAACCCAAGAAATTATTTTCGTCATCTCTCAATTTTCTTATCCATCCGACGAAAAATAGTCACCATGGAAGCAGCTGAGCCTAAATTTTGAAGCATTATTTTATTATTTAATGTTGTTTTTGAGTTGAAAAATAAAAAAAGAGGCGAAGGTTGAATGGGGACCGGAGCATCGAGGAACGCAGAGGGAGGATCGCATGGAGGGGAAGAAAGGGAGGAGAGCCTTGACCAAGCCGGCGGTCAGCTTTACGTTTCGTTGAAGATGGAGAATTACAAGAAGAAAGGAGACCTTATTCCTCATGTTTATGGCTCTGTTCCTCTCGTTGGCTCTTGGGATTCCTCTAAAGCTGTATTCCCCGCCTCCCCTTTTCTTGTCGCACTCTTTAATATATTTATTTATTTCGAATTAGTTTTTAGATATATAATTTCTTTTTTGCAGTTTTTTATTTTCGTTTTTGAATGTAAATAGCTTTCAATGGAGCGCGAATCGGCTTCTATGTGGGAATTGAGCTTCGTTGTTCCTCCTAATCACGGTAAGTGTGCTAGTTTTGCTACTCTTTTTGTTCTCCATTTTGGTTATGTTTCGTTTGGTTGCTGAGAAAACTGATCGAATATGAGCGTTAGGGAGGATAAGAGCATGCTTTATTCACCATTTCAGAAGAGGTTCACTTTAACATCTTATACTGAGGATGAATAAAAGCTTGCACTGTTGAATGAATACTGTATAATCTACCATGCCTGCTTTACGTTTTTCAGAGTTGGGCTTCATTTATAGGCTTCGTTTACTTTTTTGATGTAAATTTTTTAGGCTCTGTTGTTTCCCACTTTTGTAACTTTCTTTGTGCTTTTTGTTTGATTCAAAAATATAAGCTAAATTGAATCTTAGTATTTTATTGGCAATTGATTTATTTAACTTCAGGTTTGTGGATGTTTATATTTATTTGTGTGTTTTACATGTTTAAATGTAGAAACTTTGGATTTCAAGTTCCTCTTGAAGCCTAAATATGGCTACACGCCTTGTATTGTTGAGGAGGGTCCAAACCGGCTCCTTACTGGGGGTACCTTACAAGGGGATGCCAGGCTGGCACTATTTAAGCTAGATAATGAGGAAGTTCTTGAGTATCGAGTGTTCATTAAGGCAGACAAGGTTTCGCCCTTTGATCTTGCAGCTAGTTGGAGAGCTTATCAAGACAATCTTCGGCCTTCAACTGTTCGTGGAATTCCTGATGTTAGCATCAATGCAGTGCCAGATACAGGTCGTGAGGTAACACCTATTTGTGCGCCCGCCCCCCCCCCCCCCCCCCCCTCTCCCCCTTTTTTTTTCCTTTTTTAATCTTTTATTTTTTAAGACATTCTTTTCAATCATTGGTTTCTGTATTGAAGAGACAGTCTTCTGTGTAACTTATTTATTACTATGAATAATTGTTCCAAGCTTCCAATATGATTGTTATTTTTATTTTGAGATAAAATGTACTGTATTTATTACGTTGAACAGCTCTTCAGCTAGATTGGAGCTTTACATTGATTCTCAAGTATTATGTTCGTTAACGTACTTGGACGTAACAATGTCTGTGTTTTACTGTGTAGATTGGCTCTTCAGCTAGTTTGGAGCTTGACCTTGAGCATTATGTTGTGCCTGCTCCATCCACTTCTGCAAACTCAGGTCTGGTTTATGCAGCCAACTTGGCAGAAAATCCACGGTCATTAGTCCTTGCTGGGGTTTCTGTTGATCAGCCTGCAACTATAAAGGTTTATCTTGGTAACTCATCTTGCAAATGTGTAAACTAAATTGGGTAGTGGGCCTTGAAAAGGATTATTTACATTTTATCAGTTTAAGGATATTGATACACAATTTTCCGGAATTCCCTGCTGTCTTAACTTTTAAAATCTTTTTGCTTAGTGCATATGAATCTTAATTAAGTGGCAAGCATAAGAGGTAAATTCATTAATTTATTAGGAAGCAAATTGCTGCTCACATTGCACTGTAAATGGCACACTTACTAGGCAGAAAAATTATTTCAAAAGTTACCTTGTCTCGTTGTTTTTATAGTAGTTTGCATCTGATGCGATGTACTTACCTTTTCATAGGAGATGGAGGTTGTAATACCAGATCCTTCTAAGGTATATTCAGGATCTGGTATGGTTGAATCCAAATCTGTGGGGACCTTTTCACCTTTGCAGAAGCAAGACAGTCACAGGGGGCTCTTTGTGGATAGGGGTGTCGGATCTCCCAGGCTGGTCAAGTCTGCGAGTGCAGCTACTTTTAGTTCTGATCTTAAATTGGACTCTGACACCAAGGTTTGGATGAAATGTATTTCCTCTTCGTAGTAAAGTATGTCTTGTTCTCTCTGCTAGTGATATTCTTATATTTGTTTCTTTTTCTTTGGTTTTTAGAATTCGATGCCAGCAGCTGCTGGAGCTGTTGCAGCTGCAGCTGTAGCTGATCAGATGCTTGGACCAAAGGAAGATAAACATCTAGCGATTGTCCTGGTATTCTTCTGCATAAATAATTGTTCAGCATGTTAGATTTCATCATCTTTGTCCTCCTTTATTATAGTTTAGTTGTAAATTGGTAAGACCTAGACTTGAAATTTTGATAATATTCATATTCCAGAAGTATCTCCATTAGATATGTGTTCCACCCATTGGTTGAAAGAAGAATCAATTCAAGTTGTTAAGAATAGGTGGTTTTAATTATTTGCTTGATTGTTAGGTTGGTTTGCCAGCTCGAGGCAAGACCTTTACTGCTGCCAAACTTACAAGATATCTTCGCTGGTTGGGACATGATACTAAGCATTTTAATGTTGGCAAGGTTATTGCACTTTACCTTGCATGCTTTCCTTGCTTCCTGACTTGTTTTATATGAAAGAAAAATAACTTGATGTTTTTTGTCCATAACAGTATCGGCGCTTGAAACATGGTACAAACCAGGTAGATCTGAGCACCTTCGTTCAAGTTTATCAACTGGGTGCATCTTCTGCGATGCTGCCCATAAAATTTTATGTTGTCTGCTTTTCAGTTTAACAAACACACTTGATAAAGACTCTCATTCAGTGATTAGCTTTATCTAATAAATTGGTAATTAAAATGGAATATTGTATGTTTCTGGATTGACTTTTGATTGGTGATGCACTTTATTATACAGACTGCTGACTTTTTCCGAGCAGACAATCCTGAAGGTGTGGAGGCACGTAATGAGGTGAGGGTCCACTGAAGAGTTTTGTTCTTATTTGACTGTCAGAATTGAGTGGCTGGTTTCAATTGCCGAAATTGGTGCCATTTATGTCTGTGCTTTTATTGATGGTTTATATGGACTTAATGAATATTTAATTTCCTAGTGTTGTTAAATCTAGAAACGCTTCATATTTGGTTTTAAATTAGGAGGCAATTGATTTTTCTATGTCATGGTATGTATTTCAATGTAAAGAATTCAAATTTGGGATTTGATATTTTTTTCCATAAGCAATTTAGTCGTTGAACTCTTTCAAGAAATATTCTATGGGAGCTAAGTAGGATCTGAATATGTTTTTCCTTTTATATCTGAATCTAATAAAAACTCCTAACTCATCTTGAAGTTACTTAAATGAAATAAATGTATGTGGATACTAAAAGAATAAATATCGAAGGAAGAGAAACATTAGAGGTGATTTTGAAACAATTGCATAATCCAAAGAAATTTCTGGATATAAATGACTATAGGCAAGATGATTTAATTTCCATACCTATTCGATACTGGGTTTTCATCCCTTCAATTGTGGAATAGCCATTGTCAAAGATGCTGTTACTAGTGATTTTGGTTTTTATTTGGATGATTGGTTAACAGTAAACCCATATTAACCTTCTTTTTTGTACATAGTTTTAATATATCACATGCTACTAGGTAGCAGCCCTGGCAATGGATGATATGACAGGTTGGATGCAAGAAGGTGGCCAGGTAAGTTCTTTGATGTGTGACAATTGTTTTCTCTCTTGTTCTGCTGACTAATTTTATTTATTAAATCCCTGTAGGTTGGAATATTTGATGCAACTAATAGTAGCAGGAGTAGACGGAATATGCTGATGAAAATGGCTGAAGGAAAATGTAAGGTACTGTGATTACAGAACAAGGAATCAGCTAACCGTATCCTTAGTAGAACTGATATGGTTGTTGGGTGAAGCATGTATGATGTGTTGCAGATGGAAAGAAAACTAATATATTCAAAGCGCATGATTCATTACTTTTTCTGGTTACTTGGGGAAATATACTTCTTGATGTATTTACATTTTTATTGGCTAGCTTGATATATTTACATGTCTTGGCACAAATATTTGGGACAGTGATTTAATGCATGGCAATTAGGTTGGTTAGAACTGCATACACCACCTGATGGGGACTCTTATTGTGGGTGACTCATGATCCTGCTTCTGCTGTTTTATTGGAGGCATGATTAACAGATGTAAATTGTGATGTATTGGCCGATGGCATCGATTGACAATATGAATTCTAATACATCTTTCTTCGATTGTAGATTATTTTTCTAGAAACAATATGCAATGATGAACGGATTATCGAAAGAAACATTCGTCTTAAAATTCAACAAAGCCCTGACTATGCAGAAGAGTAAGGCTTTTCTCAATAACCTTTTTCTTCTCTTTTTCTTCTTGGTCTGAAGAAAATTTCTGTACTTAAGGTATCTATATGGTTTTGCAGACCAGATTTTCAAGCAGGATTGCGAGACTTTAGAAATCGATTAGCTAATTATGGAAAGGTAGTTCCTAAAATTGCTTTTAGTAGTTGTTTTTTGGGAACATTTATGCTTTTGGGTGCTCAATATCATTCTTAGATGCACAATTATGCTTATTGTTACTAGGTTTATGAACCAGTTGAAGAGGGGTCTTACATCAAAATGATTGATATGGTTAGTGGGCATGGTGGACAAATACAAGTTAAGTTTAATTCTTCCTCTTCATTTATATGGATTTTGTGCTTCATGCATATGCATGGGGGATCCATGTTTATTGTGGGCGAAAAAATGGTGTACCTAGTCCATTTCTTGTTTTAGATTTAATTGAAGTTGTTTGTGTATTTGGTCCTGTCTCGTTCGCACAACCAATATATAAAGAAGGTTGTGATTATAAATGGCATTTTTATTCTTAAAGCCTTTCTAGCATTAATCTCACTTCTTTCCTGAAAGTCTCTATTGTTATATGTTTACCCTTTCTCTTTCTAATTTTCTAAGATAATCTGATTGCTTTACAGTATGATCTAAGAATTTATATGTTTTAATTTGATTCAGGTAAACAACATCAGTGGCTATCTTCCTGGACGAATTGTCTTTTTCTTGGTATGTTGTAGAATCAGAAATGTGCTTCAGTTTCATCAGGCATCAGCATTATTATCTCTAGTTATTAAGTCCCTTTTCTCAGTTCCTCCTGTTTGTTATATAGTATGCAAACTTTTTGATTGAAGGAACTCGAGATCTTAAGAATTGTAGTCTTAAAAACTTTGGAAGGGTTTCTTTCCATGTCTATCTGAAGTGTTCTTTTTCCCTTTCTATGTCTATCGAGTCCTGGTGTAATTGTATTGACAACGTCAGGCACCTGCAGTTTTGTCTGGGTTATTTTGCAAGACATGGAAGGAAGCTTCAGACTTATAACATTCAGATTCTACACCTGTTGACCTTTGTTATTTATACATCTATCTTTTTTAAAGATCACTCATGTCACAAGTGCCTGTTTTCTCTAGGGACACATCTAACCTTAGTGCCTTCTGAGCATTTACCATTTTCAGTATGATCCTTGAATTAAAATATTTATCTTTACTTCTTTCTTATTATCATTTGCAGGTAAATACGCATCTAACACCTCGCCCTATATTACTTACCAGGCATGGAGAGAGTCGTGATAATGTTAGAGGCAGAATTGGTGGTGACAGTGTATTGAGGTAGCCTTTTCTACTGATTGTGGTGGCATTACATAATAGGTGGTTTCAATTTGCATTCTTTCTGTTCTTTTTAGTTTTCTGTTATATGATAATTTTTTTATCGGATATTTACTTATATTAATCTATTTTTGGTTAGATTCCCTGTCATGAGAGATATCCTCATATCTTTGATATTAGTTTTTCTGATTTCAATATGAATGTTGGTTCAACATAAGATGTTGTCATACTCCAGTTTTAACTTACCAGAAAACTTTCACTCACCTGTTACAACAGTGATACTGGAGAAATTTATGCAAAGAAACTTGCAAACTTTGTTGAGAAGCGACTGAAATCTGAAAGGGCTGCTTCTGTAAGTTCTAACATTTCCCATAGTCAATGTTTAATTGTTTACTTTTATAACCAAACAAGTTTATCACTTCTTTTAGAATTCATCAGAATCAAATTTTACCCCTGCTTCCCCCCTATTTGTTCTGGTGTTTCTTCACTTTGAGAAGCCTGCTTATGTACTTCAAGTAGTGAGTCATCTGCCTATTGGCTGTTATTTCTTTTGCTTGAGATAGCATCACTTGCTAAATTATGGTTCTAAAGTTCAAGAAAAGAAAATTCTTGCAAACTGTAGATCAATTAGTAAGTGATCTACATTTTGAAAAAAAAAAGAGAAATATGGATGTTATGGATTTTTCTGTTTGTTTGGATGTTTTACTTTTTGCGGTGCTACCCTCAATACTAAAAAAGTTCATATTCATTGACACTTCATCAAGCTATGTGTGGATAGAAAATGTATAATGATTATAATTGAGTGTACATAATTTTATGATCTTGTTGTAATCTAGATATGGACCAGCACCTTGCAGAGAACAATTCTGTCAGCAAGTCCAATTGTTGCATTTCCCAAGGTTAGTGTGAAACCATAAGAAAATAATTCATTCAGACCCTTTATTCACAGGCTGGTCGCTCTGGCTGCTGAAGTAAATAAATATCAGTATGTTAGGTAGAGATATTATTTTTCACACTTTTTGTTAGATACAATGGCGTGCGCTTGATGAGATTAATGCTGGAGTATGTGATGGAATGACTTATGAAGAAATAAAGAAGAATATGCCAGAGGAGTATGAGTAAGTGTTCCCTATCACCCTCCTGCTCCTTTTCTCTTGGGTTGGGAAAATTTAATGCACAAAAGTCTTGTACATAATGGTGTCAATAAGTTTTTCATATCATCGGCCTTCCAAATGGAGCAGTAGCTTATATGGACTAACTTTGTGTTTGGATAAAAAAAGCATGTACTGATTTTTTTTTTCCTTCTCTTGATTGTGCTTTACTTTTATCTTTACTGCATTCTTGGATAATTATGCCGTATTTTTATTATAGATCTCGCAAGAAAGACAAGCTGAGATATCGGTATCCTCGTGGAGAATCTTACCTAGATGTTATTCAAAGGTTTTAGAATTTCTCAACATGCTAAATTATGGCTTGTTTGTAAAGAATATGTTGTGGTCTAACTTGTGAAACACAATTCACTTTCCGCATGAATGCAGGCTTGAACCTGTAATTATTGAGCTTGAACGACAAAGAGCACCAGTTGTAGTGATAGCTCACCAGGTTATATTTAACAGCATCGTGTGCTTTATATAATTTTTGATGTCGTCCATATTACATCATGAATTATTTGCTATTGGTTTCATTCTGCAGGCAGTGTTGAGAGCATTATATGCTTATTTTGCTGACAGGCCCCTCAAAGAAATCCCTCACATTGAGGTAATTAATGTCTTGGCCTGTCTTTACATATTTTTTCTTGTGGGGTGAACCTGATCTGTTGATTCTCTTTCTATGCTTTCTGCATTTGAGAGCCATGTTATTTGAAATGGAGAAAGAGATGATTCTCCCTCGTTTCTCCGTTTACGATGCACTGATAGAACTTCATCTCTCATCTACTAAATGCAAAAAGAAAAATTTATATTTGAGTTTCATAGAATCATGTCTCGGCTTCTCTACCATGATTTTTATCTTGGGGTTAGAGCGGCCATGGTTGCATAAGCTGTTTAGCAGGACACCTTTAGGCTTTACTGATGCTTCCATAATTAAATGGAAAAGATAGAAACTCAAACCGGTGGGATGAATGATTAGAATTTTGGGTTTTGAGTTTTAACTTTTGTTCTAAAATTGAACTCTATCAATGTATGTTCCAATTTGCAGGTGCCGCTTCATACTATCATAGAAATACAAATGGGAGTAACAGGCGTTCAGGAGAAAATATACAAGCTCATGGATTGAGCACGCATCAAGAAATCTGTTTCTCTTGATATTCGATTGTCCAAGTATTAAAATAGTTCAATTCTAATGTATAAACATTAGCAACAATGTAAATGTCTTGACAATAATTACTAAAAAAATATTTGAGTTCTGCTCTAACATTTAATGAAACATCGGATTCATTGTTAGGGGTATAATGAGTTGAAATGATTTGGTGACAAGTTTTGGTTTTGTTTGATTTGAAAACTCGAAACCCGAATTTTAATTGTATTTTGAGTCTAATTCAAAGAGCATAAGTCGTTTGAGGTCGAAGATAAATTAAATTTAAGTAATCATGAGTCGAAAGTGTAATATAATTGGTTTAGACCCTCTGCTTGTTTTGATCAATACGCTGACTAAAAGAGGGGATCGATTCTGTCAAAGCCTCGCAGGTACATTGCCGCAGGATAGGGACAAGAAGTCACGAGCCTAGTGGCACCACAAAAGTTTGATAACTTACCCGTAAGATGCAGCAATAGAAGATGGAAGCTGAGCAAGTCATCGTTTTCTACCAGTGGACTCGAGGTTATGGAGTCAAAAAGGAAACTGTGTCTGGTTGGATTCACATGGGAGTCCTGAACCGTAAGGAATTGACCCTTCGCCCTCAATCCTGTTGGCTGACCCTACACTGCTTGCCCCAGAAAAGACGCAAAATGAAGATGGTTTGTAAAGAGATGGTTAAACTAAAGGTCACAAAGAGATGTATCTTTGGCATGGGATCCTTAAAACAGTCACATGAATATGAATCCGACAACCCATTTCTCAGCTACCGTCACATTCACGAGTCCTTGGTTTCAAACCTTTTTCTCTCCCATGCATGATTCTCGTTTGCGCCTTGGACTACGGGCATTTCGACGTGAAATAAAAAATTTTGCTTCTTAATATTTTTTACTGTACCATCGTATCATATATATGAAGTGGTGCAACGATCATAAGTTCAAACACAAACATCTTATAAAAAATTTATGCACTTTATTATTTTTTTATCGTCATGAAATATATAATACGTAGAATTAACACAAGCAAATGTTTAAGGGCAGAATTCCCATGATTTAATCCCCCAAGACATCTTGACTTTTACGCAAATATTTCCTAAAGTATAGAAGATACCATTGATTTCGTATTCTTCGTGTTCAGCCATAATGGCCATATATAAAACCCACTTCCGTCGCACCCAAAACCTGTCCATTTCTATCACGTTCTGATCTCTCGTCTTTGCTACAAAAGATTCAACTTTCCACAGTTTCACTCATCCTGAAAATGTCAGTCCCGCTTGACTCTCCGGAGCAGATAACAAACCCATTTTCTCATCTCCTCAACAAAATTTCCTCCTACGATGGCAATGTAATGCTAGCTGCCGTCATATCTTTGCTTCTTGTCATCCTCTTTGTGCTGCTACTCCATGTCTATGCCAAATGGTTCTTGGCTCAAGCTCGCCAAAGAAGTCGCTCTTCTTCCATGTCTGTGTCTCACGTCTTCCGCCCTGATCGATTCCAGCATTTCCATGCATTCACATTCGACACTACCTTTCCGAGCTCCCCATCAAAGGGCCTCGATTCCTCTGTCATTTCATCAATTCCATTGTTTGTTTACACTATGGAAGAATACAAGCATGGTTTGGAGTGTGTTATTTGTCTAACCCCATTTGAGGAAAACGATGTTGGGAGGAATCTACCCAAGTGTGGGCATGGTTTTCATGTGGAATGCATTGACATGTGGCTGCAGTCTCACTCAAATTGCCCCATTTGCAGAGCTCCTGTGTTGAGTAATGACAAGGTTTCAGTCGTTACTTCAGCAGATTCTCAAGTGAATTCTTTGGAGAGTTCGGGAGAATTACCGATTGTTGAGGTGAGAATGATTGATGGAAACTCTAGACTGGATAATCCGACTGATTTATCCGATTCTGGTAATCATCAAATTGCGTCTGCCATCTATGATAATCCTTCAGCATCCACTTCTTCTTTGACTCTATCATCTTCCTTTGGTTGCTCTCTGAAGAGAATGTTGAGCAGGAACAGATCAGAGCGCAAAGTTTTTCCCTCATCCAACGCCAGCCATGAGCTTGAAGTTTGATAAAGCCAAAGAGTGAGCTTTACCTGCTAATATTCATAAACTCCAGCACTCTGGACAGCTTTGTATAGATATTTCCTGGAAACTTGTTATCATCTTTCTCCGAGCTCTCATTACGCCAGGTGATTAAGACTATATCATTTTAGTATTACAAGTTTGACTTATCAATTCCTTGTCTGACGCCAGAAAATTTTCCTGGTCATCATGATCACACTAGTCACTTGACTGGACGATCTGACTCGGAAAATTCACCAAGAAAACAGTTTGGAAAGTTTTGTTTTTGCTATATAGAAGAAGATTCAATATTACTTATAGTCTTCTTCTTTAAACCTCTCATTTTCCATGTATGATTAGATGTAAATTAAAGCAGTAAATCTTAGCTATAGATTAATAATTTTACTGATAAAAATCTCCAAGAACTCAAGAAAGAGATTGTGATGGAACTAAGATTATCAATTTTATCTGAATGTTAATGGTACTGCCATAAAAGTTGTTCATTTGATGTTAAGTATAAATAGTTTATCAGTTAATATTTAAGGGAGATTGCATGCACATAATCGTTTTTAGTTATTAACTCTTTTGTAATTTGTAAAAAGTTACGAATTCAATAAAAACTTTTTTCTTAATGCAGAAAATAGGTTAAATACGCATAACCCTTCTCATTTCTTAAGTTAAGAAAACTTTGTGGTTTTCTTTTACCCGATACATATCCTGCTGGTTGACATTTGAGCAAATAAATGAGTACAGTAAGTGGACTGAAGCACTGAGCAGTCGCTGCTTGTACACCCTTCCTTGTCCATGATTGTCCGAATGAAAATGGGGACAATACTGTTGAGTTGAGGACAAAAGTCTCCTTGTTGCCCTATCTATCACTCATGTGATGTGAGGGAGAGAAACGGTCAAACAACTGCTACAATATTTATTAGAAATCCTTGCTTGGATCAGGTTCAGGCCCAGCGTATTCACTTCATTGTCCTCTACTTCTGCTGTCTCGACTCTGGGGATGCTTTGGAAATAATGAATTTCTTCTTTCCTTTGAATTTTTTTCGTAATGGGATTTCTCATTGCAGCAGATAATGCAAACATATCTTGAAATGAAATAATGGATTCAAGCTTGTTTAAAGTTCCCAATGCAAATGCATGCCTGAAGAATCCTGTAAAACATTTAACTGATGCAGAATGCAGACAATGGAGTCAGCTGCTGTTTTCAAGACTGTTCAATTATTCATACATTTTCGCACCATGGTATCTGCTTCAGTTTCTAATTTGGCGCAGCAGACCACAGTCTTTCATTACAGTGCCCACTGTCAGCATCATTGCAGTTAATTAGTTGTTTTTTCTGCTCCTTCTGGTCGCAATAGGGGCAGTATATTGGCAAACAGGAAAAGTTAAAACATTTTTAAATCTAGTGGGTACTCTGGCCCAACATTACATGTTGGAAAACATGGGTTAGGTACTACACGTGCTTCAGCTTCACTACTTGGATTTCAGTTGGTTCTTCATTGGCTCCTTAGCAGATACACAAGATGATACAATGCAGTAAATCTTCCATGGACTGCCGTAAAAAAGTGAAGGCAAGTTCACTTATAATCAAATTACAGGAGTAAACTTTATTCTTTGTTTGTTAGAGTTGGTTTCAAAAATATATATATTTAATAATTATTTTTCTTTTTCGATCTCATCAAAAATAATTATATCGTTCATTCAAATTAATTTTTAATCAATCCCGTGGTACAATACATTAGTCTTCTTTCATTATCTTGAATTCTTAATTAATGATTACCATAGTCAAAATTAAACTCCAGTGATAATAACTTTGCCTAATTAATAACAATTATTATGCATGAATAAACTTGGGAATCTCAGAACCCAAGTAGGTTTAAACCATACCGACAATATTTACATGCAATAGAGAAAATAATTCTCAAGGAAATCTGTAAAGAAATGCTAGTGATTAATAGTGATAAAACTCCTAAATATCAATCAGCCTTCCTTCTTAAGGGAAAAAGGAGCACATTTATAAATATTAGTAGCTTATTTCTTGATAATTAAGTGATATAATTCATCCTAAATATGAACTAAACCTCTTCTACAAGATTAGCTACTTACATAAGCCAGCTACGGATTATCATTCTATTCACAGATCATGAAAAATGTTTGTACCATGACCAGAAAAAGTTGTATTTCTTGTATATGTATTACAGTTGGTGAATGGGTCACAGAGCAAATTAACAAGTGAAAAAACACGTGTGTGATGAATAATGAACATGCCAATTACTTCAATAAACCAAACAGTCTAGGTCTTCCTTAGCCTTTCTAGCTGGCTTCCATGGTCCACAATTAGATTTGATATCAAGTTAATGGAGTAGTGATTGGACTCAAAGAGGATCTACAAAGGGGGCAGCTTGATTGAGAACTGAGCCATTTGTCTACACACTCAGAATGATATGCATGGTTACATTCTGGCAATACCTTAAGCTTCTCTTCATCTTCAAAAACCGCTTAGACAGATGGAACATTCAGTTTCTTTAATAAAACCATGTTTGCCTTCACAGTGTCTGATCATTGAGCGGTGCAAAATGATTGGCAGACCATTAATGGTATCAGGGTCAAGCCCAGGTGAAGGACCTGGTGTTGCATTCTGTGCAGCAGCAGCAGCAGTTGACAGGAGATTTTGACCACAAATCCAATGAAGGTAGAGGAATAAGGTGGTGATCAAAATATTAGCAAGAGAAAATGGGCTCGGCTGTAGGAGTTGAAGCTGGTGTTGTGCAGAACAGTGAAGTCCCATCGAATGATTTTGGAGCCTCCTGGTGAGGCCATAGTGTAATACAGAACTACTTTCAATGGATTCGATTACCTTGGGTGGAAATTCTCTAGAATTCGTAAGGTGTTGGGACGAGCGGTTGGGGGTTGAGAATTGAGATTGTAGTAGCATGAAATGCCCATGCTGTGGTTAATCACAAGCAACTTTATATCATGGTTGGTTGCTGTCAGCATCTGCTACCAATATTTCTGCCTACACACAACTTCCATCAAACTATTTATGTGATATTTCCATCAAGCGTTGGGTTAGCAGACATAAATTTAGGCTGGCCTCAGTTCCATATGAAGAAGGACGACTTGGATTTGAGATATAACTTGTATTAATTCTCAGGGTCCTTGAGTTATTGCCAACAATTCCATCTTAAAAAAAAAAAATTCTCTCTTTCAAATCATGTCATATGATCATAATTAATAAATAATCGAATGATCACGAAAGATAATTTGATTAAAAAGAATATATACTATCGTGAGTAATCGTTTGCGTAGTGGCCTACTCAGGAATCTGATTGATGAAGTGGTGATGCTGTTTCTGTATGGAACGTTGTTTCTCGAGTCTTGAGTCACAAGCAGGCAGAAATTTTGTCCGAAGGTGTAGTGTACTAGTGTTGAAGTATAAAAAAGGATTGTTTGGCCCTGTCATCATACTAAAAAAATTGTAACGTTGAGTGACAGAAAATGGTCGTCTGCAATAATCATCCAAACTAACAAGCTTTTGAATAATTTCCATTTAATTAGAGAATACAAGTATGAAGGTTACTACTACACTTACACTCTCCATTTTAGGTTCCATATAAAAATGGTCCCGGCGAGGCTCGAACTCGCGACCTTCGGCTCATAAGACCAACGCTCTAACCAACTGAGCTACGGGACCAACGCCATATATTAACATTAGAAACATTTTATTCTCAGGAAAGTGCAAAGTAGATTACAGGCCTCAGTGGAAATCATAGCTAGCAAATCAAAGAAGTTAAAAAACTGCAAAGTGGATTACATATCTCTCTAAAGTACCAATTAATTTAATTATTATATTGAATGCAAGTCTTGTATTACGTATATAATCAGGTGATCTGTCAATAAAATGTTTAAATTTTTATGAATAAACTTTATACAAAAATAAAATTATTTATCAGTAAATTGACCATATATATGTTTATAGACACACATAAAAAAAATTCAGAAATATTAGCTATATATGATCATTTTGCATCTATACAAACACAAAACACCGTCAGCTTTTTACCTCTTGTTTTAGAGGATTATTAAGTTGTTTTTAATTAACTAATCAAAAAGTTAAACTATAGGTGACAATATGATACCCATTTTTCATTTGATGCTATGGAATTTTCACTTGTCATTTTTTTTAACCATATCGAGATTAATTAATACAAAATGTCAATCCCAAAGTGCAAGGATAGACATAGAAGTAGAGCCAAGAGCTAGGGCAAAGAATGAAGCCTTCTTCAACCACGTAAGCGAACCCATTGTTATGGAAGAAGTCGACGGCTATGAGATCAACCAATGCCACGTAAATGAGTACACCTAACGACAGCGAACACCACACACCTTCCATTGTCAAAGCATTAGTGCTACTGTCGTCGTATCTCGTTACTATCATTCCCAACATTATTCCTACGGGAGTCGTCACCGAAAACATAAAGCACATGTATGCCACTGTGCCCAGGATGAAACCCGCCTCAGCAATGCAGCCACCGAGCCCCATGCCTTCAAAGATTTGGTGAAACGCGAGTGCAGCAACCAGTGGTCTGATCATGCACTGGTTTTGCGACATCCCCATCGTTACTCCGATTATCACCGAATGAAAAATCATCCCAATCTCCAAAACCTGCGAAACCAGCTTCTGTTTAAGCTTCACAAATTCCTCGTTCGACAAATTACTGCCCACTTTCTTTCTCACTGTTTCATCCTGCGTTCCGACCGGTAAATAATCTCCACTCGGCTTATGACTGTGCTCCACATGTGAGCTAGCGGTTAAATCCACAAGAAGAGCCAGCAGAGCCCCGACTAAAATCACCAAGCAAGCGAATGAGAAATCATTCCACGGATGAAGGCTTCGGGGAGGACGTGGACCAAAGAGGTCGAAAGGATGACACCAGCAGCTAAGCACTTGGGCATGGCTAAAGCATGTTGGTGCAATCTTCAACTAGATTATTGTTGTGTCCTCTTTGACCCTTTGTCGTGTTGAAAAGTAGAAACTGTTACATTTTGCATGCAACATTTTTATGGTAACCTAAACGATCGAATGTCTCTTTACCAATTACCAATGCGATGCTTCAAAAGATCTTTCGGTTTTTCGTTTTTCTCTATTGAACTTTTATGGGTCTGGATTGATGTCTTGTGGCCCAAAGATGAGAAAACATGAAAAGGGATAGATGGCCCAACAGTGAAATCTAATAAATTTAAGGCTTGGGATTCCATTTAGCCTTTGCTTGCCATCACTCATTATAATATGAAACTAAAATTGACAATGGGTGAATCTGTGTCGAATTTGTTTCAATGTCAAATGCGTATAAAATAAAATTTTCATTTTAACATGTCAGATAAAAAATAATTTTTAATTTTTATTAAATTTTAATCTCATTAATTTTTATTTTTACACTATATTATCGTGTTATATCTAAAATTATCATATTTATTAAAACTCTAAAACTTTGAAACAACCATAAATTTTTTTTTTACTTGTTGACTCCTTCAATTTCAAGAAGATTGTGAAGCTTGTTAACTTTTCCTCTATCTAAAAGTTTTGGTACAAATTAAAAAGAAACAATCCAAGGCAGGGAACATAACAAAATAAAAACAAGCAGAAACAAAGACAATCCCCACAGTGAGTGAACCCACTAAGAGCCGAGCAACTTATGGAGAACATAAGGCTGGCCCATCAGATGGTGACAAATCCATAGTACTGGGTCACCCCCATAATCATTGTTCTTCTTCAATCAAACAAGGCCAAGACTGGGCTTGTTCCTATAGTCAAAATAAATCTGGGGTCCCTGACCTGCAAAAAGAAGGCCTGGGCCTACCCCTATCGTTTTCCTCTCTGTGCTATGCAGGAAACTCTGGAGATCAGACAAAGCAAATTGCATGTGCAATTCCAAAGCAAACTTTCTTATGCTAATAATTGCACAACTTTTACCTAAAAAGGCATGAGTTTATTCATGCACGACTCCATTTGTGAACCAAATTGAGGAAGCATCAGGAAAAGAAGAGAGAAAAAAGAAAAAGGGCCTTGTCTCTTACGTTTCGTTGTTTTGAAGGCTCACCCTTTGATCATCGATCATGCATGGCACTAGTGCAGGGAATTATTCAAACAATCTTGTCTCTGTTCACTTCCTGGACGTGGAAACTGTTTAATTAATGATTTTTCTCGGTAGGATCTGAAACTTCTGAACAAATGGAGTTGTGAGAGTGAGCACAATGAAATTAGCCCTAAGCTTTTAGGATAAGAAGCTTCCATCAAAGCTTCTGTTGGACTGTTTTCTATGAAAACTCATCTTGAATGATTGTCAATTTTCTATATTGTGATCAAAATTAAAAGATCATATAGAAATTAATTTTAAACCAACCCTTTCAAGCAGATATACCCCTTGGATAAAACAATCAGGCAACCTTGAGTTTGCAATGTCAAAGTCATTGAAGTTATATGTATGTGTACATCTAGTTTACATCACATGCTGAACTGCACGAAAGCCCTTCCAGGCCTTAAGTTCAACAATGAATTAACAGCAAGTGGTGAAGTTAACAGCTAGGAAATTTTAGTGCAGCCTGTCTAATCCATCTCTAATATGCCTCACAAAAGTTTGCACCAAGCAGTACTCTTGTGACTTGTCAAAGAAAGGTACTAGAGTAAATTGCTATACTATAAGCTCATAATCACCCAGTTCTGTTGATTTTCATCCTCTGTGCGACTATTTCTACATATTGTGGTCCAACACCATATACATCAACACCAGTATTCTTGGTCACAATCTCTAGTCAGATTTTTTGAAATTAAGTATCGTCGAGGAATGTTTTCTGGTCACACAGCTACGTGTGCAATGTAATCAAAACTTCTGGAGTCTGATCAGAGAATGAAATCAGTGTAACTATCTTGGAAAAAGGTCCGCATGTGTTTTTAGAAATGCATATACTTTTGATGTAAGACAAGCTAATTGAATAATGGTTTAGCTAAAGGAGAATTTTGATACAACGGTTCTTTATGATATGAAGATCATTGCCGACATTGTTAATACAAAAGAAATTACGTATTGTAATTTTTTTCAAATCTCATAATATGATAGTTTTATATATTGAATTATCATTTTTTAGTAAGTTTTTTTTTGCTGCATGATGTTTAGCTCAATGATCAGCCAATGCAAAACTTTTCCATCTTTTCTTTTAATTAGCCAATGACTAGGATCAAATCATCATCGGAATAATGACATTAATCATCATTATTTGGCGGACTAGTTAATTATAAAATGCCAATTACCAAGTCTTTATTGGCACACATGGGGTTGGAACGAAAAAGAATCAACATTGGCAATGACGAGAGGCTTCCATCTTTGGTAGAAGAGAATAGAGTGCCTACCTCCTTCTGCTTTATCTAAACAAGGTCTCATCGACTTGACAAGTCACCTAAACCCTAACCAACTTTGTTCCTTCTGCATAAACTAGGGTTAGACTATGAATGGAGGATACCATAAACAAGATAAGTGAGATTGACATCTCCCCACTCGAAAATGCTACAATATAACAAAGAAATGCGCCGAAATCTTTGAGTAGCAAGTGTTTATCTTATAACATCAAGGGGCCAAAATTTTCATGGAGAGGCCATAGGCGCCTGCTGCTTTTAATATGTATATGTAGTTTATAGATTTCTCTTTCATGATAATCGGAATCCCCTTGATCTTCAATAATGACATGTTAGGGAACGCGACAGAGGGAAGGAGGGGCCGGCCAGGCAAAATATTTACCCTAGGCGGAAGGGACAAAGATATTGGACCATAGAGGTTCTTGAGTAGTCGGAATCATAAGGTGCAAAAATGAGTTACAAGCAAGGACACAGTCACACAGAGGTGGCACCAAATTAAGGAAATCTTTTGAGATTTTGTGCCACCGATGTGAAAGGAACAAGAGAAAAGCCCCCACCAGGAGAGATGGATTGGACCTCTCGAATAGTACATGAGGTTGGGTTTAGCTCGGGCCAGGCTAAAGGGGTCAGAATTTCTTTTCTTCATACCTCTCTTGGGTCTACAAAGAGAGCTCTTGTTGATGGGATTTTCGTCAATTCTTGGAGGCTATTTTTCTCTTCATTTCTCAAGGCTTTTATGCACCACAAATCTTCTGGACAGGACAATAATTTCCAATGCGGGATGTGAAGTCTTACTGCGTCGCTACCTCCAACTTCTGTAACAATAACCTTACAATCCTTAGACTTTGAAGCCAAGTTATGCACGAATCGGCATAGGATCCGCACCAGCTTGCCAGACAATGGACCTTCACGGTACACTCCATATATGAAGTAGAACCCGAATGGATGGAAAAAATCTGGTATGGTTGGGAATTTAAAGCACGGAAGAAGTTTTTCTATCAATCGTGAGCTCTTCGTGTACATCAAACAAGATAAGGGTGCATTCCCTAACCTCAACTTGAAAAGCTCCCCACTATTCCATACACTAAGCATTGCCCAACTACTAGGAAGTCCCTCGTTTGATCCTGAATTACCCCATGATTCACCTGTCGGATAAGCCACCCAAGTGCCCAAGCTTAGCTTGTTTCTCAGTATATTGCCTATATCATTGGGGAAGAATTCTGTAGAAGACATGAAATTACGGTAGAGAGATTCAGCTTCTTCAATTTTGAGCTTTGCTAATTCAAAGTTCGATGATATCCGGGACATCCGATGGCTAACAGGGTTTACGAGAATGGCTGGCGTCCGGAACTTGACATAACTGAGCTTGTCCACGAAGAGCTTGAAGGACGCCTCATTGTCTTTCTCTGTGGCCATGTATGCAAAATCAACATCACTTGCAATGAACCATTCCTCCAATTTGATCACCAGGCTCGAGCCAATCCCTCGTCGCCGATAAAAGGGTGCAACCCTTAAGCCCAAGATATAGCCCACCCTGGCTAGATCCTCGGAAGGTTTATGCACTGTTACAAGCTTTATAGAGCCCTGGATGACACCAACCAACTGGCCGTCCAGCTCGGCTACCTAACATAAATCATGAATATGAAACAATGGTCCGAAGTGAGAAGGAAAGGAAAGAATAGCTGTAGAGAAGAGAAATGAAAATAGTGGCATACGTATACCAGCATCTTGTAAATCGGACTGTTTCTGATTCTGCAGATGGGGTCACCCAAGGTGTCTGTGAAGAGAACTGCTCTTTCAGCTGGGCCTACCTCACATCTTCTCTCGAGTTCTTCTACTCGAACTCTATCGTTTTGGGCTTCATAGCTTCTTATAATAACGTCCCCATTTCCCATTCTAATAATTTCAACAAACTCCCACCATACACGCTAAAGATCAGCAATGTTTCATAGATAATATGAAGTGAGAAAAAAATAGCTCAAGATGAGAGACGGAAAAGAAAGAGCAACAGGAAACGAGAGTAAAAGCATTGCAGCATAGTATTGATAGAGCTAGCTTTGCCCTACTCGCACCAGCAGACTTTGCTTGGAAATTCATGCTGATCATGGATATTTATAAGGAAGAGGGAGGGTGGGGGACTGATTGCGGAATGTTCTCTTTTTTATTTTTTTTTTACATAAAATTTAGGATTTAAAATTTACGAATTTATTAAATTTTTATTTATAGATTTTTTAAACTTATAATTCGTCTATTAATAAAAAACTATAAAAATTTAAATTTATATATTTTTATATAGTATTCAAACTTTAATTACTCATGTCAATTCACGTTAACTTTATATATATATATATATATATATTAAAATTTTTTTTTCTATCATTAGGGATACTACTTGAAATTGACACAAATAATAAAATTATTATTTTAACTCGATAATTATCTTATTATAAAGTATTCGAATTAGACATAATCAAGTAGAATAGTATCAGATATTAATTAAATAATACCTGTTTACATCTCTATCAATCATCAATTTCTACATGCTAGACCTTAAAAAGAAAATATCGTAGTACTAAGACAAGAGGTGATTACCATTAGTATCTTGTACATGAATCGAGCTTAATAAACTTACAAAATTCATGGATTTAGACATACCGTACAGTCGGCAAGAAAACAAAAATCTCAGAATCTAATCATAGAGTTTTAGGATAATTAATCACTAATTAATTGAACCGATGGTGGGAAAATGCGGTTCACCCAAAGAAGTCGTGTAGATTTCGTGGGGTGTGAGGGCTACGTGTTCACCGTCTACTGCATGGATATCAGCCATCAACTAATAACAAATCGAAAGGTGGCGAGGAATAAGATTTAACTAAAAGGGTTTTTAGCATTTGTTTGTTTTGAATTTTTTTTTTTTTTTTAAGGAAAGAAGTCGTTCTCTCTTCACACTAATCTTTTTTTCGAGTGCTCCATTGTATTGTATATTCATGATTCTTTTTGGTTACTTAGTGAAGGCTTAGGATGGTCCATCTTCTACTTTTAGACACTTAAGATTCGAAAGTGAAGGTGAAAGTGAAACCCACTAGAGCAATACTTGGCTTTTGCTAATCTAGAAATAATTTTATGGAGTAATGATAATATTAATCTATACTAATAATTTTGGATGCAAACCTGCATCCTCATACCTCCACGTTTTGATCTTCACTGAAGGACGCGTTTCGTGCTCGAGCTCTCGCCACGTCGTTACTTCTCCTGTTCTCTCTTCTTCGAGTGGGTGACTGCATTGGGTTGATTTTCATCTCTTTCCCCGTATGGATCCTACGTTTTCTAAGATGCTGTTTAACTTCTTTCACCTTCTTTAATTTCTACTCATACCAAATATATATATATATATATATATATATATATATATATATATATATATATATATATATATTCTACTTATATAAATTTACAGAGTAGGTTCTAATCATTATTATATATAAGAGAATACAGTGAAATTTAGGTAGCCACTGTATGAAAGCTGATAACCAAACCGAGCGCTGTTTGCTTTTGTGTGTGCATTTTCTTTTGCTCTTCATTTTCATTTCTGTTTATAGGAAATGGTGAAGTTGGTCTTCAGGAAAATTTACAAATTCCCACCGTCTTTTTTGCATTTGGGTGTTTATCTGCACTTTTCTCCTTACTGGATTATAATTTGTTTTTCTCTTGATGGTTTAAGTAACTTTAGTTTGAATACAAACCTAGCTGGTAAGCAGTTTTTTTTATCATCGTCAACTCTTAAAATTCTGGGCATAATTATAGATCTATATGTGTATGGTATGTTTGGAGGAAGAAAGGAAAACCTAGCTCAGTTATGTTATCCTTTGCTTTTGGTGTATAGCCTCTTTGGTATTGTTATAGTCTGATACCTTATTACCTATTAGGTTACAATTTTTATATTAATTCTTTTCATTTTTAAACTACAATAAGGTTGTGTCAGGACCTTCGATTTACCATTTCTTTCTGCATTTCTTCATAGAATGTTCCTACAAGTTTCATGTTTTTAATGGATTTTTTTTTTTCTGAAGAATTATTTTTTCTTCCGAAATTGATCTTTTTTTTTATTATTGTTTTATTCAATGATGGATTGTCAATTCCTCTATGCCAGACATCAAGAAGGATCCAACTTTGATTTTGGAGTGCTTAACTAGCAATTGTGATGCAAGGAGTGAAAATTATAAATGATGAAGCTAAAGAATGCATATTCATTTACTTTCCTATCATTTATTTTTCTTATGTTTGCTAAGCCTAATCAACTCTCTTACCATTTTTGGTTTTGATGATTCTTCCTTTCACGTTACATGATTTAAAGCTCTCTGAAGGTTTTGTACTGAATAAACATAGCAGGTAAACTATATGAGCATACATCAATCACTGAAAGTTTGATACATATTGTTCTTTGTGTTTGTTAACAATTCGAGGGAATGAAGGTTTGTTAGGGAAAATATTTTGATTGTAATCAAAATTCGAAAGCATAATTTGAGCATTTTTTGAACTATGATGATATGTCAATTGCATCTATTGTATGCTATTGATTTTAGAGTTGGGCAAAAATAAAGAAAAAAAATTCATATATATATATATATATATATATATATATATTTTAAATGATTTCCATTATAAATATTCTCAAACAAAATTTTATTTACTTTTATGGCATGTAACAACATGAATTGCATTCATCTCTATTCAAGAGCCATACTATTGGGATGACCATTGTAAAATAACCCTTATAAAAAAATTACATTGTTCTTTTGGCAAAATATATATATGAAAAAATTGATACTCCCACATCAACAAGCAGGCATTCTCTAATGGATATTAATTATTCAACATAACATACCAATCACTATAAGAAATTAATGTAACTTTTAATAGCAAAAATGAGGACGGAAAATTCATGAATGAACAATTTTAGACATATTTTAAGATGTAATTATAATGCATGCTTTTAGATATTACAACTACGGATAATTACATAATCTCCTTTAAAACTTTCATTATGTGTATATAAGTAAACAAACAATTTTGTTGATTAAGAGTGGAATTCATCGAAACTTTAATTTAATTGTTTGATAAATTTTTTATTATGAAGTTAAAAGGTTATCTTCGTCGATCATAAATTTTATGTAAATAAAAAAATTACAACTACGGATAACTACATAATCTCCTTTAAAAATTTCATTTATGTGTATATAAGTAAACAAACAATTTTGTTGATTAAGAGTGGAATTCATCGAAATTTTGATTTAATTATTTGATAATTTTTTTACTAATTTAAAAAAGTTGTAAAATTTTGAGTAACAGTGTACTACTAATAACTGGTTTTGAAAAAAAGTTAATTAAGATGACTAATTGAGGTAAAAAATTATACTCGATTAGATCAAACATCATCTTTTTATTATCTTAAAGAAAAAGAAAAGAATATATCAGTCATCCTGCTGGAAACTTTCATGGAAACAGCAGTAGCAAAACCATGATACTATTAGGCAAGTCTATGGCAAAACAGAGAGAAAACTCCAAAAGGCACGGACGGGGCTTCTGTCCTTTCATTAGGCTTACTGCCCTTATGCCCATGTGAACATGGGATATTTTTGCAACCCTCCATAGCTCTCTCTTCTCTCCCTGTATTCGGTCCATACATAGCTATATGGTCCATCGTCATCCATGTAATAGGCAAATTAGCTCCGGTTTGAGGGGACACGAGTTAAAATATAAAATTTACTATCTTTGATATACATTTTTTTCGATCACTAAGATTCTTCATTGAAAGTTATCTTTTAAAGGGATTGTATGAATGATTCATCAAAACTCTGATATTGGTCGAGTGAAGACTTTTAATAAAATATACTTCCAAGTGCCTACAACCTTTTTTTTTTCTTTCATTAATCACGATAATCATATCAAACCCCCATTATGAATAGAAAAGGCGCGTAAACCAATTGCCAACTGCACACGTGTGGAAAAGCTCACGCAACACAGCCAGTAAAATCACAAGGGAGGCTCCCCCACACCCCACCCACTAATCCACCAAAGGGCAGAGAGATCTTAGCCTAAAAGAAAGCAAAAAATAATGGGTTCCCTCAGCTAATGATTTAACTCTCCACAAAGAAAGTGAACAATCTGTCTTTTTTGTGTTACTCTTTGCATGAATTATGTTGTCTGCATGCTTTTCTTTGATGGGTACTTTGGAGGAGCATTTAGAATGGGGTCCTACCCTTAGGCCTTAACATCGCTTGGGAGATGTTCTCAAGAGGAATCTTTGCTTGTTTGGAAGTTTCTCATTGGCGTGAGGGTGCTGTGCATGCGTCCTTCTATTTGTTCTTCTAATCATAATCTTGGGAGTGGATCAAACTTGTCTGCAAATATCTCAAGCCTTAGTGCTGTTAATATCTTTAACTTCATAGTATATGTTCTAAAAGAGTCTCTTCCTTAATCATAAACAACTGATAATTCTCTCAAACCTAACTTAAGATGTTTAAATCCAGTCTTTAAATATGCAGTGTCCAGGAATATTATGATGAGAAATTAAATTAAGTTAATAATCTATGGCTGTCACAAATCCTAATGCAGTGAATTTGACATCAAGGGAAGATTCTTAGGAGCATATAAAATTAGGAGTATGTTGTTTTTGCTTCCAGTCTGATTTCTTGTGTCCCTTGTGTTCATGTGATAATTCTTATTTTTTCTGGTGCGGATGGGCTTAGTTTTAGGAGAACTATGCCAGGGCTGCCATTGGCGCATGATGTGTTTGATGTATTGCCCCAATCAACTGTCCTTTATGGTTAGCTTCGGTATTGAGTGAGAAGACCGTCATAATTGTGTGCTGTGCTTTGTGCCATTTTGGCTCCTAATGTAGTGCAGTAGTAAGAAGAGAGTTTAAAAATAATATGGAACCTAGATGCCAAAGCATGAATCTATGGAAAAAAGATGGAAAAGGAATGAAAGAAAAAGAAAACTGTAGCAGACAGGATACCACATATATAATCTGAATCTTGATAGATTGGTGGAGATTAATGTAAAGGACATCACTTCTTAGACTAGAAAACAGAAGACAAAATAGACACTCAACCATATGTTATCACGTTAATTGAGATAAGAAAACAGATAATAGGCCGGGTGCCCAAGTGGGAGAGGAGATCAGATCAGATCAGATCAGATCAGATCACCTAGAAGTTCTTTTCTCCAATTTGCCATACAATCTTATCATGGAAACATCACATTCAATTGCAGAAATGGACAATTATGGTGTGGGTTTTCACTCCACCAGTGCAACTTCTCCACTCTCCTAGGATTTTGGTTTGTTCCTAAAGATAACACTAATATTTCATAGAGTTGCAATGTCGACTATATTATCCATTTGTATTTTTCTTTTCCTTTCTAGGCTATTATCCATTGGATCTACCCATAAACAGCATGTGAAATGACCAAAGTTACGAAAGAAGGGGAAAAAAACAGAGAACAATGATTGTAGGATTTGTTATCTGTAATGATCAAGTATATAAGAAATGGAATGTTATCCATGAATAGACCACAATAGAACAGGTGGAATTAATTTACAACTTCATAACTGTTGCGAGCCATCAATCAACCCATAATTATCTGGTTCTACTGCCAATATATCCCCTTTATATTTAAACAGAATTTCAAATTATATTCATTATCATCAACATATTTATACAGCAAATTATGTCTCCAAGCAAATACACAGTTGAAATGCAATTTCCCACGATCTGTCCTTGAGAAAGTAGCTTCAGTTTTTCTATTTGCCAAGAAATAGCTTCATGTTACACGCGTTGAATTAAACTTAAACAAGAAGTAATCAATTAGCTTGCCTGAACTGGTAATGAAACTTGTAACCAACTAAACTCTAGTAAAAGTTCTTGTTTAAGCTTGAAAATGCAGCTGAATTTGTTAGCATATAAGTTCGTTCACTCCTAGCAAAACCTGAAAATTACTTTAATCAACAGCTCATGGCTTTTGATGGTTTATTAAAAGAAAAAATGGCCATACCAAGATTCAACCTCAGTAGCAACCTCCAACAAGTACAATAAGCTTTCATTAACAAACAATACTTATCAGAGACTGAAACACTATTAGCAATATCAATATACAGTATGTACCACGTAGTACTTGGTAGGAGGTAAGGAGAAAATTCAACAAGATCAAGGGAGAAGCTGAGAAACCAAACAAATGCTGCTACTTATATAATAACATCAGCTTAATTAATTCCACCATTTCAATATAAAATAAGCACAAAGAAAAAAAAAAAGGAATATATATGAAGAAATCAATGCCTAGATTTGCATCATACTCGTATGAAATTATATTTACGGTGATGGTGGTAATAGCTAAAGGGGTGAGAAAGAAAACAATTCCTCAAAGCAACAGTGATGAAGAACAAGTAGTCTCAGACCAAAATGCTCAAGGAATAATCTGAATTCGCAGCCAAAATCCTCAAATATCAATAACCAAATACGCAGATATCAAAAATATCAACCTCCAAAATCAAAATTCCAATATCTTAATATATCGTAGTCCAAGCCTCCTAGAAACTTAAAATAACATGAACATTTATAACTAAACCCCAAACCCTAGTAGAAATGTATACCAAATATAACCTTTAAGCCTCACTACTCGGAAAATAAGTAAAATACTAACCAATCTAAAATAACCTAAATCATCTAAAATAGCCTGAATATATGTAAAAATTACAATTAAACCCATCAAATATAAAGTAAAAACTAGATAACTGCCTCCTTCAATTAGCATATTTCCATATTCCATCACAGATTGGCCAAAACAAACTAATTATAGTTCTGGGGTGTCCCCGAGTGCACCTTGGAATAATTTTTGACGAATTCCAAGGGAAAGAAAAAAAGGGAGTTATGTACATTATCCAAATACCATCAGCAAGAGCTGGAGGAATGACTTTGATCTAATATCAAGCACCACTCTGTGCAGAGAAATGAGGTGCTCGGCCAAGTGGTATAATGAGATCCTTCATAATCTCGTATTCTTCTATGCTTATCTGGGCACCATCCAGCACCTATTTGCAACCAACAAAGACGGCAGTGAACATAACAAAAAATTGAAAAAATTTTACAATAAATTTTAGGGAATCAGATCTAGAAACTGTTTCTACACACGGATAAGAAACTAAAATTAAATCCACATATCATCAGCCTCTATATGCTTTACAAAGTATGAAAACGGTGATCTCTTCAATATGCAACAACAGCAGTTTCTTAAATCTATTGAACCAACACAAGGATGGGTGAGCAATCAGAGAGCTCAAGGCTCCCATAAAAAGAAGCAAAATCAATTAGAGAAAATAATTTTTTAGCAAGATATAAAGTCAAAGGGAGTATTTTTGCTTTTCAAGTGTCAACCACCGAAGCAGTCATCATACGTATCATGATATCAAGCTTTAATTACTACACAAGGCTGAAGTTTCCAAGAATTCAACTTATAATTTACATTGAACAATGCCAAGAAGCTACCTTTACATTCTCAGAGCCTCACCTTATGAAGAAGCATCCTTCCATTAGTCATGTATGGGGTGAGGGCAGGTATTCTAGATACAGAAAGAGCATCAATAAACAGAAGAACAATTACTTGCCACTGTTTCATTCTGAATGCTGGAAGCGGTTCCATAAAAGACATTGTATCTAGTAGGCACCACTGTATAAGAGCATGTCATTTAGAATACATTCAGAAACAACTCAACTCAAGATTATGTGAGAGAAATTTTTTGGTAAAAAGAGCTTTCACTAATAAGAACAAGTAGTAAGTTATGGCTTTAAAAATGATCTTACAATCATAACAAAACTCCAAAATAAACCAGTTCAATGTCATTAAGGTCCTAATCCAAATGATCATCAATTTTCTCAATATGATTAATCATTTCACAATCATGGATTCAGAATTAGTACCATTCCTTGCTCCAAAGTAGATATTGGTATTGGTAGTCTGAGATCAGTAATGATAGCAGGTAAAGCACGAGAAATACAGCCAGCAAGAGTTTCTTTAATTTCAGAGGAGCGCCCATCTCGTAAGACAATTTTCCGTGGATACTCCCTCCCATTAACAGTTAGGTACTCTTCATGGAAACCTTCATCTCTCCCATATATATAAGCCAAAGAAGATGATGTTATCCATTCAAAAAGTGCATTCCACGTTGTTGCAAAAGTTGACAGCTGATGGACATCAAAAAGAGCAGGACAAGCAATAAACATAAGTAGATAAAGAAGAAATAATACAGCAATGTTGCTAACCCTATCAAAAAATGGGGAACTAATGGTATGCGACTTACAGTCAAACTGAAACCTTCTGGTGGAGCATCAAACCATGAGTCCTCTGGGTCGAACATATCAGAACGTGGAATCCCAGGTTTTGTTGGCCACTTTACAGGAGCTGCTTCTGGTTCTACTTCTGGTTCAAGTATATCAACATCCCTCACAGGCTCCTCCTTGTCCACCTCACTTGGACATGGCAATATGATAAGCCCGGCTTCAGAAACTGTACAATTTTTTTATAACAAAACGGGGTTATGCCACTGAATACAACATTCAAGGAACATATAATTCATGAACACGCACAAAAACCTACCAGCATCAGTGACATCAGAATCTCCAGATGCCACAGCTTCTGCTGCCTTGCTCAATGCCACAGCACAAGCTTCTGCTGATAAAAATTTCAACATTTTATCATCACCAGCATCTTCAGCACAGCCATTTATTTCAGAATCTCCCTTCTGTGTATCCATTTTTTTAACTTCACAAAGATTACCATTAAGAGCATTGTCAACTTTCTTCTTATCAGCCCAAGTAACAGAGCAATTATGTTGCTTTGCCCCTGCAGATTTAAGAGAGGATTTAAGCAGAGTCTCACTCGATGCTGCTGCCTTGTCAGCATGGGTTTCCTTCTCTGCTTCAGCACTACTTCTATTCAAACCACTCTGGTAAACGTTTTTAATTGAAGGAAATTCTACAATGCTAGAATCCTTTTCCCTCAAAGAAGATGACGACTCTGATATCACACATTTCTCATCGAAGTCTTTACAAATTCCTTTTCCTTCCACTTCTTTCAATTCTGAACCAGAACAACTCTGTCTCGACCCTGAAGGTGTCTTGGAAACAGAATATTCATCATTCATGATTATATCACCAGTAAAGTCCATCTCATTAATAACAAAATCTTCTTTTTTACTCGGCTTCTTTCTTTGACTGCGTGTAGAACTACCCGAATTCTTGGAAATGGAATATTCATTGTTCATAATAATAGCACTAGTAAAGTCCATCTCATTATTAACAAAAATATCCAGCTTGGAACTACTAGAATCAAACACTGCACAAAAAATTCAACTTTGTTAAACTAAACAGAATTAAGTTATTCTACTAACAATGACTTGAATAATTGGGAAAAAAATTTCTCACCTTCATTTTTTCTATCTTTTGAAGGTGAAGGCTTAGAAATCAATTCTCTTTGTGGAACATAGCCTTCAATAGCATTGGAAGGACCCACCAACGAAACTTCCCCAGTTTTTGTTTCCTCATTCTCTTTAATCCTCAAATTCGAAAACCCTAAATCCCCATTCTTCCCCAGACCCTCATTGTCCAAATCCAAGTCCCCAAACAAACTCAAAATCTCATTAAGTTTCGCATGATTCAAAACCGAACACCTCTCTTCTTGTAAACTACCAGTGAAAGCTCGGCTATTAATTAGGCAATCGGCGGAGCAAAACATGTTTGTTTCCTTTAAATCGTAAACTCTGTGTTCTTTTAAAGAGATTCGATAACGGCCTTTTCGAAGAGGTTCGGACGGTAAGGGGTTCCGACACAGAGGGTAACCACAAGTGTTACAAATCGACCTCTCAGTCACGACATCCTCGTAGTCGCTTCTAGAAATTAAGGAACCGGAGGCCAACAATTGTTTCTCGTCTTGGATTCCGTCGAGAAGGTGGAGTTGAATCTTTTGTACGGCTTCTGAAACGGAGAGTGATTGATCTTTCGCCATTGATGATGAATTCCCTTTTTCCTTTCCTTGCTAAATCCTGAAAATAAAATGGTGAGAGAGGCTTTAGAGAGCTGCAGTCGGTTTTGGCTTAACGGCTGAACTTTGAAATAGCCAAGGTAGTAAATAATTGGTTCTGGTAAGGGTATTTTCGATATTTTGAAGGCCTATCTCTTCTTTGGGCTTGGATATAATCCAACTCAAGCCCAACTTTAATCTTTGGGCTTGGATACTTGGATACTGTATTAAATCCAAGAGAAAGAAAAAAAATTCTTTAATTTTAAAAACGATAAAAAAAATAATATATATAAATTTGATAAAAATGTATTTTATATTTAATCGTGTTAATATAAATTTTATTATAATATAATTTTTATATTTTAAATATATTTGATACTTTTAACATGTTTAATTAAACTTTATAAACTGAAATACATATAACACGTTAACCACATTAATATATTTTGTTATATTCATTTTAATTTAATATATGTATAGACTATTTTAAACATTTAATTTGATAAAAAATTAAAATACAATTATTTTTTAATATTAGTAAATCTTTAACATACGTTGGGATTGTGTAAAAAAGAGATGGGGATTTGTTTGTAGACCTTAATTCGAAATCCACCGGAGAATGGATTATAGCGAGAGAAATGGGCCCAACTCATTTTCTTATCGTCTATAATGAAATGTGGGCCTCCGCATTTAAAGATTTGGTACAAACTTCGTGTCGGCCAGTGCTGAAGGCATTAGAACATACAATCATAGTTCGGCCCACAGTGGGCTTTGAATGGCCCACAATTTAAGCCTTAGGCCTTTCAAGAGAGTTTCATACGCTAACTTATATTTTGTAAAAAAAAAAAAAACCCTAAATTTTCCAAAATTTAAATAATTACCCCTACTAAACCATCATATTTCATCCTTAACAAAATAAAAATACAAATGTAGTTGATTATTTGAGTAGATTGAATATTTTATATATTAAAAGGGGTTCCCTTGAAATAAATAAAATTATTTTTCAAATAAATCACGTACCTTTCTCTTTTTCAATTTTTGTTTTAGTACAATCAAAGTTTTGATTTTGAGAAAGATAGAATGTCCAATTTTCATATTTTAAATATATATTTTTTTATATTTTTATTAAAACTATTTTAATAATAGTAACACAATTTTTTTTAAATTGTGTAAATCATGAAATGTTTTTATATGATATTAATTTCCACTGAATAAAATTTTATGTCATTAATTTTTCTTTGCGATTAAGGCATGATGTAATTTTTTTTTTAATTTTTATAATATTTCCAACGGAGGATTGCCTCAAGCCATTAATTAGAAATTCAAATACTCTAATTTAAATTTCTTCTCCTTCAAACCAAAATAATGAGAATATCCGTATCTTCGGATATATTTGGGAGTCTATTATGAGTCATAAAACCCAGCATAGTTCCATATTTCTGCAGAAATATCAACTCGAAGGCTTCAACGCTACCAATCAAGGCTCCCCCTGAACTCTGAAGTGAAAGCATGGGACCCTCAAGTCTCGTCAGTTACATCATGTGATAAGCTTTTTTCCAGCAACATGGGTCGTTCGATCCCATAATTCTCATCAGATGGACCCCCAGCAGGCACATAGGCTCTTTCTGATTTGGGATTTTGCCAGCACCATGATCTTGTTAGATCTTCCGTTTCTTTGGAAACACAGTGCAGAAGTTGTACACTAACACGAGTTTGAAGCTGGCCAACCGCTAACTCTTAAAGAGGTTCTGTTGGGGAGTCTTTGTCTGAAAGCCTTTGTTGTTTGCTTACCGAATGCTTTTTTGTTTATCCTTAGCCATTTGCAATTAGCTCAAACACATACCTCTCTCTCCACTAACTTCGCCTTTTCTATTTATCTTTTTCTTTCTTATGGTGGAGTTCATTTTCTGACAATGAAAAGATTATCATCTTCAAAAAGGGTAGTGAACAATGTGGTTAAAGGCGAGATAGAGTGGGAGCTTAGGCCTGGTGGCATGCTTGTCCAAAAGAGGAATGTGGGGGATGCTTCTTCTGGGCTTATGATCAAGATCAAGGTTTCTCATGGTTCTTATCACCATGACATCACTGTGCCTGCTCAATCCACTTTTGGTAACCATTTCTTTACCATTTCTTGCTTTATGCATGTGTTCTCCGTTGAAAATTTGCGGAATGTTGGTTTTCTTGGTTTTTATTGCATATCAGCAAGTGCATGATACTTCAGATTTCGATTTTGATATTTGATTAAAGTGGATTATTCTCATCTCCACTCCTTTGTGTCGGATTCTCAAATTTTCGTCTTTTGTTCTTAATTAGTATATGAATTTGGGGAAAGTTTTGAGTTTTAGCATTGACATTTGCGCTTCCACCTTCATGATCCGATGGATGTCAAAGTTTAGTCTTTTGAGTAAAGCTTTTAATTCATAGTTACCTACTTGTAATTATTTTTCTATGCGTATCCTTTAGTTTTTTTTTTCCTGGATTGCTGGACTTGGCTTCACTGTTTTGGTGGGCCAGACTTAGCACTGGATTGTGTGACGGGTAGGCTGCTCTGCTTACATTGTTGTACCCTATGAAATTGATGCTGAATTACTGATTTTGGTTCAAATTCAAGGGGATTTGAAAAGGGTTCTTGCTCAAGAAACCGGTTTGGAGCCTAAGGAGCAGAGGCTATTGTTCCAAGGGAAGGAAAAGGATGATGAGGAATGTTTACATATGGCAGGAGTGAAAGACATGTCGAAGGTGGTACTTTTAGAGGACCCAGCTAGCAAAGAGAGGAAGCTCGAGGAGTTGAAGAGAAATCGAAGTGTGATAAAAGCCTGTGAAGAGGTTGCTAAGGTCCGAGCAGCAGTTGATAAACTATCTGAGAAGGTTAGCAACTTAACTTCCACTGAAAAGAGAAACTAATTTTTAATGTTACAACATGAAAACTTTTCAACCTACTAAAAATTTTCAGGTTGTTGCTTTTGATGCAATTGTTCGTGGAGGTAAAAAGGTTGCAGAAAAGGAATTCCTTATCTTGACAGAGTTGCTTATGGTGCAATTGCTCCAATTGGATACAATTGAGGCTGATGGAGAAGCCAAAGTTCAGAGGCGGGTTGAGGTTAGTGATTATCCAGTTGTGCTTGCTATTATAGACTTTTGTAGTTTCCTCTAATTCCATTTTAGTGATAGTCTTTAAGGAAACCTGATCCATGTTTTCTAGACAATGGTGCTACTACTTATTATCATGTTGGAATTTTCTGTTGGCTTAAAAGAGATGGTTTCGTTTTCACGTGCCGTAAAGAGTCAAGATAGCTAGTGTAGTTTTCAGGTTTTATACCAACACAATGTTGCTAGAAAGTGAAAGCCTTTTTGTTTGAAATGATTGAGAACTTGACATGTGTATGATTTGCAGCCCACACCAGCAATCAGGGACCTGAGTGAATGATGCACAAGAGTTAAAACATAGATGGATTCTTGATCCTTCCTTGCTCTCATTATACCCTTTTCTTTGGTACAAATAATCGTGCTTGTTGATAAGAAATTTGGTGGTGTTACACTTAGGCAGTTGAGTAGTTAAGTAAACTGTCTGTCTTCCATGGGTGTCCTTACTTTTGAATGGCGCAGATGAAATATGAGAATCCATTTTGCTTAGAAACGGTTAGTTAATCATGTCACATGTGCACCTCCTTTGTGGTCCTGGCTTCAGAATTCTTGGATCTGATCGAATTGATAATAACAGAGAAAAGAAGGACAAAGTAGGTTTTTTGTCAATTAAAGTAGTGAACAAAAGAGAGTTCGCATTTGATCAATCTGGTTGCTTTCAACCATTTTCACCTTTACAATTGTTAACTTTCCACTGGTTTAGCAGTGCCTTTGTTGATATGCCTGAGAACTAACTACTAGTTTTCTTTGTTGCATTTTTTAGCTTGAAACTAAGTTCTTCAATTAATTTACACGAGAAAATAGGTATCTTTACTGTAGTGCTTTAATGTGTTGGCTAGAATGATAATTGAAAACATTTCATTTTCAATTTTCCTGCCCAGGTTCGACGTGTCCAAGGTCTTGTGGACACCCTGGACAATTTGAAGGCTAGAAACTCTAATCCCTTCAGCAGTAGTTGCAATGCAGTATCAGTAACTACCAAATGGGAGGCATTTGAGTCTGGGGTAGGAAGCCTGACTGCTCCAGCCCCCACACCATCCTCTACAAGAATAACTCAAGATTGGGAAGTGTTTGATTAAGCAGAAGTTCACATTTATCAGTCAGTGATGCACAAATGTAAAACAAAGCCTGTATGCTGTTATTCGCTCGAGTTGATTGTGAATAGCTGTAACTTTAGTACAAACAAACGGAAAGATTGTACATTTACCGTCTTTGTTTTGGTAGATGATTAAGATGCATCTGCTACCAATGTTACTCTTCCTGTTTGCAAAGCTCCCCGTTCTAGAATCAGTGAATTAACTTTACTTTTCATGACCTAAAGAATTTGACAAGTGGCAGTTTTCAATTGAAATCCCTCTTCCACACGGAAATGCATGACTCGATAACTACAATGTTTAGCAGATTCAATGGTAAGTTCAATAACATGCAGAATACTCGAGAATCTCGTGAAGTGTTGTCCTCCGGGAGCCAAAAAGCTGTACCAACTTTCTTGCGTAACTAGGAAATGCTGAAGAAGTTACCATCCAGGAATTGTAGCAGTAAATATGATTAGTAAAGAATCGGAAAAAGGCAGCTATGGCCTTGCTCCTGTCCCATGCATTGTCGTATGTCTTTATGAGTAAAGGGTTTTGGCCTTTTACAGTTCTGTTTATGTTGTTCAATTCTTCAATTTTGAGTGTTTGCATAGAACTTTGATCCCTTGTGGCCAAGCAGAGAAGTTTGTGTTTGTTTACTCTTCCATGAGATACAAGAATGACCACTGTTATTCTACTTCTCGGAGGAGAATTAATTTGGTAAGAGCAAGACCGTGCAGAAAAATCAGGCATTGTGGGGAAAGATTTTCCTTTGATGCATCTGTTATTGGAAAGAAGATATCTTGAAAGAGGAATGAATATCAGGATATGCATATTTGATAACTGATCTAAAGTGGGACACATCTTATTTCATGAATCGTGTTAACATTTTTGGTCCGAGTCTGGCTTCACATGTTAGCTTGACAGCTTGTCTCCTGCTTAAAATTCTGTCCTAACAACTCCGTTTTAGTCTAGTTGGTTAGGATATTCGGCTCTCACCCGAAAAACCCGGGTTCAGGTCCCGGCAATGGAAGAAATGTACGCTACACAAGCTTAAGCATTAAACATCAGTTAGAAAACAAATACACATATCCTACACAGGCTCAAGCATTTAACATCAGTTATGTAAGAAATACACATATCTTTCGTAAGCATTAAACATCGGTTAGGTAAGAAATACACATATCCTGCTGATGCTGTCTACAGAAACCCAACAGAGTTGAAATGAGAGTTCCAGTAGCTTTGATGATGCTTTCATTAAGAGGCATATCGAATCAAGGAGAAACCAGAAGGCCAGAACCAATCTCTCGATTTCTTTCAGCCCCTTTCTTCCTTTCCTTACTTCCCCTTTTGCCTTGGACAGAAGTTTGACACATGACCAAGAAAATGAAAGATGTTACATACACTTCAAACTTCTCGGAAAGCTTCTGCAAATTCAATCTTTGATTTTCTAAATAAGAACGAACTATCTCAATTCCAGACTAATGGCTCAGTTCATACAGATTTGAAGGCAGCTTGGAATGTAATATAGCCAGCTGCATAAAAAAGGTTGCTCAAACTGAAGTCTATGACATGTTAACTGCCTTTGCTCAAGACTTTTTCATGGCTCCTCATATGTGTCATTCAACTACTCCTTACCTGCAGCTGGATATATGGCTGCCTCGTGAATACCGGTCTTCAGCAGCTGTGCTACTCTCCTAGTAACCTTGTGACGACTGACGAGCTAGCCTTTCGACCCTGTAGCAGATATATACAAGGAATGTTATCATTTATAAAGTATGCAATTCAATCACCATCAGAGTCATCATCATGAATACAAACAGAACATCAATTTTTCCCATGCATTTCTCCAAGTAAGGAGCAATTGATCTCCCCGAAACGAAAGGTTGGAATGCAACCATTTGCAATCACAACCGTAAATCTGATGATTAGAATTCTCAGGCTTGATAGCCGATAGACCATTGGATTGCATGGTCCAACTTCGATAAGGTGGGCCGAGTGAAGAAAGAGATTGTCTATTTGGTCGGCTAATGGCCCACTTAAGCCCACTGTTATATTCCTGCCTGCCCACTGTTATATTCCTGCCTATGTGACAATGACCCCCCAACCGAAGCAATACCTAAAACATTTTCTTCCTTGGTGCGATTGATTTTTTGTTCACTGTTTTGTTTTGCTTCAAAATTTCCTTCCTCCCTAAGAAAAGAAACATATTATAATCAACGTTCTAAATTAATCTTTGTTTCAAACCGATCACTTCTTCATATTTGCATAATGCAACCAAGACGATCTTACCATGATGTTAAAAAAACTTAACCGTTTGGGTGAAGCATACAAAATACATGAACACCAAATTGAGAAGTAAAAGAAAATTAATACCGAACCACTCTAATCCATCTTATAAACTAAACATTTCTTTCATGAAATTGTTTGTCATTTTCTTATAATATAATCAAAAATATCTTCTTCAACTTAATTTTTTTTCTGAATAATTTTAAGAGATTGTTTGTAATTTTTAAAATTTAGGTGTCATCTTTATTTTATTGATAATAAATATGATTAAATTTGTATAAATATTAATTTTTAATTAAACCAAAATTAAGCCTTACGACATTGCGTAAATACTTATTTTGTTATTAGATTTCTTAATTATTTTAATAATCCTATATATATATATACTATTTCTCATAATTTGAGCTCCGACATAAAATGATGTAAATGACACTAAGGAACCGAAAGAAAGAAACAATAAAAGAATCTTTGTCGCAACTCACAAAGTCCGGGGCCCGTGTTTATAGTTATCTCAACCATTCATCTTTCTCAAAAATTAGCGGTAAAAATGAAGACAAAAGCTATAATACTAGGGGGGTATTTGGTCGATATTATGCAACTAAAGTCGCATGTTTCATACGATGGAGGAAGATATAAAACCACCCAGATGGACAGGCTCGAGCTAAGCTTTCGATTTTACCATCAATGGAGCCTTCACAACCACCAGCTGAGTTTGTCCTCACGCACGACAGGCACTTCGCTTTGCATGGCGAGATTTGGTTACTTGTTGTAGTCCTTGTCTTTGCTCTCTTCTTCGCATACATCCTTTTTGTTCCTCGCCTTAGACGCCGTAGAAGGCCGGACTCAGAAGCTTCGGACACAGGTGGTAATGTTCTACGGCGGAGGAACTGTTCTTTGATGTGTTTGAGGAAGCGCAGGAAGACTGATGAGGATGAAGCAGAAGAGGAACAGGATTATGCGAAACGAATCAATGAGGTATTTCCTTTGTAGAAGAAAGTGTTTGCTACTGTTTTCAAGCGTTGTTTTAGAATATTGAAAGGATTCATGACGAGTTTTAGAAGAAGATTGCTATCTTGTGGCTGATTAAAAACCAGAGATGGTTTAATCTCAGTTATCACCTTGCTTCTATTCTTGTATTATAAGATTGTGCAATCCAGGGTGTTCTATAACTGGATAAATAAATATATATACATACATATATATATATATATATATATATATATTCTTTTTATGAAATTCTTAATCTAATTGAAATGTCCAATCCTATAATCTACTTAATTCATTTAAAGAGAACATTTCTAAATTTTCTCAAATCCATAACTTTCAAGAATCTGTCCAATTAGAGATATAAGATCAAAGCCAGTTTGGGACTTTAGCTTCAATGTCATCAGTGGAATCATTATTGGCTATATTTCAAGCATTTTAAGTTGCACTGAATTACAACATTTTTCATGGTACATTGGCCGCTAAATAAACAATGCTCCTAAAACTTTCCTCTACCATGTGTAGCTTACAAGTTACAGTGATTCTTGGATCAGAAAACAAGACTGCCAACCAGTATTGACGTTAATGCAACTGTGAGGTTGTCATCAAGCTCAGTACTAATCGGAAGTGACTCCACCAGGGCTGAGGCAAGAGACGCAACCAAGAAACCCAAAACAATCTCCCAACTCTCTTGAATATATCCAAAGTAGGAAAAATAATACATAAACCTGTTACAACATTCGTTGGAATAAAGCAAAATAATAAATCTTGATGAGTGCTTAATCAGGAAAGAAAAAAAAAAAGGTGAAAAGAGAGAATCCAGACAATACTTACCCAACCGAGGTCAGAAAACCAGCTGTTGCCATTGCAACACTACCAGCTATGGACTTGTTCCTATTGTGAGGAAGTTTCTGTCGACCAAATCGCCTACCCACAACATCCGCAAAACCTTAAGCAGATAAAGATGGTAAAGTTTGCATGAGCATTTTGATTAAAAAGCACCTCAGAAATTCAAAATAAATCACCCCATTCAATGATTCGGAGAAGTAATTGAAATGTTCACTCGAGCAGCTTTAAGTCCAGCTAAATCATGACAGTAGAAAATAAAAAATAAATGACTTAATTAACCATTACCATCCCCAGCACAAAGATTACATATTGCAGCAATTGCGACAGGTGAAGTCCTCCAGTAGAGTGCACAAGCCGAAGTAATTGTTATAGCATAATAGAGTGGTCCTCTAAGAAGTTCCCTGATGTAGGGAGTGAGTTAGGGCCAAGTTGAAGGAGTCATAAAAAATGATAAGCAAGAAACTATCCAAAAAGGGATTAAAAATAACATATATTCTCCTTCTTCCATGCCCTGTCTTGTCTCAAGACCATGGCTCATGTGATATCTAGAATGGTCTACATCCATTTGCTGCATTAAACAACAGGAAGTTGTCAACTTTGCACAAACAATTGGATGAATTTAGTTGGCCTGATTACATAAGTATCAAACTGATCTCTGCGGGTGAAGCAAATTCTGAACAAGAGAAAGCTACTATCAAATAGAAATATCCCTGATACTTGTAACATAGACACAAAAAAATCGGCTTTCATCTTCATTCTAACCTGTAGTCTCCGTATCTGCTCATTGACTTCACCGTTGCTTCATCTTTCCATATTCCAGAACCTATAAGAAGCATTCGTATAATGTTGACACCAGGTGTAATAGCTGCTAAAATTGCTCCCCGATACCCAGAACTGTAATAAGAAATATTAGCTAATTCATTAGGCAATATATGGGAAAACAATATAAAGCTGCCTCAGTAAGAAGACCACCTGAATAATGGCCAGCAGAGCATGAAAACTAGCCCGATGCTTATATGCACAAGCTTCCGATTCAGTTTCTGAACAAGGAAAGAAAGAGGTTATGAAACTAATAAAAAGGAGCAGATTCTGCTAAGAAAATGCAGTTTTCAGCTAAGTCCCTCTCTAACAGACCTTTTTACTTGGGAACAAATTGTGCACTTGTAACATCTTAGCATCATTTGTAGAGAAATGAACAGAAACGAATTCTTTACTCAATATATGACGGATAGAAGTTGATTCATTTATCATTTAAATTTGAACGCAAGATCAGTCATAAAGCGGTAATCTTATCCCCTAAAATGATGAAAATGTCCATAATTAACACGTTGCTATCCAGAAATCAATGGGAAATGACAAAAGTGATTAATTTGATATAGTTCATACAACTATAAATCCAAAAAGACAAGATAATTGAATTACATAATTTTAATCCTCAACTTCATCATCATTTCATATGTTCTTCCATCAGAAATCAATAACATAAATTTTCAACTCCATTCACCCAGCACTCTATAGGAAGCAAGAAAAACTTTTCAATGATGCAGATTACAGAGCAAAGAAATAGACAATCTAACTAGGATAAGACTGTAACTCTGCAAGAACATGCTGCAAGGGCTCTAATTTCCAATAACAGGTAAGATAAAAAAGCAATTAAGACGAAGTCAACTTCCTAAAGATTGAGCCCATAGGGACGATCTCTAATAAAAGAATTTGAATTCAGTTGTCTCCATGAAATTAGATGTTAAAATTGGTGAATTATATCCAACTAAGCTTGAGATCCGGTGATCCTGCTATAACATATAAAGGAAGAAAAGAGCCTAGTACTGATGGCAATACGCCGTGTATAGGAGCATGATTTTAACATTAGAATTGGAATCGAATGGGCATGGAATCATCCAAATCCCAAAATCTCGACTTTGATGCAATCGAAAGAAGGCATCTTTTAGCTATAAAAGCAAAGCGGCTAACTGACCTGATCAAGGCCTCGTTTGGCAGTTTCTTGCCAGATTAAGAGCAACGCGAATATAACGCCGCAGCATACCACGGCGGCGAACAAGTCAGACACCACCGAGTTTTCAGCTAACATTTTTAAGTATTAACCACCACCAATAATATCTCCCTCGACTTCTAGCTAAAATGAAGATCTTTCTTTACCAAAAACAACAAATAATAAAACAAAAAACTCGTAAGCTGACATACAGTTTGATTACCAAACTAGACAAGAGTAATCCAAGTCAGCATTTGCCAATAAAATAAAGTGTTTTGCTCCACGATAAGAATAACCAACCGAGAATAATGAAAATACGTAGGCCGAGTTTAGACCTGGTCAAACAGACGGCGTTTGGCGGTCTCCTCCCAGACACGGAGTAGACAGAGAGCGACGAAGCCGGCTATTACGGTGGCGCAAACGTCAGAAAGAACCGGATTTTGAGGAAATATCATGGCGGCACGGGAAGCCTTCGATTCCGGCGGAGTTCTCGGGAGCTGTTAGTAAAATGGCTGCTGTTAGGAGTGGTGAAGGAGAGAGAATGGAAAAAGAAAGCAGGCGGAACGTAAAGGTCAAAGATTAGAACAAGTTAGCTTGGGAACGGCTGGAGAGAAGCAAGGTTCCGAAATTTTTTTTTTTTTGTTTAAAATTAAGATTTGAATTTAATAAAAAATATTTTGTTTTTTTTTTTTTGGCGGTTTTCAGTTCCAAGCTCGCAAGTCTTGTGGGGAACCATAAGTCGTGACGATTTTTTTTTTCTTTTTTGTATAAAAACGTATAAAATATAAAATTACTATGTATACAATATTTCGTATTAGCACAATAAATAAAAAATAATTTTTTTAATTTTATCAAATTTATTTATTAAATTTTTAACTTGTATTATTTTATCAGAAACATATCTACAATAATTCGATCTAATAATAGTTAATTTTACTTTCTAAAACTAAAAAAAAAAAAAAAATCTTAATCCTCAAGTATACTTTTAATTATTTTTTTAATTACGTAAGAGTAAGATAACACCTACTTTACTTTACACATCTTCTAACCCTATCAACACCAAACAGCAACACCCACTTCACCATATAATCAACATAAAAGTTAGCTTCCCTATAAAATATGATTTATTGAGACAGACCAGTCCTATTACATCAACCTCCGGCATTCATGGATTAAAATCAAATAAGGAATCTCTGTCACTAGAAGCCTTCAAAACCATTTGGACTGCCATGAAAGAGTCATACTCAAGCAGTATATTCAAATAACCCAACTCCCATGCCACTGCAAGCCCCGCACAAATAGAAAAAATTTCAACCCAAATAACAAACCCCCAACCTTTAAATTTACTGTAAAGTTTATAAACTTTTTATTTCATTATAAATAAATTTTTAATTTTTTAAAATAATACAATTAAATAAAAAAATAAGTATAAGCCCTAATTTTTTTTATTTTACTACAAAAATCCATAACATTTCTAGAATTAATTACTTTATTTTTAAATGGTAAAGGTTTTAATAATAAAATTTATAATTAAGACTTAAATTTATTTTTGAAAAAATTAAAAATATTTTATTATTAAACTAATAGAGTAATAGTTAACCATGAAAACCAACTTTGTCACGTATCGTAGCAGACAAAGCGGCCCACAGGCCAAACTACTACAGTCTTCTGATTAATGTTTACATTTTATATTAGCTAAAGCCCAAAGAAAAATACGATATATTTATATTAGAAGGCCGTAGTATTACGAAATGGTATTAATATATATTTTTATTTGAACTATGTTATTTAATAATATTATTAAAAATTAATCATATATTATCAAAAGTATTAATAAATAATTAAATTAATCATTTAATTATTAAATGTAATATGAAATAAATAATTATTTTTTAATAATGTAATAATGTGACATATTTTAGATAATATATATATATATATACACACTAAAATATACATGTAAATAAAATGTGGGAAAGACTCATTAAAGTTATACTACAGATACAGCTGCTTTGCATTTAATTCAACTTAAATGACATACTAAGACACCTTTTTAAGCGCATTTTCTTTATAAAAAAAAAAACAATTTATTGCGTTTTTAAAAAAATAATAATAATAAGCCAATCTGACAACTGTCTGTGGTTGTTAAAATTTGATTTAAGCATGCCTACTTTATTTTTAAATTTTAAAAGCTGCTTTCTAATTAATTATAAAACCTACATATATCAAAGCTTGTCAGAATTTGAATATATAAGTTATATTATATAGTAGTTAATATTCTTAAAAAGTTTATAAATGCAATATTTTTATGTATTATTTTATTTTTATTTTAATAATATAAATTAATCATAAAAAAGTGAATATTCACAAGTAAATTACTTAATAAAGTTATTATATGAAAACTTACTTAAGAATACGGAGAATAGTTACTGCAAGATGAACGACTGGAGAAGAGAAGTATATATATTACATGCATGCATGCATCTCCACTACTGCATTGGGACCTAAACTGGCTAATTGTGAATCAAAAGTTGGCTTGTGTGTCGGTGCATATATATTTCCAGTCTCATTGTTAAATGACAGTTCCCGATTTGTTCCCGAAACCCATCTCAAGTTTATAGCTAAATTAAGACTTTAAGTAACCTCATGTAATAATAAATGTTCGACTATGAATTAATTGGAATTTAATGTGTACTGGATACGGAGTTAAAAAAAAAAAAAAAAGAAGTGATTTGCTTGTTGTATCAAATTTATTTTAATACATTAAATGGCTGATAGATTGACAATATGCAATAATAATCAATTACATCATATACATATATAAGACAATTAACCTATAAAATACTTAGATAAAAGATTCAATCTATAACATAAATTTAAAGTGATATTTTAATTGACCGTTAAAACAACTATTTTTATCAATTATGATCTATGGTTAAAAGTTATTATTTTCATTTATCATTAAAATGCATTCATCATTAAAACTTGGATAGAAGTTATTTGCACGTAATATCAAAATTTTATCTTATAGGGCTAAATTGGTGAGAGATTAGCAACATGATCATAATCAATTAGATCATATATATATATATATATATATATATATATATATATATATATATATATATATATATATATAAGACAAGGTACTAAATGACAAATGCTTAAATAAAAGATTCATTTGATAACATAAAATTAAAGTAATATTTTAATTGACAATTAAAATTGATATTTTAATCAATCGTTAAAAATTACTAGTTTATTTATCATAAAAAAAAGGAAATTTCAAATGATCATTAAAACTTGGATATATAGAAGTCTTCTTTTGCATGTAATATAATTTATCTTAATGCGCTAAATTGATGATTGTTTGACAAACGATCATAATTAATTAGATATCATATATAAGATAAGGTACTAACTAATAAATACTTAAATAAAAGATTTGTTTTGCAACATAAATTTAAAATGATATTTTAATTTATCGTTAAAACAGTTTATTTTATTAATTATTAAAATTGATATATATTTTGATTGATCGTTAAAACATACTATTTTATTTATCATTAAAAATGATATTTTGATCAATCATTAATTCTTGGATAGAAGTTTTTTGCATGTGGTAACAAAATTAATCTTAATGAGCTAAATTGGTGATAGATTAACAATATGATCATAATCAATTAGGTGATATCTAAGACAAGGTATTAACCGACAAATACGTAGATAGAAGATTCATCCTATAATATAAATTTCAAGTGATATTTTAATTGATTACTGTTAAAACAATTATTTTATTAATTATTAAAATTGATATATATTTGATTGATCGGTTAAACTTACTTTTTCTACTTATTAAAAAAGTTACTATTTTATTTATCATAAACAATGAATTTTCAACTGATAATTAAAACTTTAATATATAGAAGTCTTTTGCATGTAATATCAAAATTTATCTTAATACACTATATTAGTGATAGATTGACAATATGATCATAATCACATATAAAATAAGGTACTAATTGACAAATACTTAACTAGAAGATTCATTTTACAACATTAATTTAGAATGATAGTTTAACTGACCATTAAAATAGTTATTTTTATTAATCATTAAAATTGATATATATATATATATATATATTTATATATTGATCGATCATTAAACTTACTATTTTATATATCATTAAAAATGATATTTCAATCTATAGTTAAAATTCGGATAGAAGTCTTTTGCATGTAATAAGAAAATTTATCTTAAGGCGCTAAATTGGTGACAAATTGCCAATATGATCATATAATCAATTAGATGATATATAATAGATGATATATAAGACAAAGTACCGGCAAAGACTTAGATAAAAGATTCATTCTATAACACAAATTTAAAGTGATATTTTAATTAACTTACTTTTATTAAATCATTAAATTTGATATTTTGATTGATATTTAAAATTGTTACTATTTTATCCATCACTAAATTAAAATCATTGAGAAATTATCTTAGACTTCAAATACTCAACATTTGTAAAAATCTGAAAAAGAAAAGAATTCAAACTTTAAGCCTTCTCTCTCTTTTTTTTAATCAACTCCCATCACTGATGTCTGTTCATACGAGTATGTGGAACTTCTTTGGTAAAGAGAAAATATGCTTTGCAAGAACTAGAGCGAGTAATTGAGGCAGTACACGTGGCATGGTTTATCTGACCAATTGCCTACACGAGTACAATGATTAGGGTTCCACACTTGGCCAATTCAGTTTCAAGAGTCTTGTGTCTTTCTCGTGCATTCAAATTAGTATACATTAAAGAGACAGCTATAATGTTTTTCCTCTAATAAGGTATGCTTTAATTACCATTGACAAGGTTATTATTTACCTTTCTTAGACATAACCAAGACTGTCAGAAAAAAAAAGAAAAAAAGTGAAGTTCATGAGCATCAATTACTCCAGCAATGCTACTGGAATTTACTAGACTATCCCAGTTAAATACTAATCTTGGACAATTTTCTTTGTTTTCATGGGGGTAATTTTGTATTTTGAGTGAGATAAGGTTAAATCAGGGGTATTTTAAACTTCAGTTTTGTTCTTAATCCACCTAAGAGCCACTACCAGGTTTAACAACAATGTAGAGTTCATATATGGTAATTTACCTGTGTTTTGTGTATATAAACAAGTCCAGGTAAGCGTCTTAAACTCAGAACTTGAATCTTTTGAGGGTTAGTTTAAGTTGGAAGTACATTTCCTTTACAAGGTTTCATTTTCTTACTGCTAATGCTTGTTTGTTTTGCCTTTTTCCTGGTTGATAGAAATATTATCGCGTTGAAAGCATGGAGGGAAAGAACAAAAAGATAATCGAGCAGGAAATGCCAGCTGCCTCAGCCTGGAATAACAATTCCAATGTTGCTAGCCCCTCCAACTTCAATATGTCTCCATCCAATGTCGCCAGCCCCTTCGCTTTCATGGCTCCGTCAAATCTGCCTCTAGCCCCTAGTCCATTTCATGTCTGGCAAAAACCCTATTTCATGAATCATGCTAGTGCTGGGGCCAGCAGCAGTGGAGCCAAGTCCCGTTTCTTCCAAGGTTCCGATCCTATATCCATCAAAGCTGATAATAACAACAAGACAGATCAAAACCCATCTGGTCAGAATCTGACCCTCCAGACTTCTGCTGCCGAGAATTCTGCCAGACCCGAGGTTGGAAATGGTGGTCAGAACCGCCGGGGTGGTCGTAAACTGGACCCCAACATGGACCCCAGAAAGCTTAGACGGTGAGTTTATGAACTCCATCTTCTTTAACCTACAATTCTTTTTCCTTTTTCTGAACAGTCAACCATTTCTTCCTGTTTAATCTGTTTGTAGGGTCATTTCAAATCGACTTTCCGCTCAAAAATCAAGAATTAAGAAGCTTGAGTATGTTTCTGGTTTGGAAAAGAAGGCGGAATCTTTAGAGGTATATCATTATATATATCTATCTAATTTATCCAACCTATGAAAAGTTTCGTCCTCAATATGCCTTCCATTTTTCTTGCTTTCAGACCCTAATTTCCCTGCTCTCCCCTCAAGTTGCACTACAAAGAGACAATAAATACTTGCTGCAATTGGAGCAAAAACACCTGAACCAACGGATTGCTGCTTGCGCTAACCATAGACTTATCGTAGATGGTAAAGCAATCAACTCTCCTTTCCTCTCTCTTTCTCTCCAGGCCCCTTGTTGACAAACATAAACAGGCATGCAGATCGAGATATAAGTATGACTCACTTATGTTTTGGGCTTGCAGCTGAAATCGAAGAGAGAAGAGCTGAAGTAAATAGGCTGAGGCAACTGTTTTTGGCACAAGAACAGCAAAGAATGCTGGCGCAGACAAGTTGTGCTGCTTGGGAACAAGGACAGGCAGACCAGGTGGTGAATCCTTGTCTGAATCAGACAATGTATGTTAATCCAAACCAAGGTAAAGATCAAGCTGATGATAATAACTCAGTTATATATTATTTTCTCATTATCGTTTTGCTACATTCAACCAACAATTTAACATGGTGAATATAAGAATTATATCGATGATTTCTTTTCTGGGTGCAAAGGGAGATTGAATGAATCGGTAGCCTCGTCAATTTTCAGGAGGAGTCAAAAGTGTCAAACTCATGGTTTGGACTTTGGAGGTATTTGGCAGAGGAAATGATGGATATATCTTTGCATGCAGTTACCTTCTTTTTGTTTGTTTGTGTTTAACTTTGACTCTACCCATAATTCGAAAATATTAATTAATTCCATTTGGAGGCATAACATTGGTAATTACTTTGGATAATTGTAGTTTTAATTTCACAATTTATTACTCTTTATTATAAATGTTTTAAGTAGTACCGCTAATTATTAATTAATTATCTCATCATGAATTCTTGTTTCAACTATTTACACTACTAATTAATATCCACATAATAATAATTAAATAAATCAGAAGTTTAAACCATTTTATTCATACAATACTTTAAGTGGTTTATAATAAGTTTGGAATTTCATTTTTAACATACATCCTCTTTTTTTTCTCTATACTACGACTCATTAATTTGTATAATAATAATATTAAATAAATATTTAATTTAGACTATATTATTAATTGCCACATTGTAAACAATAAAGTAAATTAATATATATATGTATAGAAAGTATTAATATACTTAGGTATGTAAAATGATTTAAATCACGAATAATTAAAAGTATTCCTCATATAAGTGAGATAAATATCAAAGAATGAAAGAATCATAAGAAATCATAATTTTAAATTGAAACTCACTTATATATATTTGCCAAAATTTTATTTTAATTAATACGTTTTGGTTTCAGTCAATATTTGTAATTAATCATTTTAACCCAAAAAAATGTATAATATAAAATAACACTCTATAAATTTTAACATATATATATATATATATATATATATATATATATATATTTTGCAGTTGCTGCTGGACAGAATACAGCTGGAATCAACGGGCTGAACCAATTCGACTTCAAGCAGCAGCGGGAAAAACCTGGACAGATTGTAATGCCTGGCTGGGAGCCCGTGCGAGGACAGCTGACAAATGTGGGCTTAAACCAATCTGGGCCGGGGCAGGTGCTACAACCAAGCCTGAATCAATCGGAAACGCAGCAGAAAGGGAGTTCTAACTCGAATCTGGGAGGGCTAGAGCAAATCCTGAACATGAATCCTGGGAATCGCAATCCTCGCAATGATTTCCTATGAACTAGTTATTTTATCTACAGTTTTCTCTGCAATCCTTTCGTTTTGTTTGTTGCATAGCTTAGCCTGTTGTCCTAATGCAGTGCTGTATAATAATCTCTTGGACTATACATGAATTGCTATATCATCATTGATTTTCCTTTTTATTTGCTTCTAATTATTACGCGATAAATATCGTTGAATTCCCATTTAGTATACTGTAAACTTTTCTTCTTAAACTCTCCATTTCCAACAATCGATATCTGGGAATAAACCAAGAACTTAAGCCTGTTGTGCTTCAATTTGTTTTATCATATGGGAGCACTGCAGATAGAGCTTAAAACCTCTACTGAAAACTTCAGTCTTGAACCACTTGATCTAAGTAAACATAGGGACTAGTTGAAAAGTAGCATGCAAAAGATAGAACAAACTGAGGAAGTCATGGCCTGGGAGTAAAGCAATGAAATTTTATTGCAAATACTTGCATTTTAGCTTGGAAAATAGACATCAATTTATGATAAAAATGTCTGGTCTTGTACTCTTGTGCAAGTACCAACAAGATCTGACTAGAATTCTCTAATTCATATAGTCAGATCCAGGGTACTCGCCAGTTTCAGATTCATTGTAGAATGATCTTCCTTCAACTTGCTGCTCTTTGAGACCATGTTTACACTCACAGAATACATTTCTGTCATTGAAAGAGAGGATGAAGAAAGAGACAAAGTGCTACTTGCCGCTTCTTCTTCAGTGGAGGTCTTTCTTCTAACATGTGGCCTCAGCTTTGTGCTCAGTGACAGGCTCAAGTCAAGGTCCTCATCGAGAGCTTTTCTTTTGGCAATTCTCTGCCTTTCTGATTCTCTTCCAAGCCATTTGTTTGCAAAAGAGGAATGCATTAGGATTGGCTGCATTTGAGCTTGCATGCTTTCACAATCATCTGGCAACTGTAATTCATCTTGAAACTCATCTGCCATTCCCCTGACAGGATGCTGATTGAAAATGAAATTATTATTCATGTAGAAAACCTCATTCCTTGCGTTTGAACCAAGTTGTACCCTCATGTCTGAACGACGGACCAGCTTCCCTTCTACTATTTATGCAATTAGTCAAGTAAGGCTCAGACATTCGATTTCCAAGCAAGGCACTCAGTGGGATATCACTAGAAATGTTGATGAAAGAGTTATTAGGCTTACAGAAGAACTAAAAGCTCAATCTGTTGATGCAAAATAGTAAGGCATTTTTATCAACCTATACCTGATCACTGTTTGATCATGAAGCATGGACGGATTCCAAAGATTTTGAGAAAGGTAATCTACACTTCCCAAAAGATGCCTGTTGCCCATGAAAGATACTGCTTAGTTTTAACTATTAATCATTAGACATTATTATAGCACGAGTGAAATTAACATGATAATATATATTTTATTTTATTTATTTTTTAATTTTTAATATTTTTAAAAAATATATATATCATTATCATGAAATTTAAAAAAAAATTTAACAGAGTATTAGATAATAATCTTAAAATTAACCTTAAAATTAAAATTAAAATTTAAGATACATTTTTGTTTAGTCAAGAGTTGTACCTTGATCCTGATCATCAATCTTCTTGCTCCAATACGTCTGTATGGGCAATAACCAAAATTGAAATGAGAACAATTACTTCATTGCTATCTTTAAAGAATTTAACATATGATATATTTTAAAAAATTACCTGCAAATGGCTCTTGATATGAGCAAGATTAAGACCCTTGATGTTCATCAGTTGCAAGATCAGTTTTGGAGTTGCTCCTCCTACAATTTAAAGAATATGTTCTGAAGAAAAGTAGTTTGAAAAGTAACATATGTACTAAAAAAATTCAAGGATCTTACTCTCCTGGCCGCCAAGTCTCTCCACAGCTCGAACAAAACAAAGATGGAGATCAGGCGTCCATCGCAGCCTAGGCATCTTTGATCTTAAATATGGCCGCACCCTCCTTGAACTTGCCTTCTTCTCACCTTCTTCAACTATGCTGTTGCTTGAGCTTGCACTATTTCTGGCCTTACTTTCTTCTTCACCTTCCTCATCTTCATCCATGTTTAATGGATTCTTCTTCATGATTAATGATTCCTTGCAAGATGGATGCCTTGTGAAAGAAATGGGATAATTCAAGTAGAAGTGACCAAACAGGTTATGATTATTCTTCCACTTCTTTCCTCCAAACAATCCCGTGATAAAGAAGTTTCCATAGCTTGGAAGAGTAATCCAAATGGAAAGTACAAACCCTAACACTCAGCCTTGTTGGAAAAATATTTTTCTACATACATAACGGACCCAGATCTTATTCTTTGGACGATGATGACATATATATTTATACATGTCGTGTCATGCATATCCATGAATGCAATCATACTATAGAAAAGTAAATGACAGGGATATACTAGCTAGATGCCATATCTGCAGCAGCAAAAGATTTAAAATCAGACAAACAAGAAGAAAATTCGTGCATTATTAAGTTAATAACTAATCAGGAAGACTCTGCGGTTGATTCTTGCTGTCGGTGATCACGGATTTTTGTTTGTCCCTTACCATATGACCGCTCCTGAAAACAACAAAGCTTGTATTTTCTTGGCTTCTCCCAAGATTCCTCAGCCTCTCCTAGAAGATGTTAATTATATGATAGAATATGATGGTCCTCACAGTCACACTACATTGGATTCAATGCTCTTCAATTTTCTTTGTAGTTAATCAACAGCACGAAAATATTTGATGGTTTTTATATGATTCTGAGGCTTTGTCTTCCATGAAAAATGCTGATTTTTGAGGAGATTCTTCTTGTAAAGTTCTCACATGGCATATTGGCCAACATGTACAGGAAACAAAGATAACCAACTAAAGCTGTTGATGAGTAACTATAACTCATCAAATGTAATATTGCAACTTGCAAGAATATTGTATTTGTATCATATAGATGTATGAAATTTCAGTAACCTATGCAAAAATGATATTGCAGAGCTCATGCCATTATTTTAACCAAAGCAAGATGTCATCTAAATACATATAGGGTCGTAATTGGCCTTTTTATGTGGATCAAACCAATATTCCAGAATGAGTATTTTTGTCCTTTCTTACCCATCATATTCCCATTGTGGGAAATACATCATACATGCATGTCATGGCTACACCATGCCATGGTGGTGGCATATCATAAATGCATAAGGCAAAGGCAGTCCACTCCATCATCCATGATTAATGGATAATTAGCTGGAAGAAATTTTATGGATCCAGCAATACAAAAGCTATTCCAGGCTCTCGGTTTCTGCTTTGCATAATCCTGTCCAAATGGATAGCATCAAAAGACCCAACATCCCACTGGGGCTCAGTCCATTGGGTGAGGTGGGGAGAACGTGTTAGGAAAGAACTGGCTCTGATTATGGCCTGTGTTGCTTTACATTGATGGACCCAAGCTTCAAAATCAGCCCAACAAGGGAGTTTAGCAATCAGGCTAACACAAGACCAAAACGCAAAGGAGGTAACATGTCCAGACTCAGGAACTAGGGAGTTGGCACCAAGATAGCCCAACTCCTATTCCCCCGGGAATCTCTATCCTCTCTATCCGAAAGCGACTCCACACTATCATGTCCAATGGACTCATCAATAAATGCGATCATGCAGAAGCTTAACTTTCAGCAATGGTCCAAGAGAATGTTAAATTTTAACAGCATATCATGTAAAATGCATGATAGTTTCATTTATGCATGACAGGCAAGTATCATTGGATTTGGATTGTTTTCTGCAACTTTTTCTCTTGTTTGATAATAGTTTTATGTAAAAGCATCATATTCTAATGGAGCCCTCATGAACATGCATTTTGCAGCATTTGCACCAACGAATGGACAAAATGCCTCCAACAGCAGCTAAGTTACAGATTCCAGGGACCAGACGTTTGACACTCACAGACAAGTTTCTGATGGTGACTAACAGTATTATGAAAGAAAGGGAAACACAGGAAGAAGGAAGTAGGAACTAACATGAGAATTTTTTTGGCAATTTGCAAAGAATCTTTTTTTACTGCTTGCCCTTGCACAGTCTCACTGTTATTATAGACAGTCATACTGAACCTCGTATCCTTGCTATGTGTTAAGTATCAATAATAGATGAGGTTACAGAACAAAACTTAAAATCTGATATCATATTAATTATTTAATTTAAAATTATTTGATAATAAGTATAAAAATTCAACTTAAATATAAAATTATAAAAAACAATGTATTTAATAGACGTGGATAACAACATTTTAACACCAAGGATAAAATGTCCGGGCAAGAAAACAGGCTGATGTAGAAATCAGAATTCTTCCATGGGGGCCTAGCCACGTGATTATACTTTTTTGGCTCTATGCTCCTTTCATACCAGGATTTATTCTGTTATAGACATTTTTTTTTTTGCATCCATTGCAACTTGTAATTATGACTATAAAGTATAAACAGACAGGAGATGTTCACCTGAACCTGAACTCCTTTATTCACCCAAACAACTTCAGAAACCCATCATGGAAGAAAGAGAACTGTAATTTAATTTATGAAAAAGATGCACTTAGATCTACTGACTACCTAATCTTTCAATATTTTTTATTAGCTAGAGAATCATTATCAATTTGTCTCGACATATGCATAGTAGATCTACTTTCATAGTTTTTGACTTCTTGTGTGATTAAACTAATAGATTTGTGAATAAGTTATCTTATTAGGTTAATTCACAGGACCGTCCATGATTCAAACATTGAACCAATAGACCACACCAAGCTCATATTCTCTTCTGGTTAGTGATAGCAGAAGCTTAATTTCCATTCAAGTTGCGATCCTTGAACTTGACAATCTTCAATATTTATGATGTAAAAAAGGTTTCCCTGACAGAACTGTTAGCTTGGTCCATATCATCATGAATTATTCTATTTCTTCTGACAAATGATGAGCACCAAACTTAGTAAATTTGGAATGAATGAAATCGTCGTTGAAATATGGAAACTGCATCCTCATCCGTAGAATCTGTTTGGTATTTGATGAGACCCGTGACCTTCTTGTATTACATGGTCCAAAGGATACCCAATACCCATCACTTTAATCCAGTCTTTAATGGTAATTAATCAACAGTTAAGCCCTGGGTTACCTTAATTACAACAAATCAACTCATCTGCTCCCAGTTGACCAGGATTAGTTGGTCCCAGTTCTCATCCTCATCTGATGCCGACTTGAGTACCGGCTCTTTCTGGTCCTTGTTTGTCATTGGAGTTAGCCACCAAATCAACCATTTTCCTTCTGGTTAACACCAAAACCAAAACTGCCATACTTTTATAATAATGAGACCCACTGTTTTCCATCAGAGAGAGAGAGAGAGAGAGGGAGGGAGAAAGCTCTGATGTTCTAATGTTTTATCCTATGAAAGAAAGAGAAAGGATATTCAAACACTAACACTGGTTGCAAAAATTTTCTTTCTTTATTGAGCTTATGCCCTGCATCACCTTCACTCTCTTGCCCTTGTGCTTGAAGAAAGAAAGAAAGGAGGTAAACAACCATATTACTTAAAGTTCTTTTCTTTCTGTTTTCTTTGTTGATTTTTGAGTTAAAGTGTAGACATTTCCATGTCGATAGAAGTTAGTGATATTTATTTAAGAAAGTGAAGAAAAACCACCATATTGTATATACTGAATAGAAAATGCGTGGTCTTAAGCTAATAGAAAGATTCAAAAGCACTCAAGTTCATGCCTTGAATCCACCTGATAGCACTGTTGTTAACGCTATAGGGTCCAAAACCAAATCCAATAAGGCCTGCTCTGTCTCAGGAGTTAAAACTCTGATTCCTTTTGGACTCCCTAGAACCGACCTTCTTGAACCACCCATAGAACCTTACTTAAAACCCATTCAGTTGGTAGAAACCTTAGCTGATCTTTTTCGCCGGTTTGAAACTTGTTTAGAATCAGAGAAATCATTGATATGCATTGAACAGTACTCGATTTTGAGTAGCCTTGGTGATCCTAAGTTACTAAGAAGATGCCTCCGTGCTGCGAGGCAACATGCCTTTGATGTGCACACGAAGGTAGTTTTATCAGCTTGGTTAAGGTATGAGAGGAGGGAAGATGAGCTTGATGGTGTATCACCAATGGATTGTAGTAGGTTCAATCTTGAATGTCCTAAAGCTACTCTGGTGTATGGGTATGATCCAAACTCAGTTTATGACCACTGCAAGTGTTACCAAGAGTGTACTAAGTCCACTGATTCGCAAATTTCTAAGGTGAATGATTTCTTGACATTGCAAGAAGATAGTGACATTTCTTTTTGTGTTGGCAACGAGGAGATTAATTGTATTCGATTTAAAATTGCTGTGCTTTCAAGCCCATTTAAGGCAATGCTATATGGGAGTTTCATGGAGTCAAAAAGTTGCAAAATTGATTTTTCACAAAGTGGTATCTCTGTAGAGGGAATGAGAGCTGTAGATTTGTACAGTAGGACTAGGAGGATGGACTTGTTTTCTCCTGAGATTGTTCTGGAGCTCTTATCTTTTGCAAATAGGTTCTGTTGTGAAGAAATGAAGTCTGCTTGTGATATTCATTTGGCTTCTTTAGTCAGCTGTATAGAGGATGCTTTGGTCCTTATTGAATATGGGATAGAGGAAAGGGCAAATTTTCTAGTAGCTTCATGTTTGCAGGTGTTGCTAAGAGAGCTCCCAAGTTCTCTATATAACCCCGAAGTGATGAAAATATTTTGTAGCTTTGAGGCAAGGGAGAGATTGGCGTCAGCAGGGCAAGCTTCTTTCTTCTTGTATTATTTCCTAAGCCAGATGGCTATGGAAGAGAATATGGTGTCAAATGTAACAGTGATGTTGTTAGAAAGGTTCAGAGAATGCGCCACGGAAAGGTGGCAGAAGGCTCTAGCTTTGCATCAACTGGGTTGTGTGTTGCTTGAGAGAGAAGAGTTCAGAAGTGCTCAATGTTGTTTTGAAGGAGCTACTGAGGCAGGTCATGTTTATTCATTAGCTGGTATCGCAAGATCCAGGTACAAGCAAGGGCAACAGTATTCAGCTTATAAGTTGATGAGCTCACTTATATCCAAGTATAAAGCAGTTGGGTGGATGTATCAGGAACGATCTTTGTATAATGTTGGGAAGGATAAGATTGCTGATTTGAACACTGCAACTGAATTGGATCCCACCTTGCCATTCCCATATAAATATAGAGCAGTCTCAAAGGCAGAGGAGAAGCAAACTAGGGCTGCTATTTCTGAGATTGACAGAATCATTGGATTCAAGCTTGCGCCAGACTGCCTAGAATTGCGAGCTTGGTTCTTCATAGCAATTAAGGATTATAGAAGTGCTTTGAGAGACATTAGAGCACTATTAACTTTGGAGCCAAATTACAGGATGTTCAATGAGCAAGTAAACGGGGATAATTTGATTGAGCTCCTGAACCACAAGGTTCAGCAGGGAAGTCAGGCCGACTGCTGGATGCAACTTTATGATAGATGGTCTTGTGTGGATGATATTGGCTCTCTAGCCGTCATTCACCAGATGCTGGTTAATGATCCTGGAAAAAGCCTCCTTAGATTTCGTCAATCTCTGCTTCTTTTGAGGTAAGCTTTTTGATATCAAGTTTTTGTTTTGTTGTCTTATCGAACTGAAGTTTTTATATTGTTTATGGATCTTAAGAAAGGTTGTTGCATTTCTAAAATGCTTCTATCTTCAAAATTGGCATCTGGGTGTTTTGTGAAATCCATAGTAATTCAATTGCTGTCTATAGGAATTGTGCTGCTTTAAGCTAGTGGACTTATTCCTGTGGACAGGATTTGGTATCATATTATATTCTTTTGTGAGTGTGTGTGTGTGTGTGTTCTGATGATGATTTTTTCTGTTCAAGTCTCCTGTTCTGAAATGTGGTTGCTCTCAGCTTTGATCCTGCTATATTTTATGAGATGAAGATACTGAATAACATTAACCTTGTAGGTCAAATTGTCAAAAGGCTGCTATGCGATGTTTGCGATTAGCTCGTAATTTTTCTAGTTCTGAGCATGAAAAGTTAGTTTATGAAGGATGGATTTTGTATGATACTGGTCATCGTGAAGAAGCTCTTGCTAGAGCTGAGAAGTCCATTTTGATTCAGAGGTCGTTTGAAGCCTTTTTCCTCAAAGCATACACATTGGCAGATTCAAGTCTGGGTCCTGAGTCTTCTTCTTATGTCATTCAACTTCTTGAGGAAGCCCTGAGATGCCCTTCAGATGGTCTTCGGAAAGGACAAGTGAGTAAATCTATGCTTGGGCTCTGTCATTTGACCATCATAATGCTTTATTTGATTGTTTATGATGATATTTTGCAGGCACTCAATAATTTAGGCACTATTTATGCGGATTGTGGTAAACTGGATCAAGCTGCAAACTGCTATATGAATGCCCTTGAAATCAAGCATACAAGAGCTCATCAAGGGTTAGCACGCGTATTTTTTTTAAGAAATCAGCAAAAAGCTGCATACGATGAGATGTCCAAACTGATAGAGAAGGCACATAGTAATGCCTCGGCATATGAAAAGCGGTCCGAATATTGTAACCGTGAGATGGCAAAGAATGATCTCAACATGGCAACCAAACTGGATCCACTTAGAACATACCCGTACAGATACAGGGCAGCTGGTAATTTTATAATTGCTTTTCTCAGTTTCTGAAATTTGTTTACCTTATGGTTTTTGAGCATGCAAGAGTTATGACTCCTTGCTTACAAAGAAAGACTAGTAGTGAATCTGAGAAATAGATTGTTGGCACTGTTTAGGTTAACTAGCTGTTCATGATCAATATTTTAAGCAAGTTCTTCACTTCGAGTTCCATAGGCACCCATTTCCTCAACATCCTAATGACTTCATTATTATAAGAAAGGACATGAAACTCATATCTGGATTTGTTGTAAAGATGGAGCAAATACAATTGATTTGCTGTAGGGCATCACTCTTACTAGCCTAGTTTTCCTTTGTCCCAAGAAAAGTTAATCTTCTTTGATTTCTGTTTTAATATATTTCTGGAGGATAGTTTCCCCATAATCGTTTCTCTTGGACCTAGTTTTTATTTATTTATTATAATTTTACTTTTACTTCAATATGTATTTATCATCTCAGAAATTTAAAATTAGTGCTGACATGCTGCATTACTTTATTAGTGCTAATGGATGACCAAAAGGAAACTGACGCAGTTGAAGAGCTTTCAAAAGCCATAGCTTTCAAGCCTGACCTGCAAATGCTTCATCTCCGAGCTGCATTTTACGAGTCAATAGGTGATCTCAACTCAGCTCTCTGTGATTGTGAAGCAGCTCTCTGCTTGGAACCGAACCATATAGACACGCTTGATCTTTATAATAGAGCCAGGGGCCGAGCCACCCATCCACAAGAAATGTAAGAGGCACTTTTGTTACATTTCTGATGAACCTGGGGGAACAAGGAAAAGAATCATGGTGTCTTTCACATAGCTTTATTTCGTTCCCAGAATGATGGGGTTGCGAGCATCTAGCTGCTGTATGACCATGAAAAAGAAGAACCAAGAGAGTTGCTTGTAAATGTAAGCGTTATGGAACTTAATAATGGAGGTGAAACAGAACGAGCAGCCTATCCAGTATCCGCCATCTTCTTGGAAATCAGTTTCAAGTGACAGAATCAGGTCAACATGACTGTGGCATGAGATTTAGCCAACTAGGTGAAATGGTTTACACTGTTGTAGCTTTAGTCATTGTTTACAAAAAGAAATGGCTTGCAGTTTACAGAATATCTTATCATTTGAGGAGTTCTTGCAATCTGTCTTAGTTCATCTTGTCCATGAACAACGCTTTTTAACAGTAATTCTTCTTTCTTAATTCTCTTCTGGACACAATTAGGTAGGCCTTCTGGTAAACTTCTCCTTTTCTACCACTGTGACTACCACCTTTTGTATTATATTTCTTCCTCCATGTCTCTGCCTCAAATGATATGGTTCCAGTCTATTTCTAACGGGCAACAGCTATCCATGGCCATTTGACTTGGTGCTTGATAAAGGAAATGAGAGAAGTGGAAGAGTTTTGCAGATAAGAATGTTCTTATTAGTTATATAAAGGAAAAAGGGCAGAGGATCAACTTTTATTCATCTCCCAAGTTGCTACACTGGAATTTATATAATCCTCTTTAGCATATGAACGAACAAATGAAGAAAAGTAAAGGGAAGAAAGAACGAAAAGAATGGAGAAGTAGCAGCAAACCAAGGCACACAACTCTTTATCTCTCAATTATGTACAAAGAATAATTTCTCTTGCCAGGCATTAGATTAGAGAAAGCAGAAATCTACTTGGAACACCACTGCTTCTTAGCCTAATATATAAGCAGGGAAAAGAGAATGAGAATTTATTCACGTTTCAACTTCACTGATCAACTTGCCTCTGTAGACAAGATTTCAAGCTCAGCCCACCAAAGGGGAGATAGTTGTGGAGTTGCTCCATCAGGTCCTATTGCTGTGATCTCCTTTAGCTTAGCTGTGATTTCTCTCATTGTTGGTCTATCTTTTGGATGAGGATGAACACAAGCTTTAATCACTTCAAACAATTTCTCCCGCTCATCTTCTTGGTAAAATTTAAGAGTTGGATCCACCATTTCTTTCAAGGGTTGATCCCTTTTCAAGTAATCTGAGGCCCAGTCTGCAAGAGAGCCATTGTCTACTGAATATGGGATCCTACCAGTTATCATTTCAAACAATATTACGCCAAAGCTGTAAACATTGCTCTCTGCATCTGCTGATGGGGATTCTAAGAGCTCCATGGTAGCTGATCCCACCTTGGCTGCGGTAGCACTATTCGAGAAGCTGAAATCAGATATTTTGGCAGCATAGTCTTCAGTCAGATATATAGAGCTGGACTGCAGATTTCTATGGGTTATTGGAGGAGTTAGCTGATGCATATGCTCGAGGCAGTATGCTATTCCCATGGCTATTCTTAGTCTCATTCCCCAATCCAAGTGCTCGGCTTCTTGTACTGCAAGAAACCCATAATTCAGCATAATCCAAGCCAGATACCATTTGGCATCAATTAAAAAGCACTCTTCTTTTGCTACAGATTACAAAGTTAAAGGACTTACTGTGTAGATGCTCAAAGAGTGTTCCATTAGGAGCATACTCAAAAACCATCATTCTTGTGAAAGGCATGTTTTCTTCGCAATGGCCTATGAGATTCACAAAGTTCTTGTGGTTCACTTTAGACAATGTGTCTATCTGAAGGAATGAATAAATTGATATTCAGCAATGGTCTGAAAAGTGTTCAAGGACATAGTGATCAATGATATTGCAGTACCTTCTTTCTAAACTGTGTTTCTAAATTCTTTGACCATTTTTCACGAGACGATACTGCAGTTGATGTCACAGCTATTTCAACCCCACTTGACAAAGTCCCCTTGTAGACTGTGCCATCGGAAAAGGTACCAATGATATTGCTGAAATCCTCGCAAGCTGCTTCAAGTTCTGATCGCTTGAGCTTTGGTACGCCTGAAATGCAGACACCAATATAATAGAATGCAAATCTGATGGCTATTGCTGAAGCATAGCTAAGGAAACATACCTGTTACAAATGCCTTCTGCAGCTGCCCGCTTAATCCTGTGGCCCAAGGTTTGACAGTAACCACCTTACTGCTTCGGAAGAGGATAAAGCCAAGGACCGAAACCAAAACAAACAACGAACCCCCTATACTTCCAACCAAAATCAGAACCATGTGATATTTTGAATCAGAACTCTCATCTGCTATTTGGCTAGGAGTTGAAGCAGGAGAAATAGTTGGGGCACTGTGTGATTGTGGTGGTTCAGAGATAAACACTGGCGGATCTACAGGAGGTTGTAAAGCTGGTGACGGTGCTAATGCAGGTGAAGGTGAAGGTGTCAAGAAGATACTGGAAGGGGATGCTGATGGAGACAAAAATGGTGACTCCATGGGAGATAGAGATGGAGAAAACAGCCATGGTGAAGATGAAAATGGGGATTCGGATGGAGAAGACAGATGATTAGGTGCAGGTGAAGGTGACAGTTGCAAACCTCTTTCATTGGCTTTGACTTCGTTTGAGGGATGTACCACCTGCTGCAGCCGCCTTCCGAGAGCTAAATCTCCTGGCCGGGCAACGTTCGACATAGCCAAAACTGCACAGAATGTCATATATCTCATCAAAATATATATAAAATGACGAAAACTCTCTTCAAGGCTACAAGAAACTGTACAGACAGGCAAAGCTAGCCATGGTATATACCTTCACTGTTCAAAGAAGACGCAAAGATCATATTCTGATCAAACAGTGATAAAACCAGCATTAACATCAGCACCAACATCGTCCTGGACTTGAACCGCTTGAATCCCCACCGTCCATCCATGTCCAAGAGGCAGATTTTCGAGCTTATTGTATCACCCTTGGAGAAGAATAAAGGAATATAAGAGAGCTTGGAATCTGCTAACTGCTATAGGCTGCTAGTAGCAGATTTGGGCAAGAAGAGAAAAGCGCGTGTGCATAGCGGTGATAATTTGTTCATTTTTCTTTTTTTATTTCTGTAAGATAAAACCGACAGAACCAGTTTAAGAATATATGAACAGAAGACAAGAAAAGGAAACACTCAGGGTTTTAACAGAGACAATGATCAAAGAAACTGTAATTTTGGGTCTTCTGAATCTGAGTTTGGTCTTCTTCGGCGGTTCACTAACATTGGTGTTCTGATTTGTCTGCGTGCTTGGTGGATTGACTCCCTCCTTCCTTTCTATATTTATAGCGCCGTCCTATGAAATCTTCCCACGTGCTTCTCACATGCAGAATATTCTTCTTGTTTAAGCTTCATGGTTTTGTAACTTAAATTTCTACTGTTTCATTTTTTTAGGATAAAAATCTGGAAGAATTTTTCTAAATGCGACGACTCAACTGACGTGGCATGAATCCAGGGCTTGAGGTACATTTCCGTACATATCTTTTACAGATTATTATAGAAAAGTAAAAGACGTACAAGTTTTCAGTATTTGATTAATCATCTTTAACTAGGAACTTGGTTTGGTAATAGAAGACTTTATTTAAGCATGAATCCAAGGTTTGTCATGGTGAATTTCCATGTTAAATACAATGGATTTGACAAAACCAAACCATCATTTGTTTTTCACGGTAAGCTTAATTCGTGCTGCATGTCTTTAACTAGTGATCAGGCTCAAGAAATCCCCAACATAAACTATACAAAATCATCCCAGATTACTCCAGTTTCCTGCCGTATTCTGACAGGTTTTCGTGTCTAAAATTCTAACCCAAAATTTAGGAAATGTAGTAGAACACATGCTCTGCTGTCTGAGATTTGAATCACGTGTCAGCAAGCTGATGGAAGCAGTCATTTTCATCACAAGCTACCCCAAAACCAGCTCAATTCTGGCTTGAACAGGACAAGATAAATTAGGATCAATAATTCAACAAAAGTTTCTCAAGTATTGCAAGGTGGTGGGTCACCAAATAATAGAATTGCCAGGTAGATCAGATAAAATAATCAATTCCCAAGCTAGATGGAAAAGATTAAACAGTAAGATACCCACATGTGTAAGATATTTATATAAATATATGTTTGATGCTAATTTAATGCTGCATGATGGAGTTGTGATTGGAGTGTGGAGGACATGACTTTGAAGGTAAGTTCCTGAGGTTGGGAAGGGGTATAACTTTTGATAGTATGTAAGATGAGAGACAGAAAATGATGTCCAAGCTTTCCTGAATATGATTTGAAGGCTCAGTGTTACTTTGTAATTGTTTTAAATAGGTTTTTTTTTAGTTTCTGATAAATGTATCCCTAACTCTAACTTTATAATTTGCTTATCACAGACATAAGCATGCTTCTTTAAGGCACAATGACCCCCGATCTTTACTATGATTACTTTGCATATTCTATGGTTAGGACAAGAGAAAGTTAACAATGGCATACGCTTTACGTAAATGTGTAAAAGTTTCAGTGAGTGCATTGGACATTGGAAAATAATAACAGGCCATCTGGTGCTGCACCCACTGTGGATGACGCTTAGATGTGCCAAGAAATTGACAGTCCACCGTACAGAAACCAAGAACAATCTGTTCATTTATGTTTGGATGGTAATGGTAATGATTTGAAGTAGTAGTATAACAAAAAAGTGTCCGACATGGCTCTGTGTTTCTACACATGGAGGGCTCAGGCCGGACCACCACCACACTAGCTAAGGGTGCAAGGCCTTGTGGCATGGTCTGGTTTGTGGACCACAATTACTTAAGCCTGAATGCTTCTGGGTGTTGGTTTATGAGTAGAGTCGGACTCATGACCTGAAGTGGGCTCGTTTTGGTCACCTTATTAAAGAGACAAGACAACCTCCCTTAAGGCAAGAGAAAATTGCGTACGTCCTTTTCAAGCTATCATATTTTGTGTCCCGTGTGGAAATGGTGACATTTCATTGCCAGGTAAGTTTCTGAAGAGCTGCCATGCTTACTGCTTATGGTTGTCCAAGTCTCAAAGGCCTGGCCCAAGTCTCATGCAGAAAATCTAAAATCTTGCAGATTTAGAATGGGCACTCCTGGAATCTACCCATAAAGAGCTCAATAAGGCTCACCTCCTGTAACAGTAACAGTATTTTTTGGGAAAAAAAAGCCATAATTTATGGTAAAAAAAAAGCCTTCATTTGAACATGAATAAAGAAAGAATAGATATTGAGATTTAAATTTTAAATTTATTAGTTATTGTCTTTTAAAAATAATTATATGAACTATTTAATTTAAGTTTCATTTCGCTTTCCTAACCATTTTAATTCTTTGAAAAAATCGACTTGAAAACAATAGTCTTATTATTATACTTTTTTATAATAAAAAAAGAGGGTGAGATGGAGAGATGAAATCAGTTAATGTAATAAAAATGAAGAGTTAGGCTTTAACAAATAACAATCAGTATGCCGAAGGAGAGATAAGAGTTTCACTTGAAGCAATCTTATGCAGTCAAGATTCCTTGTAGAAAAGAAATAACAAGCAGAAGATGATAAATATTGGAAGACAAAGAATTCCATGGAAGTTCCCATTTTATGTTCAATTTCTGAAAGGTTACAGTTATATAATTTTTCCTTTTGTCTGCATTAGCCTTGAGGCTAATCAGATTAGAATTGCAGTCCCTGTCATGGTTTCCTCCACGTCTGTAATTACCAACATCAGCATAATTTATTCTCTAAATCTCTTTCATTAATTCAATATCACGATCTTAATCAACTTCTACATCGATATCTCTTTCCAAAATGGTTATAATCATAAACTACCTACTCCGAGATGTTAAAATATTCTGCAAAATCCCTATCTCAATGGCCAGCATGTATTCAAAGCATTATCTTTACAGGCATAGGTAACTTCCGTTTCAAGTTATCAGGAGAATAAGCAGTGTTACACCTTCTGATAGAAGACATCAGAGCTTCAAGAAATTCATATTTCTTTTTCCTTGTAATTGCTTTGTCTTGTTGCCTTGTGATTCAAGTTTCAGTCAGGAAACAACCCTGGAAGCAGTAAATTAGAAGCCCTTACACACAAAATGTTTGCACTTTGCAGTATAATTTGATTTAGGTATAGATCAAAATTAGTAAATGTTTGCAGTGATTATGAAGTGATTGTCCCAGCAACTCAAAATCATTCTGCCTCCTACAAACCAACTTGAAATGTGTGTTTCCTTTGATTGGAAGAACTAATCCCAAATTCTGAAGGTGTCCATTTCACACCTAAATTGATGTGTAAAAGGGCTGTCGAAAGGTGATGGTAAAGAGAGGAATATCTATGTACCAAAGGATCTAGATAAGACAACCTTTTACAGTTAGGATATGTCTTCTAAAGGAAGTTTTTTGCACATTGTAGCAGAAGAATGATTCAATATTAGACTGATTCAAGACGAAATACTAACAGAGAAAATGAAAGGAAATAGTGCAGGCATAGGAGAAACTTATCATATTTCTTTGGGTACAATGGAGGCCTCAGGCCTAGAGAAAGGGAAATATAAGTACTGAGATTTGAATTTTAGATGGTTGAGAAACTTTCACACCTTAAAGATGAGGACATAAAAATTTGAACCAATGCTCAAGGTCGAGATACCTTATTGTATATCATTAACTTAAAAGTTATTCAAATTTGAACAGATCATTGTATTTTATTACCCAGCCTACAGAGTTTAATATCAGACTATCAGGTTGCAGGAGGAACATAACAACTTCTATACGTATCAATTAACTTTTATTTTCTGTGCTTTTCTACACTGCTTATAAAACAATAGTAATTTGATTGTTTTCGAGCTAAGTCTATTGCTTTACACTGTCGATCTCCCTTTGCACTGTTTCTACAAAAGAATTTAGTACTGCACAAATCTGATGTATCTCCTGAGCCTGTCTACTGTATGCAAGTGTTGCTAGCTTCTGAATGATTCTTAGACTATCTCCAGCTAGAAACTCTCACCAGGGGAGCTCCCATGTAACCCAAGACCATTTGACTGTTATCCTCTCCTTCAGTTCTCACCCAATATGAAGTCTGCTGTTCTTTGACCAGCTCCCTGGATTCCTGATAGCTTTCCCAGCTCATTCTCTGATGTTCCAAGCCTAGTTCTCTGAGAAAACCAGAGTCCCTGGTAGTTTCCTCCCACTCTTGAGCATTAGCAAGAGAAGAAAGATGGGGCACCACAAACAAGCATTCCATAGCTATTCTTGCCTCTAGAAGCTGAAATTGCTCCATTGACTCAAGCAAGGCTTGGAAGTAGACCATCTTCCCTTCAAAGAAGGAATTGAAACTTCGATAGTCCATCCATTTTTCAACATCAATTCCATTACCCAAAGTAATGACACCTCTATTACTCCCATCAAGACTCCTGATCAATGCCTTACCTGTCATAAGAAAATCCTCAACCTGCTTCAAACTCCTCCCTCTTCCCATGTGAGGGAGTCCTACCATGCAATTGAATGCTAACCACTCGCTGTTTCCCTGCCTTTCCCCAGTCTTTTTTATCTCCTTCACTAAGCCTTCAATGTCCATCTCATCCACCTCCAGTCTCAGACCAAAATTCATTGCATGTCCCCAAAGCTGCTTCTTTGTCTCCTCAAAATTTGTAGGACCGCAACTGCCATCCTCTTCCCCCCATTTTATTGAGGTCAGTCGCAACATTCTTAATCCTTGCCTTCCAAGTGCTTCAATCAAAGGAGGCCATTGAATGCCTGTGCCAATTTCAAAATCCACAATATGTACTTCCCCAGCTTTGGCAGGGATGGCTTCTAGTATGGCTGAATTGGCTGTGAAATGAGCAAATCTACCATAGGGGAAGATCTGATAAAAGGCCTTGAAGGCTGCCTCATAATTTCTGCTTGATTCCTGCAATAAGTAGTTAGCTTGCTTATCCAATGCTAGGGTAAAATAAAATGCAAGGCGTTCAAGGCTTTTTCCAGTTGGAGAGGCCTTCTCTTTTAGCCGCCTAATGATTTCTTCTGCCAGCTCCATCTGTTCGCTCCCCATGGCATCCCCACAAGCTTTCAGTAGATGAAGAATGATCAATTGGTCTTCTATTTCCATATCTGCAGCAGGCAAAACCAAGGATGCCTGGACTGATGGGACATCCAAAGAAACCTCACCAGTTATTGGTGAGAGATTTTGGCTGTTGACATCTTCAGTGAAAATCTGGTGTGAAGAGATGCAGTTGTCACTATCAATCCACTCAGAGAAGTTGTCAACACCATCAAGCAAAAACTGGTCGTTTGAAGGAGAATCACCCTCATCCACTCTTGACAGACACTGTTGCCCTGGTAAGATACCTGGCAAATAATTGCCTAAAAAGGGGCAAACATAGGTTTCACTGCCACATGGAGTTGAAGATAACAGTGTAGAAGAAGAAATGTCAGAGAAATCTTCAATGGATACCGATGAAGTGGAAAACTCAAAACTGCTCACTTGGGCATCCATTTCTGCAAAACAAAATCCTACTTCAAGGGCTGAGTCTATTTGGTTGTAAGTTGGCCAAGAAGAGTGGAACTCCATTTGCATCATCTTGGATGTCAATGTAAAACGAGATTGGTGTTCTTTTCTTGGACAAAGAAGCTGTACTATATATAGCCATGATCATTGATCAAGCAACAGGAATGGATGAAGATAGAAACAAAAAAAAAATCATAAAAATTCCACACATTGTTGTTATAGATAGTCACTCTCTCAATACTTCTTTTCCATTGAAGTTCCCATTAAATTCCTCTTACTTCTTTGGCAGCTTCTGAGGAAGCTTAGCCCTTTATTCGGAATATTAATATTGATCATAATCATTCAATAGACTTTGTCAAATGTTCTCCTGATCAAGTCAAAAAGAAAAATGAATTTAAGAATGTCTTAAGATGCAAGTTACATTATATCATACTATTTTATGTTTTATTATTTAATAATTTAATAATGGGATTAGATTATCCTTTTACATCAAAATCTCTTTCAAAGAATTATCAAATCTCAAATTTAGATTAAAATAATGAAGGGATGGTGATTTCTTTGAGTTTTAAAACAAATCCAAATCAATGTTTCTTCCAAGTAATTATCACTGCCCTGTCAAATGCCCATTTTTAATATTATAAAATTCTTAATGATTATTTAGCATAAGATCCTGGCCAGTTAAATATTCGTTTTTCCCTGCAGCCAATATTATATTCAAAACCATTCAACAGAGAGAAAAATTAGTTAGGTGAAGGGTAAAAGAGGAGTCTTCAAGGATATGACATGTAATTCTAGCTTTGATTCTTGTTCTGCAATCTTGCCATCTATGCACTGTGATTTTCTTTCTGTTCTGAAGAAATGATTAAACATTAAGAAACATCAAACAGTTTCTAGCTTTATCTTAGAAACCTGTTGATCTTAATTTAGGTAAAAGGATCATTTCCTACCATCCCTTTTTGTCATGATAGATGGATAATTATATATCAAGCAAGAACTTGCTGCAATCATCCTTTCATGGTGAAGATAAAAAAATATTGTCTTATGTGTTGTATTCCTTCATGATCCCAAAGTTTTCGGAAACCTCTCACTTACGTGGGTTGTTGCGTGGTGAAACAACGTTGAAGATGAGTTACAGACGCATCTTGTAGCCCACATTTGCTGCAATTCTGGCCTCTAGTTACTGTCGTTTTATGTTATTTTCACTTCATGACCGATAGTACAGTGCAACATAGTTATGAGTAATCTTCTTTTAGTTTTTATGCATCTTTATTTGCCTAATGGTTCTTTTCCTGGTTTAGAAGCCAGAAAATGGATCTCTTTTCTAGAGAAAAGTACCGATCTGATCAAAAAGTGATGGAGATGGATTCAAAGCTAAGTTTCATCAAACTACTTTCAAAGTGGATCCATGACCATGAGAGCCATGTAACAAGTTAGATCCCAAAGAGCAAGACAGATGAAGGTCTGAAATTGCCCGTCAAACCGGGATCCAGGCTCAGCAGGGTGAGATGAACACTGAAAGTCTAGAGTATAAGACAGTAGCTGCCAGTCGAATTTAACAAACGAAGCTTTCATCTGCTCATTGTCTGCAAATTATTATACACTAAAGCCACCTAAACATCATGGAAAGAATCTCATGAAGATGCAGGAAACTCCATATTTCCCTCTAGTCTTCTGCTTATCTGTTGTGTCTAGTAACCAAAAGCTGGAATATTGAGGAGACAGAGCAAAAATTTTCTTGTAAATGACTGTTCATTAAAGCCATGCCATGCTTCTAACTTCTAGAATTCCGTTTCTCTTACCAGAATCAACAACATTAAAACTATTTTTGCCTGTTCAGGCAATGTAATTACAAGAATCTGCCGAATGACTACAAAAATCCACAAGCCAAGTCGAAATCAGTGGTAAAAAAAATGTAGAAAGGAGGAATTTGCAGAATAGTATAGAAACAATCTCCATCAAGTATATCAACAGCAAATACGACAGACAACCTTAACAAATTACGTGTTCATCATCTGTAGGAGGAAAAAAAAAAAAAACCTCTAACCATTAACTGTAAAACAATTACAGTTACACAAGCTTAAGCCTGCTAAATTCTACTATTCTGCTTTTCAATGCTCACTACCTTTTAAAGCTACAAACAAAAGAAGTCAGCTCTTACAATCTTAAAGCAACAAAGCCATTGCTTGGGCCACTTCCTCCAAAAGAGAGAAAAAAATGAAAACCAAAATTTCCTTTTATAGTAAGAAAATGAGTTGTCTTTAGAGGGGTGCACAAGAGCAAGAAGGGCACCTGATTAGGCCATTCTCGTTACAGGTCGTACAAGTTTTGAACCCATACTTTTCAGTGTACAGTTTACGGCTACCGTTACATTTTTTGCAGAGAGTGAACCTGAAACCGCCGCAAACGTCGCAGGAGCCGAGTTCAGCTGCCGGGAATCCTTCCACGAACTTCTTGAGCTCGCCTGTCTCGTGTAGCTGTTTGATCTCCTCTGCCCCTCCCATGTATCTCCCGCCAATGAAAACCCGAGGCAAAGTCAACTTGGTTTTACCGAGGATCCCTTTCAATTCGTTTAGGAACCCGGAGTCCATCGACAGATCCCGTTCGTCGATCGAGACTCGGAATCCTCGGAGGATCGACCGAACGGTCTTGCAATCCTCGAATGTCGAACGAACCACGCGGAGGCTCGTGAAGTAAACCACAATGCGCTTGTCGGCGTCCAGGACTGAAATGGAGCGATCCGTCACCGAATCCGGGATCTTCCCCTTGGCGTCGGTTCGCGTTTCGGCGCGGGCGGGGGCCCAGGAGCGGAGGAGGGTGTTGGCGACTCGGACACGGTGGAACACATTGGCGGTTCTCTTGGCAGCTGATGAGAGAGAAGAATCCTCAGTGCAAAGGCGTTGGATATCTTTGAAGGAAGAGCAGGAGAAAGGAGATGACGAGTTGTGAATCCGCACCGGTGCCTTTTTGTCACCCCACGGCCGCCACATCGGTTGAAAGATCAGATTTTTTTTTTCTTTCCAAAATTGAAAATAGTCAAAATACCATGAAAGAAGATGAAAGAAAGGATTTTTTCTGTTCTCTTTTGTCTGGTCGTTGTGAAGGGGATAGAGATTGAAGGAGGAGCTGCAAAAGCGGGGATTTTCTTTTTCTTTTTTGCAGCTGCAGGGTTGGGACAGAGTGAGCTTTTTCACTATTTTAAGGTCTGGCTATGGCGGTAGGAAGGGAGAGAAGGGGAGATGGGCGGTTGCCGGTTGGTTTAAATGTTAAGGTAGTTGAGAGGGTGGGTTTAGTTCATTGAGTTTTGAAAGAGGCTTAAAAGGAGGTAAGAGAAGGATTTAAGGTCGTCAATGGCGACCAGCAGATGGCATTACACTTAGCCTAATTATAGATGGGAGGTCCTCAACTCATTTCACATCACTAGATGAGACAGGGATCCTTTTAAAAGACCCTCAAACATAATTGTTCCTGTTCCTTCTGTTTCCACTCCCGATTTCTCTACTGCAAACCCTGAAATTTTAAACACTGTGTTGCCCTAAAACATGGAAAAAAGTAAAAAACAACGAGGGGTAAGGTTAAATGGAAAGAGAGTGTGGTGGGAATTGAGCTTTTGTACAGAAGGACATGATTTTCTGATACCTTAAATCTCACTTCAGCATCTTAGCTCAAGCTTCTTGTTCTTACCAACTTCTGTTAATTAAATTCCTCTCATTAAATTTTGCCCATTTTCAAGCAGATTGGAATTTATTAGCAGAGTTCTAAGCATAACATTAATGAAACATGCACGTTTCCAAAATATGGACTTTGGGACCATAGGCCAGCCATAATTCCTGTAACAAGACAGAAACGTGCTTGGAAGGACTGATTCGATTGTTTCCAAAAGTTAAAGATTTAAAAAAAAGAGAACCCACCATGGTGGGTGGCTCTGAAAAGCTTCACATGGTTGTAGAAGAAAGTAGAGAAGAGAGGATAACATAATCCACATGCTGATTGGTGGAACATAAAATGAATAATGCCTAAAGAAAACTCTTGTTTGTCATTCCAAAAACACCAAATTTTCTAGGACCCCAAGTTGCCTTTTCCGCATCTGGTCATTAGCTTCCACTTTCCAGTGTTTCATACTAAGAATCCATGATTGAACTGGTTTCTATACTTCAAAATTAAGGAAAAGGGTTAAGTTTCAAAATACTAAGAAATGCAAAATTTGGGTTGATATAGCTGTGAATTGATAATCATTTGGAGTTGAAGTAGTTGAAGAAATTGGACTCAGAATAGAAATCTTAAATTTGAATCAGTAGTATATTTGTTAAATAAGAAATCATTAGTTAATTCGTACAATAAACACACATTTGAACCTTAAATATACTGACATGAAGCAATTTTCGTTTAATTGTTTTTTCAATAATATTACTTTAATTCTTAAATGCAAAGAAATATGAAATGAAAAAGCTTTAAACAATTAAGGTTAATAGTAAATGGCAATATGGAAAATAAAGAACACTATTAAGGTTATTAAAGTCATTTCATACTTTAAACTAACCAAGTTCCGAACCGCGGAAGCGAAAATGACACAGACACGACAAACTAGTTCGGAGATTGATCGAGTTGTAGTTTGAATCCGTTTGATCGAATAGATAAAAGAGCAGAAGGGGAAAAAATGAGCAAGGGCAAAGGCGAAAGCAGCGTAAATATTAACGTAACAGTGAAGTTCAGCGGAAGATCGATACCAATATCGATTGCGGAGGATTCAACAATCAAGGATCTCAAATCTCATCTCCAGCCTCTCACTAATGTTCTTCCTCGTGGCCAAAAGCTCATCTTCAAAGGTTTCTATCTTCTCTCTTTCGTTCCTTTTTTCTGTAAACCCATAAGGCTTTACAAGTTTAAGTAGATTTTGTTTTGGGTTGTTTGAAATTAAAGGGAAGCTTTTGGTGGACGCATTGACATTGAAGGAATCACAGGTCACGCATGGAGCTAAGCTCATGCTCATGGCTTCCCAGGGTTTACACCAAGGGGTATTTTAGCTTTTACTCATCTCTCTCTCCTTTTATGTTTTCGGTTTAAGTTAAAAAGAGAATGAAATTATTCAGAAAGGAATTCTTCTTAATTCTTTGGAGTGAAAAAATTGTTGAGCTCAAAGGATTACTGAAAGTATCAAATTCAAGAATTAGGCTAATTTTAAGGGTTTTTTTTTTTCCTTGATGAACAGGGCGGTCCTATTCTTAAAGAAGCTCAGACTCGGCCTATTTCAAGGACGGAAGGTGACTATAAGAGATCCGAGGCAAAGGCTGAAATTGTTATTGATAAGAGTTGTTTGGCACGATGGAAAGCAACTGGAGTTGTAGCATTGGCAGATTGCAATTTGAAGGTATCTTTGTTTAATAACCTTTGATGTTGTGATGATTAAGGCTCATTGCGTTCATCAGTTGATATTTTGCTTGTTTTTATAGTTCGAGCGTGATTTGTCACTTATTGATTTATAGCTTGAGGAAACATTTATAAAACAATTTATTTCAATTTTTTATGTTAAACGATTTCCAAATTATTCTTGTTGCTTGAATTTTGTAAGGCCATACCTGATGAAGTATGGGAATGTGGATCTTCTGCAAGAGTCCTGGATGTCAATAACAACAGCATCCAAGATGTACCTAACAAAATCAGCTGTTTGAATTCCATTCAGGTAAACAGACCATTTTTCCTTTGTGTTCCACGAATTTCATTCGAGATACTTGATTAGTTTTATTCTTGGATTATTTGATATGTATTAGTGTTTGAATCTCCACACTTTGTAGAAACTGTTCCTCAATGCAAATGGTATTTCTAATGAAGCCATTCACTGGGAAGGACTAACATCTTTGAAGTATCTAACAGTTCTTTCTATCAATCATAACCAGTGAGTTTACTTTTTCTCCTCTGAATATCAACATTTTTCTTTTTGTTCTATTCAAATTGTGATCCCAGTATACTTTCCTCTGATTTTACTTGCAAAGCCAGGTAAACACAATCTTCATGTATGGTGATATGAAAACATGTAGGAAAAGTTTTTCCAGCAATAACATCGGTGCTAATTTTCAGATTAATAATAGAAATAAGTATAAACAAAGGAGAGAAGGTAGAGTTTATGAAAAAGTAGTATCTAGTTCACTTTTATAAACAAATGTCCAGTTTTCGCAAATAGTTTGTGATACCTTGTCTTTGAGGTATCAATGAGTTTTGGTCATTGCTCTGTGCACTTGGCATTATTCATTGATGATTTTCCTTGTTATATCGCTTAGGGGGAGGGGGGATTTTAGAAGCTTACTGAGGACATGGTCTTGATTAGAGCATTAATACTGGCATAATATGATCTATACAGCTATCACTATGTAGTAGGAAAATGCTTAGGTTGCTTATTGTTATATTGCTCGTTATGTGATCGTATTTCCATGGTACAGACAGTATCAGAATGTTAATATCATGTTTGTTTACTCCATGATTGGACTTGCATATATAATATCCAAAATCAAATTCGATCTGCAGCTTGACCACTTTGCCTTCTGCACTTGGCTCTTTGACTTCTCTGAGGCAACTTCATGTCGCCAACAATAAGTTGACTGGCCTTCCCAATGAAATAGGTATTCTGACTCAACTTGAAGTTTTGAAGGCCAATAATAATAGGTAATATTTTGAGTAGGATGCATTGAAGGCCTGTAAAATGGGCTTCTTTCCTATGCATGATAAAATCACTTGTGTTACAATCGGTGTTACTCTTTTTTTCTTTTTTCTTTCAGGATAACCTCTGTTCCTGCATGTATTGGAGAATGTCATTCTCTTATTGAGGTATAGAATTCTTGGCTTTTGTCTCACATATAATCAAGATATTGTACACTGAGTATAATGCATGTTTAAGTAAACTGCTTAATGCGTATCAGGTTGAGCTTTCAGCAAATCTTCTGTCAGAGCTTCCAAAGACATTTAGCAATTTGCACAATTTAAAGGTCCCCACTAGGTTCTTTATTCTGTCAGCTTTATCTGCCTTTGTGTTTTCAATTTGCTCTACTACCTACCGTAAGCTCGATCTGCTTGATTAAATGTTCACCAAATGAATGGCATTCGAGACATTCATGTCTGAAGCCAATGCTTATGCCATCTGGCAAAAGGGCAGAGCGAATAGGCAAGCAAGAGAGAACCAATTAAGGTATATTTATTAGTCCTGTATTTATTTCTTTGTCCTTACTGTTTCTGCAGGCATTGTATCTCAGCAACAATGGGCTAAAATGCCTCCCTGCTACACTATTCAAGGAGTGTCTCCAGCTCGCAACACTGGATCTCCATAACACAGAAATCACAATGGACGCCCTTCGTCAGGTGTGTACTAATCTTACATTAATTGAAGTGACCCTTTTGTGGTTTAGCCATTTTGGATGCCTAATTTGGACCATTCTTCCAACAGATTGAAGGGTGGGATGACTTCGATGAACGCCGTCGCTCAAAGCATCAGAAGCAGCTTGATTTTCGAGTTGCAAGCTCGGCTGCATTTGATGAAGGTGCTGATAAAAATTAATCTCTACATATATCATTCTGTAATTTGCAATAACAAAAAATGCGAACAGCTCATTCCAGTTATGCTGTGAATAGTTGAAACAAAAGTTTACTTTTAAAAACAGAATATCAGTTCCTTTTTTGAGTTCACCAGACAAATGAAATTTCGAATAAGCCAAACATATCCAAGCAATTGAGGAGATTATCGTACTGGATGTTAAAGTTATCCATCTTGTGTGCTCGTTGATATAACACCAATGTAAAAGTTTTATCCTAAATCACAACCCCAAGCAGCAGAGGGTGACAAAAAACAACCTAGCTGAAGTAGATAGAAATCTGAGGAATGTCGATATCATTGTCCTCGTCGTCCTCGCAAGCCACGACAACATCCAGGTGCCTTCTATTTGGAGCCAATTCGGCCTTGGCCACTTCCTGGGCTAGATCTACTATCTTCTTGTCCATTCGCTCTCTGTGCCGAGGGAACATGCTATTATACAGCAAGCAACTTCCATAAGAAATGCTGTAGGCGTTCAACCCCTTGTCCTTAAGCCACTGTATGAGTTCCCTCAAAGTTGGGTTGTCCCTTAGGATCCACCGGTCCCAGACAGTCCAGCTCATGTCACTGTGTTTGATGACTTTGGGTGGAACTGGCTCGGCCATAGAGAACAGAGGCAGTGCAAGGTTTGCAAAAGTGTTACGGTAGTCCTCCAGTTTGTGGCCTCCATCCAGAACCTTATAAAGCTCCAGACAGACAAGCCCTGTGGCCATAGCTGTGGAGGTGGCAATTGCGGGTATGATTCTTCCAGCAATAAACTTGGCTTTAAGCTTGTCCACCTCAGGAATACTGTAGTTCCTGGCCCTCATATTTGCAAGTCCAGCTATCAGATCCATGTGGTAGTTTGTATCATCATCCTGCAAAGCACGAGATTATATTGATAAAAAATCTGCTTGTGCATGTCTTCCTGGCTTCAATAACTAAAATTTATATAAGAAAAACACAAAGAAGCAAAAAGGATATACATGGTAAATATATCAAAATAAGTTATAAGTCGAACCTTCTCAAACTGAATAGGTTTCATCTTGAACCCTTGTGGCAAATTTTTCGTGCAAAGCTCTAACTTGAAGATGAGTTCATTGATAATTGCTGCATCATCTATAGATGCAGTAGAGAGAGTAGTAGCCTTCTCATCTGTTACAATTTTTGCATCTTTCTTCGGCTGGAAATCAGAGACTATCACTCTGTCAACAGCCTCAGCCAACATCTTCGGATGCTTAACCCAATCAGGAATGGGAATGCCAAATATTTCAGCCCGCAGGATAGATGCAGCCATAACAAACTGCAGGTGACTGGTATCAGCTGCTGAGAACTGAAGTGGCTGAGGGAATCTTTTTGGGGCAGACCAGAAGGGAGTACCAGTACTGGTTGCAGCATCTTCGGGAAATGTATAAATCAGCTGCTTTACTCTATTCACAAAATAGTCTTCAAATCTGCGTGCAATGGAAGCATGAAATCAGAAAGAGATGCGACAAAAGCACTACCTTCGATAATGAATATAATATTAATTCATCAAAAGTACCTTAGACGAGCCCAAGCAATGCAATCCTGGAATGTCTCACACTTTTCTTTCTCAAGGCATTCAAAAACACGTTCCAAATTATCTCTAGCCTGAGCATCACCAGCATTCCTTTGTGCAGTTTTATACTCAACCGGGTTAGACAGATAAGCATTCACTTCAGCAGGAGTTTTCTCAAACAGACCCTCAAACTCAGAGCGAGCCCATGTCAAACAATGGTCAATATTGTGAGGGAATGAGTGCACAGTGCACATGGGAGCTTGTTTCTCAGGTGGGTCTCTTGAAGCGCCATAGTTTTCAGTTAGGTGAGGAATGACCATCTGAGTGTTGCATTTAGCACCTAGGGTTCCAGACTCAAGAAGTGGTTTCTGGAAATATAAGCACCTCTGATCAACATAAAGCCTGGCATTGACGTTATCCAATGCATTAATAATGACAGTTAAATTCTCCCAGAAGGTGTCATCAAACACATTTTCAGTTTGAGGACCCACACGGTTTTGCAAAGCTTCAATGTTTAGACGAGAATTTATTGATGCAGCAGCAGAAGCAGCAACTGTGGATTTAGCCTGCCCAATATTCCAATCCCGGAAGAGAAATTGCCTGCTCAGATTGCTCTTCTCTATTACATCATCGTCAGTGATGGTCAGCTTTCCTTGGTCACCACATGAAACTCCCATCAGAGCAATATTTTTTAGGAACTCACAACCTAGTGCACCAGATCCAACCATAAACACTATTGCATTCTCCAGTTTCTTTTGGAGCTTGGACCCAAAAACTGAAATTTGTGCATCATGACGGCTATTTAATGGTCTGAAATCACTAGGGTCCAGAGGCTCTGTAGGAAGTGACTCCACAGAGTCAAAATAAAAGAACTGTAGAATCAAATGATAGAAGATTAGTAGAACATATAAAAAATCAAGTTGAAAAATTTTCAATAAACTTGAAAGAAAAAGTCAACTCTTGTTTTAAAGTCTCACAGATGGCAATCATGTAAGAGGAGGATGGGGAGACCACATGGCAGCTATAGAATGTTTTAGCCAGAATCCAAGGTTTTCCATCCCATTTTTAAGTATAACCTTTTCCTTCTCAGATGACTCAAATTAAATTTTTAAGTACAAAACTCCTACCTTTCCTCTTCTATGCCCAACTCCAACAAACTTAAACTTCTTCTCATAACCAGAGATAATTGCTCAAAAGTGCATTATGATTACAATTTTAATTCCAAAAATCCATGCATAAGAGTAAAGTGAGAATAGCTTCCAACTTAACCATTTTGACAAAAGGCAATTTGCAAAAAGAATAATGAATACTGACCTGAAAGAGGGGATGAAACTTTCCAGAGCATGCTTTGACAACCTCTTGTCCAACAATTCCACCAAACATGGCAGCCATGGGATTCAGTACAGCCCTGGAACCAAAGGCAAAGTGTCGCAAAAGTTTCGGGTTAATATCTTCCAGCCTTCCATCTCCCAAACTCTCATTAATGTTACCAGCAATAGAAATAAGCCTATGGGCATCTTCTTCCGAACCAGCAACTGGAAAACGTCCCAAATCAGAGACAAATTTATCAAGTGCTTGGAAAGCTAAGTGTAACAGAGGCGGACGGTCAAACTTTGAGAAATCACTCAGCAGAAAATCACCAGGGTCTTTGAGAGCCTCTCTTAATGGTTTAAAATTTAACACCTTGGGTTGTTTCAATTGTGTAACAATACCGCCTTTAATATACATATTGAAATTTGTAGTATCCTCCTCAAGAGTAAATGAATATGGCCTTGCACTCTTAATCTTCCTTGGTTTCCCATCATTTAGTTCTGTCATTCCATGAACTTCAGAGAAGATAACAAGATCCCCATCTTGAAACTCAAGCCTTTCATCGTCAACACATGATACAAGTGCTGGGTTGTCATTGCTAATGGACGCAATGATACCCGTACGAGGATCCTCTCCATCAACATCAACTACAGTGAACTCGGGTCCAAAATCACAAAATATAGAACCAAAAAGACCCCTAACTTCAGCCTTTATGAAAGAGATAGGTGGCTGATGATTATGACAGTAATCATTAAACTCAATAGCTTTCTCAAAACTGATATCAGTAAATACAACAGCCTGCACAACAGGGATGAAGATGAGTTATGTGATGGAACATGGAGAGAACGCAAAAATATCAAAATACGCGTGCATTGTAGAGCAAGATTTTAGATCAAATTGCAAACAGTTTTTCTAGCCTATACACACTTTCCTGAAGTCTCCTCCATACACATGCATTGTGAAGCAAGATTTTAGATGAAATTGCAAACAGTTTTTCTAGCCATACACACTTTCCTGAAGTCTCCTTCGTATCCCAGCTTGAAAATAGCAGAACTTAGCTTTCTTCCTAACAGAGTTAGATATAAACATTGGAATTTTGAGGTGCTGATAATCAATTTTCAGCATGATTTCTCTAGGTTTGTTACGAAACATAACGGAGCAATTCCAAATTCAATTAACCTTTAAAATTAAGAAATAACAAGGTAAGAACTATAAATCATGAGAGATCCAAAGATGAGTTAATACCTGGAAGTCAGAAAGTTGTTCCTTGGTTAATTTTGTTGTTAAGGTGGAAATGATCACAGCATTGTTAAGTTCTTGTAACTTCTGAACAGAGGCAAGAGCCCTGTTTTTACCAATATCACTCTCGGAAAACACAAAGTTACTGGACAAATCCCACAACTCCACCACCCCTTCATCATGCAAGGTCACAGACTTGACCCCAGCAAGAATGAGATTCTTTGCTAGACAAGCAGAAGAAATAAAAGTATCAGAGAGAAGATCAGATCTGATGATGCAAGAACAAGGCACAAAATAAATCTAGGGCATCAACCCCCAATCCCTAATCAATCATGGCACAGTGCCAATCTATAACCATCAGATATACATCCCGAAAGACAACCCAGGGGATTAAGATCATGCATACCATAAACAAAATAGATTGATTAGTTGTGACATAAGTTTTAGCTCATAATTTCCCCTTCACTGACTATACATACAGCTATTATTTAGAAACTCAGATACCATATTTGCAAAAGCAAATTCAGAGAAAGAACCGACCCATCTAATAAAATCACTATAAAAAAGACATTCCTAAAAATTCTAAAACCCTGAATATCGATACCTTAAAATCTCATCAACTTTTGATATCATGATTTCGGAACAAAATTGATTTAACTACAAATTGGATCTATCTTTACACGTAGGAAAAAGAAATTATGATTGCACACAGATGAGATGCAAATCTATTTTTATCAAGAGCCAAGAAAGGATTAAAAAGAACTTTAAGTTTCGAAATTCATACCAATCTCAGCTCCAAGACCCTGCATCCCGGAAATAAGAATATTCGATGCGAAAAGCCGCCTCATAGTCTCACGGCCATAGACGGCCAGCTGCCGACTGTGGAGATCCTCATCGATTTCGGTGTGATTCGCATCGCCAAGAGCCATGATCGACGTCGAAGATTCAACTGTTCTACTGTTAGTCTGGTCGCTGTTGCCTCCTACTATTCTACTATTATCACCGTTCTTAGCCGTTGATTCGTTAGCGGCGGCTTCGATGATGCAACTATCAAGGCGGTGCTTCTTGAAGGATGATGAAGCTGTGCTGTTGTTGTTGGTGATGGCGGTGGTTTCGGAGTCAGCTTCTATGACGACTACTTCATCGACAGCAGCTCTCTTTCTAGGAAGCATATAGAGTCGGAAACTGCCGAAAATGCCACAAAACCCCAGGGAAATTACGGTCAGTGCCACAATATAATATAAAATTAAAAAGCAGTTATGGTTCAACAGAGGAAGAAACTTCTGGTAGAAACACCCGAGAAAGATCGGAACAGAAACCATAAACCCCAAACCAAAACCTATCTTGAACATGATTCTAAGGCAGAGAAGAGAGGAAAAGGAAGCGCACCAATTTACGACAATTAGCAACAGAAGAATAGAATCTTTTTAAAGAAGGAAGATGATTTTAATATTTGTTATAAAATCTTTTATGTTTTTCTGTTTTACAAAGAAAATTGATCAGAAGAATTGAAGAAGAAAGAAGAAAGAAGAAATGAGTTCACCCTGAAGAAAGGGAGAGAATCTACTGTGACTGGGGCTGAGTTGCCAGGAGCGTGTGGGGACCTAGACAGGGAAATGACTCATTTTATAACTGTGGCTGGGGCGGAGTTTTAAAAGTTACTGCTACTATTGAAGGAATGGCGATTGCTGATCGGCGACCTCAAGCTGTTTGTGTATATTTTCTCCTTAATTTTTTTTGCAGTTCAGAAAAGAACCAAAGCCATCATTCAATACATCCCGCAGGAATTAATTCTTGAGAGATTTAAAATTGAGCAAATATTGAAATATTACATATAGGAAACCAAGATATTGAAGCATTCAAGTTACCTCATTGCAGAATAACTATGGAAACATGCATAGCAAAGAAAACAACATAGAAGTAAGAAGGTTATATCATATTCCGCAACTAAAGTACTTCAATTTTATATGGAATATGCAACTGTCTCTGCTGAATGCAATCCATTTTGTATGCTCATCAATATAACACCGGAATAGAAGCCTATTGTGAGAAACTTCTCACTCGAAAATCACAGCCTTGGTAAAAAGGCGGATTAAAGAAAACAACTCAGCGGTAGTAGATGGATATCTGAGGAATGTCGATGTCATTGTCCTCATCATCCTCACATGCCACCACCACATCCAAGTGCGATCGGTATGGAGGCAATTCTGCCTTGGCAACTTCCCGAGCCACATCCACCACTTTCTTATCCAATCGTTCTTTGTGTCTAGGGAACATGCTGTTGAAGAGCAGGCAACTTCCATAGGATATGCTGTAAGCATTCAACCCCTTTTCTTTGAGCCATTTAATGAGTTCCCTCAGAGTGGGATTATCTCTCAAGATCCACCTGTCCCATACAGTCCAGCTCATGTCACGGTGCTTCATGACCTTCGGCGGTACTGGCTCAGCCATAGAGAACAAAGGCAGCGCTAAGTTTGCAAATGTATTTCGATAGTCGTCCACTTTATGTGCTCCATCTAGAACCTTGTATAACTCAAGGCAGACAAGGCCTGTCGCCATAGCTGTGGAAGTAGCAATTGCTGGTATGATTCTTCCAGCAATAAACTTCGCTTTAAGCTTATCCACCTCAGGAATGCCATAATTCCGTGCCCTCATGTTGGCAAGCCCAGCAATAAGATCCATGTGATAGTTTGTATCATCATCCTGCATTTCATTGAGTTACATAGCATCAATCACAGGTACATTAAAAGCTCAGCTGACACAAAAATACAAACTAGTAATGTAGTAGTAAAGGGGCAATTAATCATTTAAAAAAAATATCATACTTAGAAGAAAGTAAAACCTCAAAGCTAGTTTCCTAATAATTAGTCATGTACCAAAATTTTACACCAATCACAACCAGACATGGAGCACAACTCCAAAGACAGACAATTTTGGCGAATGTTTATCACAATAGCTAAAAGTTTCTAGAGATAAGTAATACATAATCCAAAATATGGATAACCGCAAAAAAAAAAAAATGATTACTAGTTATCACAATAGAGAAGACATAAGCAAACCTTTTCAAATTGAATTGATTTCATCCTGAATCCTGATGGCAGATTGTTCCTGCAAAGCTCTAACTTAAAGAGTAACTCATTAATAACTGCTGCATCATCCACAGACGCAGTTGAAAGACTAGAAGCCTTCTCATCTGTCTCAATTCTCACACCTTCCTTTGGCTTAAAATCTGGGACTATTACTTTCTCAACTGCCTCAGCCAACATCTTCGGATTCTTAACCCAGTCAGGGATCGGGATACCAAATGTTTCAGCTCTAAGTATAGATGCTGCCATAATAAAGTGGAGATGGCTATAATCAGCAGCGGAAAACTTAAGTGGATGTGGGAATCGCTTTGGCGCAGACCAGAAGGGAGCACCGGTACTGGTTGCAGCATCTTCAGGAAATGTAAATATTAACTGCTTCACCCGGTTAACAAAATAGCCTTCAAATCTGAGTGCACAAGAAGCATAATGTCCTTATCAGAAAAATTATTTCAAGAAGCATAATGTCCTTATCAGAAAAATTATTTAGATACTAATACAAGCAAAGCATTTTCCTCAATCGCATAGAGTACTACCTTAGACGAGCCCAGGTGACACAATCCTGAAATGTCTCACATTTTTCCCGGTCAAGGCACTCAAGGATGCGCTCCAAGTTATCCTTAGCCTGAGCATCAGCAGCATTTCTCATTGAATTGGCATATTCAACTGGGTTGGACAGATAGGCATTCACTTCAGCAGGAGTTTTCTCGAGCAAGCCCTCAAACTCAGATCGAGCCCATGTCAAGCAGTGGTCAATATTATGTGGAAATGAGTGCACCGTGCACATGGGTGCTTGTTTCTCAGGTGGGTCTCTTGAGGCTCCATAGTTCTCGGTTAGATGAGGAATTACCATCTGGGTGTTGCATTTAGCACCAAGAGTTCCTGATTCGAGAAGTGGTTTCTGGAAATATAAGCATCTCTGATCAACATACAGCCTAGCATTGACATTATCTAATGCATTAATTACCACTGTTAGGTTCTCCCAGAAGGCGTCATTAAACACACTCTCAGTTTCAGGACCCACACGATTTTGCAAAGCTTCAATTTTAAGTTGAGGATTTATGGATGCAGCAGCAGAAGCAGCAACAGTTGATTTAGCCTGCCCAATGTTCCAATCACGGAACAAAAACTGCCTGCTGAGGTTGCTCTTCTCAATTACATCATCATCAGTGAGTGTTAGCTTGCCCTGACTACCACATGAAACACCCATCAATGCTACATTTTTCAGGAACTCACAGCCTAAAGCCCCAGATCCAACAATAAACACTTTTGTGTCCTCCAGCTTCTTCTGAAGTTTGGAGCCGAACACCGATATTTGTGCATCATAACGGCTATTCAATGGTTCGAAATCACTGGAGTCCAAAGGTTGAGAAGGAAGTGACTCCACCGAGTCAAAATAGAAGAACTGTTAAAAACAAAGTGCTCTAAGGTTAATATTACAGTAAAAATACATATCAGCAGTGAAAATGTCACATATTAAATAAGCTGAACGTAACAAATTAAATAAGTTGAACCAAACTGTCCAAGATTAGGTTTCTGTGGTACTTATTGAACTGAAAAGGTGCAATACACAGCCTACTTAACAAAGCCTCCGATTCTTACAAAACCAAAACTGCTTACTCTAACAGATTAATGTTAAGATATGCTTACAACTTCAAACTAGGTTCATCAATTTACCATTGATTAGACATAAAGTCCCAATAGCAAAAGCTAGAGCCTAGAAGGTATAAATTATGTATGCATGTGCGTCCATATATGCATGTGTAGATAGATAGTCAGACAGACATGCACATACAAGAATGAGACAAACATACAAATATATGAGAGAGAAAGAGAGAATGAGTGTAGTTCCAGCTAACCTGAAAAAGAGGATGAAATTTTCCTGAACATGCTTTGACAGCCTCTTGTCCCACAATTCCTCCAAACATGGCAGCCATAGGATTCAGTACTGCCCTGGCACCAAAGGCAAAGTGCCTCAATAGTTTTGGGTTAATATCTTCCACTTTTCCCTCTACAAGGGAGTCGTTGATGTTAGCAGCAATAGATGTGAGTTTCTGAGCATCCACTTCTGATCCAGCAACAGGGAAGCGGCCAAATTCAGAAATAAACCTATCCAGTGCTTGGAATGCTATGTGCAGGAGAGGTGGGCGGTCAAACTTTGAGAAATCACTGAGAAGAAAATCACCAGGATCTTTAAGAGCTTCACTCAATGGCTTGAAATTCAACACCTTGGGCTGTTTCACTTGTGTGACAATTCCACCTTTCACATACGTACCAAAATTTGTTGTGTCGTCCTCGAGAGTAAATGAGTATGGCCTTGCACTTTTAATCTTCCGCGGCTTTCCATCATTGAGTTCCGTCATTCCCTGAACTTCAGAGAACACAACAAGATCCCCATCCTGGAACTCGAGTCTTTCATCATCAACACATGATACTAGGGCCGGGTTATCATTGCTGATGGATGCAATTATACCCGTGTGTGGTTCCTCTCCATCAACATCAAAAACAGTAAACTCAGGACCAAAGTCACAAAAGACACAACCAAAAAGGCCTCTTACTTCAGTCTTGATGAAGGAAATGGGAGGCTGATGATTATGGCAGTAGTCATTAAACTCAAGGGCACTTTCTAGTCGTATATCAGTGAATACAACAGCCTGTACCAGTTACAAGAAAACCAACTGAATACAATATGACATAAGCAAAATACATAACACAATAGAGAACACAGAGAAAGCCGTGAAAATCAAGCCTAGAATTTAGTAGTTAAATTTTAATCTTCCAAGTGTCCTCTCTAGTCTACTAGCAAATCATGTAGAACAAGTAGTTATCAAAATACATTTTTACCCCTAACACTAGAATTCAATGCTAACAAGAAAAATCACAGAAGACTAAACTTGGTAGATAGGGCATAGGCAAAGAACTAGATCCATCAATGTGTAACTTAAAATGAAAGAAATACCTGGAAATTAGAAAGTTGTTCTTTGGTCAACTTTGTCGTTAAGGTTGAAATGACGACAGCATTGTTTAGCTCCTGCAATTTCTGAACAGAAGCAAGTGCCCTGTTCTTACCAACATCATTCTCAGAGAAAATAAAGTTACTGGACAAATCCCACAACTCCACCACTCCTTCATCATGCAAGGTCACAGACTTGACACCAGCAAGAATGAGATTCTTTGCTGCAGAAAGAAAAAATGACATTAAAGCAAGAAAAAATTAACAATCATAAACTGAACACTGCAGGTATTAAATTCAAACTAAATTCTCCTAAAGTGGAGTTCGTAAACTTCATAAGTTGGTTTACTTTTTATACATTAACTTACTAATTCAATTTCTTTATTGCGTAAACATAAAAACCAGCCTATGTAATTATTTAACTACACAGTCAATGTATATGCTAACATGTAACAATCCATTATTTAACTCCACGGTCAATATACAAGCTAATACACAATAATCCATAACAATTATACAACTGTTTACTAGGTATGACAAAACAAGCAATGCACATTTTGTACTAAATCCACAGATATTGGGATTTCTCGCTAAGATATCAGAACACTATTAACAACAGCACTAAACTAATTGTCAACCAATGACACTACAATTAGCTTTAAACAACAATAAAAATAAGCACAATGCTGCATTAATGCAATTAAAACTTCAGTCACAGTAACCATGCAGCACAAAAAGCACATTGTTAAGAACGCGAAAAAAGATGGCATCAACACAACAGAGTCAATTGATCTTTCAAAAGAACACGACAGAGAATCATTTTCCCAAAAAAAAAAAAAACAGTACCAATTTCAGCACCGAGGCCCTGCATCCCCGAGATGAGGATATTGGAGGCAAAAAGCCGCCGCATAGTCTCGCGGCCATACACGGCAAGCTGCCGGCTGTGCAGATCCTCATCTATATCACTGTGATTCGCGTCGCCAGGAGCCATGATCGGTGGCTCGACCACGCTACTACTACTTTGGTTACTGCTACTGTTCCCTATGGTCACGCTGTTGTTATTAGCCGTCGAATCAGTGGCGGCGGTGGCACAGACGCGATGCTTCTTGATCGGCGATATAACAGAAACGTCTTTTAAGTTGTTGCTGTTACTACTGTTTTCACTCTCTCCTACAACCTCTCCTTCACCTGCTCTCTTTCTAGGAAGCATATAGTGCAACAAACTGCCGAAAACGCCACAAAACCCCACAAAAATTACCGTCAATGCCACAAATGAACACAGTTTCTTACTATCATCCATCTCAAACATTCATTTCAAGTAAAAACCCAACAAAGATCCTAGCCTCTTATTAGCATGATTATTCTTTCATTCTTATTTAAGCAATTAAAAGAAATAAAAATCAAAATAAAAAGCGTACCGATTAGGACTCCGATTAAAAAGAGAAAAGTATCTGACGGAAAGAAGGAGAGAGGTTTAAGCGATGAAAATTCTTTTTCAGTAGGCTTATCGTTCAAGCTTCTGTGAGGAAATGAGGACGGGAAGTTTCGAGGGTTGATATAAGGGGAATGAGGGAAGGGCATTTATGGATTTGCAAAAAAAGAAAATGTCTTTCTTGCTTAGGGTTTTGGGTCTGTTCAAGCAACCATTTCTCTCTCTCCATCTTTAGAGACAGAAGAAAGGAGGATAAGTTAATTACTTTAAATGGAATTACGTGGGGCCGCGCGAGTAAACCAGCGGTAAATGATTTGATTTGTTTTTTATTTGAGGTGATGCGTCGTCGTTTGAGTGTGTGATTGTCTGAATGTTATTAATAACGCGTTGGCCTTGGGTTGCATCTGCACGTAAGTTTTACGCATTGGGTGAATAATAAATGGCTGTAATCATTTTGGTGTGTATAATAATTATTTTATTTTTTAATTTATATACTACTTTTGTGTTACGTCATATTTAATATTATTATGCAGTTAATTTAATAAAAATATTATTTACAGTGATTTTTATAGTTTTCCCCAGTTCAATATTTTTTTGTTTCATTGCTGAAAAATTGCCTTGCATTAGATCTGGTCAAACTTCTTTGGAAAAAATAATTTTGCCGTTGGCAACTTAAGGATTATACCATTTGACTTATTTATGGTTAATTAAAATAAATATGAAAATTAATTTTTATAAAATTAAAAATGCGTAATTTTTAAAAATTAGAAATAGAAATATAGTGGTAAATACCCTAATATTTTGTCGGATTTGCAGACTAAGCTTCAGGCCTCAAACACAACATTCATTGGCAAATTATTAATTTATTTTCTTAGTTATTTATTAGTCCAAATATTCTCTCATTGAGTTCTTGTTTTGTCACCAAGTTAGTTAAAATGTTCCAAATAATGGCAGGCATGGTTTATATTTTACAATTTTTTTTGGGTAAATTACATTTTTCATTTTTGAATAGGTACAATCTTTATCTTTGGTTACCACTTAACAGCCTCAGAATCCGAATCCAAAGGAAAAATGGCATGTAGATGTCAATTTTACTAATTTGATGAAATTTTTTATTTTTTTTTAATTGAATGAATATGAATATCAAATTTCAATAACGAGAATAAAGATAAATCAATTACATGAGGTTAGAGATGGATAACATAGCCGACCCTTACCTCATTTTGCCTGTTCTTTTCGATAAATACGAATTTAAAAATATTTAATGAATGCTATATTAAATATAAATAATGTTAATATTTCTAAAAAAATTGGATTTCAAGGTGAATCAATTTTTATCTTAAATTTGTAAAAACATAAAAATAAAGTGAGAGAACGTCAGAATTAATATTTCAAACATATTTCAACGTTCAAGTCAATAAAATAAAAAACATGAAAACAATATAATTAAAAGACTATTAAAACTTAATAATATATAGCTTAGGATTTTTATACGTACATTGGTTTCTTTATATAACTTACTTAATTGGTTATTCAATAAATATCAATGATTATTGTATTAGCATCGAATTGCAATATTGAAATTATTATTTAATAATATCTAGTAATTAATGATATCACATATATATTTAGATTTTGACTGATGTCCTTCTTACTATGCTAATTTTGTTTTGGTGAAAAAAGTTTAAGAGTAGAGTGATCACTTTATCTTTAAGGGTTAAAATAAGTCATTTATTCATTTTGAAATTTATAAATTATTTAAATTTTTACCTATAATTTTTTTAAATTTATACATTATTTATCAATAAAAAATTATAAAATTTTAAATTTTAATACTTTATACGTAAATTTAAACTTTAATTATTTGTTATGCTAACTTTAAATGAGCTTTTTTAAGCCCCGATGTTTTATGTGTGCCTTTATTGGGCTGTTGATAATTGATTTTACAACTTCGGTCCTATTGTGATTTAACAAATAATATAACCATCTCTTATCTCGTTTCTTTCGCTTTCTTTCTTATATCAAGTTTTTCTTTTTCTTTTTGGAATTAAGGTTAAAAAAATATCGAATCTTAAAACTTAATCCCTTTTTCAAAGACACGTAATACAGCAAGGAAAGAAAAATATAAAAATTAAAATAAATGAAAAGATACACGTAAAATTGAATTGCGATGGTGGACAAAAAGGGTAAAACTTCATATTGAGCAACTGGGGTCCTGAGTCCTTACCTAGAGAGGAAACAAGTTCTGTCAAATGGAAACATCAGATTTAATATACGTGGTTTTTGGGTTGAGGCTGAGGGAAAGTGGCCACAGAGGATTTTGGTATGCTTTGGTTTGGGTCCATCAATTTGCATGAAATCGGCATGCAAGTTTCCCCATCCCCAAACCACCCAAACAGTCCAACAACTGCAACCATTGCGAAGCAAAAACCCCAAACCAGACATCTGGCATGGGCGTGTCTGGTGCATTGCAGGCTTGGAGCCAGTGCTTCGATTTCTTACTTTTGATGATTTCTCTACCTAAAGATGCTTTTGGTTTTTTATTTGCTCGTAAGAGGAATTTCGGTCTTTCTTTTTTGTCATGGATGGAAGGAACCTTATTCTTTCCTTCTGTAATCTTTTTCTTGGTGACTATGCTTTGGAACCATATATTAAGTCAACAAAAGAAATTGAGAAAAAAAATTTAAAATTAAATGTGAAAATTTATGTATATATTTCATGTTTATATTATATAAAATATGAAAATTATATATTAAATATATTTTTTAATTTTAATAAAATGTAAATATTATGTTTTTGTACCGTAATTAAAGTTATCGGATATACTTGAAATTGTAGTCTGATCTTTAGTTGGGGTACAGCCTACAGCCTGTCTTTCCAAGCACATGAGAGTCTTGCTTCCCACTTCCTAGTTCATGCATTTAGTTCATGGGCCAGGCCAGATAAACGAGGTAAAAGGTATGAAGGGACATCTTGTGTTTAATCTAGATATGTTAAAAGGATTTATATTGGGTGTCTCATGTGTGTATGACGTGTCTTGAATTAAAAAAAAAAATGAGTTGGATCATCGTTTCAACAAAATGCATGGCAGCTAGTAACTGCTAATTAACCAATCTTATTTGCATTTTTTTCTGACTAAATTGATAATTAAATTTGATAATTTTAAAAATAATATTATATAAAAATAATGTAAATTAAAATTTAATAAAAATAATAAATAAATTTGATGAACTGAAAAGATATTTTACATCAAATTTATTAACACAATTTTGACACGATGATTATATGTACACCTAACGAATATGATTTGACACAACTCTAACACGTGGCAACGTTAGGAATTGAATTTTAACTGAAAGCCGGAAGCTTTTGTAATTACGAATATTTTAAGGGAGGGAAAGTTAATTTCACAAAACTGCCGTTGGCTAATTGCATTTGCTTGGAAGAATCCAATCTAAACTTTTTTTTTTTTTTTTCTAACGTTTTACTGCTAAAAATCCAGATCTCTCCATTTCACTCTCGCCTTCCTTTAACTAATTCAAATTGAGATTTGAAAGCATTCTCTTGATTCGAACTTAGGTTATTCTTTTTTGGACTATTGATTTAGATGAATTTTACGTTGCCACCGCCAATTTGCCTTGGAACCAAAATTTAAAGCTGATTTTTACCAAGTAGAAAACGCGCGATCTTTCATGGCATCTTCAAGCAAAGCGAAATTAGTTGAAGAAGAAGAAGAGGAAGTATGTCATTTACAGTTTCACTTTTGCTTTTCCTGCTTTAGATTTCAAGTTTTCGTTAGCTAGAAAATTTAAAAGCAATTTGAATTTCTTTTGATTCTTTTTTGTTGGAAAGTAAGGTTTATTGAATATTTCTGCAGCTTGAACACTTCGATGATTTCACATTGGCTTCGTCATGGGAAAGGTGTTTAACAATAAAACAAGTTCAATACTAAGATTTACACACTTGTTTTTCTTCTTTTTTTTTTTTTTTTACTTTATAAATCTGATATTAGTGATTTTATCGAATTTTTAGGTTCATATCTGAAATAGAGGCTATTTGTCGGCAGTGGTTAGCTGATGGTACCAAGAATTTGCTGGTACGCCTGCTTTGATTTCTGCAAACTTGCTTATGACTTCTGCTATTTAGTTTTTATAGATAAGAATAATAAGAATGCAGGTTAAGATTCTATTTCCTAGCCCATGATCACATTAATGAAAGCAGATTTTCTCTCCAATTTTATTGTAGGAAAAGGGAGCAGTTCATTTGGATTCTTCTAATAACATATATAAGGTTAAATCCGAGTTGAAAAATGCTGCGAAAATCTATTCCATGGAGTACTACTTTGAAATCAATAACAAGGGTACTCTTGAAAAAAGAAAAAAGAAAAAAAGAAAACTTATATCCTTTGATCATTTACCTAGCATGGTTTCAACTTATGTTTCTTGACTTGCGTGTTTTACTGGCGCAGGCAAAATAGATGACTGGGATTGCACTTTGCATGATTTGCAGCTTTGCTTTGCTGTAAAAGACTTCTTGGTATTCTGAGCATCTCGTGCCGTCCCTTCTTTTCTTTCAATAGTCTTCTTGATAATAGTAGACTGCTGTTTGTATAGTATGATGTTTTCATTACCTTTTCACCTAATGTGTTCCATCAACAGGTGATTTCGCCTCAAAGTGCCAGTGGTGTGGTACTTGATGCACCAGAGGCTAGCAAGCTTTTAAGTGCAGTTGCAATTGCTTTGTCAAATTGTTCAAGGTGGGTTTCTGAATGAAAATGCTACCATTTAATTTTTCTGAAGTATTATATCACATAAGCTTCTTTGATCTTCTGCTTTTTAACATGGCAACATGTGGTGTTATTAATTGTTAAAACATTCTTATAATACTTTGGTTTATTTTTTTCCCCATAAATGTGTCAAAAGAACAGTTATTTCTTGTAAGCATGTTAGGCTTATTAGTCATATTTGTGCCCTTGGTATACATGTTGCATTAATATTACTAGTAACTTTGGATCTGAAAATTTTATATACATTTTGGTGCTGCAGTTTGTGGCCAGCATTTGTGCCAGTTCATGACCCTTCAAGAAAAGCATTTATTGGAATCCAAAATATGGGAACAGTTTTTACTAGAAGGTTTGAGTCAGATCGTATTGGTAGCCAGGTTCCCATAAAGTTCATGCATCTGGAAGGATTGTATGAGTTGTTTGTTTCTAAGTTTGTAAGTTCCCTCATTGTTTTATTAAAAACCTGCACATTGTTCCAAGCTCACAAGTCACAAGTGACAAATCACAAACTTTAGTGTTTGTTTGATTTTTAATGTTTAACATGGGTCTGTTATTACTACTGTGACTGTAAGGTGACATCAGATCTTCTTAACTACATTTTACTATTTTTTATGTTAATTATCTCCGTTGTCAAAGCTGAAATTTAGTGTTGGTTATGGTCATGCTGCTCAGATAATTTTTTTCCCTTTGTCTGTGCAAGAGTGTTTACTTCAGAATTTGTAATATTTTGCATCCACATTGACATTATGCTCTTATCTTTATGCGGTAATATTGTTTATCCATTTTTGAAGGCTTACTCCACTTTGGACCATTCAACACATCTTTTCAAAATACACCTTATAATGAAACTCACCTATCGAACCCTTCCCAAAGACGATGACGACGATATTCCAGAAGCTGATGCTGAAAATGGAGAATCTGAAGCAATTCCAGGTGGTGATAATCGCAATAGGAAGCATTGGGATGATGATTGCCCTTGGAGTGAGTGGTATTCTGCAGAAGATCCAGTAAAGGGTAAGCTTATGTTTGTGATACTTTTTTTTTCTTTATTCAGAGGAGGGAGGTGGAAAATTGTGCCTCCTAGATGACTTGCAATGTTTCTGAGCTGATCCAAAGCTCGGAGGGACTGCTTTTTCTTTATGCATTGCTGGTGGATACTGGTTTGATGGATTCAATGCATGTAGGATTTGATTTAGTGACCACTTGGTTAGAAAAGGTGGTCGAAAGCTCCTTGGAAATGGCTGAAATGGAAAATGTTTCACCCCATGAAGCTGAAAAGTGGATTCTAACTCCAAATTTGTCCTCAAACCTGTAAGGAATCTGTGCATAGATTCTACTTTTATTCTGAAATTAAGATTGATCCTTCTGCAAATAGGAGTACCTTATTGTTTTTATGGTCCCTTCGATACGTTAGTACTTTTTTTTAATATCTTTGTCATGTGATACATCTGATTATATTAATTTTTTTGAAGTGATAGTACAAAAGGAGACAGAATTGGATTTGCTTCCCAATTGCAGCTCATGGTTAATGCACTGGATATGTCATTTGAAGCTCAATTTATGGAGGATTTTGTTTCAGGTCTCATTAGCTTTATCTGCATCTTGGCATATATATTATGCTGTAGATCTATTGAAGTTACCTGGAAATTTTATTTTATATTGTATAGAATTTTTTCTAACTTGCATTTATTTTCTTGCAGTTGAAAATCCTGGTTCAGACAATTTAAAGTCCTCTATGGTTATACCACCACCTACGGTCCTTGACCGTGTGCTTAAAGATCTTTTCCATGAGGGTACTTTTTTTTTTCCTTTTACTAAGCATTTTGATGCGTTATACCTCCATGATTCTGTTGCATGCTTTATATCTCTCTCTGGTGCTCATTCAGTCTTTGATGCTTAGTGCTGTAGCTGAAGTTACTTTCTCCATATCAGTATCTTTTGCTAGAAATAAACGAATGCTTTTTTTGGCTGAAAAGAAGAAAATGCTCTTTTTTTGTTCATGACTCATTATTAGGTGAAGATAAGTTAGTGTGGCTGTGGTAGACATGGTCGGCTTGGCTTACATGCTTAAGTAGTTTCTTATTCAAAAGATTTTTCATTGAGTTTAGGTCTTATTATGTAACTTTACACCTTGCTATGAGTATTAATCTTCTGTCTTGACTTATGACTTCTCAAGGGAGAACAGCTTGTTTGACATTCACTTGTTTCTTTCTAATTTTACATAACAGGTCTCCAGCCTGATTTTGCTAAAAGGGAACATAAGGGTTCTCGAGCTATCAAAGGCGCACCTGTTCAGTCTCTTTTTGCTCAGTTCTGTTTACACTCATTATGGTTTGGCAATTGTAACATACGTGGTATGTGTGAAAATCATGCATTCTAAATTGTCTTGAGAGTAAAATATCTGTGTTTGACTTTGTGACATTTTCCTTGACTAAAAGTTGGTTATTGTTCTTCTGTGTTTAGCCATTGCTGTGCTCTGGATAGAGTTTGTTCGAGAAATTCGTTGGTATTGGGAAGAGTCACAACCATTGCCTAAAATGTCAGCCAATGGTTCAATTGACCTAGCCACTTGTTTAATCAACCAGAAACTACAGATGGTAATAAAATCTAATGATCACTGTTAGACATCTTTTGAATATGTTTCAAGTAAAGCAAGGTCATATTGGTGGAAATATAGGGCTTTTAAAGGAACTGACCTTCCTATACTTGTGTCAAGCTTTTATTATTGACTTTTTTTTTTTTCCTGGCTGGATTATGATTATTAGTTGTTGTTTTCTTTCTACTTTAGTTCCTGTCTCTTACACTCTTTTATGCTTAATTTTAAGACTGAATTTTCATAGACTCTACTATCTTGTACCCTGAACTGAGTTTACTCAAGTTGGAGGGAAAATGGAGAAAATATAGCTGTAATTGTCATGCACTTATTTCATGAAACCATAGCAAATTTCTAAATTATCTTTGCTGCTCTAACTTATCTGCTAGCTTTCTTGTTCAAATCCCTTTAGGTCAAACATGGGTTTGTAGTAAAATGGTTCTCTAAATCCTGAGAGCCTTCAGTTGAATTGAATGGGCACATACTATATTGTGATTTACAGAGCTGTAGTTCAAGCCTTAAATCTATAGAAAATGACCTTGATTGCATAATGTTGTCAAGAACTTGTACATTCCTTTTTTTGCACATAGTTTTCTTCTTCTAGTGGGGCTTGTTTCTGAAGCATCTTATCTTATTTATGTAATTAGTTTTGTTTCTAATATTTTCACTTTTTCTTTTTTCCTTAATGCAATATGATGGCCACTAAATTATTTCACTTTGCCCTTTTGCTGGTCAGCTTGCAATATGTATTGAGAAGAAGCGTGAACTGAATGAAGAATTTCAAGACTGTATTGGAAGTAATGATGCTGCATTTGAACACATGGAGGTCGTAAGTACCTGTTGTTTTGTCTTCTTCCTTCACTGCTTCTAGTGCTGGTTGTATCTCATAGTAAGGCGAGGTAGAAGGCAAGAAAAAGGGGCATACTCCTTATTGTTCTCCTGCTTTCAACCCTCCCTCTTTCTTGTGATATCTATTCCATTTGTTCCTTTACAGACTTAGTTCATCATATTGTATTTGGTTTGAAATCTTCATTTGATGGAAAATGCAGGAAGGCATTCAAGTTGGAGAGTCTACTAGCTTTCATGCTCAGAGTCCAGACTTTGATGGGAAACGTGACAGGTGAACTAAGCAAGTGAGAGTTCTTTGGTTTCTTCATAAAAATTTGCTGTTCTTGAGGGCTTTGCCAAATCCTTTTAGTTCTTAGCTTTTGCTTTAGCTACATTATTTGGCCACTATTAGATCCATTTTAATTTATCCTTACAATGAGACCGATTAAAGTGCATTCATTTTCTTCCCTTATGGTTAGTGAGATTGAGATACCTATTGTTTATAAGCCATAAAAAGACATGCTCTGAAATATGGAATAACAAAAAGTGCTACTCTCATCTACAAATGCTAGTTACATAGTTATAAAGTAGTTGGCTTTCTTGTATTGATAGTAACAATAGACAGAATGAGCAGGCTAGTCAGGGTGATATCTATTAAAAATTATACGCACCTTGTTGCCTGAGTAGGTGGTCCATTTTGCTATAAGTGATGTATGTGGTGCTGACTATGCTTTAATTCAATTTTGTCAGTTATGTTTACTGCAGCAGATATGTAAGCTGGGCTCATTGCGTGGCTAATTTCTGAGTTGAAAGGTTCATTTAGATGTATTTAGTAATATTTTTCCTTATCACGGTAATTAGTTATTATAATTCTCTAAGGATTCAATGAAATATAGATGAGAGAACAAATTTGTCAATTCATAAATAAGGTCTGCACTTGCACTGCACTGTCCAATAAATTGCTGCATTCTTTACTTTGAACAAGGATAGTAATAAAAACATGATGAGAACCTTTTGGTTTCTTGCAGTGCCCCAACTCCAGAAGGTTTTAATGGATCTAAAACAGTTATATCAAAGTATAGTAGAAATTCTCAAGATGTCCATTCTTCTGATAAAAGCCCTTCAGATTCTATCAGGAGAGGCTCAGCTGGTCCTGTAGGATCTATCAAGCTTCTGAAATCGTGTCAGAGCTTGCATGCTCCATTTATACAGGTTTCTCTTATATTCTTCATATTCATCGTTTATTTTTCACTAAATAATCTCCTACAAGTATGTTTAACATAGCAGTTGTCTTTTTCTTTGAATCATTATAGAACGCACCGCTTATGACAGAAGACATGCATGAAGAACGTCTCCGTGCTGTTGAGGCCTTTGGTGATTCATTTGTAAGCCTATATCTTTTTAGAAATAATTTGTTTATGAATGTCTATTTGTTCTTTTTTGATGCATCAGACCAGCAATTTATCTTTAGAAATATCACCCAGGAGTCATGTGTTAAACATGGAATTAGTCAATGTAGCCATCCTATTTCCAACACCTCCTAATGATTTTAAGGACTTGGATTTTCTAAGAATGCTGGTATTTTGCTCGACTACATACCAGGTTAAGCATCTAAATTGAAAAAGAATTGGTTTTCGTATGGACAATTTATGTCGTGTGTTCCCTCTAACTTCTTGCCAACATATTAGTTCTCTCAAGACAAAGTAAGATTCAATGTGCCTTGGCATTTTATATAATATGTATCTCTTTAACAATCAATGACTCTAAGCTGATACTAGCAGCTTATTTTAGTTTACTGTCTTTCTCCGGCACCAAAGAATTAATGGAGTTGATTTTGTTGTGCCAAGTATTTTAAATTTACAAGTTTCTTTGCAACACTTCATCTGGCAATTCAATAGTATTAATTCCTTCATTATACAGTGGCTAATGGATGTTTGCTTGTTACTTTGTTTCTACATGGCTATCTGAATCATGAATTTCATCTAATTTGTTGGTCAAAGTTTGCAATATATTTACCTTTATACATTTTTCCTTTTCATGTTTCATGTATCACTATGTTGTAGAAAAGGTTATTGGATTTGTTTTATTTCACGTTGTTTTGAACAACTTTAATTATTTAGTAGCTGAAAAAGATGATTACTATTTCATTACAGAACTTTTCTGCTCAGTTGGAGAGAGAAACATTATCTTCAGGTAATACATATATTAAATTCTTCAGCATAGATTTTGTTATGTTATTTTGTATGTCATTAGACATTGTAAGTGGAAAATGTAATTCAAGAGATTACTAAATTCATTTTATATGGAACCCTGCCTTTGATGTCGAATTGGAAACTAAACATGAACAAAGGTTTTTGACCTGCACATCTGGTTCTGTGGAAGATTAGTTATGGAGCTAAGGAAACTGTTGAATAGTTGGCAAAAAGACTATCTACTTCTGCATTTAGAAATCTTTTGGGGGTTGGTTTGTTTCTAGAACTTTCATGTGTAGAATGCTAATCCCAGTTCAACAGCTTTTGAATTCATTGAATCTGATCTAATTTTAGGTATTTTTAAAAATAATTTGGATCCAAGCAACTGCTGAATTCCTGTTGTTCCATTACAACTTCATCCAAAGAAAAGTCCCTGGTAGTACAACCGTGAATAAGGTCATTACTGTTATGTAATCTTTGTTGCTTTCTGCATCAATGGAACTGCGTGTCTCAACTCTCCTTCTGGGAAGAGGATGTTGAATTACTATAAGCTATCTCTAAATAGGAGTCACACTGCATGTAGGCACTCTCTTTGGAAGTAGATAAGGGGGAGTTGATTCTCAAATTGCCCTCCCATAAGGTAAAATTGTTGGTGTATGAGTGCAAATAAGATAAAGACAGTAATGTCCAGGCTTGTATGATGTCAGATGTTAAATGGTCTCTTCTTATTTCTCTGTTTCACCTCTTCTCGTAAGTTTGATGCTTAAAGTCTCAAATAAGTGCTCTGTTTAGTCTGCTCTATGCTTCATTGCACATCTTTAATGATGATTCGTCAAATTTGAAATAGACATGTCAGCCTTTAAAGCTGCAAACCCAGATGCTGTTTTTGAAGATTTTATCCGGTGGCACTCACCTGGAGATTGGGAGAATGATGGAAGTGAAGCAAATGTTCTGTCCAAAAATCCTACAGAGGATATGAAGGATGACTGGCCTCCTCGAGGACGACTTTCACAGCGGATGTCTGGCCAAGGGAACTTGTGGCGGAAGATTTGGAATGATGCTCCTATTTTGCCAGCTTATGAGCAGAAACCTCTGCTGGATCCAAACCGTGAAGGAGAGAAGGTCAGTTTGGATTGTGGAAGAATGAACCTTTTTTTCATTTTGATTTCTGCTTGTAGTACTATTGTGCAATATTCTCATCCTTCCCCTGCCCACCCACCCACCCACCGCCCACACCTCTTTCCTTTTCCCCTTGGTTCCTTTGACCAAAAAGATTTTAAAAGTTTAATCTGATAGAAAGCATACGACTTCACTCAATGCAGAGAAGCCTTCTTCATGTATATCCTGGACTTTTGATTCTGTAAGAGTTTGAAATATCTTGTTAGCCAACAGAGAGTCTCCTAGGGCAAGATTATTAATATTAAAATGCCTAAGTTTGTACTGATTTTGAGAATTATCTTTGGCTTGTTTCTATATTCCTGAGTTTTTGATGATGGGAAAGTGATCTCCATACACACACACACACATATCACACACTCATTCGAATCATTGGTAGCTAAAACCTAAAGGTAGACTTCTCCGCCAGATTAAATAAGACAAAACGCCCTAATCTCCGATCCATCATTCAGTTTGGGCCTTTCTTCAGTGATCTCCAATGAAGCATCAACTGGCAATAGCATAGAGTTATTTCCTGACGTGATAGACTACTTGGAAACTATTGAATACATGCTTGATTTCACATTATATATAGTAAACAAAGATTTGGACTTGAAACTTTGCTCAAACCTCATAGCTTGGTTATAACTGTTCATTTCTATTTATTTGATGCATTAAGCTTGATCCTTCACGGCTTCTTAAACTCTACAGATCCTTCATTACCTGGAAACTGTGCGACCCCATCAGCTGCTTGAGCAAATGGTTTGTACTGCCTTCAGAGCCTCAGCTGACACCTTAAACCAGACAAATTTTGGAAATTTGAAGCAGATGACCACTAAAATGGACCAACTCTACCCTACTATGGCTTCTACATTAAGGCCTTTGCAAGGTATTGTTTATCATTCTTGCAAATTTTGACTTAATTCTAAATTGAGGTCATTGAAATTTCCAGCCTGTGTATGTTGCAGCGAATCTATTATCTGGAAACAGTGAGACAATTGAAGACCTCAAACGGCTTTGTATTGTCTTTGAACATGTTGAAAAGTTATTAACACTCGCAGCTTCCCTTCATCGTAAATTCATACAAGCACCGCGTGTCTCTGAAGCTATTTTCAGTGACTACTACAACTTTTACCTTCCTACCATGGGAATGGGTTCTGAGGATGTAGGTGTTCAGAAGGTAAATAGCCTCCATGCCATGAATCTCCTCACTTTTAGCATTCTAGCAGATTAATCCCTCTTTTTTCATGGGTACTACTGAATCACTGCACCAGTTGGACTGTTTCAGTTGACTAGTTCTTGGGAAAGTCCATTTGGTGTCAGGTTGGGACTTATGATTAAAATCAAAATAAAATGCAAAACATAGCAAATGTTGCAATTTACTATTCCTTTTTGTCTGAAATTGGGAAGTAAACTTTAATTTTGATTTAATTCGATTTTTTCTAATCATAACATCTGCGCATCCCTGCAATTGTCTTGGGTTTACATTCTTGTTGCTTAGGAGTTTGACATGAAGCTGCAACTAAGGCTGAACGAGAGACAAGTTGTGTCAAATATGTTTACGCCACCCACTGCTAACCAGTCATGGAGAAAAGTTTTAAGTATGGGCAATCTTCTGAATGGCCATGAACCCATCCTCCGGGAGATCATCTTTTCCATGCGTGACGGTGCCCCTGGCAGTCAATACGCAGCGCGCAGCCCCAGTGGCCATCAACAGGAAATAGAAACATATCGGATGTATGTATGTGGAACCTCAAACGATCTCCGGGTAGCACTCTCTGTCACCACATATGATTAATTTGTTTAAAATAATGCAGTATAAATGATTTCTTGCTGTTTTAATAGTCTAGTTTCACCCTTTAGATTGTTAACAATTTACTGCCGCTGGCTTAGGATATTGCTTGGCAGACCAATTCTTTTCCATTCGAAGATGTGTTTGTATAAACAGTGCATCTCTAGACAAAGCCTTTTTTTTTTTCATTCCGTCTGTTTTGGTGGAAATGAGCCTACGATGCCCCTGGCCCAGAAGTTAAGGACAGTTACTTGGATTGTCCGAAGTTTAAATCAGGATTTGACATTTGGCTACCTAGGATTCAGGATTTGCTTGAACATCTAATTTGATTGATGAGACAGCTTGAGAATTGCAGTTTGGGTGGCAATGGATTGGATAACTTTTCAACTCATTTTCCTTTACTCTGCTAAACATATCAGTTGTTTGACAATCTTGTTCAGAGCTTATTTATTTACTTTTGACAATTAAATTTCAAGTATTATACAACTATATGAATGAATACGAAAAATATAATAAATGTTTGGATAAAATGATTATTCAAATTAAAAAAATAGTTATTTCGTGTTTGATTTGTCGAGAATTATAACATAATAATTTTTATATTCAACACGTGTTTAATGTGAAATAAGCAATGATATAAACAAATATGATAAGGATTAATCAAAATTAAAATGACTAATGTTATGCGGATTAATACCTAGACCTAGAACTAGAATTCAAAAAAAAAAAAGAGAGGGGTTATTATTATTTGGGAGGCCCATCAAAGGACGGTCCAGAATTAACTTCAAGCGACTTACTTGTACGGCTACCGAAGGGTGGGCCCATAATGGTCCCATTTGAATAAAAATTTCCCGACGCACACTCAAGGAGAAACAATAAATGCTGAAGCCTTGAAAATGATTATGTAATAACTTTGAGTTTTTTTAGCTTATCCATACTAATAATAATAATAATAATAATGGTCTTAATCATAATAAGCTGATCATCTATCTCTGTATTTATAATGCTTAAATTAAAAATTGACTTAAGCCTATTATTTTTTTTTGTTTTTTTCATTTTTTTCTTATCGTAAAGTTAGGCTTGAGATTGTTTAAATTTAAATTTAAATTTTAAAATATATTATAATTTTTTTCTTAATCATTCAATTAAAAAATTAATAAATTAAAAGCTAATTTTGGTCCATGCATGTCAAAACCTCCGTTGTTTCTTTTCATTGAATATAAAGATGGGATTGAAAATACTAGGGTTTTATATATTGTTTGCCCTAAAGGGTTTATCCAAAAAGTCAGACTTACTAAACTTTCATAACTTTTGTGTCAAAATCACAGGGAAAGTAGACCCTACATCACAATGGGAACACTGTAGAGTATAAATGGTTGGTGGGAGGTAATGAATAAAACAAAGGGCCTCTGTGGCTCTGTCCTACACACATATATAGGAGATACCCTCGTAATATACAGCCATCAATGCTTTCAACAAAGATCATGCACCACTCATGGTACTTGCAATTTTACAATCCTTTTTTCACTTAAAATATTTGTACTGCCTATGTATCAGTCTCCTGCCTGTGAGCCCCATACAAGCTTTAGATCTTTTGATCATTGTTATGTGACTCTCCAAGCTGTAAGAAACTTAGCAACAGCTAACAGGGAAACTTTAAAGTCATATCAGAATACCCATGTCTTAGTCTTTAAAAATTTGACAATATTAGCTAAAATCATTTTGAGCTTTCAAAAACAAGAAAGTTACCACATTTCTAAGATTAAGGATTTTTTTATCTTTCTAAAACTCAAAACAAATCACATTTTTCAATGGCTATTTTATTATTGTGTCGTATTTTTTATATAACTTTTGTATTGTATCATTATATTATATTTAAAATTATCAGATTTAATTTAACTTTGACTTTGACTGTTTCATTGATAGATAGTACAAGCTCTCAAAATTAGCTTTGAAGGGAAATAAACATCAAGAGGTAGTGAATTTTGGGGATTGGAAAGTAGCTCCAAGCAACAAAGAATTATTTATAAAGGATAATGGAGTTCTTCCTGATAAATAAAGATATACAGTACTAATATGTACAAGCCGTATTAGTATTATGAATGACAAGAACCCCACGCAACCAGCAAAGAAGAAGGAATAAAAAAAAATGGATATTAGGAATATCGAGGAATGAGGAGAAACTAAGGATATGGCTAGCTCAGTACAGCTAGTTGGGTTTTGATATTCTTAGCTAGGTAGCTAAGCTAAGCTTTGATTGCTTGAGGGGTTGAGAAAGTGATGAAAATGAGTGATTAAAAGGAATCATTGGTGGTTATTATTTATTGGTTTAGGGTTATATATATATATATATATATATATGATTAAATTTTATACACCGTTAGTAAAATTTTTTGATTTCATAAGTAGAGTTAAGATAATAAAATATGTCTTATTTTATTTATTTTTTATTTAATTTCTTAATATATTTAATATATATATTATTATTCTAATACCGTTTGTGAAGTAAAAAAACTTCATTGACGATATATAAAATAATTATCCATATATATATGGAAGGAAATTATTATCTCAAATACTGTTGGTAGAAATTTAAGATTTCATAAGTGAAATTAATAATGTGACATGTTCCTCTTAAAAATATTTAAAATTAAAAAATAATTAAAAATGAGACGTGATAATTTTTAATTTCCCTTATGAAATTAAAACCTTGAAAATTATTTATGGTGTGGGGTTACGACGTTGAAAATTTGAGAAAAAGAAGCATTGGATGCCCTTTCTTTTCTTTTCTTTTTTTCATAAACAATTTCGTGTTTGAATTATTTTCATATAGATGAATTGCCTACACTGTACGATGTAGCCATTATATATTCCTTCACACTATTTTTTAAGAGGAGTTTTCATCACTTACTCTTTATTCTAATTTGTCATAATTAAATAAAATTGGAAATTAAAGATGCTTTGTCCTTCCAGCTAGGTTAGCTTGGTGCTTGTTCTAAAACCAATCGTTTTCATATGGCATTATTATAAGCAGCATTACCCGTAGTCATCTAGAATGAATTCCCCCTACCCTGCATGCATGCTATGAAATGAATACATTGCCTTCAACTCAATAAGTCGATTTTACTGTAGAATTTCTTTTCATCCGCATTTACTTGCAAAATACAAGTTCTTAATTACTTGTTAATAGCTTGTTATTTATTTATTTATTTCATTTTTGATCGGAGAATGGTGACAAGAGTTATTGGTTTTGCTAGGATTGTGTGGCATAATTGTAGAAAGCTAATTCAGGTTTCCTATATTTAATTCCTTTGTGAAATGTAACATCAAATTACTGTGGCTAGCTAGCTCTTATAGTGTTTGCCTTTCAAGCTTATATCTATTTTTAAAGTAAATCATCATTTTAGTCTGATTTTTTCAACCCAAACCCTAGAATAATCATGTATTTGTTTGGGAAGTAGTCATAACTTCTCTTTACAATATCATGAACCGAATAAAATTCGATCAATTTTTTTAAGTTGGGTTAAATCTTGAATGATGTGAAATTTATAATAATATTTTATTAATAATTTAAAATTTTGATAATTTCAATTTGAAATTTCCTTTTAAATTCAATCAGAATTGAATCAGATTCATGAATCATTCAAATAATTCGATTTTTGGACAAATCTATTCTCGCTAAGATTTGCTTTTCAAAGTTGAATATGTCATCACTGAGGATCCCACTCCCAGCATTATTAATCCATTACACAGTAATATATATATGGAACCCTTAATAATTTCAAAGATAACCGAATTGTCTGAACTGTTTGAAAGGAAAAAGTGATATCTATATATCACACTTTCTGATACCAGAAACTAGAAGAAATGCATCGGCCATGAATCTGAACTTAGCCAAATGGCCTAAACCAGGCAGCTAAGACGGTGAAACCATGCATGGTTGCAGAAGAGATGGCGGAGGAAATTAAAACCAAATGTCTTCTCCTCCCTCGTATTCCCTTTTGTAGTGACTCGAAAATGGCGGATGCAGGAAGGAAATGGGGGCAGAGCTTTATCAGTTTCACACGTTACCATATTCCATTTTCCCTTGCCCTGGATAAAGGCTGGCTATGCCGATGCCCCCACCACATTAACTTTCTCTGTTCACTTTTATTTTAATTTGTTAATTTCTTCTGACATTTAGAATCCCACTGCCAATCCCCATCTCCCCTCATCAGTCATCACTCATGGCCCCCATTGCCCCCAACCCTACCAACCAACCACTCAAACCCAAAAACGATCTGTAATATTGATTTCGAGAAAATTAAAAATATCAATAAATACGAGATTAATTAGATAACGAAACCTGAGAAAATAATCTGACCCGGGGCTTCGGTCTACAATGTTTTCACATGTCTGATAAATCCACTCATTGGCTTACCATATGAATCCGTTGTGTTATAAGCCATCAACTTCAACGTATAGTCTGGCCATAAGCAACTCTATTTTAAGAAGGGTTTCTATTTTCTGAATAAATATGTATCACGGGACTTGATAACCTTAACCAGTTTACTTGTTGGTTTTCCTGTTGTGTTTTGTCTCACTATATTGTGAAAGAATCACGGGAATAACTGTAAGACCCGATATTTTCAAGTGCATTTAAAAATGCAAAAGGACTTAAATGACATTCCCGAATACGTGCAAGGGCAAAATGGTCAAAAGACCAAAATTCGGTATTAATCGAGACAAGAAAATTTAATTAAAAATATGAGAATGAGAAATCTTGATCAATGATGAAGAAATAATTAAATTTCGGGTTAAATTGATCAAGATATGAATTTATTGGGATAAATCAAAATTTTTGTATTGAAAAATAATCCCGAAAATAATCGAAAAATATACCGGAAAGGTAAAATCGGACTGAGAAAATTATTTACAGATTAGATGAATAAAATATAATTTTTAAAAGATATTTGTGTATTTTAATATTATTTTATTGATTAAAATAATATTAAAAATAAATTATAAATAAATAAAATTTGAAAAAAAAAATGAAAAAAAAAATGAAACAGAAACGAAATTGAAACAGAGAAGAAACGCGAAACAGAGGAAATGGCGAAAGCGAGGAAGCCGAGAACTGAGGGAGTCGGTTCCCTCCGTCCGGCAGGCCACCGGCGAGGCGGGGGTGCAGAAAATGACCGGGAGAGGAGCCTGACCACCGGGAGACCCACCAGAGACGGCGACACGCCGTGGAGTGGCTGGAAAACACCGAAAACGAAAAGGAAGTCCCGCGAAAGAGAAGCCCGATTGGCGGCCATCAGCGCCGTTTTGACACCACCCGAGGGCCGATTATGGAAGACCATGTGATTGCGCGCCGATTGGCACCGGAATCGACCGGAGAACCGGCCGGACGGTGCCGAAACAGCAAAATGATGGGTGAACCGGACTGAACCGGCGGTTTGAGCCGAACCGGACCGAGCTGAACCGGCGGTCCGAACCGGGTTGAACCGGACCGGACCGGTTCAGCCAAAAAGAGAGGGAAAAAAAAGGAAGAAAAAGGGAAAAAGAAAAAGAGAAAAAATTGGGGAAAATTCCAGTGATGCAATCGAGCTTCGGGTAAGTCGGTAAGCGGTCAAATTGACCGATTTAATTTTCTGAATATTTAATTTAATTAATTCCGACTGGAAATTTACCCGGAAAAATATATTTAATTGTGTAGCTCGACAATTGGCATCCACTGAGAGCTCGAGACAGCCTCGATTTGTATACGATCAGGGAATAACGGGTAAGTGACCCTTATTTACGACAATTTTATATCGTTATGCGTGATTGATATTTAACGCATAAATTACGGATTTAATTTCCGCATAAATGAATTAAATTCTGGAAAATTAGATAAATTGTCGTAAATATTAAATTGAGATATCAGAGAATTTAGAACGAGGCTAAATAAATTACTGATGGGCCCAGAGAGCCCAATAGGCCTCGATAAAGTGTGGTAAACGGGCTTAAGGCCGATTAAGGCCCATTATGGTGCAATCGGGCCCAATATGGGTAAACGGGCCCAATGATTTAAATTAAGCCCAGAAAATTGTGAAATACAATTAATTGTATTGTATTTGACCTGATGAATGTGTATCCGCAGTGCCGGAGATTTGATTTGGATTCGGAGCAAATCGGACTGCGTGACGAGACATCAGTGGGAAAGGTCAGACTGTACAGAAAATGAGGTAAGGGAATTGTGTGAGTAGCTAGAGGTAGCTACGCGTATTTTAATAGTGTTCTGTACACTGAATATGTATGTATGCCTTGATGATGTATAAAGATCCTAAAAGTGGTTTAAATAATTTTGAGGATCGAAATAGGTGAAAAGACTATTTTACCCCTATTGAGGGAAGTTCACCTAAGGATGGTGAAAGCATGACATGCATGAAATGCATGATTTAAGGAATTTTCCGAATTAAAGATTTGATTGGTTTTAATCAAAGTAAATCGATAGATTGGCCAATAATTGCATAAGTTTCCCAAATTAACACTACGTAGGTGTTATTAATATTTAAATGAAATTTCTTTGGAAAAGAGGCCAACTATCAAGTTTATATGGAAACAGGTAGTGCCGACACGTAGTTCGCACTATATCTGCGTTTGTGAATGTGCATAAATGTGCTTGAGCAGTTGCTCGCACCGACTTGTGTGACATCATATGCATGAAATGTGCTAGAGCATGGTGCTCGCACTGATTTTTATTATTGTGAAATGAGAGCTGCTGGAGCCTAGCTCGCACTCTGTTTTGACATGTCTTGATTTGTTTTAACGTGGTATGCATAAAATAGTGCTGGAGCGATTGCTCGCACTAGTTTTAATGATTTGACATGCATGAGAGATGCTGGAGCTTAGCTCGCATCCTGTTTTGATTTGATATTGCATAAAGCCGTGCTGGAGTGAATCTCGCACGAGATTTGATTTAATTATGCATAAAGCCGTGCTGGAGTGTAACTCGCACGAGATTTGATTTACTTGAGCATTCATTTGTGCTGGAGCATTGCTCGCACAAAGTTTTACATGGTTTTCATAATTCATTTGAATGTCGTACTGGAGTTTTTCTCGTACGAGGTTTTCACTGAATTTATATACATATCCGTACTAGAGCGTTGCTCGTACGTGGAATTTACATGAAATTATAATCAGTTTAAGTCGTACTGGAGCGCTGCTCGTACGCAGATTTCACTGATTTTTATGAAATCGTGCTAGAGCTTCGCTCGCACGAGATTTTCAGATATCATGAATATGCATGGAGCCGTGCTTGAGCTTCGCTCGCACAGGGATTTATATTACATGCATATAGCCGTGTTGGAGCCTCCTGTAGACTGTGTGTCACAGTGAGATGATATGCTCACACGTGCATTCTGAGACAGAGATGATATGGGTGGATAAGACCTATTACAGGCACCCCTGACTGAGCTTGGGTTCACGGAGTACTTTGTACCGTGTATGTCACGCGGAGTACGCTGTACCGTGGGGATTGTTGGAGTGGAGTGGCATTAGCCACGAGGCAGCAAGCCTTGCCCTCGCAATCCTGGTGTTATGCTGTTCTGGCGGGTAGGACGACCCACCTCCCGTTTCAGGTGTGATACCCCGCACACTAGGTACCGTGTTGCCAGGGATCACTAGGATATGGCCATAGTCCTCGATGTTACTGTTAATTACCTGATTGTCTCACATGATATAACTTGTGGTCTGTTAGACCAGGGTAGACCCGAAGGAGGGGTCAGGCCCCCGATTTGATGATTTGATGATTTCAGATGATTTTATGATATGTGACCCTGAAAGAAGGGTGGTTTTATAACTCAAGTTTTATAATGAAATATAACAAATTGTTTTATGAGTTTTGAGATGATTGACCCAGAGGGGTTATTTTATACTGCGTTTTAAATGAATTGATTTAAATGCAGTGGCATGATGTGTTTTCCATGCTTTCATTTGAAAACCTTGAATTGTCTTACATGACATGAAAGACTGCATGATCTTGATTAAATTCATGCTTAATATGATTTAATGATGTCACATAAAATGCTTTGAATGCATGAGTTACATGATTTATATATGCACAAATAGTTTTGGATAAACTATGGCATTGAATATGCATGACTTTGTGCGTGTAATTTTAGATGAAAAGAAATGGATTTAAGGGCATGGCATTATGAGCATGTAGATAGTGGAGCTATCTACTTACTTGCATAATTGCCTTACTGAGCGTGTGGTTTGCTCACCCCCTTATTTTTCCATCTTTTCAGAGCACTTATAATAATTATTGAGCGGCTGAGGACTTGCATGTATTGATATCCGCTGCTTACTGCTACCCATCGAGAGACAGGTATACACATTGGTATGATTTTGTATCTAAATATGTAATGCACAGTACTGTAAATGGATATCATGTCGGGGATGTAGAGTCATGTAAATACCATTGGGTATGTGTTTATTTAAAGTCAAAACGATAGTAGACTCTGATATATGATTATGGGAATGAAATGTTAAATAGTGTGAGGTGACTAACACCGAATCATAGCCCAACTGTGTTGTAGGATGGTCACGACGAGAGAAAGGTAAGAATTAAATAATAAATGAAAAAGCGAAAAATTTACTCTGATTTTTAGGTAATTTGGGTCGTGACAGGTTTAATGGTATCAGAGCTGAGTTGGCCTGATATGAGTCGGTGTTAGTGGTTAAGAAAGTTTACATCCCCATGTACTGTGCATTGCTTAGATACAGTTGTGTATATCGAGATGGATGTGCAGCTAAGAATTTGGTTTTAAATGCAAGAACAGACTCATTGACTGATAGCCGCTATGGTTGAGAGGCGAGTACACGAGCTCAAGGCCGTTGAGGTAGGCCCATGAGTTGTACTGAGTCGCCACATGAGACTTGAGATGAGATTGACGTGGAGGCTGGTTGATCATGCCCCACAGAGTCCAACAGAGAGATCGGACAGAGTCTGACAAAGAGATCGGATAGAGTCTGACAGAGAGATCAGACAGTATTGAGATACGCTTCGCGAGGTTGGAGCGGAGTGTGGAGAATATTTTGCGAGCTAATTGCTCAGGGTATGTATGAGGGCGAGTCGGAACATTGATGAAAGTTCGCTCGACCCATTTGAAGATTTCGACATCCAGAATGGACATGAAAAATAATTTCAGATGTATTCCGGTGACAGAATATCCCGGACAGTGTTTAAAAGAAAATTACAAATAACATTATTTACTCTGACCCAGAGGAACATGTTGATTGACGAGTATAATACTCAGTTTATATTCCTGGGCAGATGTGACTCGGACACGATAAACAGTGAGAGTCGAGATGTCTGAAAGTTCATGGAAGGACTCAGATTATCAATTAGAGTCCGATTTGTCTGTTAGACATCACTACCTATGCCGAGGCAGTGCGCAGACTACAGTTGTGTAAATAAGATTATAAATTGCGCGCCTCTGAGATTGAGAAAGGTAGTAAAGGCTGAAATTGAGACAAAAAGAGAATAGAGGATGACAAGAATGTCAGAACGGGAAAAAAGTAGTTTGGTAAAAGCTTAGAGTTGATGAGTCACGGGGTAAGATGATTGGAGGCCCCAGTGTATTTAATTTCAACACTATTGAGGGGTATTGTGATTCGAGGACCCCGACCTGCTACGTAACAGTATAACAGAGTAGCAGTGTGAACAGTGTAAGATGTGTGGTAGTTATCACGAAAATCAGATGTTGGATGAAGGCGAGTGTATGCCTTGGACCAGGACACTATTGATGTTTCATAGGATGTGGTGGAAGATACCACACTGGTTGTGAATAATGAAATAATTATTTTAATTGATCCTGGTGCCACGCATTTATTCATACCGCCTTCAGTTGCTTATAAGTTAGTGAAAAAAATGTGAAGCCTATACCTTTAAGCATGAAGAGGATGATAGTTAGTTGATTTTCACTAACTGAATATGGGTATAGGGATTGTAAGTTGAAAATAGGGGAGAAAATATCACTGAAAAGTGTATTGTAACTTGACAAGTAAGGAAAGAGTTTGTCACAAGTGATATATGAAAGGAGATAAGATTGGAGATGTGATAGATCCTGCATACGAGATAAATTGGAATAAAAGGCGTATGCAAGGTAAGGATATCATTGATATGCAAAGTAAGGATTAAGCAATATGTAGTGTATATGGATTGCGACCAAGATAAGGGGTAGATATATCTACACCCAGTCGATGTGGTTAAATCTGAGGGTTAATAAAGGTATTTCAAAATATCTCCCTGCCTGAAGATTTGACAGCGTCTGGAAGCGCACGCATAATCTATAGATTGAATTCGACGGTCATAATATATACATTAAAATTTGGGTACCTTTGCTGGTACGATAAAGAAATATAGAACTTGATTAATCATGAAAGTTTAAAAATTAAAATTTTATAAAAAAAAAAGCCGTCAATATAAGAGGAAAGAAATGACGTGAGCTAGTATCTTGAACGAAAGCTATTTCGAAATGACATTGTTCGTTTATGCGTACATAGGTCAAGTATATGAAAAATTGAAATATTGAGTGGAACTCAACTACGTTAAGGTATTTGAACCTTACCTGGACCGATTGGTTGTCATCTACAGCGATGATATTATGATGTATTCGAAGTCCAGGAAAGAGTATGAGTAGCAACAGGAAACTGTCTTACAGACAAGGTGTTATGAGTTTCTTGAAATGAGTTGCTCAGTTGACACGTCTCATTCGGGAAAAGATTTCATACGAGTGTTATGATAAGTATGAAAATAGCTTCAATGAGTTTTGGTATATTGGAGTAATGAACTGACCACCATAAGTATTCTCACTATAACCAACAGCTCAAGAGGTTTCAGTGTGTATGGATACCTCCAAATAAGGATTGGGCTGTGTATTGATGTAAAATGGGAAGATAGTCGTTTATGGATCCAGATATATTCAAGGACCATAAGAGAAACTATCCGACCCATGATTTAGAGTAGGCAGCCGTAGCGATTACACGGAAAGTATGGCGTCACCACTTAAATGGTAAGAAATTTCGGGTATGCACTGATCGTAAAAACCCCCGAGTATCTGTTTTCACAGAAAGAGTCGGATGAGATAACCATGAGGGTTAGAGCTTCTAAGGATTATGATTGTGAACATTGTACCACCCAGGAAAGGCTAATATTATGGCTGATGCTTTGAGCAGAAAGAGCCTCGGGATGGTATTACATGTGATGGTCAGGGAGCGTGAGCTGCTAGAGCAGTTGTGAACCTCAGTAGTGATGTGATCCCTTCTGATGATGACGGTGATTTTATGACAGCTAGCCTGAGGTTAGAACCGGATTTGTGTGACCGGATTTGCCAGGCTTAGCATGATGATTTCGACATGGTGTCGATAGTGTGGGTCAGATTCAGAAGGGTATAGTGACAGAGTTCACAGTGAGTGATGATGACTGACAGAGGTTCAGAGATAGTATAAGTGCTCTCCAGGACCACAGTTGATGAGATAATGCTATTGTCAGAAGCTCACTCTTCGGGATATACAGTGCATCCGAGAAGTAATAAATATATCAGAATCTCTAAAAAAGGTATGGGTGGTCAGGTATGAAAAGAAATATTGTAGAGATTGCGAAAAAGTGTCTCGTATGTCAGCAGAGTAAGGTAGAGTAAAAGAAGTTGCAGGGTCATTGCAGTCTCTACCTATATTGACACGGAAATGGGAACAAGTTACCATGGATTTCGTGATGGGTTACAGAGGACCCGAATGAATCTCGAGGCTATCTAGGTGATAGTTGATAGATTGATTTAGTTACCCACCTTCTGGTTATGAAAATCCCTAGATACTCTAAGTGTATAGGCGGATTTATGTGTGTGGAATATTGTGAAACATTGTGTAGCGTTCCAGTGAGCATGGTATCAGATAGGGATTCCCGCTTCACTTTCCACTTCTGGGAATATGTTTTTTGAAGCTATGGGACCCTGATTGTGTGTTAGCACAGCTTCCACCCTCAGACAGATGGTCAGTCAGAGAGGACTGTACAGGTTCTGGAGGATGTGATGAGAGCGTGTGCCATTGATTTTATGAGCTCCTGGGATGATCAGTTGCTACTAATCAAATTCGCCAGTGATGATAGTTGTCACTTGAGTATCGGGATGGGATTATATTCGGCATTATATGGCCGTAGGGAGTTGTTCCCTGACTTTGATAAGAGAAGTGGGTGACAGATAGAAAATTGTTCCCGAATTAGTAAGACAAACCTCTGAGTATGTTCAGTTGATTTGAGAGAGATTAAGAACACCTCAGAGCAGATAGAAAAGCCTATGCTGACAAGAGACAGGAAATCATTGGAATTCACCGAGGGTGAATCATTATGTTGGCAGTTACTTGTCTTAAGGACGTAACAAGATTCGGATAGAGATATTGGACAAAGTGGGAGGTAAGACCTGTAGGTTGGCGTTACCACTTGAATAAGCAGGCATCCACTATGTGTCTTATCTTTTGATGCTTAAGAAATACTATCCGGACCCAGTATATGTGATCAGATATGAGCTCCAACAATTTAGCTCAATGCAAATATAACGTATGATTGGAGGAATCGATTCGGGCATTAAACTTAAGGACAAAGTGTTGAGGTTTGAAATGATCTCCCTAGTTAAGTATGATGATAGTATTACACTCCGGAGAAAGTCACTTGAAGATGACAGTATATGATGCGATAGACATACCCGGAGTTGTTATGGACTCATATTACTTGGTTCTAATTTGGAGGACCAAATTTCTTAAGTGGGGGAGATTGTAAGACCCGATATTTTCAAGTGCATTTAAAAATGCAAAAGGACTTAAATGACATTCCCGAATACGTGCAAGGGCAAAATGGTCAAAAGACCAAAATTCGGTATTAATCGAGACAAGAAAATTTAATTAAAAATATGAGAATGAGAAATCTTGATCAATGATGAAGAAATAATTAAATTTCGGGTTAAATTGATCAAGATATGAATTTATTGGGATAAATCAAAATTTTTGTATTGAAAAATAATCCCGAAAATAATCGAAAAATATACCGGAAAGGTAAAATCGGACTGAGAAAATTATTTACAGATTAGATGAATAAAATATAATTTTTAAAAGATATTTGTGTATTTTAATATTATTTTATTGATTAAAATAATATTAAAAATAAATTATAAATAAATAAAATTTGAAAAAAAAAATGAAAAAAAAAATGAAACAGAAACGAAATTGAAACAGAGAAGAAACGCGAAACAGAGGAAATGGCGAAAGCGAGGAAGCCGAGAACTGAGGGAGTCGGTTCCCTCCGTCCGGCAGGCCACCGGCGAGGCGGGGGTGCAGAAAATGACCGGGAGAGGAGCCTGACCACCGGGAGACCCACCAGAGACGGCGACACGCCGTGGAGTGGCTGGAAAACACCGAAAACGAAAAGGAAGTCCCGCGAAAGAGAAGCCCGATTGGCGGCCATCAGCGCCGTTTTGACACCACCCGAGGGCCGATTATGGAAGACCATGTGATTGCGCGCCGATTGGCACCGGAATCGGCCGGAGAACCGGCCGGACGGTGCCGAAACAGCAAAATGATGGGTGAACCGGACTGAACCGGCGGTTTGAGCCGAACCGGACCGAGCTGAACCGGCGGTCCGAACCGGGTTGAACCGGACCGGACCGGTTCAGCCAAAAAGAGAGGGAAAAAAAAGGAAGAAAAAGGGAAAAAGAAAAAGAGAAAAAATTGGGGAAAATTCCAGTGATGCAATCGAGCTTCGGGTAAGTCGGTAAGCGGTCAAATTGACCGATTTAATTTTCTGAATATTTAATTTAATTAATTCCGACTGGAAATTTACCCGGAAAAATATATTTAATTGTGTAGCTCGACAATTGGCATCCACTGAGAGCTCGAGACAGCCTCGATTTGTATACGATCAGGGAATAACGGGTAAGTGACCCTTATTTACGACAATTTTATATCGTTATGCGTGATTGATATTTAACGCATAAATTACGGATTTAATTTCCGCATAAATGAATTAAATTCTGGAAAATTAGATAAATTGTCGTAAATATTAAATTGAGATATCAGAGAATTTAGAACGAGGCTAAATAAATTACTGATGGGCCCAGAGAGCCCAATAGGCCTCGATAAAGTGTGGTAAACGGGCTTAAGGCCGATTAAGGCCCATTATGGTGCAATCGGGCCCAATATGGGTAAACGGGCCCAATGATTTAAATTAAGCCCAGAAAATTGTGAAATACAATTAATTGTATTGTATTTGACCTGATGAATGTGTATCCGCAGTGCCGGAGATTTGATTTGGATTCGGAGCAAATCGGACTGCGTGACGAGACATCAGTGGGAAAGGTCAGACTGTACAGAAAATGAGGTAAGGGAATTGTGTGAGTAGCTAGAGGTAGCTACGCGTATTTTAATAGTGTTCTGTACACTGAATATGTATGTATGCCTTGATGATGTATAAAGATCCTAAAAGTGGTTTAAATAATTTTGAGGATCGAAATAGGTGAAAAGACTATTTTACCCCTATTGAGGGAAGTTCACCTAAGGATGGTGAAAGCATGACATGCATGAAATGCATGATTTAAGGAATTTTCCGAATTAAAGATTTGATTGGTTTTAATCAAAGTAAATCGATAGATTGGCCAATAATTGCATAAGTTTCCCAAATTAACACTACGTAGGTGTTATTAATATTTAAATGAAATTTCTTTGGAAAAGAGGCCAACTATCAAGTTTATATGGAAACAGGTAGTGCCGACACGTAGTTCGCACTATATCTGCGTTTGTGAATGTGCATAAATGTGCTTGAGCAGTTGCTCGCACCGACTTGTGTGACATCATATGCATGAAATGTGCTAGAGCATGGTGCTCGCACTGATTTTTATTATTGTGAAATGAGAGCTGCTGGAGCCTAGCTCGCACTCTGTTTTGACATGTCTTGATTTGTTTTAACGTGGTATGCATAAAATAGTGCTGGAGCGATTGCTCGCACTAGTTTTAATGATTTGACATGCATGAGAGATGCTGGAGCTTAGCTCGCATCCTGTTTTGATTTGATATTGCATAAAGCCGTGCTGGAGTGAATCTCGCACGAGATTTGATTTAATTATGCATAAAGCCGTGCTGGAGTGTAACTCGCACGAGATTTGATTTACTTGAGCATTCATTTGTGCTGGAGCATTGCTCGCACAAAGTTTTACATGGTTTTCATAATTCATTTGAATGTCGTACTGGAGTTTTTCTCGTACGAGGTTTTCACTGAATTTATATACATATCCGTACTAGAGCGTTGCTCGTACGTGGAATTTACATGAAATTATAATCAGTTTAAGTCGTACTGGAGCGCTGCTCGTACGCAGATTTCACTGATTTTTATGAAATCGTGCTAGAGCTTCGCTCGCACGAGATTTTCAGATATCATGAATATGCATGGAGCCGTGCTTGAGCTTCGCTCGCACAGGGATTTATATTACATGCATATAGCCGTGTTGGAGCCTCCTGTAGACTGTGTGTCACAGTGAGATGATATGCTCACACGTGCATTCTGAGACAGAGATGATATGGGTGGATAAGACCTATTACAGGCACCCCTGACTGAGCTTGGGTTCACGGAGTACTTTGTACCGTGTATGTCACGCGGAGTACGCTGTACCGTGGGGATTGTTGGAGTGGAGTGGCATTAGCCACGAGGCAGCAAGCCTTGCCCTCGCAATCCTGGTGTTATGCTGTTCTGGCGGGTAGGACGACCCACCTCCCGTTTCAGGTGTGATACCCCGCACACTAGGTACCGTGTTGCCAGGGATCACTAGGATATGGCCATAGTCCTCGATGTTACTGTTAATTACCTGATTGTCTCACATGATATAACTTGTGGTCTGTTAGACCAGGGTAGACCCGAAGGAGGGGTCAGGCCCCCGATTTGATGATTTGATGATTTCAGATGATTTTATGATATGTGACCCTGAAAGAAGGGTGGTTTTATAACTCAAGTTTTATAATGAAATATAACAAATTGTTTTATGAGTTTTGAGATGATTGACCCAGAGGGGTTATTTTATACTGCGTTTTAAATGAATTGATTTAAATGCAGTGGCATGATGTGTTTTCCATGCTTTCATTTGAAAACCTTGAATTGTCTTACATGACATGAAAGACTGCATGATCTTGATTAAATTCATGCTTAATATGATTTAATGATGTCACATAAAATGCTTTGAATGCATGAGTTACATGATTTATATATGCACAAATAGTTTTGGATAAACTATGGCATTGAATATGCATGACTTTGTGCGTGTAATTTTAGATGAAAAGAAATGGATTTAAGGGCATGGCATTATGAGCATGTAGATAGTGGAGCTATCTACTTACTTGCATAATTGCCTTACTGAGCGTGTGGTTTGCTCACCCCCTTATTTTTCCATCTTTTCAGAGCACTTGTAATAATTATTGAGCGGCTGAGGACTTGCATGTATTGATATCCGCTGCTTGCTGCTACCCATCGAGAGACAGGTATACACATTGGTATGATTTTGTATCTAAATATGTAATGCACAGTACTGTAAATGGATATCATGTCGGGGATGTAGAGTCATGTAAATACCATTGGGTATGTGTTTATTTAAAGTCAAAACGATAGTAGACTCTGATATATGATTATGGGAATGAAATGTTAAATAGTGTGAGGTGACTAACACCGAATCATAGCCCAACTGTGTTGTAGGATGGTCACGACGAGAGAAAGGTAAGAATTAAATAATAAATGAAAAAGCGAAAAATTTACTCTGATTTTTAGGTAATTTGGGTCGTGACAATAACTATATAAGCTCTTCACTTCTCATGTACGTATGATCCCAATCTTCCTTGTAGGATTCAGAAAAAGATAAATAAAATTTCTTAATTTGGTCATGGAAACACTGCTACTACTTAATCACATGTGAATGTGATGGTAATAAAATTATATATAATATGTTTACTTATTTATTCATTTATAAACTCATCTTGTAAATATTGATTAGTATCATTCATCAATGAAGGTAATTAATTAATGAAAAATCAATAATTAGGAAAGGCACATACAAATAGGATACCTTTTGATTTAGCGAAAATGCAAATTTGTATAATTGGGTTTTATTTTCCAAAGTATTCTCATCTTATGATGATTATATAGTAATTTCCTCTTTGATTACTATCTCTTTCTTTGATCCTAAAGTTTAAATTATGAGTAAACTTTTGTTGGTATTAATGACATGAAGAAAGCAAAATTAACCTATCATAAAATATTAATCAAATATTTAACAATAATTAAAAGAATTTAACTTAAATATAACATTATAAAATATTTAAAATTCAACAAATTTGAGATAACACTCCTTTGATAAGTTCCTTCATGTGAAGCAAAAACGAAACACCTTATTCACAAAGAATAACTTAAACTCTCACTCTAAATTAAACATCCTAAGTAAAATTAAGTAACGTAAGCGAAAGGACTCAACACATGAATATAAAATCATAAAATATATAAAATAAATACTATTTGACACAAATAAAAAATGCAACGCAACATTATTACATTATTGGACCCATTCCTCTGAGTTTGGTGACTTTTAACCCCCACCCAAAAAAAAAAGTACACCCAATGATCCAAAATGAAAGACAAGAAATGTGCATCCAAACCATCCAATGAAGATTGAAGAGAGTTTCTTTTTCTCTGCATTTCTACTCCAAAAAGTACAAACGTTATAATGGGAATATAATATATGAATAAGGGCTAATTTAAGTGAGATTAAAAAAATAAATAACCATTTAACTTTAATAAAAGAAATAATTTTATCTTTATTTTTTATTTTTTCGTAAACCGCTCCATTACTGTACCACTAAAGTCAAAAGATCTCTCAAACCATGCAGTTTTGCTATATTTGGATTGCCATTTGCCAACAAAATTACGTTACATAGATTTACTGATCATAATTATTACTGCATTTTTTTCATCTTGTCTCTCTTTTTTTTTTGGTTACAACACCATGGCTTTTCGCACTGATCATTTCATCAAGTCAAATCTTTCAATCAAAGAGAGATATGACCATTTATTGGAATATTTTACAAAGCTAAACTTTCCTGATATGGCAATATGCGACAGACATCTTCGATTTTCTGCTTAAACACATCGGTTTCTTCAGGGCCTATGCTCTGTAGTCTCTCCTGGAGAAAGGAAACGTTGATTTGAATGCCTGGCCTCTATCTATTATAATAATAATAAAAAAACAATGATCTCTTTAAGCACAGTCGAAAACTACTTTGATTGATTAGTTGAAAATTAGTTTGATTTTATTGATTACCAGTTCTTAATTTAAGTGTATCATTAATTAGAGCATACCAGAACGTGAAGAGAGAGGGAAAGAGGAGTCAATGTCTGAAACTATTGATTGGGGCTTTGAAGATGGAAAATGGAAGGTAGAGTCACATCTGAAAAATTATTGATCGAGTATTTGAAGAAGGGAAATGGATGCATGGTAGACATTGACTAAGCCTAAACACATAGGTATACAGTCCTATTAAGTCTAGATTAGTGGAGACAAAGAATTAATAGCTGCTTTGCTCCAATCCCACTTGAATATCTCATCATTCCCCATTTCAACTTTGAAAGCATAAATATTCTCATCCTCATATTGTGCTATACATTGCACAAATGTCATACCATGTGTATACATATGAGGTATTTTTTTCAAAAATGTAATCTTTCATTTTTCTTCATCCCACTATAAAAAGTAAAACTTTAATTATATGACCAATTCAGACACATATAAATTATATATATATATTAATAGATGTTGTAATTTTAAATATTATATTATGATATAAAATAATATGAATTAAAATTTCAATAATTATTATAGATGAATAAATAACATGAATTGTGATATAATAATTTTCGTATTTTATATAATTTACAATAAAAAATTAATGATATATATAAACATCTCGTTACATCTATATATTAATACATGTGGTTTTTTTCTATTGTTATCATTTTAAATGAAAAAAAAAATCATTAAAACCAATGGAAAATTAACTAGTTTGTTTTTTTCTGTCATTTTTTTTTTATGAAGATCCTTTCTTTATCTCTATTGAATTGACCCTTTATTATTATACTTCACATTTATTTTAGTATATAACTCCGATTTGAACCTTCTATAAATTAATTTAATAATTTTTTGTCCTTTTCCCTAGGGTTATTGAACAAAGATAAAAAGCTAATTAAGAAAACAAAGAAGTTAGTTAATGTTAGTAAATAAAACAAAATTAGGGGGAGGAAAATAAAATACTAAAAACATTAGTATTTACAAATTGAACCAGCATGCACGTGGCAAGTAAGAAATGAAGTTGCACAGATAACAGATGCACCATTATGCTCAAGACAGAATCAACCACCTTAAACCGGCAACCGCAAGAGGGCAACTACGAGCTCATAAGTGGCCAAGAAAAAGTTTGACCTAAGAAAGACCTTCGATTAACCGCAGCCCAATCACCCCATACCCTCAAATACCGACGTGATAAATAATGTATTTGTATTGTGTGTATTATCGTTTTTATATCGCAGCCGAGAGATTAGCAATTGAGAGGGGATGATGATCAAAAAGGTGGGCAGAGTGAATAGTGAACCAAGTCACGACCATTGGGGCCACCATGTGATCTACATGAAATAAAACAATCTGAAAGGAAATATACGGCAGTATTTCCCTCAAACCAATTCATAATCTACAGTACAATACAATATTCATTTTTCTACTGGTAACAGTAGCAAGAAGAATTGTATTTGGATGTCCCGTCATCCAGAGTTCTTTGTTTTTTGTTTTCTCTCTCTTTCTCACTTGAATTTTCTTTCTTCAAAATCATCTCCCCTATCATGAATAAAGAAAAAACAAGCAAATCTTTCCCGTGAAAGGATCCCACATGGCCGGGGGAGCCAGAAGTTCTTTCAATGAACCCTAAACATCATCGACCGTCCTAGTATTACTATTGTATGCCTAATCAAACAGAAGTAGCCGATGGAATATAGCTTGGAATTTAGATAGCCTTCTTCTCCGGACGAACGGCTGGAAAAGCTAGCCTACCCTTCGGCCTTTGCTCCAACACCTTGGAATTCAGACAAAAAAAAAAAAAAAACCTAAGTTGAAAAAATAGGTGGGAAAATTGTGAACTGCCAATCATCATCAATGGATTCTGCTTCTGGAGGGCGTGATGCTCCCAACCCGAATATCATCAGCGAGGGTCCACCATCAGGTATAGCTTCAGCTTCAGCACCGCTGCCCACGGGTTCACAACAAGGAACTGGTGAGTCATCTTCTTCCCCAGCTCCACCTAGTCGTTACGAGTCACAAAAGCGTCGAGACTGGAACACTTTCTTGCAGTACTTGAAGAACCATAAGCCCCCATTAACACTAGCTCGTTGCAGTGGCGCACACGTAATTGAGTTCTTGAAATACCTTGACCAGTTTGGTAAAACTAAGGTTCATATAACGGGATGTCCTTATTTCGGGCATCCAAACCCACCTGCTCCTTGCTCTTGCCCGCTCAAGCAAGCGTGGGGAAGCCTCGACGCGCTGATCGGACGGCTGAGAGCTGCCTATGAAGAAAACGGTGGACGTCCAGAGTCAAACCCTTTTGGCGCAAGGGCTGTGAGGATTTATTTGAGGGAAGTGAGAGAAGGGCAGGCTAAAGCTAGAGGGATTCCTTATGAGAAGAAGAAGCGAAAAAGGTCTACTCATGTCACAACCACGGCGGTGGGGTTCAATATGTCGGTGGCTTCCACTAATGCTGATGGCGGTGGGGGAAGCGGCGGCCTTGGTGGCGAAGATGATAGTGGTGGTGGAACTGCCGCTAATGTTGGTACTGTCACTGCAGCTGCTAGCACTACTAGCCTATAGGTTTTTTTTTTCTAATTTAATTTTTTTTCTTTTAATATATAGCTGCTTTAAACGTGATTATGAGTTATATATATTTGGCGATTCTCTCTGAAAATTGTATCGACATCCCATGAACAAAATTTAGTTAGAAATCTTTGCTCTAATCTTCTTTAAATCTTCTCTGGTTTCTTCATTTCTCGCTAATCATTAACACGATTATTGATTTCTACTATAAAAAAAAAAAAAAAAAAAACAAGCAGAGTAAAACTGAAACAAAAAAAAAAAAAACCATAAGAAGTTTCAATCTGTTTGTAAATGTTCTTGTTTGAGTTGTTTTCATGGGTAGAATTCAGAAGAACTCTTTGCTTCTATGTTTATATCTTCTTTAGCTTCTTCCTCAACAAGGAGCAATGGGTCACTTTGCAATCCTATCATGTCATCAAGGAAACTTGGGTAATATCATTATTGCTATTGGGTTTCTGTTTCTTTTCTTCTTTTGACCTGGTAAGCTCCAATCAGATGTATGCATTTGTATGGAATTCATTACTGAGAAGAAATGTATAATTTTTCTTTAATTTATTCTTCTTCCTTACTTTACCATCAGTGTTGGGTTAAGATTTGTTTCTAGAAAGACAAAGTTCAAAGTATATGGAGAGTGGAGACAAGAGGGGGCTTGTTGGGAAGGAGTGCAACACTGAACAGAACGCACACACACTTGTGATCCAAATCTTTTACTACAACAAAATTTCTGTAAGAAACTGTTCATCTGGTCCCGGCTTTCATGTTCGGCTGGGCTCCCCTCCAAAGGGCAATAGTAATTCTGCTGAAATATATATGCACACGTGCGCCTCTCTGAATTTACATGGTTTGCAGTTCCAGTTTCAGGTGCTCTCGTTCATATCTTGATCTAAGATTTTGGGGTTTGAGTTTTCTTAACTCTTTAGGATCTCTCAAACCCTCTCTTTCTCTGCTTCTCTCCCTCTGATACCTATGAAAACAACAAGAAGAAAAAGATATAGGGCTGCTAGCATCAATGAATATTTAAAATAATCCTTGTGATTGCTGCCCTTATTTTATTATGGTAACAACCACCTCGGTGAGACAAGGACCAGTAGCCAACCTTTCTTCCATTCTATTGCATAATCTTATTATTATATGCTGCTTAACTATAATAATAAAACTTCGCAACAAAACCCCATCTCTGATTTTCATTTGTAGACTCTCCTCCAATGAGATCATTGCTACACTTATTGCTCTCTTCTCATGATCTTGTTCATCCTTTTTTTTTCCTTCTTTTCATCAACCATTTTAGCCCCTCCGCATGTAGTTGCAGGAAGGTTTCGTCTTTCTTTCCATGGCTTAATTATAAAGATTTTTTGTACTATCACATGGTGTAAATAAATTTCATTACTTTCTTTCTTTTTAAAATTATATATTATCTCAGCTCTTTTTTCTTAATTTATTTGCATTTGTAACTTTATATTAAAGAGCCTATTGATTCCACAAAAAGTCAAAAGGGAAAGCTAGTAGATACCATTTGTCTCTAAATCTAATCATCTAAATGCCCTCTCTCTATCTCTTCTTCTTCTTCTGTAACTGATGATCATGAATTCATAATAGAGAAAGCCAACGGTTTTCATCATTCTCGTTGGTTCAAAACCAAGACTATTGTGGAAAGAGTACTAGTAATATATTGAAGAGAAACACAATAAGAGGGCTTCAACTAAATCTCGCGTTTGATCATCTTTGTATCTCTACATGTTATTACGGTTAGGCAGAGATTTCTGAGTGAAAGAAAGTGCCAAAGGAGCAATGTCACTAGATTCGTAGTAAGAAAGGAGCCCTTCATAGCTGCTAATTTACTTGATTCTTTTGTCGCTAGCTAAGGGCTTCCATAGTTTCTCTCTCCTGAGGGGGCCAACGCCCCATGGTACTTCATTTAGTTTAAGAGATAGAGTGGAAAGAAAGAGAAAGAAAGGGAGCGAAAGGTTGGTGGACCGTGGGGTTCTCTAAAGGCACCTGCCTCGACTAGTCTTGTCTAGCAAGTAGCAACACCGGCAAGTGTTATTATTGAAGTAACGATCGAAAGGAATATTATATACTTAATTTAATTTAGCTCACAATTCGCATCCATGGAAAGGAACCACATGCCCTTGTTTTATACGCACAAAATTAAACGGACAACACACCTTAACACACGAGGCAATGCCAAGGTCTCCACCGGTTTAAACCATACATTTAATATGAACTTGGCCACCAAATTTCAAAGAGGCCCAACGAACCCTTTTCTTATCTCCCAGAATCGCAGTTGCAGGCTCTCGGCAATCATATCTCTGATGATCAAACTTGGAGAGTTTGATGAATATTATAAAAGATCTCTTGTGGTATTGGGATGCAGGAACGGTAGCAAAGGTCTAAGGTTTTTGGTCTTTTGGTACGGCGATTACAAGGTTACGTTTTCGGACAGCAGCAATCTTTGTCAAGTTCCAAATATGGTGCCATTGTCGAGCCTTGAAAGGGAGTTTGTAAGAGCTCAACGCAGATATAATGAATAATAAAGGCATGAAATCATGAGACAAGTGCCATTGGGACAGTTTTCAGGGCACTTGGTCGGGACCAAATGGATGGAGCAACCCAGAGAAAGCTATCATCCATTAACTAAATGGTTTTGATGATCTATTCATAATTAAAAATGGGATTTGATTATCGTGATCTTCAAATTTCTGGTGTGAAATCATTTGGTTTACTGGATTCTTTTCATTTTCTTGTTTTATTTTTACTCTATAAGTATATCTATATTAAATATATGTTTGATTATTTATATCAGGTGCTTTTATTTTCTGTCCTTTATCTACATGTCTCAGTCAGGCATAGTAATGTGGTAAAATTAGATTTGTTTTCTACCTCTTATAGAAGAAGTTATAGTACATCAGAATCACATGCTTCTGTTTTTACTATGAAATGAAACAGATTGATCAATGGAGGAATCTACATTCAAAGTATTTTTAAAGGAACAAATACTATATATTTCTAAAATATGGATTTTGTCAATTAAGCACTTCCATTCCAACACACATATTGTATATAATATAATTTTCTCAAGTTCTTAAAAGGAATAAATAATATAATTTGCTCTTTATTTTTTTTGGCTAACTCGGATTCGAATCCGAAGATCATGAGAACATAATTTCTTATGAATTCATTAGATTTAGTGTGAATAAATTTATTTTGCTCGACTCGAAAAAGGAAAATATTAGATAAAATTTAAAATCTCTTATCGCTTGATAAAAAAAATATAAAACCTTCAAAAAATTTAATCTTTAAGTATGATATATATAATTTTATACTTTAGTATAATAATGGTATAAGAAGAACCTAAAATTATGAAATAATCCACTATTTTATGAAATTTTGGCACTAAAAAATAGCATATAGTAGAAAAATTATTTAGTACTTAAGATTAGGCCACGGCCATTGGAGGTGTTGTTTCTCTACGGGTTGCTAAAAGTAAAAGTGCACATGACTCGGTTATGACTCACCACTTACTCGGCAAATGGAGAGCTTACATAAACAATTTTCAATTTGGCCTAATCATCAGCTAATATATTAATATATAGTAAGATTGAGATCCAAAACTGATGTATGAAACATAATCCCAGCTCCCATGTTTTAGTGGTAAATTAAGAAAATAATTAATACAAAATTACTGAAGGATTAGCTTAGCTGTTCCCAGCAATGATTGATGACGCATTTGTTTCTAGAAGAGAATTTAAGCATATTAATTTTCGAGTAATATTTAAAGTTGTGCTTGTGCGGTGCATCAGCTCAGCTGCCTTGGATGACACGGCGTTGCGCGGATCGATAGGATCCGAAGACATTTGTCTTCACCTTTCACTTTAGCTCGGTTGTTCTCTGCTTGCGTTGCAATGGGCGACTCTTGTTTTATCTTTTTCTTGAAAGGAACATTTTTAATGAACAAGATTTGTGACCCACCATTGGTTTGAGCTTCTTCTGTCTCTCTGATCTATTAAAACATTACTACAGTTGGTGAAAGGCTTAAATGATACTCGCAGTTGTTAAATACCTAATCAGCATTCAGCATCGATCTTCAATGTAAAGCAGTAATCTCTTTCACACGAAGTATACGTAAGCATGGATGCAAACCGGAAGAAGGGGACTGTGAAGTTAATTTGCATTGAAGGCAGAAACCAACAAGACGAAGTGAAGGTGGACCCTTTGTAGCTGCTACCAGAGTCCAGAGAGAGCTGCTTATGGTGATGAGATGAGAAGAGAAGCGAAGCAGTAAATAAGCCAAAACCCAAGAAAGAAAGAAAGCAAGAAGAAAAATGAATGAAATGCATGTGAGAGTGACAGTGGGTCCCTGCTGGTTTGAACAACTATTGGTTTGGTCGCCGACAGCATATCAGGGAAGTAGATTTCTCTGACAAAATGCTGCATGACGATCATGCTCTTGCCCTTCACTTCTAGATTTCAGTTACCGACTCCTCCTTTGGCTTGGCCTACAATACCTAACCCTGTTTTTTCCTTTTAAAGAGAACGACGGAAGCAAAGGAGTGGTAGGACGTAGGAATGGATCATGCTCTGACAGTCTGACTGTCGTGAAGTTCTTCTAACCCTTTTTTCACGGTGTTTTTTACGAAGGTCAATGTCGCGCCAAAATTTGCAAGATGAAACGGCCCATTAAAGTTAAAAGTCTAGGTCATTGGAAGGTTTGAGTTGGGCTGTCTTGGTTTTAACTGAGGTCCAAAATGTTTCTCCAGGAAAACCAGCCCATGATCTATGGTGCTGGGCCCTCATGATCCACGGTTTATACAGAAGCTCCGTAGTGCTTTACTCTAATGCCGAAAGGGTTTGAGTAGAATTTCGGACCTGCGTAGGCAGAGCCCAACAGATTTTGTAGTCTGTCCAGTTAACCACTCCCGCATAGTCACAGATATATCGACCACAAGCAGAAAGATATGCAATATCACCAGTATATCGCGCCTGCAGCCGATGAATTATAGGAGGCACAATAAAAGCTCTGGAACTTCTTTTCCATTAGCAAAGCATGCATATTTTTCGGGTGATTTGTCCGGATAAGTGGTTTGCTATGATAATTTAAGGAGCAAAGCTTACATGCACTTCAGTCCTAGTGCAAAACAAAGCACTGACTATAGATATTAACAAGCCAACTAGAATCCAGTCTCATTACATAGTACACAATTCTACGCATGTATAAAACTGAAAACAATTACATTGAAGTTGCCATCTTCTGTATCCATGACATCACAGTTGATACGGTTCTTGATGATAGAGTTGATGCTGATGTCTCCTTGTAGCAAACTGGATGGATAAGTTTTTTCTCATGGATTCGATTGAAGGATATTCCACTGCAAGCCTTGGGCAGAGCATCACCTTTATAAGCCTTGCACACATAGCTTATAAAGTTCTCATAGTCCTGCAAGCAGAGATGTGACATCCTTTTATTAAATACCATCAATATTGACATTGTTCAAAATCACACATTGGAGTATTGGGATCATCTATTGCCATGGAGCAATAAAATGAGGCTGGGATGGAGTATAAATTTCAATTGCTCTGATAGTAAGGAAACAAACCTCATAAAGTGGCTGACCATCCACAACAACCCAAGGCACATATGTATGAGGAGGTTCGAGGGCATTAGTTTCGGCTGCATAGTGTAGATCAAGCTGCGTAAAGATAAATATTCCTTATTAAACCATTCAATTATGCATGACATGATAATGTTACATGGTAAAATAAACAAAACAGAAAGAGGTGAAAGAACATTAAAAAATAAATAAAGTTGGTCAACATGAAATAAACTGTGATAGGGTAGATTAATGAACAGAGCAAAAAACTATTGTCTCTAAGGAATACAAACAGCCTACCCATTCAGAGTATTTCCAAAGAAGGAACAACAAACAACAAAGTAATAGAAACTGACAGGCATGTAAATATCCAAAAATTGGAATAAGATCTTCTAAGAACGCTAATAGTCCAGTTATTTCAATGGTAATTTTGTACACACTTGCCTGTAAAGTTATAGACTTACATATTCACAGTGATGATAGCCATAATCTAAGAGTTAATACATTAAAGCAAATTATATGAAGAGACAGTAACACAACCCTTATTGTAAAGTTTCTTCAGGTAGCCGGAATCACAATAGGAAATAAGACAACAGCTTACTACATCCCCTTCATAAAATCAGTTGGAGAACAAAAGAATTGAGGATGTCTATCTATTACGGGTACTGACATCATGACGAACACTTTTCTCATGAACCATAAGCCTCAAATATAACTATCAAAGTATCATAAGAATACAAGCCAAAGTTGTGGTAACATGCTTAACTTCTTTAAGGTCAAGTAAATGCACACCCCTTGGGCATTTTCTAGCTAGTAACTTATACACCAGGATATACTTTAGAATATTCATATATCTCAATTGTTTTTGGTTGAAAAAGAAAACAGAGTGAACATAAAGGAATTCTTGACAGGACATTCAACTGAGATGACTAACAAATAAAACTCATATCAAATCACACAAACAACCAGAGTCAAGTTGTAGCACAGAGAGTAGAGACTGACCTTTAGCCCAAGTCCACTGCTATAGCAATCGTTAATGGGCTTTGAATCCAACCCTAATTTCTCAAAGCACGTTTCCCACTCAAGATACTTGTGCTCAAATACCAATTCCTCAACGCAATAGATAAACGGGAAATGGTCATTCTGCATCAAAACAGCTTGCCTTTAGGCTTTAACATAACCCTTATTGTATATTTCGCAGGTGGGAACTTGGAATCAGGAAGAAGTACATTTCCAATTAGTTCAACATATATTTCAGTTATGACATGTTCTGACCTAAAAAAGTTACCAACTTTGCAGCCAAATCAACCATAAAACACAGTGCAAATATGAAATTTTTACCAGTTGAGGCCAGGCATCAATTGCACAAGCTTCCACAGTGTTCAACAAGCATTCACCTGGGCCATGCTGCAAAAAAACAAAAGAGTAAAACCATGCAAAAAAAATCATTGACTTTTCTTGGGAAAAATAATGCATAAAATTAGAGCACAGCTGAAATAATTGAAATAAAACACAGTCGAATCTAATAAGAAGACCTGGCAAACAAAGGTGTCGTTGCCTTTGAGTCTGGCGTTTCCCCAAGGAACGAGGCGGAGATCGACGATCGAGATCAGATCATCTTCGAATAGCTTATCTAGGTAATTGACTATGAAATTGGCACTGTAGGGACACAGGGATTCGTAGTATAAAGCTAACGAGACTTTATCTGAATCCGAGTCAGGGATAATTTTGGAACCTGAAGAAAATTGGCCCAGCAAGAAGAGGCAACATAAGATTGAAAGGGCACCCGCTGGTCGGTAAGCTGCCATGGAAGAAAGTAAAAATCAAAGATGGGAGAATTTCCAAAGATTTAACCTTTTTTTTTTTTCCTTATTTTCAGGATTAATTTAGCAGGTGTAGCAGATGGCCAGACTGTTCAACAGATTGCTTGTCGATAACTAAAATACCGTAGCCACAGGTGTCGTAGGCTCCCGCCACCAGTCCAAACAGCTCTTAATCTTATTATCTTGTTTGCTAAATTACAAAAAGCCCCCTCTACAAGACATAAACTCCTACAATTTGGTTCAAGTTTTTCTTAGTTCCTCTTAACTCATCAAAATCCTGTTTGTTTTTTCCTGGCATGTTTTAAATTCATGGAATTTTCCTATTGAAAATTGATGAAACAAAGAAAAATAAAGAGATTCTTAGTATCCAATGGTAAGTACGAATTAGGTTGATAGTTTTACAAAATTAACCTAATTTAATCCATTTGATATTGCACATAGCTTGCTGTTTTTTTTTTTTTGGTTAAAAATAGGTATAATCATATTCATGTAATAAAAAATATAAAAATTTTGTAAATATAATTTTTTTTAATTTTTATTATAATTATATAACTTTTATGAAATTTTAATCTCTATCGCATTTGTATTTTTCACTTGTACAGTTTTGTGACATGTCAAAAATTGTGAGTTCAATTAAAAGTAATAGATGTAATCACTTCAGAGTAATAAGAAGAGATCTTTGTACTTTCTTGATGCTCTTGATGTGTCTCATGTATTTTTTTTTTTTTTTTGTTATAAGGTCTTTTATTTTTCTTATTTTGAATGAATAAAAACAAACTAATTTATCCAAAAAAAAAAAAATCCATTCAGATTTTCAGGGTTTTAGGGAGAAGAGGGCTAGCTCACTCTCTCCCATAAAATTATTCATACATGTCTTCACTCCACAGTCGACAGCCATACTCGTTAATTATACAGCACATATTACAGTGTATAAAGTAGCACGTTCATGAAATAAAGCCCTTGCTTTTTAAACTCTCAACACCATCTTTGATAATCTGCTCCATGGAAATGAATTCCATGCCCAAGTCCATCAGCTTTTGAGCTCCATTTTTAGCCCGTAACAATCCAGGTTGAGTATCCCTCGGCAAACTACATCAAGATGCTCGTAAATTAGGATTTAGAGGTAGTGTTACTGACACAATCAGTAGAATGTATTGCACTATATTAACATTAAAGAAGAAAGGTAGACAATGTTTGAAAGGCTGCAACAGAGTTTTCTGTGAAAAATAATCAGGTAGTATGAAAATTTAAAGAAAGATTACCCAAGTGCATTAGTTTTGTAGGTGCATGAAGCATGAACTTATTACCTAGGCACATTATATTCAGGGTAAAGTTCAGCAACCTTCGCCACAAAGTCACCATAATGAGATATAGCTTCAACACACAAGTGCCTTCCAGTTGCTGATGTGTTCTCATACACCAAAATGTGTGCTAAGGCAACATCTTTGAAATGGACAGATCCCATAAAAAAGTTCTGATATGTATCCGTGCAGCCTGAAACCAGAGAAACGCTTTTTATGTTCTTGTTTGAAAGAACAGAATAAAAAACAAGAGAAAACAGACAATTTAAATGCAGACTACCCAACTAAAATCCTTACAGACAATATCAGAAAGTAGTAGAGTCATGAGTTATGAATCAAAGTAAACACATTCATTTCAGGCATCAATGACATGATTGGAATAGGCAAGAGTTTAACACAAGACTGAAATGTTCTATCTTAAACACTATTTTGTAAGGCAAACTACTAAACTGCATGTTGGCCTCAAACTTTCACTCCCATGGCTGTTTGATGAGTGATAACAACTTATTCTTTTAACAAGAAGTTAATTTGCATCTTGTGCTAATGATAATTCTTCATTTTTGAATCACAGAAAAATATGGTGCAAAATGGACAATCAGTATGTCGCTCAGGATTGAAAAATTACTGCAAGTAATCCACTCTCTCAAGGTAATTTGTTTAACTATTATCGCTAAGCAATAAAAGTTTCAAACTGATTGACTTCGACGCTTCAAAGGAACAAGCTATATACCAATTCCTCATATCTCCATAAAACAAACTAATATCGTCTCTGTCGAACTCAAGAATATAAATGTTTCATACATAAAGAAGAGAATTCTGGGTCAATCGAGTAGAACACAGAGCTACAGAATCATATTGAAATTCGCCCATTGGAACAGAAAATGTAACTAATAAAATGTAGTTTGTGAAGAGTATTACCTTGCAGAAAGCGTAGCAACATCAACATGCTGGCATTAAGGGTTGGAGGAATATTAGGACCCATCACGGTGCCTGGATTCACCACCACCACATCCAAACCTTTTTCCTTGGAGAATTCCCATGCTGCCTTCTCAGCTAGTGATTTAGAAATAGGATACCATAACTAGCTCAACCAACAATGACCAAACACAATTTATCAGCTAGCCCCATATTTTCCTTACAAGGTCCATAATAATATAACCATTAAGAAATTCAAAGGGAGGGGGAGCACATAGTTACTTCATTTTGTTTGCAGTACTCGATATCAGCCCAGCAGTCCTCTGCTCTGATCTTATCTGCTGGCCAGCTGGGGTTAGGCGTAATGGCGGAGATGGAAGACGTAACCACTACGCGCTTAACCCCAAGCTCTTTGGCAGCTGTCAGTACATTCAGGGTTCCTTTAATTGCAGGATCCAAAAGCTCCTTCTGTTAAATAAACATCAGATTACTATAATCAACTATTAAGCTGAAAATGATACAAATTGGATTGAGCGAGCGCGCCTATACCTGAGGGTCCTGAACTTGGTCGACGATGCAGGGAGAGGCGAGGTGGAAGACGCCATCACAGCCGTTGATAGCGGCGGCGATTGAATCATAATCGAGGAGATCGATCTGGAAGAGGCGGAGACGCGACTCTGCTCCTTCCATAGATTCTAGATGCTTTGTTTCTTTCTCATCCTCTGCGACAGTGAAAAAGTTGAGAATATCAAATTAGATTCAAAACTAAAGTCAGGTTTCTCATTGGAATATTGAAGAGTAAAGAAACAATTGGAAAAAGATGAAAATGAAGTAACTGAGATTTTTAACGGTGCCGTGGACGGTGTAGCCGCGAGCCAGGAGGAGTTGGACGAGCCAAGAGCCAATGCTGCCGCTAGCTCCGGTGACGCACACTGCCACTCCTTGATTTGACATCTCTAAACTGATTCTCTTCGTTGCTCTAGCACTGGAGATTAAAGTGACTCGGGTGTTATCAGTTATGTTATTGTTCGGGATTTTTTTTTCTTTAATTTTGGCTTTTCCTCAATGAAAAACAAATAAAATTGTTTCTGATAAGCTTTAATTATTTTTAGGATAAATTCGATAAAAACATTTTGTATTTAGAGCAGATTAAATGTATCTTTATTAAAAAAAAATTAAGTATTGTCCTATTATTTAAAAGTTGACATTTTTTTATATAGAGGAAAAAATTAAAAAAAATTAAAAAAAAACTAATGGATTAGGATAAAATGAAAGGGAAATATACATCATCAAGTAGTTGAGTCACATTTAATTCGTCTTTAATCACAAGGCATATTTTTATAATTTACTCTTATTTTTATTTTTCAAGATTATTATTTAAAATTTTACGACATTAAAATATGTTAAAAAAAATACAAAGCTAAAGGAATTAGCTTTGATGTCGAATTTAAATTTAACATATTTTTGTAACGAGTTAAATTTAAATATTTTAATACTTAATTTAAATAATTTATTTAATCGAAATTTTTTAATATTTAATTATTAATTAATTATTTTATATTTTTATAATATATGATTAAAATAACAAATCAAATTTATTTAATAAAATTTTAACTCAAATAATTTATCGTGTCAGATTTTAATTTAAAATATTAAGCTTTATGTGAGGATTTGCCCTGCTTGCATTCTCAATTTTTCTCAACAAAAATAGTACTATCAAAAGCAGGAAAATCCCATGTACTATAACAATTGCCAACTACTACCAAACAAAGCATATATAAGAACCTCGGGAAGTAGTCTCATATGGGGAAAGTTAGGGAGAAAAGGATGAGGAAAGGTGTAGGTGGGGAGGGAAGCTTGATAGTACTAAAGTTTATTCTGGAGTTCTTCATCATGCAGTAACCAGATTATTGATGAGCATCTGATCAAAGTGCCAAACACCTGCACAATCGTGAATACAGAATAATTTGGAGTCAATGAAAAAAGGAAATCCAGATTCACCATATTTCTGTGTTTGGTATATGATATGAAATAGGGGATTGAGAATTACCATGTCCTCTGCCCACCCTCCTCAGTTGAGTAACATATTCCGAGAGTTTTCTAATGGATTCAACCTAAATGAAGAAGATAGAAATGGGTTCAATGTGCAAAACTAACATAAACAAATGTAAGTAATCAACAAATAGAATACAACAGAGGAATCAGATGTGTGAGTTGCTTCACCTGCTCAGTCAAGAAGTTTGTTTCAATGAAGTCTATCAAATGCATGTCATTGACTTCGTCAGCCATCTGTAAGATTGAAAATGTAATTTATATATAGTTCATGTGATTAAATTATGTTATATATTCGATGAGTTGCAGGTAAAACAATACTTATGAAAGTTTCAAAGCCAAAAATTTAGGTTCTATAGAGAAAGAGATATCTACTTTGTGTAAATACAGAAGCTTCTCGTTGTTCAGCTTTTCCAGAGACAACGCAAGTTCCATTGCTGAAACAAAAATTGTAAGACATTAACACCAAAGAGAAGTGATAAACACCTTGCAAAGAAAAAGAGGCCGAAGTCATCAAAACGGTTTCTCCATTAATACGAATGAAAGACTACATACACATAATCCTCTCAGATCTCATCTCAGAATATAGAAACATTTATGCACTGAGTTTGCCCCTAAAAGAGAACGAAGTTTGGGAATAAAAGAAGATGCTACCGGTGCTAGGATCTGAACTCCAAACTTGCTAACATGAACACTTTGAGCTAAATCTCATGTTCAAAGAATTAGTTCTATTCATGTTATCTACATGATATATCATCCGAAGAATGAAATTTATATTGATACAATATCAATGCGCGAAACAAAACTAACCATAAAGTGCATCGCCCTTGTCAGCATGATCAAATTCTGATAGAGGCATCAGAATGGACTGCAGCATAACTTTTCCTCCTCGTTTGTTCTGATAATGAGAGAAAACATGGAATGAGTTACAAGGAGAGCATAAAATCAGACAGAAAGATTTGGAAATTAAACGAATATGGTGCAGCAATATTTCACCTGGTAATCCATGAACATCTCAGCATGTTGCCTTTCTTCAGCACTTGAATCCTTGAAAAATCTATAATCTCTCGAATTGATTATTAAGACTGAACAAATGTAACAGCCAACAAATTTCGGAAGATTTTGGGTTTACAAGACATTACTTGGCAAAGCCCTTGAGAGCAACATTGTCCCTGTCGAAATACGCGTACATGGCGTGATACACATAGGAAACACTGTACTCCACACTGATTCAGGAAACAGAAAACCTTCATATAAACAAAGAAAACCCCACAGAGTGATCGATCTTTAATGAAAAAGATTGACAGATTCAAAGCAATTTGCACGTGTAGAATGCATCTAACAGAAGTTACAAGGAGATTCATATATCTGCATTCATGAAATGAAAACATAGGATGAAAAAAGAAAAGTATAGATTCATCCAACTGACTTGATCTGTTCATTGATGGCGGCCTCACACTGGTCTGTGTACTTATGGCGCGCAAGAGAGGCTTGTGAGACAGAAGGGACAAGAAGAAGCTCCTTTTTCACTTCTTCAAATGGCTCAAATACTACATTCAAAACGGGTCGAGCGTTGGCCTCTTTTGAAGCCGAAGCCACGCCCGCAAGACCTGCAGCTTTCCTCTTGGGATACCTCACAGTCAAGGCGGATATCAACCCATTTGAATTCTCACCCCCAGCGTTCTTTCTTTGCAGGATTGAAGAAGAAAAAGAAGAACAAGATTTGCTTAGAAGCATTTTCCGAAGAGCGAGAGAGACAGAGTGACGGAGGAATGGAGATGAAACGAGGAAGGCGGCAGGGTGAGTACTGCGTGAAGATATATCTAGGTGGCTAGATGGGATTCTTGACCGTTGATGATGAAACACGTGGATGGTTAGGATTGATTGAAATGAAAGGGCGCGTGTCTGGCTCGTGGTCCGCTGATATTCAAAATGGTAAATCGTGCAACCCGTGACAGAAGTTTGCATTTCCTGATTTTCAGAGCTGGCAGCTTTAAAGAGAGCAAATTTTCCAATTTTAGTGTTTTTTTTAGCAGATGATAATTGAAATTAATTAATAGATATATTATCTATATAAATTTATGATGTTTAAAATTTTTTTTGACATAATTATTTAATATATTATCATTTTTAAATTTTATAAATTGTATTAAAATGATAATACATATCATTTAAAAATATTAAAAAATAAAAAATAAATGATAAATATATATCTCAATTTCGTACGTAAAATTTAAAAATTTTAATAATAATATATTGAATAATAATATAGTGAATAATCATTATTAATTAATTACTCTCATTTTTCAAACTCAAATGTTTTCTCTAAGTTTTATAGTTGAGATTGATAAATAAAGGTTAATTTTATAAGATTTTAAAAATATAGAAAAAAAACAATTTGAATATAGGAAATAAATGTATGGGAAATTTGATATTCAAATTTACTTTTATCTTTCAGTAAAATGTATTGGAAGTAAAGAACAAAAAAGAATAAAATGGAATTATAAATTTAAATATGCTGAAAATTATCTCTTAAAAAAATTGTATGTATCAGTTGATATATTTGAGTTTTATTATTTATAGGTTCTTACCATTGCATTTTTATTTAATAAGGTGTCCAATGAGTTTATAATAATCTTTTATAACTTTTGATACTTCATAAATCCATATTTCCATAAAAAATTAGCACAAGATATAAATTATATTATTAAAATTTAATAGTTGCATCAAGGCATTTAAATAGTCATTTATTATATAACATAACGTATCTATATAAATATTTGATATTTTTGATCGAATAGTTATAAAATAGTTGTAACAACTTCATTTTTATCTATATAAATATTATCTCCAATTATTAAATATTATTGTTAATAGTATTTTAAAATTAAAAAAAGTAAAAAGATAAATAAAGTTATATTATCTTAATCTTATTTATAAAATCTAAAAACTTTGCTTATAATTTTTTGAATAATAATATATAAATAATTATTTTTAGTGTAAATCACGATGTATCTCTATATCACATTTGGTATAAAAACTAATCTTATGTCACGCATAATGACTAACATTAATTTAAAAAAATTTGATTTACTGAGAATTCAATCACGAGATTTTTTGTTATAAATTATTCTCACTTAAAAATTTAGAAGATTTTATACCATTAAACCGATGTATATAAATATAGTGATAGAAAAATAAGTTTTATAATATGTACCATACAAATTACAGTCGCCATTGATTGTGATTTGAGGTACTTTTTTTCATTCACCTAATTTTGGCATCAATTCATTGTGAATTTGAAAGAAACTTATTAACGATCAAAATCTAAAATTCCATTAAAATAACAAATTTTTATTATTATTTTTCTTTTTCGTTATTCCTACAACAAAATCTAAATGATTAGAATCAAAATATTTTTAGTACCTCATGATAAATATAATAGGAAAAAGAGTTGCTTTCATCATGTAGTTTAAATTTAAAGAATTTCACATGTCAATCTTAAAAGAAAAAAGTCACAACCTCATGATTTTTATATGTAAATTCATTTTCTTTTGAATGCTTAGGACATTGGATTTGAGAAAATTATTATCAAAAATAGAAATTTCATTATTTTCTTTTTATTTTTTTCATTTTATCTTTTCTCTCTCTCAAATTTGATCAATTATCGATCAAATTTAATCAATTCAAATCGGATTTGACGTAACTCGAATCAAAACGACTTGAAATTAGCTAAAATTGGCGGGAATCGACTAGATATAACCGATGATTGGTCCAATTCGGTTTGACATAGAAAAAAAAAAGAAAACAAAAAAAATTTGATACGATTCTTTCGAAAACTCAATAGAAGAAGAAATGGCGTGTTTCCACATGCACAACAGCTTTATAATTCCTTTTTCTTTTTTGGTTAAAAGCCCCACCGGGACAATAAGCAGAGCACACTCATTTCTTCTTCACTTTCTCCACCAAACCAACCTCTTAGATTTTTCAATCGCTCCCATCACATGCCTCCGAGTCCCTTATTGTTCTTTCTATTCCTCACCGTTCCATGCCTTCTTGGCTCTACTGCTGGAGCCATAGGGGTCAACTGGGGTACCATGTCTTCCCACCCTCTCCCACCTCCCAAGGTGGTTGAGCTCTTGAAGTCCAACAACGTTTCCAAAGTCAAGCTCTTCGATGCTCACCCACTTGTGCTACAAGCTCTCTCTGGCTCCAACATTGTTGTCACCGTCGGCATCCCCAATTCCATCCTCAAAACTCTTAACTCCTCCAGGAAAGCTGCTGAGAGTTGGGTCCATGATAATGTCACTCGCTACTTTTCTCATGGTGGAGCTGGAGTTCGAATTGAGTATGCTTCTTGCTCGTTTTTCTTGTTTTTCTTTTGGGATTGATCTTGCTTTCTGTTCGTTTCGAGGCATCAATTTCTTTCCCTTTATTTATTTATTTTCAATTATGGGGCATGTATTTTGATGTTTGGGCATTGGGATCTTCACTATATCTGATGTTAGGGTTTGGGTTGAAAAATGTGGGTAGTTGAGTTACTGATTTTGCCTTTTTTTTCCCTAATAGTTACTTCAGTGAGGTGCTGTAATCCATGAAAGCAAGAGGAAAGCTCTCATAACGAAAGCTACATCAATTTAAAGATAATAAGTGCTTTCCGCATTTGTGAATGTTGATTTGATAGTCTCATAGACATTAGTCATATTAAGAACTAGCTCTATGGAAGCTAGAGACATGGTTTGAATAAACTACAGAAGACGCTAAAGATTCTGCTGTGTGGCTGAAATTTGATGATCATATTTTTCTTTGATGATTAAGATTCTTCCTATTGGTTTGGTCACCAAATATCTATGTCTTTAGCACCGAAAAGAATGAAAGGTGAGGGCAACCCGATATATCAATTCAGTTTGACTATTTCATTGATAATGACCTTAACAAACACCATAGTGATGCATAGTATTTGTAACCTTGTGTTCTTAATCATATTGTCTTCAAGTCAAGAACAACTCTACCTTTGCTGAGGGTTTCCTACTCGTAGCTAGTGCTAAAGTTTGTCCAATCTTTATGAATATGGACCGTATTTTTCTGAAAGTTTTGCATTTTCTTTTAATATAATAAGTTGTGCTTTAGAGTTTTTCTTTTTCTATGATTATGGCTGAGTAGACCTTTTGTAGGTATGTTGCTGTTGGAGATGAACCATTTCACCAAAGCTATGGTGAGCAGTTTCACCCCTTTGTCATTGGAGCAGCGATGAACATCCAAGCAGCATTAACAAAAGCAAACTTGGCGAGCGAAGTGAAAGTTGTTGTTCCATGTAGTTTTGATACCTTTGCGTCAGAGTCCGGCCTGCCTTCAAAAGGACACTTCAGAACTGATCTCAATAAAACCATGATCCAACTACTTACATTTCTCAGCAAGCATCACTCTCCTTTCTTTGTGACTATTTCTCCGTTTATAAGTTTCCAACAGAACAGGAACATATCCCTTGACTTTGCTCTTTTCAAAGAAAATGTGCATCCTCATAATGATAGTCATAGAACATACAAAAACAGCTTCGACTTGAGCTATGATACCCTTGTTACTGCATTATCAAAGATCGGGTTTCCAGAAATAGGTATAGTTGTGGCACGCATTGGTTGGCCTACCGATGGAGCAGCCAATGCAACCTCATCTTTGGCTGAGACGTTTATGAAGGGCCTCATTGATCATCTTCATAGCAAAACAGGATCTCCTCTCAGGCCTCGGAATCCACCTATAGAAACGTTTATATTTAGCCTCTTAGATGAGGACCAAAGAAGCATAAGCTCTGGAAATTTTGAGAGACATTGGGGCGTGTTCACTTTTGATGGCCAAGCCAAGTACCATTTTAACTTTGGCCAGGGCTCAAAAAACCTTGTGAATGCTCAATTTGTTGAGTACCTTCCTTCAAAATGGTGCGTTGTGGACAACAACAATGATTTGTCAAATGCAACTGCTAGTGCTTTGGAGGCGTGTTCTGTATCCGATTGTACTGCACTATCTCCTGGTGGTTCCTGTTCCGATATCAGTTGGCCTGGGAATATATCATATGCATTCAATAGCTACTATCAGCAGCATGATCAAAGGGCAGATAGCTGTGATTTTGGGGGGTTGGGTCTCATCACCACTGTCGATCCATCTGTTGATAACTGCAGATTTTTTGTTCAACTTCAAACCTCTCATTCAACTTCTGTTCATGAGGGTTATCTCTTTCAGTGGATAATATTGCTGGTGACCTACCTTCTTTCATGCTCATTGGGTTTCACATATTAGAGAGAGGTGCTTTTAAAATGCAACCGGCTTATTGAAGTTGTATTTGTTGTGCATGGATTTATATTAGCTCCAAGGCTTTGTTTGTTGTTGATTCTCAGTTGAAAGAGAGGGATGGAGGGAAATTAAGTTGACCTCCAATTTTGGCTATTGACAGTTCATTTTGGATCTTTGAGGCTCTTTTGTTCGAAATGTTAGGTGCTTTGATTTCATTCTTTCTGGTCAAAGTATAGCGTTAAAATGATGATTGACATCTAAGATTGGACCATTGAGCATTCTCTTTTTTAGCTGATATCCTTTTGATGAGTATGCAATCCTTTTGTGTGAGATGAACCATGTACCAGGCAACCTTTCTAGTTTGTTTCAGAGCTTTGCAAAGAGAACTTCTAGACAGAAGCTTTGCATAAATGTCATTGAAACTTGATCTAGGTCTAGACCTTAAAGAGTTAAGAGGCATCATATTCAAATATCTCATTTCCAAGCATGCAATGTGCAGGCATGTGAAATACCCCAAGAATTTACTCGCATTTCAAAATCCTTCTCATTGATATTCCATGCAAATTCTTACACCTTTCAAAATGCAAACTTTTTTTACTTTATCATTAAGCAAAATCAAAATGTAACTTTTTTTATTGTTAAAAAAGCATTAAAAAATTTGTTTCATGTTTCATATCATATGTAAATTTGGATTAAATACTATTCCTGTTTTACACAACTGTGATAATTAACAGTTGCGTTATAAAACTTCTATTATTATCCCAAACACAACAAAAGGCCCAAAACTGATTCTGGTTGGTAAAATTCAATGGGCCTGATCAGAGGATTCTTCATTTCTGGCCTTGAAAAATCATGCTCAAAAGTGGAGGCCCACCGCTTCTCCACGCAAATGTCAGAACCGTACGCGAGTCACCACACCAAAGGAAACGAGCGGCAACTAGTCCCGCGTTTCGTTAAAAGAAAGGAAAAAAAAAAAAAAAAAAAACATCGTCTCGTAGACTAGCGCTCTTTTATGTTACGCGTTTACAAATTGCTATCGCATTCCAAGCTCTCTTTCTCTATCTCTTAAGAGGAGTAAGAAAAACAAAAAGCCCTAGATACATCGTTACAGGATGTACGGTCAAGACGGAGGTGAAGCTGCTCCGCCTTCATATGGCGGTTCTGGAAGCTATAGTGGTGGTAGAGGTTACGCAGGAGGAGGTGGTGGCGGCGGTTATGGAGGGGACAGCGGTTATGGTGGAGGCGGAGGTGGAAGAGGTGGTGGCCACAGCAGTCGCGGCGGAGGCAGAGGAGGAGGATATGGTGGTAGTTCTCAAAATCGAGGTAAATTTCTTTGTTATTGATTCTTTTTTTTTTTTTTTGTACATTTGTGGGTTATTGTAGGTGATTGTAGTTTTATCAAAGTTGTCTTATTGATTTTTCAAGATCGACCAGCGTTTTAATTTTGTTCTTATTTTTAATAACTTGGATCTGGGTTCTGCAGGAGGCGGTGGAGGCTATCAAGGAGGAGACCGTGGTGGAAGAGGTGGAGGTGGAAGAGGAGGTGGCCGCGGTGGAGGCGGCAGAGATGGTGATTGGCTTTGCCCGAACCCCAGGTAAATTATCTTTTCTTCACTTTTGATTTGCTATTGGGTGCGGTTTTCACCCTCTGTTATGGATTCGTACAGTTAATTAGTCATAAACATCTAAGTTTTTGTTTGCTGATATCTCCATATTTCTGTTAGTTTTCTGGATTTGTGAAATTTAAACTTGGTATATGTCTATGTAGCTGTGGGAACTTGAACTTTGCAAGAAGAGTTGAGTGTAACAAATGTGGTGCACCATCTCCTGCGGGTGCTGGTGATCGTGGTAGTGGTAGTGGTGGTGGATATAACAGAGGAGGTAGTGGTGGGGGATATGGTGGTAATCGAGGAGGTAGAGGAGATGGGAGTAGAGGTGGCTATGATAGTGGGAGGAATAACAGCTATGATGGAGGCAGAGGTGGAAATTATGATAATAGAAGTAGTGGTAGTAGAAGTGGTTCTTATGGAGGTAGTCAAGGGGGTGAAGATGGTGGGTATGGTCAAGTTCCTCCTCCAGCGCCCAGTACTTATGGTGCTGCTGCTGGTGGCAGTTATCCACATGCTCCTAATGCGTATGGTGGGAATGCAAATTATATAAAGGATGCCGTTCCTCTGCCTACAAGCTATACTGGTGGACCGGCATCATACCCTCCGTCTTACGGTGGCCCTTCAGGTGGTTATGGTGGTGAGGGTTTGACTGATGTGAGGACTGGCAGTCGGGGTGGACCTTCTGGTGTATATGACGATGGGTATGGGTCTGCTGGTCCTCGACATCAGGGAGGTGTTTATGGTGGTCCTCCTGCTGATGCATCGGTTAAGGTCAAGCAGTGTGACGACAGCTGTGGAGATTCTTGTGACAACACAAGAATTTACATTTCAAATTTGCCACCTGATGTTACTACTGAAGAACTAAGAGAACTTTTTGGCGGCATTGGACAAGTACTGGCTAAATCTTTTTTATTAAATCTATGTGTTGTCAAGTGTGAATTATGTCATCTAGTTCATATTGGTGTTTCTGTTTTATTTTTGGAGCTGGTATCTGTTGGTGTATGATAATTGTTGCTTGAAATTTATTTTATTCTCTAGTTCCATGCTTTGATGGAGTTGAGGGCATTTGTACGTATGGGGCTCTATCGACAAGTTGTGTGTTTATTTTGCATAAAATGTTGGTATCCTCACTAGTGTTATAACAATTTACTTCTGGTTTAGGTTGGAAGAATTAAGCAGAAGCGTGGCTATAAAGATCAGTGGCCATGGAATATTAAAATATACACAGATGAGAAAGGAAACCAGAAAGGCGATGCAGTTTTGTCTTATGAAGATCCTCAGGCTGCTCACTCTGCTGGCGGTTTCTTTCACAGTACTTACCTAAGAATTTTCTTAATTTAGTTTTGCCTCAAGTGTATCTCCTCATCCTTGTGGAATGTTTTCCCTCAGATCATGTCTTGAGAGGTTATACAATTAGTGTGGCTATGGCAGAGAAGACTGCACCTAAAGTATACGATCATGGGTATCATTTTAACCCTTGGATTATCATTCTAACTTTTGAAATTCATTTAGATGCTTTTTCCTGACAGGAAGTTAATTAGATGTTCCCTTTTTTTTTCTTTTTTTGAGTTGAGTTCAACTATATTGTGTTAGATGCTTTGTTTCAACATGTAATCTATGAAGAGATGATGCTTATTTAGCATTTTTCTCTTTCTGCCTTGTATGTTGCCCTGTTGAATTCCTGCTTATAAGGTTTTGCTTGCTTTAACTTACTTTGAAACTAAATTCTCCAATGATCACCTCTAGTTACCGTAAACATCCTATGATTTTGCTGGTTTTGTCTTTGAAAATTTTTGTATGGTTTGGTTATGATGGCGTTAAGTTGCTCCTTGTGCTTGCCTTTTGGAAATAAAAGTAGAAAAAGATTAACAAATTTATTGCCCTTTTTTTTACAAAGTAAAATTGTTCTTTGCTTAATTTTTGTTTTTGTTGAAGTTGCATTATTGATTTTTTGTTATTTGACAGAGGTGGTAAAGGTGGCTATGGAGGTGGTGGGGATAGGCGCAGGGATAATTACAGAGATGGAGGTTCTGGGCCAGATAGACATCACTATGGTGGGAATCGTTCACGCCCATACTGAGACTTTCAGCGTCAAGCATTTTATGTAGTAAGAAATGTGGTCTAAGGGTTGTAGTTGAGTTCCATTCACAGGGTACTTGAACATGAGACTAAGAGGTAGGTTGTTCACTTGTTTGGGCAATGCCCCCTTTTCTACTCCTTCCTTTGTCTACTGTTAGGTGGAGGGATTTTTATTCTAGGCATTGGATTGATTGAATTTGTGTGAATCTTTTTATAGAGGCAAGTGGATTAACTCCAAATTGCTTGCTGCTATGGTAGGTTAATAATTTCAGGTGAGTGTTGCCCTTTAAAATCTCACTTTTACTCTTTTGTTTGGGAATTAACCCTTGGTGGTGGATTTGGTTTTGTTGCCTGTCTGTTCATCATTCAATGTGGTGGAACAAGCATGAGAATTATATGCATCCATGGTACCCTTTATATTGAAAAATGTGGTTGCTATTAAAGATCATGGGATTTACTATCCATTCTAGAAACTAGATTGCTATTAGTAAGTGTCAAAGTTGTTACTTCTAAAATCTCAAGCACGTTAATCTGTTGGACAATTGAAGAATTAGATTTGGATCCTTCTATGGTAGCATATCTATTTTAAACTATTTCATAATATTAAGGTCCTAGTTTCAATGTTGGCAAATTGGTTTCCTTTTAGGCTTGAGTTGTTGTCATGTGTTACTAACCAAAAAATGTAATAGTCATATAAGTTATTAGAAAGAAAGAATGTAAAGAATGATGAATTAAGGAAGCTCTGTATATTCATCAATCAAGAATGATGAGAATACACCTCAGTGCATGACTGTTTTATACTAGCTTTAGTAACTAACTTAGCTAATTGAAAACTAACTGATATAGTTGTTTTTAGTTGCAATCTCACTAACTTCAATAAACATTAACTAGCCGTAGCTAATGTCAGTAATTCATTCTAATACTCCCCCTCAAGATGGAGAGTATATATTGTGAACTCCCATCTTGGAAAGAAAGAAAATGACTCTGAGAAGGGAAAAGAGGCTTGGTAAGAAGATTTCCAAGCTGGTTGTGTGATGTAAATAACATGTAGAGTTTTAAGCTGGCTAGTTGATATCTTCTCATGAACCAAATGGCAATCGATTTCTATTTGTTTGGTACTCTCATGAAAAAAGGGATTGGAGGTGATATGGAGAGTTGCCTGATTGTCACAGAAGAGAAGTGCTAGTTTGGAGTGTGGCACATGCAAATCCTAAAGCAAAGATAGTAGCCAAAGGATTTCACAGGTGGCATAGCCATTGAACGATATTCTGCTTTAGCTGAAGACCTGGAGATGATGTGTTGCTTCTTGGATTTCTAGGAAACAATGGAGTCACCAATGAAGACGCAAAACCCTAGTGACAAATTTTTTGCTATCAGGACTAGAAGCCCAGTTAGAATTAGTAAAAGCTAAATCGCAGTATAGAAGCAGAAGAAGATAAGATGGCTTGGCCTATTGTGGTGTCGACATACACCAAGATCCTGTATGTAGCTTGAAGATGTGGAAGCCTTGGCTGTGCAAGAAATTGACTTAGGGCTAGTTTGGATGGGTGGTGCGATTGGCTCCGGTGAGATTGAAGGGAATAAAATGACTATTAAAGATATATAATTTTTAATAAAATAATAAAAAAATTTAAAAGAAAGGGATAAAAGTGTAACTTATCTCTACAAATTTTTTTGTCCTATTTGTACTATGCCAACAGCTCGCACTGCACTGGGAGTAAAGGCTGTGCGAAACTCCCACTTAGTTTATTAAATGAGAAAGATAAGTTAGGTCTAGTTATGGTGAGATACAGCTGCTTGCAATCAATTTCCTTTATTGAGTTGGGTCTTCAAGAAGGTCTCCAACAGCTTGAGAGAGCTTGATGTTAGGATCCATTGGTGTTGTCCTTGTTTTGTAGCTAGTGTAGCCAGTGTCAGATAGAATTTGCAGAGCATAGTGTCGTTGGCAAAGATAAATGCCTTTGTTGGATCGAGCAACCTTTAGCCCATAAAAATATTTCAGCTCTCCAAGATCCTTGAGTTTAATTTTGTTGTTGAGAAGATGCTTCAAATCATTAACTTACTTTTGATTGTTTGAAGCCATCACAATTTCATCCATATATACTAATGAAGCAAGAAAGGAATCATTAGTAATATGTGTAAAAAGGGAGCTGTTAGCTGAGGATTGATCAAAACCAAGTTGTAACAGAACAATAAAAAACTTAGAGAACCATTGTCTTGACTCTTGAAGCTTGCTTCAAGCTCGAACCATATAGGGATTTGTGAAGTTTGCAAATAGGATTGGTAGGCAAAGACTCCCCCTCTCGATGATAGCCAGGTGGTAGGTTCATGAAACTTCTTCCATCAATTCACCATGAAGAAATGCATTATTAACATCAGTAACGGTGACCAACCATGAACAATAGCCAAAGCAAGGACTTTAACAGTAGTTAACTTTGCAACTGGAGAAAATGTGTCCAAATTGTTAATACCCTCTTGTTGAGTGTATCCTTTGGCTACTAAACGAGCCTTGTAGTGTTTTAAGGAACTATCAGCCTTGTACTTAACTTTATACAACCATTTCCAACTAACTGGATGTTTGCCTGGAGGCTAAGAAACAGCAGACCAGGTGCCATTGAGTTCAAGAGCTTGTAACTCATCCTGCATCGCACTTTGACATTTTGGTATACTAGTAGCTTGCTTATATGAAGTAGGTTCAAAATGTGAAGAGACAGAGTTGACAAATGAATGATAAGTAGGAGAAAGCTTTACGTAGGACATGACATTAGAAAGTGGATGTGTAGTAGAACATTTGTCAGATACTACATTGTAACAGTGATAATCTTAAAGATATGAAGGTGTTTTAATGTGTCTAATAGGACGAGAAGATGATGAAACAAGATTAGATTGAGAAGTGGAAGCATGATCAATAGGCAAGTCAGATGTACTGAACAGATTATTATGCTTGGTTGGAGTATGTGAATAAATAGAATCTGTAAGAGGATGAGTAGGTAGAACTTGATCAAAAAAAGAAGGAACTAGACTCAGTTGAAGAACGAGAGGAAAAAGGAAAGATGTTTTCAAGAAATTAAACATCTTGGAAATGAAAATAACATTGGTGGACAAGTCCAGAAGCTTATAACCTTTATATCCTGGTGGATAACCAATACAGTTGGTACTACTTTAGGAGAAAATTTATTACGATTTCTGTTGAAAGCACAAACATCAAAAGGCCTTTAAATGAGAGTAAAAAGGTTTCTTGTTCCATACTTGCTCGAAAGGTGTTTTATTTAATAAAACAAGAGATGGAATTCTATTGATCAAGTAAAATGAAGTTGAGACACATTCATTCTAGTATGTTAATCGAATATTAGACTGAAAATGCAAAGATCAAGCAACATTAAGTATATGCTGATGTTTGCGCTCAACAATTGAAAATTTTGTTGAGGTCTGTCAACACTTGAATGATATGGAATGATACCTTTGGCTCTAAAAAAATCATAAAAGGCCAACTCTGGTGCATTATGAGATCTTAAAGATATGGATTTTCCAAACTAAGTATGAAAATAAGCACAGAATTCTGGAAATATTTTGGAAACTTCAGATTTTGTTTTTAGAAAATATGTCCAAGTAAATCTTGTACAGTCATCAACTATGGTTAGAAAGTACCTATAACATTCAACTGTAATAACTGAAAAGTGATCTCATATGTCATAATGAACCAAATCAAAGGCAGAAGTAGACAAAGTGTTTGTAGAAATAAAGGCAGTCACTTTTGTTTTGCTAAATGACAGATGGAACAATGTGGAAAAAAAGTCAAAAGTATTATTGATATGCAATTTTGTTTTCAAATGATGTAACTTGGTATAAGATGGATAGCCTAAACGATAATGCCAAAGTTCATTGGGAGACAGTGTGCTATTACAAACAGTAGAGTATGTAGATGCTGAAAAAGGCTGTGACGAATCCAAAATATACAAGTTTCCAAACTGTTTAGCCATCCTAATCATCGTTCCTTGTAAATGATCTTGAATGACGAGTTGGAAAGAAAATTAACAAAGTAGTTATGCTTTTGAGTAAGTGTACTAATAGAAAGAAGATTAAAATGAAAAGAGGGAACATATAGGACATTATCAATGGTTAAATCATCAAGCAATTGAATAGATCCAATCCTGGCTATTGGAATAAGACAGCCAGTTGGAAGTTTGACAGAAGAGTTTTGCGTTGGTAATGAATGTGTAAACGGTGATGGGTAGCAACAGACAAGATGTGTTGCACCTATGTCTAAGACCCCAGAGGTTTGAGAAAAAGATATGGAAAGTATGGTAGGAGATACTATACCAGTAAAATTGGATACCGAGGCATGATGGATCTGATCTGAATTGGAAGAAGTAGTGTTGAAGCTGGGAATTTAGAAAAGCAATAAGCTGATGGCATTGTGCAGTGGTAAGGGTGTAAGCAGTAGAAGAAACTTACTTTGAACCTTTTGGCACATGGAGTGTAGTTTGATTGATTTGAGCCTTGGCAGGAGCTTGAGGAAGTTGTTTTCTGGACTTGTACCTTGGTGGATAGCCATGCGGTTGATAACATCAATCAATGGTGTGACCTTTATTCTTACAATGAGTGCAAAAGGGCCTATCTCTCCTAGTCTTGTCATTGTGCATAGAGGCAATAATAGAGGACTCTGCTGGAGAAGGTTGTACCAAGAAACTCTCAAAAGACAGAAGAATTATTATGGATGTTGCGCTGTTTTTCTTCTTGTACAACAAGAGAGAGAACCTTGGAAATAGAAGGCAAAGGCTCCATCACAAGGATATGAGCAGGAGTTGGAGCATAAGAATCGAGTCCCATAAGAAATTGCATAACTTGTTCTTGCTATTGAAAATCTATCCAAGATTGCATACCTCCACAATGACAAACAAAAATTGGTTGAAAATCCTTAAGTTCGTCCCAAAAGATTTTGAGACGGTGTAATAAGCTTTGATATCAAGAGATCCCTGTTGAAGAGCAGCCAAGTGTTTCTTGATTTGAAAGACTCGAGGACTGTTACTTTGTTAAAAACGACTCTTGAGATTTGTCCATATCTCAGAAGTTGTAGAGATATAAAAGAGACTATCTGCAATGTCTCCAGCCATAGAATTGAGAATCCAATTAATGACCATACTGTTTCATCTATTCCAAGAACTAAAAAGTAAATCAGCTGGCTAAGGATGCTACCATTATAATGTCTGGCCTAAATAAAAGGCCCAATGGCCAAAAATATCACTCTGTAGGTTAAAAATAAAAGGAAAGGGGACAGCCTCCAATGGAGCCAAAGCTGCCAAATGAAAAAAAAAATTGAATTGAAAAGTTGGGTTTTGCCTCGCCAAAAGAAAGGAGAGAAAAAATATTTTTGGAGGAGTGTTGGCTGTTGCTTAGTTGAAAGAAAGAAAAACAAAGAAAAGTGAAATGGAAGGCATTCTCCAAGCAAAAAAAAAAAAAAAAAAAAAGAGGAAAAGGGGATTGGAAGATGTTTTGCTAGAGTGAGTGCAAGAGGAAGAAGATGAAGTATGTGTTTTCTTTTGGACATAGAAGTTTTTTCAAAGGTGAGTGAAATTCCTCTTTTACTTTTAGAATAATTATTGGGTAGTTCAAAGATTGAGATTTGATAGAACTAAGATTATTTGAAAGAGGGAAATCTGTGTTGCAAGAAGTTTTGTATGATGTATTGGTTTGGGTTATGTGTTAATCTACGAAGTTTTCGCTTTGATTGTTATACATGGTGGAAGAGGTTATTAAGTTTAGTTCTTAAATCATTTAACGGATCCAAATTTCAAGATGTGTATATAGAGTTATAGTTATTTAGCAAGAAACGTATAATCTTTTAGCTTTTGTCAAATTAGTTTAACCTATGTTAAAATAGTAACTTGTCTTTCTTATATTGAATATTTTCAAATAATAGGCTTCAAGAGGTTTAAGGGCTTTGTCTTTGGTTTCAGTTTAGTGAATCAGTAGCAAATTAGAAAAGCGCGGCCATGGAATGTTACGGGAGACTTGAATTTTGTTATTGGTGAAACATCTGTTTAGTATTGATATCGGAAAACTTTGTTTAGTTCTAAATTTGAGTTTATGAAATTGTAGAAATTGTGCATAAATATAAGATTACACCACTTTGATTTTTGAACAATTATATTTGATTTTTTGGTTTAAATGTTTTATGGCATGCGTAATCCAACTGATGAGATGTCGGTTACTTATTGAGTAGTACTACTCTTTCCTTTAATTTTCCCACTTTTCAGATTTGATAATTGCTACTTCGAGGAAATAGTATTTACAAGGATATTGATAGTAGGCTTAGCTTCTGCCTTTAGTTTTGAGTTATGAAACATGAGTATTTCGGATAATAGCTTTTAGATTATTTGTTAGTTAGCAATAATGCTAGGATCATTAAAAATAATTGTAACCTATCATTTTGAGGACTTGAGGTTGTGTGAGAATATTATTTTGGAGACTTTAAACGAAGTTTTTGATTTTGGTTTAGTATGATATTTGTTGCCTTGTATGCTTGTGGGATTCGTCTCATGAGTATGTGGCATTTGTCAAGTCCTAAGTCTTTGGGTTTGAGGCATGACATATTTAGTGGCATCGGAGCCAAGTTATGATTTTCGGGTCTGTGCTATTGGTATGAACTATTGAATCTAAAACTTTTGCTTTTGGGGAAGACCTTTTGATAAGTTCAGTTATGATCTTTGGATTATTTGGAGATTTTCTGAGAGTTTGGGTTTATGTTTGGTCAGTAGACCTTATCAGATGAGCCATGTCATTTTGTGGCTTTTGAAGTTCTTGTATCGATTGATAATTGAACATCAATTTTCAAATTTTTTGATGAGGACAAAGTTTGTTGAGTTTAATAAAAAATAATGATGGGTTTGTAAGTTATTAACTTTAGTGCACGTTTTGATAAGGCACTTAAGCTCATGTTTATAGAGAATGATCCAAATCCTTGGTGATCTTATAGAATTGGGAATTGATTTTTTATTTTTGAAGGTTTCGTTTTCAGTTTTCTTGTGGATATTTGATGGACTTTGGATACGATCTTAATTGTACTGAGCTGTTGTTAAATTATGAGATATTGAGTAATGAGATGATATGTTGTAAATGAAGTGACTTTGATGTAAGTTTGATCAGTAGAATATTTTAAGCTCAATGATTATCGAGGAAGATGATTCTGATCTTTAACCAAAAAAAAAAAATTCGTATGAATTTGAGAATTGATATTTGATCTATGTAAATTTTAGAGTTTTGTGATGTGTCTTCAATAAATCTTTGATCTTGGATATAAATTGTATTTGTTGAGATTAAAGTATGAAACACAAATTAAGAAAGAATGATGACTCGAGATTTGAGATAACTATTGTTATTGACTGTTACAAATGAATTATGGTTTTAAGCTTATGCTAGTGGTCAATTGAAATTGTGATGTGAATGAGGATTATGAGAATATTGGTATGGTTTTGACTTCTATGAATAGTTCCCACCTTGATGATAACAATTGTCATGAGCTATTTGTGGAATGATGATTACTAGATTACAGTATTTAGGTTTAGGGAAAGTCTTAATGGAATTTTTCTTTAATATCGTATTGATAGTAAATAACATTATATACATAAACGAGGACATTTGTTCATATTGGTGTATAAAGGGATATTAATTGTCATTGTAATTAAATTGCAACTATAATTTTGATGGAGGTAAAATATGAGTTCATTTGAGTAGTATTATCGGATAATATCACTCACTAAGTTCTTGAGGGCACGAACAAATTGATTATTCAACCTAGTTGTATTCATAGAAGTTTTGGTTAATACTAGTAGCAGAGGCTGGTTTTTTTATTTTATATTTTTTTTTCATTTGAGTTGCAAGAGATTACAACCTAACCATTAGATTAAGTTTTGGTTATTTTAATTTGTCTGGAATAGATGCTTGTGTGATTATGTATATACATACATGAGCTTAATTAGATACATTTTTAAATAACTGTTTGCACTATGTTGTGTTGGCTGGCTTTATCATGTGTGCTTAATTACTGCTTCCTCATCTCTTGTTATTTTATTTTATCTTCTCTGGCACTGAGTTGATAATGGAGTCTCACATACATTTTTGAATCGATCACAGATGTTAATTTGCATTGGAAATCCAACGCCACTCTGTTCAAGCAATTGAAATTTTCAGGTCACTTGCCTCACCTGAGACGCTTCCATTCTGAAACATTGCTTCTAGTCTCCACCACAGGCCCTTTTTAGAATATTGAAATAATTCAAGAACCGAATCTTCCAAATCACCATGTCTGCATCGGAGCTTGCATGTTTTATTGGCCTCTAAGATTGTGAAAAGATGTCTGTTTTTTTCCTCTACTTTATTCATTAACCTTAAAATATTACAGTAAGACATGGTTTACAAGGTTCTGTCCTTCTAGACCCTAGGGGTTTGAAACTTTGCATGGAAGCCTGACAGTGAATATCGTGCCCTATGAAGCGATGCAATGAAAGAAATTTCAACAGCTACGTGGCTATTAGCAGTTGGTAATTCAGATAAGACTCTAAATTAATTAAGACAAAAACTTGAACTTGGTTTATAAGACAAGGTGCATTGCCATGACAACTAGGGAAGAAGTGTATACCTCGAAACAGAAGATCACAAGGCTATGGAATCATGTGAAATGGGCATTTAATGCAATCGTACGAAACAGGTCTTAGGGTTTCGACAAACTCGTATATTTTTTGTTTCAGTCTCTATAGATATGGGTTTTTGTTTTTAGTAGTCCTTAAACATCAGTTTCATGTCGGGTGTTGAAATTAATTGCTTGTAGGTTTATGGCTAATTTATGTTATCCTAATGAAATATCAAGTTAAACGTTATAATCGGTTAAAATTTAAACGTTACAATACGTGAAACTTTCTTTTTCCGGATTACTATATTTCTACTTTAGTCGATTTGCATATTGATTCTTCATTGGGGCAATCAAGAAAAAAAAAAAAAAAAAAAAACCTAGACGCATCTCAAATTAAAATATATATATTAGAAATATTTATGACTCATTACGAATCCTACAAAAGCCTAGAAAATATGCATTATACAAAGGAAGATGAGACAACTTCGATGTGTTTTCTTTATAAGAATATGACTACGTTGCTAAACATTCATTAATGGCTTCCTAGCTAGCTAGGTAGTTAGCTACATCGTGATTCGGAGGGTTAATCAAACGATGTAAGACAGTAAGGGAGAGATGTTATGTATGTTTTCGTGCCCAACAAACATTCACGTTGAGTTCATATCTCATGTTTCAATTTCACATAATCTTGATTTCTCAATTCTCCACTCTATGCTATTACTACTCAAGACCCTAACTCCAATTATTGTCTCAACTCCATCATTGTAATTTGTTCACACACTGTATATGCAATATAATTAATACTCGTTCAAGTGTAAAATTAGAAGAATCAAACCACAAAGTTTACACAACTTCACCTGCATGGATGACAACCTATCACGCGCCGGCGCCATGGCGGTGGTCAACTCGCGCCCTTTGTTTTCCATAAGACATTGTTCCAATTCTTCAAAGTTTAAACTGACCTTATTGTGAACTCGATTCAATACTTAAAAAACATTTTTAATTATGGAACATGTGGAGTCATTCCACAGTAGGTGAGCACCCTCCTCGACCATTATAAATAGCCATGTTAATCTGCATTCTCTTCAAAACTAAGCTCTGTTGTCTTTTAAAATATTTATTTCTGCATCTGTTTTCTTCCTTCTACATCATCAGAGAAAACCTCTCTGTATACCTTTTGGAAGTTCTTGAGAGCATGATGGGGGGTTCTTCACCATGCGCTTCCTGCAAACTCTTGAGGCGACGCTGCGCCAAGGACTGCATCTTTGCCCCTTACTTCCCTTCTGATGACCCTCGTAAGTTTGCTATTGTTCACAAAGTCTTTGGTGCTAGCAATGTCAGCAAAATGTTGCAGGTCTCTTTCTTAATTTCACTTCATTTAATTTCTTTGCATGCGTGTGTTTGGAACTTTGAGCTTGGTTTATTATTAGAAATGCATGATTGATATATACCTATAGTTCCAATAAAAGCCTTTTGTTTTAATTGTTTTAAATCTTATAGGAGCTCCCGGTTCACCAGAGAGCGGACGCTGTAAGTAGCTTAGTTTATGAAGCAAATGCAAGAGTGAGGGACCCAGTATATGGATGCGTTGGGGCCATATCCTACCTTCAAAACCATGTATCAGAGTTGCGAATGCAGCTTGCGGTGGCTCAGTCAGAGATACTTCGCATTCAGATGCAACAGGAATCGGCCTTGCCTACTCAAATAGAACAAGAAGACAAGTCGTTCCTTGCAGCCACTAATAACTTCGATAACATCTCCCAATACCTCAACTTCGCTTCTTCTAGCAATGCAATCCAAGACCCATCTCTCAAGAGAGAGACACTTTGGACTTGATTTCAATTAGCGGCTGCTTTTGCCTTTTCCAAATGAACTAGTAAACTTTTCTTGTGGGATGTGTATGGTTTTTGTTGCAATTTGCAAGACTGCTTGGCGGCTGAAAGAGAAAAGAATACAATCCTCCATGGTAAATTAAAGAGGAAAAAAGAGAGAGAACCTCATTAATAAGGCTATTAATTTTGAGTTTTGATGGGGTCAAACTGTGCATGTGAGGTCCCAAGAATATTAGGGTCTGTTTCTTGATGAAGACGCTATATAACTAATGACTGATCTTTCCTTCTCTTTCTTCTCCAGAAAGTATGTTTGAATCCTGTCTAAACCTGAACCTTCTTAATTCTCTCCTGACTGATCTCCAAATATAACTTTAATACTGATGAGAGCATGTGATCAAGCAGGGTAATTAAATCATCATTTCTGGCATCTAAAAGTTTCGTGGGTGATATGAGATTCAAGGCTAGACAGTAAGTTTGAAGAAAAACAGCCCATGCCATCCAATCAGACTGGGAAATCTCCGTTGTGTAACTAGCAAAATACCTTCACAAATAATTTCTTTGACATGAACAATAATCAACGTTGGGTTCTTCACGTGGGGAGGTACAGTTAAGAAGTGCTATTTTCATATGGGGAAGGTTAGATACATGTCTTATATTAATTATAATTAATTTTAATGTTAATTTACTTACCAGATGCACGTTAAGAACCAAATCAGCAAGTTCCCAACTTTATACGGAAGTGTTTTTGTGAAGTCAAATTTAGAAGCTGTCACAGTTCATTCATTTAACTTTCTGTTTCTTCACAAATAATTAACGCTAATTAACAGTCATTTTCATTATAATTATGTTCGTTGATTTTGAAGAATCCATGCTGAATAAATCTGCTGCTTGTATGCTTCCTATTTTTCTCCAGTCGTCCTTAATTAAGCTACTGTTGAGCATGCCGTAAAGCTAACCTAACATACCTAAGAAAACTGAAAAAGAAACCGACAAAGATCGATATACTAGCTAGAAATAGTACATCAAAGCGCCCATAAAACAACCACTGAGAAATAGGCCAAACTGAGCTGATGGCTACGCAGGAGCAGCACCAAACCAAGCCAACCCACCCCAACCCTCTTAAGTCTTACCCTAAACTAAAATTGTCCTCCTCTCATCTTCCCTGTCATGTTTTTCTCTGTTTAATTCTGATTCTTCCTTTTACTAGTAGTACTGTCTACTACTAGTCATTTTTCACCAATTTAGAGGAATGGGAATATACACTATATACACACACATATATATATATGTATATATGATTGAAAAATGGTAAATGTGCATGGTTTCATCCACGGGGATGGCAGACCTGCAGCAAATCTCCATATCATATGAAAGCGCCATGGAAATTAAGAAAAATTCTTCCAGTCACGTGCTTCTTTTTCCATTGGAGAGAGAGGTTCATACTTCATAATCATATTTCACTTTTCATTATTTGAGCAATTAAAAGTGGTCCCTATTCACATGCAGCAAAAAGGTTAAAGGCCCCACTATCTACTTCCAAGCTGGAACCCAATAGCCAATCAGGAGAAAGTATAGAATGAATCGACCAATAGCATGTGGATAAGGTGCCATGTAGGATCAAAAAAGCCTTAAAAAAACTAAAGAAATATCCATTCTACATTCATCTGTTGGGTTGAAGTTCCTATGCAATGCAACAACACGGTGTATAAAGTGGGAGTGAAACAAGAGGGACGAGCAAGCTAGATATTAGATAAGATGAGGTATTATTCATTCTTAAGGAACCCAAAGAAGGAAGAACAAGAAGTTCCAGATGCCAGTACTGTCACTGAATTGAACGACACCAAAGAAAGCTACGCACATGGAGATCAGATTGATATTATGGATGAACTGGAAGGTATTTTGGGCATTGACAATGAAGAAAAATTGCCAGGGAGTAAGTTACATGGTCATCTCAGTTGGGACTTCATGGACTGGGAAAGTGGATTTCACAATGCGGAAGAAGAAGATGAAGACGACGAAAGAGACCAGAAAGTTTATGCAGGCAAATGCTTTGAAGAAGAAAGTGAATATAACCAGGTTGTAAAGAAAGGAAATATTGGTTTCTGGGAACATGATGAGAAGAGGGTTTCTCTGAACTTGAATTTGAATTATCAAGATGTCTTGGAAGCATGGTCGGATCGTGGGCCTCTATGGGCTGATGATTATTCAGTTTCAATGGCGAGCAATGGCTACTATGTTAGTATTCAACTAACCTGTAATCCGTTTCTTCTGCTTCTTGCTTCTGTTTCTTATTGTATTTTCAAGAAGAATATTAATGTCAAGCATCAGCATCTATAGTCTTTTTCAATGATGAAAAATTACATTCTATAGTCTTTACAGTTGAGAGATTGTCTATTGTATCTATTCAGGAAGGGGAAAACAGAGAATTTCTTCTTTTTGGCATAGAATTCTGTCAAGAACTTAATGTATTTTCGAATTTTGATAAGAATATATACATAAATTCACTTTGCTTTATTGGCATAGTTTATTATAAATGGTGATAGCCCTTCTTAATTTCTAAACTCTTATAATTGTAACTTTGTAAGTGTTGATATATATATTTTACTTTAAATTTGTGTAGGTGGGAGAGGTGCCTGTGCTGGAAGAAGAAAGAACAAGAAGGGAAGCAAGTGTTCTGAGATACAAAGAGAAGCGTCAGACTAGATTGTTCTCCAAGAAGATAAGATATCAAGTCCGCAAACTCAATGCAGATAAAAGACCAAGGCTCAAGGTTTGTCCTCATCATCTCCTTTCTCTTTCTCTATTATTACTTAACTATTCAAATTTGGATATTAAGAATGCTATTTTTGGGTGTCACAGGGCCGGTTTGTGAAGAGAGTTTCCTAGGAAGATAACCCAAATGATCTTTCAAATATCTCATAAAATATCTACTAATCTTTTAACTTTTCCATGCATGATATGCTTTCTGTTTGTCTCAAAGAAAAAAAATATCTTTTCCAACTCGTCCCAATAAATGTTTGTAAAATATCTGTTCAATTCTAACTTTCTGGCACTTCCGAATGGGGTTTTCTGTCTTGGATTCTGATAACTTGACCCTACTGTTCATACCCACGAATGGTGTATTTCTGGCATTTTGTGATGGACTGCATCAACAGCAATTTACCAAGGGTCTAGAGAGCTTTTTATTGTATATATATAAATCAAAAGGTCAAATGTCAGTGAATTATTTAGCAGAGAAATGCATCAAATATTGTGGGGATAAGACTACTGAACCAGACATTGGTCCTTCTGTATGTTGATGATTTGTTGGTGGGGATTTTTTGAGCTTTCCCCTTTATGGATCTGTTTTATGTCTACTGTCATTTTCTGGCGAAAGCCTATCCACTAGAAATATCGAGGGAGGAGACTGCCATTGATATGTAGAGTGCTCTGTTTGTGCTTTGTAACTTGTGAATAAGAATTAGAAGTTCATGCTTAGTCAAGTAACTTGGATGATATCATATATCATAACAATCATTTATATTCTTGTTCAAATATTGTGAAAATTTGACTGATCTTCTGATTTCAGAGTTGAGGAAAAGGTGATCACTTGAGACATTTCCAAGTATAATAGCCATTCACAATTTGCAAAATTGTGATTGCAAGCTGATAAAAGCTTATGCAATGTAATTGAATTGATATTCCCACTCAACTACCACAATAATCCTGCATTAACTTGACGGTGACGGTGGAAAACACTTTCTATCCGTGGCTATGTATTGCAAGAATTGACAAAGCCTAAACGTGCACCTTTGACAACTCATTGTGTTTATCGTGGGCATCTGCATGGTCCATTTGCTGCCCTTTCGGTCCACCACTTGAATTTTCAAGCCCGTAATAGACCTTCAGACGTCAAGTCAAGTTAAAGTTTTAACTTTTTTTATTAGGACCGTAAGAGTCAGAAGATGCTGTTTATCAGAAAAAGCCCAGACCAGATCCATCGGGATTCATCGAGTTTAGGCTAGTTTTACAGTGAGTTGAGGCACTCACTTCGGCCAGTTGTGCTTTGTGCACCATTGACGTCCGCTTCTCGCCTGAAGCTTGAATGGATCCAAGGCAGTGAGTTGGCTCTGGCTTTTGTCCCCTTTAATTACAACTTACATTAAAATGGAAAGAAGAAGTTCATTCCTGATTCTCCTGCACATTTGTGGAAAAAAATAAATAAAAAAGTTTCAAACTTCATTTTTTATATAATTAAGTTCTACTCCAGGCTCCCGGTATCGTTCAAGTCACCGGAGATGGATCACGTCATCAAGGAAGCAATGGCCGTATGCCATGTGTTGGCCGTCCCTTTCCCTTCTCGGGGCCATATCAACCCCATGATGAACCTCTGCAAGTCATTACTCTCAAAGAATAGCGACATCCTCGTAACTTTTGTTGTCACCGAGGAGTGGTTCGGCTTCATCGGCTCCGAGCCCAAACCTGACAACTTTCGCTTTGGCATTATCCTCAATGACTTCACCTCCGAGCTGGACGGCTGCGGAAACTACTCCCCTGACTTCTTCGAGGAAGTTTTGGGGAAGATGGAGGTTCCACTGGAGCAGCTCATCGATCGGCTTGAGCCCCTGTTATCACCATCATTTATGATACCTATCTGACGTTTGCCGTCAGGGTGGGGAATCGAAGGAATATTCCATTAGCATCGTTTTGGACCATGCCGGCATTGGTATATTCCGTTTTCCATCATTTTGATCTCCTGGTCCAGAACCGACATTTCCCCATTAATCTGTTAGGTAATTGATAATAAAGAGAACTGCTCTTCTTCCTTCTGGAATTTCAAGCAATGCTTTTTATTTTAGTATTGTTTTTATTGTCTTGACAGAACAAGGAGAAGAGCTTGTCGATTGTATCCCCGGAGTTTCTTCAATCCGGAAAGTAGACATTCCGACTTGCCTGTATGGAAAAGGTCTAGACGTATTGCATCGAGGTTTGGAAGCAGTTTCAAGCGTCTCCAAAGCGCAATAACTCCTGCTTGTTTCAGGATACGAGCTGGAATCTCAAATCATCGACGCTTTGAAAGAAAAAATCCCGACTCCATGTATACACAAATTTTCGCGTCTGTAAAATTAAAACACGAATTAGTGATAAAATTCAATTGTTGTATTTATATGTGAGTACAATTCTCTGTTTTGAATTCTTTACAAAAAGAATTATGATCCTCTGATTCGGTCTCCTGATTGCACTTGTCGAGGGCGTGACGCTTGATCCCGACGGAGTGGAATGAGTGATTGTTGAGAGAAACGGCCGAGGGGCTTGTTGTTCCTCTTGAACTTGCAGCGGCGTGGCTGATCGTTGAGAGAACGATCTGTGGTTCCCCGTGGATTTGTAGCGGCGCGGCTGATTGTTGAGAGAACGGTCTGTGACTTGTTGTCCTCTTGTAGATTTGCTGACAGCTTTGTTGAAGAAAAGACTTGACTGAAGAGAAGGCTTGATCGGAGAACGGCCGGTATTCTGTAGGCTTTCAATTCTCTGAGGAGGCTGAGACTTCTATTCTTCAGTGCTTTCTGTCTGCTTCTTCTGAGTGCTCTGAGTCTTCTGACTGTTTTCTGAGTCTTCTTCTGTGTTTTTCTGACTGAATTCTTCTGTCCCTCCGTGAGTGAGGAAGAGCTCTCTATTTATAATGCTTGATGGTAGAGAGTTTTAAAGGGACTCGATCACTCCAGGGTTTATCTCTAATTAATTCAAATTAATTAGAGATAATACAATTGGTTGATAATTTTTATTTATCACCAATTTATTATAAATTATTAATTAATTAAATATTTAATTTAATTAACTAATAATACTAATTAATTATTATTTTTTTTAATGCCTACAAATGCCCCCACTTCAAGATACGGGCGTGCGTATGCTAGGCATGAAGTACGTATGGAACTTGAAGTCCATCAATGTCAAAAGCATGCGTGCTATGACAAATTCTTTGATTGATTTTTTTTTTTTTTTTTTTTTGAATAGCACAATATTTTTTTTTTGTGCTTTATATATATATATATATATATATATATATATATATATATATATATATTGAATTTTGTGTTTATTTTTAACACAAATTGAACTAAAGAAGTAGATTACAATTACATCTCTTCAGTTAGAGTTCATCTTAAATTCTTCTGTCAAACTATATATTGACTAATAATCATAAACTCCTCTTCATAAAATTTCAAGCAGCTCAAATCAATTCTGCAGATCATTAGGTAAGACTTTTTTTTTTAATGCATGCTTGTACGCCCCATGATAAACCATCTGTTTGAATTTTGTTTGAATGATTGTTGTGTGGCCATCTGTACTGTTATTTTGCATGCTTGAATTTTATTATTATACTGTGCTATTGCTGCGGCCATCATCTTCCCCGAGCGCTTCCTTGCTAGCTCTTCATCACAGCAGCTAGCTTTCTGTTTTGTCATCTTCGTCGCGGCGGCTAGCTCCCCAACACAGCAGCTAGCCGTGAGTGATCGCCACTAGCTCTCCAACACAACAGCTAGCTCGACAGGATTTGCAGCAATTAAACGTTCTCCAACAGCCTTAACAGAATCCATCAAGGCTCCAGCCTGGTTCGTATAGGGCACTCGTGTCTCTGTTCTACATCCACCGATGTCCCAAATGTTCTGCCACTATCTCAAAGCTTCCTGTCGTTTCCTTTCTGTTGTGCCGACTCTGTGGGTTCCACCATTGTTCCTGCGCTGCATATTGTTCCTGCGCTGCATCTCCTTGCCAGCATCGTTCCAGCATAGTTCCTGCGCTGCATATTGTTCCTGCGCTGCATCTCCTTGCCATCATCGTTCCAGCATAGTTCCCGGAGCTTCCTGCATCACTCTACTACATTCCTTGAACCATATTCATCCTATGTATCGCACCTCCATTGCTGCCGAGCTTCTGTCCACATAGCAGAGTACCCTTTTCAAACTTCTCCCTGCGTCCCTGCACAGCACTATCTTGCACTAGTTGTTGCTCCACTAGCGTCATCACCGTTCCCTGTTACCGAGCTCTTGCGTCACTATTCCCATCGTTCCTGTTTGCCAACACCGAAACTCCCTGCATCGCTCCTTGCTCTGCTTCTTCACTGTCTTGCGTCGTTGCCTCGAAGGCCGGTGGTTGCAGTGAAGAACTGCCCTGCTGCACATTGCCCTGTTGCTGATTGCTTGGGCTCTGCTGTAATAACTGCATACATGCTTCGAATTCATGATGCGTTTATGGCCTGTGGGTTGTCTCTAATTTTAGTGGACTCCCGATATACAGTGAACTCAGGATTTGCAGATGCAAAGTCGGTGTGAGAAATTGAACTTGAATGTCTGTTGTGGATATGGACAGCTGCTTTATTTTCTTGCAATTCAGAAGAGAAGAAAACAGTGGTAGTCTAACTGGCTCGCAGATCACGGGCATTTAAAGACTGAGAGTAGCAAAAGATAGTGTAAAGGAATTTGATGCATGCGTCACCTTACATGCTATTGCTTCTGACACATTGTTTCCTCTTTTACAGATGTGATGATTACCTTTTTTTTTTTTTTTTATAATAATATATTTTTTTTAATATATATATTTTTTTAATTATTATTATATTTTTAATATTTTTTTTTTTTTTGATTGATTTTTTTTTTTTTTTTCGGATTTTTTTTTTTTGATTTTTTTTTCGGATTTTTTTTTTTTTTTTTTTTGAAATTTTTTTTTTTTTTTATTTTTTTTTATTTTTTTTTATTTTGATCCTCCTTTCTTACCTTTTTTTTTTTTATAGTCATGGACGAATTTCCTTCATATCGCCTTCCAAGATCATCTATTGTCAAGCATTGCCAAGATGAAGTTAAGGGTAGGCCCTTTTTTTCAAAAACTCAAGAGGAGTATAAAGGTCGTCTACGTGATTTTCTACTTATCCGAGACAAGTCCAATGAGGATATAAAGAAAGCTACTAGGTGTTTAATTCGCACTCCAGCTATTGGTAGTAATGCAAATAACTGGGATTCCGATGTGGCAACTCTTTACCATTTGGATGTCTGGACTTCTGAAGAGGTCGATGAGGTATTTTCTTGCAATTCACACATTGCTCAAAAGGGTGTTTTTAAGACGGTGCTGAAGTTGCAAGATAGTCACCATGAAGAGAGCGTCAAGTACACTGCCCTTACCACTTTGGGTCACCGTATTTGTAGACGCGAAGTTTCTTGGCATGGCTTTCAACCACGCGGAGAATTTGTTCCTCCTCCTGGATATTGGGAATGGTCAGAGCTTATTTTGAGTCAGCACAAACAGATTTTAGAGCAAGCGGGCGTCTATGAATCGATCTTCGCTTCGCTGTTTGTTTATGACCAAGGTCGAAATATGATTCATGCTTTGTGCGAAGCTTGGTGTCCAACCACCAATACATTTTTATCTTCTCGTGGGGAGATTTCCATTTCACTGTGGGATTTGAAGATTTTAGGAGGCCTTCCTATTGTTGGAGAGTTTTACGACGAGGTTGCCCCCAACTTAGAAGAAATAACCGGTCTTGATGACTCTTCATGTCCCATTCTTCCAGTCAGTTGTCGATACCTTTTTCTTGCATATCACCTCATCAGGCTGCAGGAGGATCATGGGACTTCGAAAGGCAATGGAGTTTCTACTTTTGCTTGGGTGAGATTTTGGTTTCGAGGCAAAAGCAAATACAATGATCCTTATGATTCGATCACGATCAAAGGCAAGAAAAATTCTCTATATACTCCCGATGGTCGTTTCAGACACCGACTTCGTACTAGAAAGGAAAATGAAGTTTTCCTTGATCTGGGTGTTCTTGACGTTGATAGAGATGAGGTATTCTTAGCCGCATTCTTATCAGTCTGGCTATGCTCTTTTATTCTTCCGAGTACCCGTGGTGATGTCGTTCGGCCTGAGACTTTCAAAGTGGCTTCTTTCATAGCAAAAGGTACTCGATTTAGTCTTGCTATTCCTGTCTTGGCAAGCATATACAATGGACTGAATCAAATTGCTACTTGTGTTGACGGTCCTGGTCAATGTAATGTTGCTCTTCCTTGGCATTTTGTGCATGTGTGGATGGCATCTTATTTTGGGACTCATCCTGGATCAAATAGAGCACCAAGAAGACCTAAAATGTGCAAGTACGGGGGATCCTTTGGTCACAAATCTTACGGTGAGGTCAAAAGTCGAGAAATTATTCAACAATTGCTTGGCATAGATTGGCAAGCCACTAGCATATTTGACACTTGTAAGACTAAACTCTTGGACACTCCTGGGAACCGACTTAAGATCGATGATTTTGAATACTTGGTCAGCCTTCGATCTTTATTTTTGACTTTACGAAGAGGCAATTTTCACTTGGTAGAATCATATAGTCCTCATCGCTTTGCAAGGCAATTTGGATACTGTCAAGATGTTCCGGGATCTTTGACAACTGTTATTAGAACTGCCAGTTTGAGAGGGCTGCTGCGCTATTGGCGATGTAGCGTGTTGAGAGGTCCCAGCTGTGAAGTGACTATCCCTAAATGGAGTAGCACTAATGAACACTTGTTTGTAACAAGAAAATTCTTTGTGTGGTGGCAGGGTCAAATAGGAGATTACTACCGTACTAGTATACCCATCTTGAAGGATAGCACAAGTACTAATTTCAAACTTGCCTCTTCTAGCTCTTGTAAAGAAAGATTATCGAAGCAAGTGCAGCCTTTGATTGAGACTTCTGACCTTGAAGCTGAAGATATTGATGATGTTACCATGACGCAACGCCTTGACATGGGGCAATTTGAACAAAGCAAAGGTTCTTTAACCCCTGCTGTGGATGGGAGAGAAGCTCTCGTTGTCAGAGATGAACAACCTCGCCAGTGTGATGATTGTAGTGATAGACCTGTGGAACCTATCAGTGATCATGATAGTGACAGATGCAATCCCAGAAGGCTTAGAAGAGGTGTGAGATCTTCTTTGAAAAGAAAAGTGATAGTCTCCGAGCAACCAAAGATTCCAAGTCAAGCAACAAGGGTTGATTCCCCTAAGAAATCTTGTCATGGTAGGCTTCGTCTTTCCTTAAAGAGGAGATGTCCTGAAATTGACCGCGAGGAGTTTGAGAAGAGGACTCCGATTGCACAGGAAGAAGTTGCTGATTCGACCGGTGATGATACGATTCCTCTTATAGAGATGTTAAAGAAAAACACTGATGACCAGGTTAAAAACATCATGCCCGATGATGAGCCTTCAAAAAGTGAGGAATCTGTAAGTGATGCTGGTAAAGTTCGAAACCAAGTGAAACAGTTGTCTGCTAAAATAGGCTCCACATCTTCAGCCAAGGGTAGCTCTAAGTCTGTTTCAATCAGTTCATCGACTAAGAGAGCTCGAGGTGACGACACAGTTGGGAATAAACCTCCTAATCAGGATCCGCCCCAGTTGCCAATCAATCGCTCTCTTGAACGAGATACTATCTCTGTTTCGACTTATCATCCTGGCAAGTATTCTTCCAAGATTTTTGAAAAAGCCATTAAAGGGATCGGACATGATTTCTTACTTCGACTTAGAGATGCCTCTTTTTCTCAAGTTAGTAAGCTTTACGAAGATGCTTCCACTGTTTATTCAGGCATTGAAAGTTTGCATGGTGATCCGACTTCCTTAAAAAAGATTGTTGACTCCTATGTTGGGGAGGTGAAGGCGTTGTTGTGCCTTGAGAAAGAACTTGATGGTCGTCTTTCTCAAAAAACTTTAGAAAGGAAGAAGGCTGAAGTAACAGAACAGCTGGAATGCGCTAAGTCTTCATTGACGTCGAAGCAACAACATTATGAAGCACAAGCCACAAAGCTTCAAGCTTTGCAAGATGAACGTGCTGCACTAGAAGAGAAGTTGCATTTACTTCGAAAGGAGGAATTGAAGGTGAAGACTGATTTGGATGCTCGAGTTGTTGAAGTAAGCAAGGCCAGTGATGAAATCGCTTCCTTTGAAAAGCTGGTGACTGAATTAGAGGCCACAGTTTCCATTGCTGATGAAGACATGGAGAACATTGAAGAGCTCAGGAGAGCATTGCAGACTCATAGAGACTCTTTGGTCGACAGTTGGAGCAGCAAGTCATAGATATTGCTTGAGCATTTTATTTTATTTCATTTGTAATAGACATTTTCAGCATTTCATCAATGTCATATAGGATTTTAATCATTACAATGATGATTTTTTTTTTTTATTTGGTGTGACTGAACTTAGGATGGATGGGTTTCCTAAGCTGCCTACGTACCTTCTAAGAGAAGGATCAAGTCATTACGTAGTTCATTTATTTATTTTTTTGTTATTTTACCTTAATTTTTGCCTAGACCGCCCCGATGGGGTTTTCAATCTAGCAGGCCTTTTTTATTTGCCTTAATTTTTGCCTAGACCGCCCCGATGGGGTTTTCAATCTAGCAGGCTTTGCCTTAACTTTTGCCTAGACCGCCCCGATGGGGTTTTCAATCTAGCAGGCTTTGCCTTAACTTTTGCCTAGACCGCCCCGATGGGGTTTTCAATCTAGCAGGCTTTATTTTTTTTTTTTATTTGATGTTGTGCATAGAAATTGGAGCTTTCACGCATAATAGCGTTTCAAAAATTTGCCATTGATAGGGCCGACTCGCAATCCGTCACTGTCGACTATCTTGTAAGCATTGTTTGTATAAACTTCTTGCACAACATAAGGTCCATCCCACTTGGAGGTAAACTTATCACCAGGATGATGATGGAAGTTAATTGGCCTACGCATGGCGAGCACTAAATCTCCTACTTGAAAGGAACGCGGGCGGACTTTCTTGTTAAAAGCTTTAGAGAGGCGTGCTTGATAACATTCAAGATGTTGTTGTGCTTGCAGACGTCTTTCATCCAACGCTTCAAGCTCTTGAAGGCGCAATTGGGCATTGTTCTCTTGTGTTAAGCCTTCTTGAATGGCAATTCTTAAGGTAGGAATTTGACATTCCAATGGAAGAATGGCTTCGACACCATAAACAAGAGCATATGGAGTAGCTTGCGTGGGTGTTCGATATGTAGTGCGATACGCCCAGAGTGCTTCTCCGATTCTTTCATGCCAATCTCTTTTGCTCTTCGCAACAACTTTCTTCAACAAATTACAAAGTGTCTTGTTGAATGCTTCTGCAAGGCCATTTGCTGGGGCATTATACATGGAAGAATTGTATTGTTTGAAGTTAAATTTCTCGCACAACTTATCCATGAGGCTGTTGTAGAATTGTTTGCCATTATCAGTGATGATGTACCGAGGAACTCCATAGCGATAGATGATCTGCACGCGAATGAATTCTACCACTTGTTCTTTCTTGACCTCTCTGAAAGGTAACGCTTCCGCCCACTTAGAGAAATAATCTGTTGCAGCCAGAATGTATAAGTGTCCTCTTGAAGACTTAGGCAATGGTCCTACAAGATCAAGACCCCATCCATCGAAAGGCCACGATGCAACTGTGGGATGAAGAGGCTCTGGTGGCTGATGTATGTAATTGGCATGGAACTGGCATGGTTGGCATCTCTTTGCAAAATCCATAGCATCTTGCGCCATTGTAGGCCAATAATACCCCATTCTCTTGATCTTGTAATGCATTTTTGGCCCAGATTGATGTGCACCACAGATTCCAGAATGAACCTCTTCTAACACTTGTTTGGCTTCCTCACTTCCTAGGCAACGTAAGAATTGCCCATCAAATGACCTACGATACAAGGTATCTTTATAATAGATGAACCTTGTTGCTCTGCGTCGCACTTCAGACTTGTGACGTAAATCATTCGGAAGTTTGCCATGCTGAAGATAATCAATAATGGGTTGTCGCCAATCTTCAACTTCAATTGTGCATACCGATATCGCACTGACTTCTTCATGAACTATCTCTTGTAGAGGCACTATCCATCTGCAACATATTGGAACACTCAACTTTTCATCTTCATTGATAGCCAAAGTTGTTGCCAAGTTGGCCAAAGCATCTGCCTGCCGATTTTCACCTCTTGGGATATGCTTCAACGTTATGTAATCAAACTTATCCATCAACCGTTTAGCATATTTGAAATATGGAATCAAATCTTCTTTCTTGACTTCGTATTCCGCCAGGAGTTGATGTATTATCAGCTTAGAGTCTCCATACACTTCAATGTCTTTAATCCCCATTTCAAGTGTCATTTCTAAGCCTAAAATAAGTGCTTGATACTCAGCAACATTGTTAGAGCATAATTCGCTCAAGATAAAAGAATATGGCAAGACTTGATTGTAAGGGCTAACGAGAATTGCCCCCGCTCCTGCTCCACTTTGTCTTGAAGCACCGTCAAAGAATAACCTCCAGCTTGGCTTTAAGTCGACAAAAAGGACTTCTTCGTCGGGTAAATCATCTGACAATTTCCACTCAGATGGGATAGGATGATCTGCTAGAAAATCCGCCAAGGCCTGTCCTTTCACCGCCTTTTGGGAAACATAAACAATGTCATATTGTTGAAGGATTACCGCCCACTTTGCCAATCTCCCAGAAAGAACTGGCCTGGACAAAATATATTTCACAGGATCTGCTCGTGCTATTAAATGGACGGTGTATGCTTGCATATAGTGTCTTAGTTTATCAACGGCGAAAAACAAAGCAAGACACATTTTCTCAATAGGGGAGTAATTTAATTCTGCCCCTACAAGCGTTCGGCTTAAATAGTATAAAGCCCTTTGTTTCCTTTGCTCATCTTCTTGTGCGAGTAATGTCCCCAAGGACTTGTCCTGTGCAGCAATATAAAGGACTAATGGCTTTCCATGAATTGGTGCTCCCAAAACTGGAGGATTAAGCAAGTATCTCTTAATCGCATTAAAAGCATTGCTACAGGATTCATCCCACTCGAATGGTATGTCCTTCTTCATTAGTCGACTGAATGGTTGGCATCTTCCAGCTAGGTTTGAAATAAACCTTCGAATGTATGCCAATTTACCTTGCAGACTTCGAAGCTCTTTTAGGTTCTTAGGCTCTGGCATATTCTGGATAGCGTCTATCTTAGACTGATCTATTTCAATGCCTCGGTGTCTCACGATAAAGCCAAGGAACTTTCCAGATGTCACTCCAAAGGCACATTTCAGCGGGTTCATCTTCAGTTGGTATTTCCTCAGCCTATCAAACACTAAACGAAGATTTTCTAAATGGTCGTTTCTTCTCTTTGACTTGACCACAAGATCATCAACATAACATTCTACTGTTTTATGCAGTAGGTCATCAAAAATTCTCTGCATAGCACGTTGATAAGTTGCACCAGCATTTTTCAAGCCAAAGGGCATTACTTTATAGCAATAAATTCCCTTAGGTGTTCGAAAAGCGGTCAGCTCTTCATCTTTTGGCGCCATTCGAATCTGATTATAACCAGATGATCCATCCATGAATGACAAAGCCTCATGCCCTGTAGTAGCATCAACCATTATTTCGGTGATGGGTAGTGGAAAGTCATCTTTTGGGCATGCATTGTTTAGATCGCGAAAGTCGACACAGATGCGAAGTTGTCCATTCTTCTTTTTGACTGGCACTATATTAGCTATCCAAGATGGATATTTCACTTCACGTATGAATCCTGCATCGATCAATTTGTTGACTTCAGCTTCTATGAGCGGGATAAGATCAGGTCTATAGCGTCTTTGGGGCTGTTTAATTGGCTTTACTCCCTTTCGAACAACCAAGTTATGGACAGCAACTTTCGGATCAAGTCCGGGCATCTCTTTATATGTCCAGGCGAAGACGTCTTTGTATTCTAACAATAGTGCGACGTACTTTTCTTTTTCTTCTGGGCTAAGGAGTGCACTCAAAAATATAGGGCGTGGTGCATCCGAGGTGCCAAGATTTGCTTCTTCCAGTCTGTCGACAGTTGCTTGCCCCCCATCTTCTAAAGCAGCAGGAGCTTCTTCTTCTTCTATTTCAGATGGCTCTTCAGACTCGTCTTCTGATGATTCATCATCTGCACTTTCCTGGATGGTTACATGATAGGTTGAATAAACCTCTGTCTCATCTTCTTTGAGATGTACTGATGAACTGGTGTCCACAACAGTATGACGTCGCACTTTCAATGGTCCTTCTGCAGAGATTTCAAGCTCTAAACGCCTCTTCATGCGAGATGGAATCGAGCTTCGGATTTCTTTATCATCCTTCAATTCAGTGCAGTTTTGACTTTCTTCTTGCTGTACTTCACTGCCTGAAGCATTCAATCTATCAAAAACTGAATTGCGTCTTCTGGGTGCTTGACGTAACTCAGGGTGAGGGACATTGAGCCTATCAAACACTGAAACACGAGTTGCTGACGTTCCCAAACGATTGAATACTGACACACGAGTAGTGTTTTGAGAAGGATGAGTTGGAGAAGCTTTTGGCTCATCACATTCTTCAGCAACCTCCACCGAAATGTGTTGGGTACTGACCGATTTATTCTTCCTTCCAACACGAATTCGTACCGGGTTTTGGGATTCACATCCTAATCCATCTTTTGGAAAAGGTTTCCCATCTGACTTGTTTATCAGCATTTTATGAGTTTCGATAATCCCTTGCAACTTAGCAGTCGTCTTCCCATCATGCAACTCATTCATGGATGAAGACTTGGAAAAATCGAACCCAGCCTTAGCGATCAGTTTATAAGCCTTTGGATCGTAATTTTCAGCAGTACGACCTTGAGGCAAAGTCCCATGTTCTATTGCGCCTTGGGACGGTCGAACGAACCCTTTCAACGGCTTCTTGACTTGACTATGAGCCATCTTAGTCAGAGGCAATATGCAAGCATCCTTCAACAGTTTTATGTCTTCTTTTATCCTGTCAGGGGAACACTCTGCTTGATTAGATTCTGAGCATTCCAAGAATGGCGATTGACCCTCCTTGCGGCGAGCCTTTGGAATATAGCGAAGAACTGGAGTTTCTTTTGCCTCGCTAGGTGAAGATTTGACTGGGTTGTCTTTTACAACATCTTCCAATGTAAGCTGGGAAACACCTTCAATGGATGTATCTAACGGCTCTTTCATCACACTAGGATCTATTTTCTTTTTACCCTTGATTTCAATTTTTCCGGTGCTTGGCATTTGAGTGGGTAAAACTTCTTTTATATCACAATTCTCTGAGTAGAACTTCGCATCAGCATAGTGAGACTCGACCTCATTGAATGGTTTTAAATCAGCATCAACCTTTCTCGGTCCGTCTCGATAAAACTTTAAGCATTGATGCAGTGTAGAAGGTACAACGCCATTTGCATGAATCCAAGGTCGCCCGAGCAACAACTTATATGTAGTTCTGGCGTCGATGACATGGAAGATTGTACTCGACATCAATTCACCGATCGCGACATCCACTCGTATTATTCCCAAAGCACGTTGCTCCATTTGATTGAAGCCTTGGATCAAGAGTCGGCTTTTTGACAATTCATTAATTGTTATGCCAAGTTCCTCCATTGTTGCCTTGGGCATGATATTAACTGCAGACCCATTATCGACCAACATGCGATTCACCCTTTGTTCTCGGATGTATCCATAAACATAAAGCGGCCGATTGTGGGGTTTTGATCCTAACAACAGATCCTCATCTGTGAATGCAAGAGTTGTCAAGCAGTAATCACAAAAACCATCATCTGAAGCAGGTTTCGTGGGAGCTGGGAGATGTGCAGCGTAAATTTCTGAGTTTTCCAAAGCATGTGCAATCGCGTCACGTGCTGCCTTTGGATACTGCAACAACTCGTAGATGGTAAGATGAGAAGAGATCCCTTTCAAGATCTTAAGACATTCTTCCCGGACTGTTTCAGTCTGACCATCTCCTCGAGCCTTAATAGCCTTTGAGCTTTCTCCCTCTGATTCCTCTTTAAACGAAACGGTATGAACACCAACACTCACTTGTTCTTCCCTAAGAAAACCTTTAGGAAAGAATTCTTCTAGTGTTATTTGTTTTCGAGGCTTTTGCCTTAAACAATTTTGGAATTGGGGATGCTTCATAGTTTTCTTCTGTCCCCAACGTAGATGTGAGTTATTCATCTGCTGAATTCCCTTTTGAAAAGGAAGGTTTGCGGATCGGACATATCGCTTTCGCGATTTTCGTCGCGTTACCAGTGTCCATTGAACTTCATCATCCGCAGCAGATTCAACATCTTTAAAAGAGCTAGTGTTTGAGCTTGTTACCGCAACTGGCAGGGTAACAGGTTCCAAGCAGCCAAATTGAATCAGTTGATACGTCATGCCTTTTGTAGGCAAAGAAGTGAAAGTAGCATGATTTGATTCTACTACGTCGTCCATATCAAGTTCAATCTTGCGCTCATTCACTAGCTTCATTATCAAATCTTTCAGGTCAAAACATTTTTCAGTGGGATGACCAATGATTCCATGATACTTGCAATACTTTGGATCAGTAACTTTTCCCTTTTCTCCTGGCCTTTTGGACTCTGGAAGTTCAATCAGCTTTTGCTTCAGGAGTTGATCCAGCATGTCAGGCACATCTGAATCAGGGAAAGGATATTTCTTTGCTTCTCTTTCTTCGAAGCTCAGGCGTTGTATATTTCTCATTTGAGGCCGCCTGATATTTTCCTCAGCCTTCTTAGTGCCTTTGGAGGAAAATTTTAAAGGTTTAGTCTCAACGAACAGAGATTCCTTAACAGTGCTTTTTAAAGGCCTCTCAACCTTCTTGAAATCCTTCTTGTCTCTCCTAGGATCAAGAATCGAAGAAGTTTTGTTGCCAGAATGAGCAATACTCAATTCCATGTCATGAGCACGAGTGGCCAATTCTTCGAAAGTATGCGGCTTTATCCCTTGGAGAATGTAAAGAAGTTCCCAATGCATACCTTGGATGCACATCTCAACAGCAGAAATTTCAGAGAGCTTATCTTTGCAATCAAGACTTAACGCTCTCCATCTGTTGATGTAGTCGACGACTGGTTCGTCCTTCCTTTGTTTGGTATTAGTTAGCTCTGTCATACTCACTGTACGGCGAGTACTAAAGAAACGATTGAGAAATTCCCTCTCAAGTTGTTCCCAGCTATCAATAGACTCGGATTCCAAGTCAGTATACCATTCAAAGGCATTTCCTTTCAGCGACCTTACAAACTGTTTCACCAGAAGGTCTCCGTATGTTCCTGCATTGTTACACGTCTCCACAAAATGGGCCACGTGTTGACGTGGATTTCCTTTCCCCTCGAACTGCTGGAACTTAGGAGGTTGATAATTTGTCGGCATCCTTAAATCATCAATTCTCCTCGTATACGGTTTAATGTATGCATGATAGGACTTAGATGACGATCCACCATACTGAGCCTTGATGGTATTTGCAATCATCTCTTGTAGTTGTTGAACAGACAAAGACCCGACTGATATCGATGATGATCCGTTTTCGGGGTTTTCAGCATCACGAACTGCTTTCAGTTTCCTAGCGGCTTCAGCGGTTGGTCTATTTGGTGCTGGATTATCGTTGGATTCTTCATCGTGTTGAGCCTCCAGTTGACTCTTCAACATCGCAATTTCAACATCCTTTTCTTCGACTATCTTGTGCAGTGTAGACATCATCCTCTCCATTTCAGAGATCCTTTCCTCTAAAGTAGTCGCGTTGGTAACCATCGCAGACATAGTTTGGAGAGTAGATGCTGAATGTTCTGTTAGTACATTTCTTCCTGCCAGAAGATCCATCGAAATGACAGTTTGATGAGCAGCATCGTTGATTGGCCCCATTAAATCTTGACCTTGTGTTGCAAGATATTGTACTCTAGCACGAGTCGTCGGTCCAGTGTAACCAGGTTGCATGGTTGCAGCAGGGTTGAATTTGTGACTTGATGCAGCAGTCTTCGGAGCCATAGATCTGATCAATTGGTTGATCTTGATTGATAATGGAGAGCGAGATGAGAGGCAGAGATGTCCCACCGGGCGTGCCAGAAATTTGTATACACAAATTTTCGCGTCTGTAAAATTAAAACACGAATTAGTGATAAAATTCAATTGTTGTATTTATATGTGAGTACAATTCTCTGTTTTGAATTCTTTACAAAAAGAATTATGATCCTCTGATTCGGTCTCCTGATTGCACTTGTCGAGGGCGTGACGCTTGATCCCGACGGAGTGGAATGAGTGATTGTTGAGAGAAACGGCCGAGGGGCTTGTTGTTCCTCTTGAACTTGCAGCGGCGTGGCTGATCGTTGAGAGAACGATCTGTGGTTCCCCGTGGATTTGTAGCGGCGCGGCTGATTGTTGAGAGAACGGTCTGTGACTTGTTGTCCTCTTGTAGATTTGCTGACAGCTTTGTTGAAGAAAAGACTTGACTGAAGAGAAGGCTTGATCGGAGAACGGCCGGTATTCTGTAGGCTTTCAATTCTCTGAGGAGGCTGAGACTTCTATTCTTCAGTGCTTTCTGTCTGCTTCTTCTGAGTGCTCTGAGTCTTCTGACTGTTTTCTGAGTCTTCTTCTGTGTTTTTCTGACTGAATTCTTCTGTCCCTCCGTGAGTGAGGAAGAGCTCTCTATTTATAATGCTTGATGGTAGAGAGTTTTAAAGGGACTCGATCACTCCAGGGTTTATCTCTAATTAATTCAAATTAATTAGAGATAATACAATTGGTTGATAATTTTTATTTATCACCAATTTATTATAAATTATTAATTAATTAAATATTTAATTTAATTAACTAATAATACTAATTAATTATTATTTTTTTTAATGCCTACAAATGCCCCCACTTCAAGATACGGGCGTGCGTATGCTAGGCATGAAGTACGTATGGAACTTGAAGTCCATCAATGTCAAAAGCATGCGTGCTATGACAAATTCTTTGATTTTTTTTTTTTTTTTTTTTTTTTTGAATAGCACAATATTTTTTTCTTTTTGTGCTTTATATATATATATATATATATATATATATATATATATATATATATTGAATTTTGTGTTTATTTTTAACACAAATTGAACTAAAGAAGTAGATTACAATTACATCTCTTCAGTTAGAGTTCATCTTAAATTCTTCTGTCAAACTATATATTGACTAATAATCATAAACTCCTCTTCATAAAATTTCAAGCAGCTCAAATCAATTCTGCAGATCATTAGGTAAGACTTTTTTTTTTTAATGCATGCTTGTACGCCCCATGATAAACCATCTGTTTGAATTTTGTTTGAATGATTGTTGTGTGGCCATCTGTACTGTTATTTTGCATGCTTGAATTTTATTATTATACTGTGCTATTGCTGCGGCCATCATCTTCCCCGAGCGCTTCCTTGCTAGCTCTTCATCACAGCAGCTAGCTTTCTGTTTTGTCATCTTCGTCGCGGCGGCTAGCTCCCCAACACAGCAGCTAGCCGTGAGTGATCGCCACTAGCTCTCCAACACAACAGCTAGCTCGACAGGATTTGCAGCAATTAAACGTTCTCCAACAGCCTTAACAGAATCCATCAAGGCTCCAGCCTGGTTCGTATAGGGCACTCGTGTCTCTGTTCTACATCCACCGATGTCCCAAATGTTCTGCCACTATCTCAAAGCTTCCTGTCGTTTCCTTTCTGTTGTGCCGACTCTGTGGGTTCCACCATTGTTCCTGCGCTGCATATTGTTCCTGCGCTGCATCTCCTTGCCAGCATCGTTCCAGCATAGTTCCTGCGCTGCATATTGTTCCTGCGCTGCATCTCCTTGCCATCATCGTTCCAGCATAGTTCCCGGAGCTTCCTGCATCACTCTACTACATTCCTTGAACCATATTCATCCTATGTATCGCACCTCCATTGCTGCCGAGCTTCTGTCCACATAGCAGAGTACCCTTTTCAAACTTCTCCCTGCGTCCCTGCACAGCACTATCTTGCACTAGTTGTTGCTCCACTAGCGTCATCACCGTTCCCTGTTACCGAGCTCTTGCGTCACTATTCCCATCGTTCCTGTTTGCCAACACCGAAACTCCCTGCATCGCTCCTTGCTCTGCTTCTTCACTGTCTTGCGTCGTTGCCTCGAAGGCCGGTGGTTGCAGTGAAGAACTGCCCTGCTGCACATTGCCCTGTTGCTGATTGCTTGGGCTCTGCTGTAATAACTGCATACATGCTTCGAATTCATGATGCGTTTATGGCCTGTGGGTTGTCTCTAATTTTAGTGGACTCCCGATATACAGTGAACTCAGGATTTGCAGATGCAAAGTCGGTGTGAGAAATTGAACTTGAATGTCTGTTGTGGATATGGACAGCTGCTTTATTTTCTTGCAATTCAGAAGAGAAGAAAACAGTGGTAGTCTAACTGGCTCGCAGATCACGGGCATTTAAAGACTGAGAGTAGCAAAAGATAGTGTAAAGGAATTTGATGCATGCGTCACCTTACATGCTATTGCTTCTGACACATTGTTTCCTCTTTTACAGATGTGATGATTACCTTTTTTTTTTTTTTTTATAATAATATATTTTTTTTAATATATATATTTTTTTAATTATTATTATATTTTTAATATTTTTTTTTTTTTCATTCAATTTTTTTTTTTTTTTTTTTTTTTTTTTTTTTTTTTTTTTTTTTTTTTTTATTTTTTTTTTTTTTTTTTTTTTTTTTTTTTTTTTTATTTTTTTTTATTTTGATCCTCCTTTCTTACCTTTTTTTTTTTTATAGTCATGGACGAATTTCCTTCATATCGCCTTCCAAGATCATCTATTGTCAAGCATTGCCAAGATGAAGTTAAGGGTAGGCCCTTTTTTTCAAAAACTCAAGAGGAGTATAAAGGTCGTCTACGTGATTTTCTACTTATCCGAGACAAGTCCAATGAGGATATAAAGAAAGCTACTAGGTGTTTAATTCGCACTCCAGCTATTGGTAGTAATGCAAATAACTGGGATTCCGATGTGGCAACTCTTTACCATTTGGATGTCTGGACTTCTGAAGAGGTCGATGAGGTATTTTCTTGCAATTCACACATTGCTCAAAAGGGTGTTTTTAAGACGGTGCTGAAGTTGCAAGATAGTCACCATGAAGAGAGCGTCAAGTACACTGCCCTTACCACTTTGGGTCACCGTATTTGTAGACGCGAAGTTTCTTGGCATGGCTTTCAACCACGCGGAGAATTTGTTCCTCCTCCTGGATATTGGGAATGGTCAGAGCTTATTTTGAGTCAGCACAAACAGATTTTAGAGCAAGCGGGCGTCTATGAATCGATCTTCGCTTCGCTGTTTGTTTATGACCAAGGTCGAAATATGATTCATGCTTTGTGCGAAGCTTGGTGTCCAACCACCAATACATTTTTATCTTCTCGTGGGGAGATTTCCATTTCACTGTGGGATTTGAAGATTTTAGGAGGCCTTCCTATTGTTGGAGAGTTTTACGACGAGGTTGCCCCCAACTTAGAAGAAATAACCGGTCTTGATGACTCTTCATGTCCCATTCTTCCAGTCAGTTGTCGATACCTTTTTCTTGCATATCACCTCATCAGGCTGCAGGAGGATCATGGGACTTCGAAAGGCAATGGAGTTTCTACTTTTGCTTGGGTGAGATTTTGGTTTCGAGGCAAAAGCAAATACAATGATCCTTATGATTCGATCACGATCAAAGGCAAGAAAAATTCTCTATATACTCCCGATGGTCGTTTCAGACACCGACTTCGTACTAGAAAGGAAAATGAAGTTTTCCTTGATCTGGGTGTTCTTGACGTTGATAGAGATGAGGTATTCTTAGCCGCATTCTTATCAGTCTGGCTATGCTCTTTTATTCTTCCGAGTACCCGTGGTGATGTCGTTCGGCCTGAGACTTTCAAAGTGGCTTCTTTCATAGCAAAAGGTACTCGATTTAGTCTTGCTATTCCTGTCTTGGCAAGCATATACAATGGACTGAATCAAATTGCTACTTGTGTTGACGGTCCTGGTCAATGTAATGTTGCTCTTCCTTGGCATTTTGTGCATGTGTGGATGGCATCTTATTTTGGGACTCATCCTGGATCAAATAGAGCACCAAGAAGACCTAAAATGTGCAAGTACGGGGGATCCTTTGGTCACAAATCTTACGGTGAGGTCAAAAGTCGAGAAATTATTCAACAATTGCTTGGCATAGATTGGCAAGCCACTAGCATATTTGACACTTGTAAGACTAAACTCTTGGACACTCCTGGGAACCGACTTAAGATCGATGATTTTGAATACTTGGTCAGCCTTCGATCTTTATTTTTGACTTTACGAAGAGGCAATTTTCACTTGGTAGAATCATATAGTCCTCATCGCTTTGCAAGGCAATTTGGATACTGTCAAGATGTTCCGGGATCTTTGACAACTGTTATTAGAACTGCCAGTTTGAGAGGGCTGCTGCGCTATTGGCGATGTAGCGTGTTGAGAGGTCCCAGCTGTGAAGTGACTATCCCTAAATGGAGTAGCACTAATGAACACTTGTTTGTAACAAGAAAATTCTTTGTGTGGTGGCAGGGTCAAATAGGAGATTACTACCGTACTAGTATACCCATCTTGAAGGATAGCACAAGTACTAATTTCAAACTTGCCTCTTCTAGCTCTTGTAAAGAAAGATTATCGAAGCAAGTGCAGCCTTTGATTGAGACTTCTGACCTTGAAGCTGAAGATATTGATGATGTTACCATGACGCAACGCCTTGACATGGGGCAATTTGAACAAAGCAAAGGTTCTTTAACCCCTGCTGTGGATGGGAGAGAAGCTCTCGTTGTCAGAGATGAACAACCTCGCCAGTGTGATGATTGTAGTGATAGACCTGTGGAACCTATCAGTGATCATGATAGTGACAGATGCAATCCCAGAAGGCTTAGAAGAGGTGTGAGATCTTCTTTGAAAAGAAAAGTGATAGTCTCCGAGCAACCAAAGATTCCAAGTCAAGCAACAAGGGTTGATTCCCCTAAGAAATCTTGTCATGGTAGGCTTCGTCTTTCCTTAAAGAGGAGATGTCCTGAAATTGACCGCGAGGAGTTTGAGAAGAGGACTCCGATTGCACAGGAAGAAGTTGCTGATTCGACCGGTGATGATACGATTCCTCTTATAGAGATGTTAAAGAAAAACACTGATGACCAGGTTAAAAACATCATGCCCGATGATGAGCCTTCAAAAAGTGAGGAATCTGTAAGTGATGCTGGTAAAGTTCGAAACCAAGTGAAACAGTTGTCTGCTAAAATAGGCTCCACATCTTCAGCCAAGGGTAGCTCTAAGTCTGTTTCAATCAGTTCATCGACTAAGAGAGCTCGAGGTGACGACACAGTTGGGAATAAACCTCCTAATCAGGATCCGCCCCAGTTGCCAATCAATCGCTCTCTTGAACGAGATACTATCTCTGTTTCGACTTATCATCCTGGCAAGTATTCTTCCAAGATTTTTGAAAAAGCCATTAAAGGGATCGGACATGATTTCTTACTTCGACTTAGAGATGCCTCTTTTTCTCAAGTTAGTAAGCTTTACGAAGATGCTTCCACTGTTTATTCAGGCATTGAAAGTTTGCATGGTGATCCGACTTCCTTAAAAAAGATTGTTGACTCCTATGTTGGGGAGGTGAAGGCGTTGTTGTGCCTTGAGAAAGAACTTGATGGTCGTCTTTCTCAAAAAACTTTAGAAAGGAAGAAGGCTGAAGTAACAGAACAGCTGGAATGCGCTAAGTCTTCATTGACGTCGAAGCAACAACATTATGAAGCACAAGCCACAAAGCTTCAAGCTTTGCAAGATGAACGTGCTGCACTAGAAGAGAAGTTGCATTTACTTCGAAAGGAGGAATTGAAGGTGAAGACTGATTTGGATGCTCGAGTTGTTGAAGTAAGCAAGGCCAGTGATGAAATCGCTTCCTTTGAAAAGCTGGTGACTGAATTAGAGGCCACAGTTTCCATTGCTGATGAAGACATGGAGAACATTGAAGAGCTCAGGAGAGCATTGCAGACTCATAGAGACTCTTTGGTCGACAGTTGGAGCAGCAAGTCATAGATATTGCTTGAGCATTTTATTTTATTTCATTTGTAATAGACATTTTCAGCATTTCATCAATGTCATATAGGATTTTAATCATTACAATGATGATTTTTTTTTTTTATTTGGTGTGACTGAACTTAGGATGGATGGGTTTCCTAAGCTGCCTACGTACCTTCTAAGAGAAGGATCAAGTCATTACGTAGTTCATTTATTTATTTTTTTGTTATTTTACCTTAATTTTTGCCTAGACCGCCCCGATGGGGTTTTCAATCTAGCAGGCCTTTTTTATTTGCCTTAATTTTTGCCTAGACCGCCCCGATGGGGTTTTCAATCTAGCAGGCTTTGCCTTAACTTTTGCCTAGACCGCCCCGATGGGGTTTTCAATCTAGCAGGCTTTGCCTTAACTTTTGCCTAGACCGCCCCGATGGGGTTTTCAATCTAGCAGGCTTTATTTTTTTTTTTTATTTGATGTTGTGCATAGAAATTGGAGCTTTCACGCATAATAGCGTTTCAAAAATTTGCCATTGATAGGGCCGACTCGCAATCCGTCACTGTCGACTATCTTGTAAGCATTGTTTGTATAAACTTCTTGCACAACATAAGGTCCATCCCACTTGGAGGTAAACTTATCACCAGGATGATGATGGAAGTTAATTGGCCTACGCATGGCGAGCACTAAATCTCCTACTTGAAAGGAACGCGGGCGGACTTTCTTGTTAAAAGCTTTAGAGAGGCGTGCTTGATAACATTCAAGATGTTGTTGTGCTTGCAGACGTCTTTCATCCAACGCTTCAAGCTCTTGAAGGCGCAATTGGGCATTGTTCTCTTGTGTTAAGCCTTCTTGAATGGCAATTCTTAAGGTAGGAATTTGACATTCCAATGGAAGAATGGCTTCGACACCATAAACAAGAGCATATGGAGTAGCTTGCGTGGGTGTTCGATATGTAGTGCGATACGCCCAGAGTGCTTCTCCGATTCTTTCATGCCAATCTCTTTTGCTCTTCGCAACAACTTTCTTCAACAAATTACAAAGTGTCTTGTTGAATGCTTCTGCAAGGCCATTTGCTGGGGCATTATACATGGAAGAATTGTATTGTTTGAAGTTAAATTTCTCGCACAACTTATCCATGAGGCTGTTGTAGAATTGTTTGCCATTATCAGTGATGATGTACCGAGGAACTCCATAGCGATAGATGATCTGCACGCGAATGAATTCTACCACTTGTTCTTTCTTGACCTCTCTGAAAGGTAACGCTTCCGCCCACTTAGAGAAATAATCTGTTGCAGCCAGAATGTATAAGTGTCCTCTTGAAGACTTAGGCAATGGTCCTACAAGATCAAGACCCCATCCATCGAAAGGCCACGATGCAACTGTGGGATGAAGAGGCTCTGGTGGCTGATGTATGTAATTGGCATGGAACTGGCATGGTTGGCATCTCTTTGCAAAATCCATAGCATCTTGCGCCATTGTAGGCCAATAATACCCCATTCTCTTGATCTTGTAATGCATTTTTGGCCCAGATTGATGTGCACCACAGATTCCAGAATGAACCTCTTCTAACACTTGTTTGGCTTCCTCACTTCCTAGGCAACGTAAGAATTGCCCATCAAATGACCTACGATACAAGGTATCTTTATAATAGATGAACCTTGTTGCTCTGCGTCGCACTTCAGACTTGTGACGTAAATCATTCGGAAGTTTGCCATGCTGAAGATAATCAATAATGGGTTGTCGCCAATCTTCAACTTCAATTGTGCATACCGATATCGCACTGACTTCTTCATGAACTATCTCTTGTAGAGGCACTATCCATCTGCAACATATTGGAACACTCAACTTTTCATCTTCATTGATAGCCAAAGTTGTTGCCAAGTTGGCCAAAGCATCTGCCTGCCGATTTTCACCTCTTGGGATATGCTTCAACGTTATGTAATCAAACTTATCCATCAACCGTTTAGCATATTTGAAATATGGAATCAAATCTTCTTTCTTGACTTCGTATTCCGCCAGGAGTTGATGTATTATCAGCTTAGAGTCTCCATACACTTCAATGTCTTTAATCCCCATTTCAAGTGTCATTTCTAAGCCTAAAATAAGTGCTTGATACTCAGCAACATTGTTAGAGCATAATTCGCTCAAGATAAAAGAATATGGCAAGACTTGATTGTAAGGGCTAACGAGAATTGCCCCCGCTCCTGCTCCACTTTGTCTTGAAGCACCGTCAAAGAATAACCTCCAGCTTGGCTTTAAGTCGACAAAAAGGACTTCTTCGTCGGGTAAATCATCTGACAATTTCCACTCAGATGGGATAGGATGATCTGCTAGAAAATCCGCCAAGGCCTGTCCTTTCACCGCCTTTTGGGAAACATAAACAATGTCATATTGTTGAAGGATTACCGCCCACTTTGCCAATCTCCCAGAAAGAACTGGCCTGGACAAAATATATTTCACAGGATCTGCTCGTGCTATTAAATGGACGGTGTATGCTTGCATATAGTGTCTTAGTTTATCAACGGCGAAAAACAAAGCAAGACACATTTTCTCAATAGGGGAGTAATTTAATTCTGCCCCTACAAGCGTTCGGCTTAAATAGTATAAAGCCCTTTGTTTCCTTTGCTCATCTTCTTGTGCGAGTAATGTCCCCAAGGACTTGTCCTGTGCAGCAATATAAAGGACTAATGGCTTTCCATGAATTGGTGCTCCCAAAACTGGAGGATTAAGCAAGTATCTCTTAATCGCATTAAAAGCATTGCTACAGGATTCATCCCACTCGAATGGTATGTCCTTCTTCATTAGTCGACTGAATGGTTGGCATCTTCCAGCTAGGTTTGAAATAAACCTTCGAATGTATGCCAATTTACCTTGCAGACTTCGAAGCTCTTTTAGGTTCTTAGGCTCTGGCATATTCTGGATAGCGTCTATCTTAGACTGATCTATTTCAATGCCTCGGTGTCTCACGATAAAGCCAAGGAACTTTCCAGATGTCACTCCAAAGGCACATTTCAGCGGGTTCATCTTCAGTTGGTATTTCCTCAGCCTATCAAACACTAAACGAAGATTTTCTAAATGGTCGTTTCTTCTCTTTGACTTGACCACAAGATCATCAACATAACATTCTACTGTTTTATGCAGTAGGTCATCAAAAATTCTCTGCATAGCACGTTGATAAGTTGCACCAGCATTTTTCAAGCCAAAGGGCATTACTTTATAGCAATAAATTCCCTTAGGTGTTCGAAAAGCGGTCAGCTCTTCATCTTTTGGCGCCATTCGAATCTGATTATAACCAGATGATCCATCCATGAATGACAAAGCCTCATGCCCTGTAGTAGCATCAACCATTATTTCGGTGATGGGTAGTGGAAAGTCATCTTTTGGGCATGCATTGTTTAGATCGCGAAAGTCGACACAGATGCGAAGTTGTCCATTCTTCTTTTTGACTGGCACTATATTAGCTATCCAAGATGGATATTTCACTTCACGTATGAATCCTGCATCGATCAATTTGTTGACTTCAGCTTCTATGAGCGGGATAAGATCAGGTCTATAGCGTCTTTGGGGCTGTTTAATTGGCTTTACTCCCTTTCGAACAACCAAGTTATGGACAGCAACTTTCGGATCAAGTCCGGGCATCTCTTTATATGTCCAGGCGAAGACGTCTTTGTATTCTAACAATAGTGCGACGTACTTTTCTTTTTCTTCTGGGCTAAGGAGTGCACTCAAAAATATAGGGCGTGGTGCATCCGAGGTGCCAAGATTTGCTTCTTCCAGTCTGTCGACAGTTGCTTGCCCCCCATCTTCTAAAGCAGCAGGAGCTTCTTCTTCTTCTATTTCAGATGGCTCTTCAGACTCGTCTTCTGATGATTCATCATCTGCACTTTCCTGGATGGTTACATGATAGGTTGAATAAACCTCTGTCTCATCTTCTTTGAGATGTACTGATGAACTGGTGTCCACAACAGTATGACGTCGCACTTTCAATGGTCCTTCTGCAGAGATTTCAAGCTCTAAACGCCTCTTCATGCGAGATGGAATCGAGCTTCGGATTTCTTTATCATCCTTCAATTCAGTGCAGTTTTGACTTTCTTCTTGCTGTACTTCACTGCCTGAAGCATTCAATCTATCAAAAACTGAATTGCGTCTTCTGGGTGCTTGACGTAACTCAGGGTGAGGGACATTGAGCCTATCAAACACTGAAACACGAGTTGCTGACGTTCCCAAACGATTGAATACTGACACACGAGTAGTGTTTTGAGAAGGATGAGTTGGAGAAGCTTTTGGCTCATCACATTCTTCAGCAACCTCCACCGAAATGTGTTGGGTACTGACCGATTTATTCTTCCTTCCAACACGAATTCGTACCGGGTTTTGGGATTCACATCCTAATCCATCTTTTGGAAAAGGTTTCCCATCTGACTTGTTTATCAGCATTTTATGAGTTTCGATAATCCCTTGCAACTTAGCAGTCGTCTTCCCATCATGCAACTCATTCATGGATGAAGACTTGGAAAAATCGAACCCAGCCTTAGCGATCAGTTTATAAGCCTTTGGATCGTAATTTTCAGCAGTACGACCTTGAGGCAAAGTCCCATGTTCTATTGCGCCTTGGGACGGTCGAACGAACCCTTTCAACGGCTTCTTGACTTGACTATGAGCCATCTTAGTCAGAGGCAATATGCAAGCATCCTTCAACAGTTTTATGTCTTCTTTTATCCTGTCAGGGGAACACTCTGCTTGATTAGATTCTGAGCATTCCAAGAATGGCGATTGACCCTCCTTGCGGCGAGCCTTTGGAATATAGCGAAGAACTGGAGTTTCTTTTGCCTCGCTAGGTGAAGATTTGACTGGGTTGTCTTTTACAACATCTTCCAATGTAAGCTGGGAAACACCTTCAATGGATGTATCTAACGGCTCTTTCATCACACTAGGATCTATTTTCTTTTTACCCTTGATTTCAATTTTTCCGGTGCTTGGCATTTGAGTGGGTAAAACTTCTTTTATATCACAATTCTCTGAGTAGAACTTCGCATCAGCATAGTGAGACTCGACCTCATTGAATGGTTTTAAATCAGCATCAACCTTTCTCGGTCCGTCTCGATAAAACTTTAAGCATTGATGCAGTGTAGAAGGTACAACGCCATTTGCATGAATCCAAGGTCGCCCGAGCAACAACTTATATGTAGTTCTGGCGTCGATGACATGGAAGATTGTACTCGACATCAATTCACCGATCGCGACATCCACTCGTATTATTCCCAAAGCACGTTGCTCCATTTGATTGAAGCCTTGGATCAAGAGTCGGCTTTTTGACAATTCATTAATTGTTATGCCAAGTTCCTCCATTGTTGCCTTGGGCATGATATTAACTGCAGACCCATTATCGACCAACATGCGATTCACCCTTTGTTCTCGGATGTATCCATAAACATAAAGCGGCCGATTGTGGGGTTTTGATCCTAACAACAGATCCTCATCTGTGAATGCAAGAGTTGTCAAGCAGTAATCACAAAAACCATCATCTGAAGCAGGTTTCGTGGGAGCTGGGAGATGTGCAGCGTAAATTTCTGAGTTTTCCAAAGCATGTGCAATCGCGTCACGTGCTGCCTTTGGATACTGCAACAACTCGTAGATGGTAAGATGAGAAGAGATCCCTTTCAAGATCTTAAGACATTCTTCCCGGACTGTTTCAGTCTGACCATCTCCTCGAGCCTTAATAGCCTTTGAGCTTTCTCCCTCTGATTCCTCTTTAAACGAAACGGTATGAACACCAACACTCACTTGTTCTTCCCTAAGAAAACCTTTAGGAAAGAATTCTTCTAGTGTTATTTGTTTTCGAGGCTTTTGCCTTAAACAATTTTGGAATTGGGGATGCTTCATAGTTTTCTTCTGTCCCCAACGTAGATGTGAGTTATTCATCTGCTGAATTCCCTTTTGAAAAGGAAGGTTTGCGGATCGGACATATCGCTTTCGCGATTTTCGTCGCGTTACCAGTGTCCATTGAACTTCATCATCCGCAGCAGATTCAACATCTTTAAAAGAGCTAGTGTTTGAGCTTGTTACCGCAACTGGCAGGGTAACAGGTTCCAAGCAGCCAAATTGAATCAGTTGATACGTCATGCCTTTTGTAGGCAAAGAAGTGAAAGTAGCATGATTTGATTCTACTACGTCGTCCATATCAAGTTCAATCTTGCGCTCATTCACTAGCTTCATTATCAAATCTTTCAGGTCAAAACATTTTTCAGTGGGATGACCAATGATTCCATGATACTTGCAATACTTTGGATCAGTAACTTTTCCCTTTTCTCCTGGCCTTTTGGACTCTGGAAGTTCAATCAGCTTTTGCTTCAGGAGTTGATCCAGCATGTCAGGCACATCTGAATCAGGGAAAGGATATTTCTTTGCTTCTCTTTCTTCGAAGCTCAGGCGTTGTATATTTCTCATTTGAGGCCGCCTGATATTTTCCTCAGCCTTCTTAGTGCCTTTGGAGGAAAATTTTAAAGGTTTAGTCTCAACGAACAGAGATTCCTTAACAGTGCTTTTTAAAGGCCTCTCAACCTTCTTGAAATCCTTCTTGTCTCTCCTAGGATCAAGAATCGAAGAAGTTTTGTTGCCAGAATGAGCAATACTCAATTCCATGTCATGAGCACGAGTGGCCAATTCTTCGAAAGTATGCGGCTTTATCCCTTGGAGAATGTAAAGAAGTTCCCAATGCATACCTTGGATGCACATCTCAACAGCAGAAATTTCAGAGAGCTTATCTTTGCAATCAAGACTTAACGCTCTCCATCTGTTGATGTAGTCGACGACTGGTTCGTCCTTCCTTTGTTTGGTATTAGTTAGCTCTGTCATACTCACTGTACGGCGAGTACTAAAGAAACGATTGAGAAATTCCCTCTCAAGTTGTTCCCAGCTATCAATAGACTCGGATTCCAAGTCAGTATACCATTCAAAGGCATTTCCTTTCAGCGACCTTACAAACTGTTTCACCAGAAGGTCTCCGTATGTTCCTGCATTGTTACACGTCTCCACAAAATGGGCCACGTGTTGACGTGGATTTCCTTTCCCCTCGAACTGCTGGAACTTAGGAGGTTGATAATTTGTCGGCATCCTTAAATCATCAATTCTCCTCGTATACGGTTTAATGTATGCATGATAGGACTTAGATGACGATCCACCATACTGAGCCTTGATGGTATTTGCAATCATCTCTTGTAGTTGTTGAACAGACAAAGACCCGACTGATATCGATGATGATCCGTTTTCGGGGTTTTCAGCATCACGAACTGCTTTCAGTTTCCTAGCGGCTTCAGCGGTTGGTCTATTTGGTGCTGGATTATCGTTGGATTCTTCATCGTGTTGAGCCTCCAGTTGACTCTTCAACATCGCAATTTCAACATCCTTTTCTTCGACTATCTTGTGCAGTGTAGACATCATCCTCTCCATTTCAGAGATCCTTTCCTCTAAAGTAGTCGCGTTGGTAACCATCGCAGACATAGTTTGGAGAGTAGATGCTGAATGTTCTGTTAGTACATTTCTTCCTGCCAGAAGATCCATCGAAATGACAGTTTGATGAGCAGCATCGTTGATTGGCCCCATTAAATCTTGACCTTGTGTTGCAAGATATTGTACTCTAGCACGAGTCGTCGGTCCAGTGTAACCAGGTTGCATGGTTGCAGCAGGGTTGAATTTGTGACTTGATGCAGCAGTCTTCGGAGCCATAGATCTGATCAATTGGTTGATCTTGATTGATAATGGAGAGCGAGATGAGAGGCAGAGATGTCCCACCGGGCGTGCCAGAAATTTGTATACACAAATTTTCGCGTCTGTAAAATTAAAACACGAATTAGTGATAAAATTCAATTGTTGTATTTATATGTGAGTACAATTCTCTGTTTTGAATTCTTTACAAAAAGAATTATGATCCTCTGATTCGGTCTCCTGATTGCACTTGTCGAGGGCGTGACGCTTGATCCCGACGGAGTGGAATGAGTGATTGTTGAGAGAAACGGCCGAGGGGCTTGTTGTTCCTCTTGAACTTGCAGCGGCGTGGCTGATCGTTGAGAGAACGATCTGTGGTTCCCCGTGGATTTGTAGCGGCGCGGCTGATTGTTGAGAGAACGGTCTGTGACTTGTTGTCCTCTTGTAGATTTGCTGACAGCTTTGTTGAAGAAAAGACTTGACTGAAGAGAAGGCTTGATCGGAGAACGGCCGGTATTCTGTAGGCTTTCAATTCTCTGAGGAGGCTGAGACTTCTATTCTTCAGTGCTTTCTGTCTGCTTCTTCTGAGTGCTCTGAGTCTTCTGACTGTTTTCTGAGTCTTCTTCTGTGTTTTTCTGACTGAATTCTTCTGTCCCTCCGTGAGTGAGGAAGAGCTCTCTATTTATAATGCTTGATGGTAGAGAGTTTTAAAGGGACTCGATCACTCCAGGGTTTATCTCTAATTAATTCAAATTAATTAGAGATAATACAATTGGTTGATAATTTTTATTTATCACCAATTTATTATAAATTATTAATTAATTAAATATTTAATTTAATTAACTAATAATACTAATTAATTATTATTTTTTTTAATGCCTACACTCCACTTTACCACATTGGCCCTCCCATTCCTTACTTCAAATTGGAAGATAATTCCGGGGTGAGTCCTGGTGATGACAGTTTCTTCCAGTGGCTATATTTACAACCTCCAGGTTCTAGTCCTGTTGTTTCACAAGGAAGTTTGCATTCAGCCACGAGTGCCCAGTTGGATGAGAAAGCAGCTGGGTTGCGCATTTGCCGTATTAGGTACTTTTGGGTTGCACGCAAGGAGACTCCTGGATTCAAAGATGAATGTGGTGAAATGGGTTTAATGGTGCCTTGGTGTGACCAATTAAGAGTGTTGTGTCATCCTTCCATCGGGGGGTTTTGGTCACATTGTGGGTGGAATTCCACTTCAGAAGCCATTTTTGCCGGTGTTCCTATGCTTACTTTTCCCTTTTATTGGGACCAATCTCCAAATAGTAAGCAAATTGTGGAAGATTGGAAGATTGGCTGGAGGGTGAAGAACAAGCTGGAAGCAGAGAGTTTGGTGCCGAGGGAAGAAATTGCAGGGATTATCCGGAGTTCATGGATTCAGGAAGCCAAGAGGGGAAAAAATGACGAGAAGAGCCAAGAAACTAAGCGAGATTTGTCGAAAGGCAGTTCAGAAAGGAGGATCGTCAGATAATGATCTTCGAGCTTTTGTTCAAGACATTTCAAATGCCACAACCAAGATTGAGCAGATGGAATGAGTGTTGATTACATCCAGAACAATTGCTTGTAGTGGTAGTAACAGTAGTATTCATTCAACAAGATCGTTATGCGCATGTGTCCTTTTGCCTCTGAAATAAGGCATCACTTGAGCCAAGTGCCACTATTGATAGCCACTGAGCTTTGATTTTGGCATAGGCTTTACTGTTATTCTTCCCAAGAATGATAATGGCAGGTCCAATCCTTTTGAAACCACACAGCATTCAACCCCCAAAAGCAAAAAGAAACCAGGAACATGAGTTACCAAGCTTTTTCATAGGCGTTTTCATTTCAATTTCTCCAATTTTTTCCTGTCTCTGTCTCTCTGTTCTCATTATAAAGCATAGTAGATTTATACAAGCCTTTTTCATGTTGTCAAAAGTAGAAGGCAAATTCAATTGGAATGAAGCAAAGGTATAACTTAAACTAGTCTTTGAATTCGATATGATTCGAAAATTCGATTGAATTTTGTATTTAAAGTTATTTCAATAGAATATTTGAATTTTTCGAATTCGATTTAATAGGTTTGAATTTGATCCGATAAATTTGATTTGTCAATTTTCAACTATATATTACAAAAATAAAATAATAAAATAATATTAAAATATTAAAATAAAAAAAAAACTCAGTTAGACACTTAAATTGCTAGAACTAAATATTAAAATATTAAAATTTATTTTGACTCTTTATTTAAGTAATTTAAATTTAAAATTAATTAAAAAATAAATAAATTAAAATCAAATAATAATTAAATCAAATTTGAATAAGTAATTAATAATTTAATTTATAGTAATAACTAAAATTTCACCTAACAATTAATTGATTGTCGTCCGTTTTGAAGAAATATCAAATTTAATGTTTAAATCCTTTTATTGCACTTTTAATGAAAAAAAAAAATCTACACCGACGTAACAAACAGCCTATGGGCCGGGCCTACTAGGAGGTAGACAGCTTTTGAATAACTGACTAATCAATCATTTGAATAAATCAATATGTTTCTATTCATTTCAAGATTCGACGGTCATCCCTTACCTCATCAACTGAGTGTACAACTTTCTTGAACTTACCTAGCATGTGATTTTCTTAGGAAAGAGACAGAATATTAAAATCCCTTCGAAAAAAAAAAGATACCACTCCGAGACAGTGACGACTCCAATTTGTTGTTTGATCTTATCACAATCACAGGTAAAAACATTCAGTGAAACTTTACTAAATGCTCCCCGACATAGTTTGGTTCATGGCTGTTATACTTAGCGGCATGATAAAGAACTTCATCGCTGAAAAAATAGTTCTTCTTCCGAACACCTCGAATAGCTCAGACAAGTCTCAGACATGGACTCAACAAATGCGCAATCAACCACGGTGTGCCACGTCGTCGCCATGCCGTTCCCTGGTCGTGGCCACATCAACCCCATGATGAACATCTGCAAGCTACTTGCTTCAAAGAAGAAAGATATTCTCATCACTTTTGTTGTCACAGAAGAATGGCTCGGCTAAATCGGCTCTGATCCCAGGCCCGATAACATACGTTTTGAAGCAATACCGAATGTCATCCCACCTGAGCGGCTTAAAGCCACCAACTTCCCAGCCTTCTACGAAGCTGTCATGACAAAGATGGAATACCCTTTTGAGCAACTTCTTGATCGACTTGAGCTGCCTGTAACAGCCATAATAGGAGATATCGAGGTTCGATGGGCCACCGGTGTCGGGAATCGAAGGAATATTCCTGTGGCCCTGATCTGGACGATGTCGGCGTCTGTGTTTTCCATGTTTCATCATTTTGATCTCCATATAAAGCAAAGCCATGCAAAGATTGATCCGATAGGTAGACCATTTTTCTCTGCAAAAGGATGCTAATTTAGTGAATTTAAGAAAAAATTAGCATGTTTCCACTGTGATAGAATACGATTATAGGGTCAATGAAATCATGAGTCTTGAAGTTTTGAATCTAAGTATTATTATTTTTTTCATTCTTCCTTGATATAGAACGAGTGGACGAAATTCCAGGAATTTCTTCATCCAGTGTAGCAGAACTTCGGACAATTTTCTATAGGGACGATCGAAGAGTCTTGGAGCTTGTTCTTGACTGCATTTCTAGAGTGCCTCAAGCACAGTATCTCTATTCACTTCAGTGTACGAGTTTGAACCCAAAGTCTTTGATAGCTTAAGAGCAACTTATAATTTTCCAATCTATCCAATTGGCCCTGCCATACCCTACTTGGAACTTAAAGATGGTTCCTGTAAAACTAGTAGCTGCCTTCAGTGGTTGGATTCTCAACCAGCAGGTTCTGTCTTGTACATCTCGTTGGGAAGTTTCCTTTCAGTTTCAAACACCCAAATGGATGAAATTGTAGCCGGATTGCAAATCAGCGGTGTTCGACACTTGTGGGTGGCCCGGGGAGAAGCTTCGAGGTTGAAAGATCGGTGTGGCGATTTGGGGCTAGTAGTTCCTTGGTGTGACCAATTGAAGGTACTGTGCCATCCATCTACAGGGGGGTTTTGGACACACTGTGGATGGAATTCCGTCCTGGAAGCTGTTTTTGCTGGTGTTCCGATGCTTACGTTTCCTCTGTTTTTGGACCAAGATACTAACAGCAGGCAAATCATGGAAGATTGGAAAAATGGGTGGAGGGTGAATAGCACTGTGAAAGCTAAAAATTGTATCGCCAAAGAGGATATTGCACAGCTTGTGCGGAGGTTTATGGATGCTGAAAGCGATGAAGGAAAGGAAAGTAGAAGAAGAGCGAAAGAACTCCAGGATAAATGCCTGGTTGCAATTTCTGAAGGTGGGTCTTCTGCTGCTAACCTTGATGCATTCATTAATTCCATTTCACGAGGTTGAAAGCAATCCATTCTCTTTTCTCATCTTGTAAAACTGTTAGGAGTTGGAGATGTACACAAGGGCCTTGTGCTCTTGAAAAAACAATATTTTTAAGCTTTAATGCTTTAATTGCAAAATGTTCAATTTAAGCTGAGCTAAGGCTAATCATTTTATCTTTTTATATTTTGATTTTATCGTTTATCATGCAACTCAAAATATCCTGATGCTTTGGAATCTTCACACTTGCATTATGTTGGGTTAAAAATAGCTTTAGAAATTCAGAGATTAATAAAAAAAAAATTACTACAAACGAGGTTGATAAATGAGAAGATCCACAAAGAAATGCAATTCAAGCTTTATAGCATTATAATTTATAGATCACATGTGCATAGTTTTAGTATTTCTAGGATCCATCTATCCCCAATTACATTTCCAACATTTTCTTCTAAAGAGAACTCAAATTGCAAGGCTCAGTGTGTTTTCAACTACTCATTATCAAAGAACAAATCCTTTCATGGTCTTAGTTTCCACCAGCTTGAGAACACAATCCAGACATGAACTCTAGTATTAGCTCAGAGACAACCGTCTGCCACATATTGGCGATGCCATACCCTGGTCGAGGCCATATTAATCCCCTGATGAATTTTTGCAAAGTACTAGCTTCAAAATCTGACAACATCCTCATCACTTTCGTGGTGACTGAGGAGTGGCTCAGCTTCATAGGCTCCGACAAGAAATCTGGTAACATCCACTTGCGCTGTATACCAAACGTTGTCCCATCCGAACTTGTCCGAGCTTCAGACATGATTGGATTCTTGGAAGCTGTCTGGACCAAGATGGAGGCTCCATTTGAGCAGCTCCTAGACGAACTTGAGCCTCCAGCTACTCTTATTATTGCTGACACTCATCTCTTTTGGACCGTGTCTGTTGGAAATAGGAGGAATATCCCTGTGGCGTCATTTTGGCCCATGTCTGCTACAATATTTTCAGTGTTTCACCATTTTCATCTTTTCCAGGAAAAAGGCCACTTCCCTATGGGCATGTTAGGTAATACACATTCTTCTTTATTGTTCATAATCTATATTTTTTTTTTCCATCTAATCTTCTAATTATTGCATGGTAAAGAATTGGATTTATTTTGAATTTATTGCTTTTCTTCAATCTTACATGAGGTAGAAAACGAGAATGAGCGGGTTGACTACATACCTGGGATTTCCTCGACACGTTTGTTGGACCTTCCTGGCTTTAGTGGAGGGATCTACCCGCTTATATTGAAGCAAATCTTGGGCTGTATTTCGTGGGTGCGTAAGGCAAATTATCTGTTGTTTCCTTCAATCTACGAGCTTGAATCTCAACCCATTGATGCCCTGAAGGCTGAATTTTCCCTCTCGATCTACCCGATTGGCCCTGCAATACCCTACTTAAAACCTGGAGATAAATCCTCTTCAAGTCCTGGTAATGTTGAATCCGACTGCTTACAATGGCTTGACAGACAACCTAGTAACTCTGTCTTGTACGTGTCAATGGGAAGTTTTCTTTCAGTTTCAAGCGTCCAGATGGAGGAAATCACAGCTGCTTTGCAAGACAGTGGTGTGCGGTTCTTATTGGTGGCTCGTGAGGAGATTTCCAGGTTGAAGGACGGTTATGGTGATCAGGGTTTTGTGGTGCCTTGGTGTGACCAACTGAAGGTGTTATGCCATCCTTCCATAGGGGGATTTTGGAGTCATTGCGGGTGGAATTCTGTTAGAGAAGGTATATTTGCAGGCATTCCTTTTCTTACATTTCCTCTACTTGCTGATCAAAACCTGAACAGTAAGCTCATTGTCGAGGACTGGAAGATTGGGTGGCGGGTCAAGAAACAACAGTTCACAGCAGAGAACTTGATGGCGAGAGGCGAAATTTCGATTTTAGTTCAAAAGTTCATGGATTTGCAGAGTGATGAAGTAAAACAAATAAGGCAAAGAGCCAAAGAGCTTCAACAGACATGTTTGCATGCCATTGGGAAGCATGGATCATCAGCAACAAATATTAACTCCTTCATTCAGAACATAATCAAATTGAAGTTCCTGAAGCTGGTTTTAACCAGAATTTCCTTCCCCATCCTGAAGCGGCTATAAGAAAAGAAGAGTTTTAGCAATTATTGGTGCAGTAAATAATAGCTACTCTATACTCATCCTCAAGCAGTCTAGCGCTATCTGGTAAATTTTTAAGTTGCTCTTCCATTTCCACTAGTGAAGACAACTTTTCTATTTTCATCGAATAGGTGAAGAAATTAGGAACATGAAGCTTTTCTTGGTGTTTAATTCCTTGCACATCTCTTTCCGTTGAATTTTCTTTTCTTTTCTTTTCTGCCCTCTCTAAGCTAAGCCCAATAATTTCAGAAGATATACCAATTATTTATGTATTTGAAGGGAAAAAGATGCCTATTATATGACTGATTCTTGGATAATTAAATAACAAATTGTCAAGTAATCTTATTCAACATTCAACACCAAACACCAAGTTATTTTCTGACCTACTACAATTGCAAGTCAATGACATAGACCTTTATTCATGGCATAAGCCCCTTCATCATTTGTGTTCCAAGTTCCAAAACAATCAAAAAGAATTCAGCTATGAACTCCATCAGCTTCAGCTTAGAGACAACCACTCCATGCCATGTAGTGGTGATTCCCTCTCCTGGTCGAGGCCACATCAACCCCATGATGAACTTCTGCAAATTGCTAGCTTTAAAATCGAACAACATACTCATTTCCTTTGTTGTCACTGAAGAGTGGCTCGGCTTCATTGGCTCTGATCCAAAACCTGATAGAATCTGCTTCTGCTCGATACCAAACGTTTTTCCATCGGAGCTGGTTCGAGCTGCAAAAATGAATGAATTCATCGAAGCTGTTTGGACAAAGATGGAAGCTCCAGTTGAGCACCTTGTGGATCAGCTTAAGTCTCCGCCTACTCTTATAATCGCTGATACGTTTCTCTTTTGGGCGGTATCTCTTGGGAACCGGAGGAATATTCCGGTGGCCTCGTTTTGGTGTATGCCAGCTATGATGTTTTCCGTGTTTCACCATTTTCATCTTTTCCAGGAAAACGGGCACTTCCCCATGGACCTGATTGAAAAGGGTGATGAGCAAGTGGACTACATTCCTGGAGTTTCCTCGATACGTCTATTGGATCTTCCTCTCGTTTTCCAGGAGGGTTCCGATTCATTTATGTTGAAGAACATTTTGGATTGTTTTTCATGGGTGCGTAAAGCAAAGTATCTCCTGTTCCCTTCGATTTACGAGCTTGAAAAAAAATCCATCGATACTCTCAAGGCAGAGTTTCCCTTCCCTATCTACACTGTTGGCCCTGCCATCCCTTACCTCAAGTTTGGAAACTATGCATCTTCAAGCCTTGGCGACAGTGAACACGACTATTTACAGTGGCTTGATAGACAACCTAGGAACTCTGTTCTATACGTATCACTCGGAAGTTTTCTTTCAGTTTCAAGTGCCCAAATGGATGAAATTGCGGCGGGTTTGAATGATAGTGGTGTTCGGTTCCTGTGGGTGGTCCGCTACGAGACTTCTAGGATGAATGAGGCTTGTAGCGATCAGGGGTTTGTGGTGCCATGGTGTGATCAGCTGAGGGTGCTATTGCATCCTTCCGTAGGGGGGTTTTGGAGTCATTGCGGATGGAATTCTGTTCGAGAGGGCATTTTTGCAGGCATTCCTTTTCTTACCTTCCCTCTGGTTGCAGATCAAACGCTGAACAGTAAACTAATTATGGAGGATTGGAAGATTGGGTGGGGGGTGAAAAAACATTCGCCAGCAGAGAATTTGGTGGCAAGAGGCGAAATTTCCAGGCTTGTGGAAAAGTTCATGGATTTGGAAAGTTCAGAAGTGAAGGAAATGAGAGAAAGAGCTCAAGAGCTTAAACAGATATGTAAACAATCCATTGACAGAAATGGATCGTCTGACAACAATTTCAGATCCTTCATCAGGAATATTACCTTATCAGCCTGAACTGGCGAGATTGATCTATAGTCTTGTCTTGTTGCATCTTGAAAGCTTTCATGGATGCTCAAACGAGTGAGCATTTGAAGTTCTGTAAACTACATTTCTCATCTTCCAACTGTTTCCTTCCTATTTTTCTGTTAAACACAGCATTAACTTGAACATCGAAAGACGTCCCAGATCAAAGATTCCGAAACCTCTTATGTTTTTTCTTATTCATCAACATATCCTGATAAATCCAACCAGACAAGTTCACCTTGTCGATGTCCAAAAATCCAGAACACCATGGACAGATAGTAAAGACGATGCGAGACTGGGCCTTCTTGAAGCCCATTTCTGGGATTCATGGCCTCCAATCAAAGTCAAAGCTTCCAACCTAGGCCTACAGCTTAGCCCAATAACTTGTCCAGTCAAGGTTATTACACGATGTAGAGATCTGATTGTGACGGATTTCATATTTTCTGACCAAAATTAAAAAAATTTGAAAGAAACCCTTTTTTCTTGGAACTCTAATCCAACTTGTCCAACTCCAACTGCATCTCTGACTTGTTAAACCTTCAAAATCTATTGTTAATTCGCAAAAGTCACAATTAAGAAAAGCACCGAAAGGAATAACGAGTAACAAAAAGTGAAGTCGTTTCCTCTGTATTCTGTCTCTCTTCAAATATGTAACTCAATCTTGATCTTACTATTTAGAAAGAGCAAATCTTTGTATGGCTATAACTCCACAGCTAAGACCATTGGAAAACCCTAATTATCCGTATTATTCATTCCAAAATAACCAATTTTTTCCCAATTATTTATTCTTGATGGCGACAGAAGCTACCGCAACAAAGTTCCAAAATTCAGACTTCCGGCCGGTGCCACAGCCGCCGGATTTCCACTCGGAACTGACGGTGAGTCCCCACGATGGGCTCCACTTTTGGCAGTTCATGATTGCTGGCTCCATCGCCGGCTGCGTTGAGCATATGGCTATGTTCCCTGTTGACACCATCAAGACCCACATGCAAGCCCTCGGCTCTTGCCCCATAGAATCGGTGGGTGTACGTCACGCGCTTCGTTCCATCCTCAAATCCGAGGGGCTGCCAGGCTTATACCGGGGAATCGGGGCCATGGGACTTGGGGCTGGCCCTGCCCATGCCGTCTACTTCTCTGTATACGAAATTTGCAAGAAGCATTTTTCCGGTGGGAACCCGAACAACTCGGCCGCTCATGCGCTTTCCGGTGTTTTCGCGACGGTAGCAAGCGACGCCGTTTTTACGCCTATGGATATGGTCAAGCAGAGGTTACAGTTGGATAATAATGCTGCTTATAAAGGGTTGTTTGATTGTGTTAAGAAAGTTTTGAAAGAGGAAGGTTTTGGGGCGTTTTATGCTTCCTACAGGACGACGGTGCTGATGAATGCTCCGTTTACGGCGGTTCATTTTGCAACATATGAGGCGGCAAAAAGGGGTTTGATTGAGATTTCACCAGAGACTGCAAGTGATGAGCGGGTGATTGTCCATGCTACAGCTGGTGCTCTTGCTGGGGCTTCTGCTGCGGTTGTCACTACGCCGCTTGATGTAGTCAAAACACAGTTGCAGTGTCAGGTAATTCAAGCTTTATCTCTTTCTTTTTTTCGTGCTTGTTGGATTTTGCTGCATTGAGCTGAAGCTTTAATCAGTTTATGCTAGCTATATTTTGTTTAGTAGTTGTAGTAAGTGGAAACTTCCATGCATTGATAGTAAAAGGGAGCCCTCATATCCTATTGTTTTCCATGTGAACATAGTTAATCCTTTGTTATCCTGATTAAAAGCTTACAAATGCTGACTTGTCCATGTTTCCAGACAGATTATGTAATGAACTATTTTTCTTTTAGGTCAAATCCTTCATTATTATTTTGAGTGTGCTGCTACTGTACTCTTAGAAAAAGGGGTTAATCTTTGACAAAGTTATTATTCACCACTTATTGTTGAACTTTAGTATTCTTGAATGAATTGAATATATCCAAAGCTATAGCTTAAATGAGTTGGATGGTTTACTTTATAACTTTATAATCATCTTCTGCCTTTCATGTTTCTTTTTGTAGATCATATTAACTTCATTATTCTGTCTGCTATAACATCTTATACGAATCAAATCATCTTAAATATAATGCTATGAGTGAGAAGATGCAGCATATAGTATTAGTTACTGCAAAACCTTTAATCCCAATGCCTTGAGAGCAGCATGATACAGAAAGTAAATCTTTTTCTAGTTCTGTACTTGTTTCTTGCCTTCATAGTCTTAGTTTCTGGTTGTTTTCTCCTGTCAGCCAAAGTCCGTAGCACTACCACAGATGGTTGATATAAACCATTTTTCCCAAACTGAATGTTTGCAGTATCTTCTGAAGCATGGTTTAGTATCATGTGCATACTTTCCTTGTATTTGATACGGGTGTGCTTAAGTGCTTGCTAATAGAATCTTTATCTTGTTCCATCCTGCATTGCTTTTAATTTCACAATGGTGGGTTTTAACAAAAACTGATGTACTTATGTTTGTGTCCATTAAGACTTATGTGTATACTTAATGAGCTGCTGATTATTACTGTGACTAATTATGCGTCTAGCTTCTCTGATTGTTTCAGTGTTGTTGTTAAAAATTGTTCACAGGGTGTATGCGGATGTGATAGATTTAAGAGTAGTTCTATTGGGGACGTGATTAAAACAATAGTGCAAAAAGATGGCTACAAGGGCCTCATGAGGGGATGGATTCCTCGAATGCTTTTCCATGCTCCTGCTGCTGCTATCTGTTGGTCTATGTATGAAGCAGCGAAAACTTTCTTCCAAGAACTCAATGATAGCACTGAAAGTGGCGCTGTCACCTGAAGCACCATAAGGAATTTTTGCCAATGTATTCTGCAGCTCAATGAGCAATGGGTAAGCAAGACATATACTTTCTGGCATGTCAACAGTATGTTTAGCTGGCATCCAAAGAGTGTATGCATTGCTGTTTGTTATAATCAATTGATAATAAATGTCAAGAGTCATTTCCTAGCCAGGATCCTATAAAATCGCCATCTGTGATAATTTTTTCTTCATGAAAATCTAAAGTAAATTGCATCAGAAAGTTTTGATTGTTACGCAAAAGATTAAAGTATTGAAAATGTTATTTCCTAGAGCACAATGTTCAAAGATTATGCGCCACTGTTGATTGGTTTTTATAGTTGTTCTTAACTGTCAGATTCTGGATTCTAGATCACTAGTTCAGAGAAGTTTCCTGACATATCTCCTGAAAATAATGTGGTCATTACATCCGCGTGCTATTGTTCTGATTTTTCTTCCCGCAGCTGTATTTTAATGAGGTGAGCCTGGAAAAAGCTCCAGCCTCCCAAGGATTTAGTTTCCTAGTTGGTTTTGGTAAACATTTAAAAGGAATATTCGGATGGAATCCAATTATATCCTAGAATTGATTATTAATTGTTCAATGTAAGGAGGAAGTAATTGTTCAGTGTATTTTTCTCAACACACCAATGCTTGATATGTGCTCTAAATATCTACCAAGATGCCAATTCTTTCTGTGCCCTGAACCTTCTCTGTTTTAGGAACCTCAACCAAAATACCAGGCTCCGTGAGTTTACAACCTGACCCACAATCACGTTGATGTCATCAAGCTTTCTGATGAATAGAAATGGAATCAATTATCACAAGAAATGTAAAATAAACCACGCCTATTAACTTCAGCCCAGGAATTTTCTTCTAAAAAGGAACATTCGGACACTGGAAGGCAAACCAGCAAGACATGAAGTTAAATTCATTATAGATACATTTGTAATCTTAAACACAATATAGTAATACAATACAAAAACACGAAAGTGATAAGATTTTATACGACTTGATATAGATTTTAAACACAAATTGAAGTCTAATTACAAAGAAGCATGAATCTGGCCACTAATGAGTTGGGAGACATGAACATTGAATCCATTGAATGGTTGCTTGCCAGGTTAGCCACTGCCTTTGCTAGCATTAAAAATATAAGCAGAGAACCTATACGCAATTTAGAAACTATTCTGAGATGATACTAACAGACAATAGTAAGAGGAAACAAGGCTGGAAAAGCAGCAGAGGTTGAAGAATCGAAGCCCTGTGACGGAATTCACTATTTCCCACTCATCCATTTGTACTATCGTAATTTCCGAAGCCTGACAAGCACCAGTGGTCTAGTGGTAGAATAGTACCCTGCCACGGTACAGACCCGGGTTCGATTCCCGGCTGGTGCAGATGGAATTTTTAATTTTTGGATTTATTTGATACATATTTCTTATTTACGGCCTGTCTTTCTGGATCTCTCTGCCTTTGCTTCACAGCCAACGATGAACGCCATGTCCACTTCTCCAACCAATCTTATCGAAGGTAATATTTTAAAACTTTTTATAGTTTTCTTTTATATTGTATGGATTCTCAAACTTGGAAATGGTTTCTTGCCTACGCTTGCAGAGAGCAATAATGGTAGTGGCAGTGACTCCGATACCAATCATGATGACGCGCCTGAATACTACCAGCCAATCGCAGCCGTCGATGATGATGAGGATGAGGATCAAGAGGGTTTGGGTGATCAACAAGTCAACTCTGATGAAGAACCCCACTATCCAAGCCTGTCGAATGGCTATGTCAATCGAGCGGAGAACGGAATCTCATCTCTTCATTTAGGCGACGTTGCTGCCGAGGAAGACGAAGAAGAAGAGAGGATGAGAGAGGCGTCTGATACGGCGATACGGAGAGCGTTTAGGGAAGACGAGAGTCGAAGAAACGCGCCGTTAAGTCCAGAGAATGCTATGAGAGTTCGGGAAGCGATGCGTGGGATTTCATTCTCCGGATTGACTCCTGATTGGGCCAATCAAGTTCCTGAGGACCGGTGGATCGATCAGCTCCGGAGATCGAGGCAACCGCAAAGTCCTTCCAGTACTGTTCAAAACTAATCAAGTTTTCTTGGATGAAATCTAGTTCCAACGGAAAAAACCCATCTTTGTTCCAATTTTTCGCTCCCCTTACAAGACAATAAGTGTTGTAAGTGTTTGAGTGGCTACTTGGAAGAACACGCAAGTAGAGATATCCAAGATGTTCTTTGTCCTGTCATTGGTAATTAGATGAGATGAGATTGGCACATTCAATAAATCATGCAGACCGACTCGCTGATTTTGTTGTATCTTCCTTTTTCACGACCCTCGATCTGGTTTGCTTATTCTGCTTACCTTTGCTATGCTTAGCCTGTTTCTCTCTGATCTTTTGTAGCATGATAATGAAAATGAACAATCCATCCTCAAGATTGCTGGAATTTTTATTGAATTAACACACTGAGTTGGAAAATACAGGAAACCATCAAATCACATAGTCCAACAATAGATCAAGGGAAACAAACTAGTTCAAGTTCAAGATAACACGATATTCCTGAGGATTCACTAGTAGAATGTTGCCACTGCAGGTCAAAAAAATTGAAGACGATGAAGTGGTAGGAGTGTACTTTAGCTATTTCTTCCTGCCTAATGAACTCGCTCTTTTTCTAACTGAAATGAGACATTCTGAAAACTTAGACAACCACCATCATTACAAGCTAGTATGCAACATGGCTAGACAGTACTCGATCAAAACTGCCATCTTCTTCTTGGATTGAATTCAACTATACTCTGCCTCACTACAAAGTGCTACTTTTTTTATTTTATATGGCTGTGTGGAACAACTCAGGTAGCCACAGCCAATGACCCCTCAAGCACCAATGTTTTCTATCTCGGCACTTTTATCCATTCTCTTCACAATGCCAGCTATAACCTGATACATGACCCAAACAGACTCAAAACAATGAGAACGGGAGAGAGAGAGGAAGCTTGGATTTAAACAGTCAATAAGATTTTTACCTTTCCAGGACCCAACTCATAACCTTTCTTCAGCCCTTTGGTTAGCAAAGTTTTCACTGTTGTTTCCCATTGAACAGGAGAAGTCACCTGCAATTTCAATTACAAGGCTTAACTGCTATTCTTAGCCCATGAGAGAGAAATAAGTATTAAGTAGCTTACCTGTCGTGCTAGTATCTTCTTTATTGTCTCAGAATCCGCATGTGGCAGAGCATCAACATTTGATATAACAGGTATTCTTGGAGTTCTGATCTGGGTTGCTGCCAATGCAGCTTCCAATCTTGAGACTGCGGGATCCATGAATCTAGTGTGAAAAGCACCAGCAACAGCTAAACGCACCTATTAAAGGGGAAAAATATGTAATCACCAGCAGTTAGAATATAGCTGGATGGCCACATTAGAACAAAAAAATGGAGCCAAATAATTTACTATTAATCAAGGTAAATACAAAAGGATCAAACTTTTAGACAGAAAATGAAAAAGAGAATTACTGTCATCCGAGCCTTGAATGACTTTGCCTTAGCCTCCACTGCTTCCACTCCTTTGAGACCCCCAGATACTGCATAATTTCCCTGCCAAAGTAAAGGCATTTTTAGTGCCAAGGGCAGCACATATTGGCCTCTCCTAATAAGCATAAAATCAAGGACAACACATTTGAACAATGAGACAGATAAAAGAATCTTACAGGACATAAGTAATTAGCAATCTGAACTTTATCAGCTACATCAACTTCTTGGTTGGCAGCATCGCATAACTGCTGAACCTTCTCAGAATCAAGTCCTATGACACTGACCATAGCACTTTTAGCAGCATCAGCCGCTTCCTGAAGGCAGAGAAGAACAATGACTACCAGTAGGAACCATGAAATATCTACACTACAAGATATTATCAGATAGAAACAGATTGTTACCTGCATTGCTTCTCCTCTTAGTTTGACCAGCTTGAGTCCATCCTCAAAGCTTTACATATGAATTCAAGTTAGCAGGGGAAAGAAGAACATTATAAGTCATATTATTTTTCTAGTTTTACGTACTAACTCAAACAGCAGCACACGCAGTTAAGAACTGGCAATGGCAACTTCTGTTTGCCTCTCTGGATGATTTAATTAGTCATTAAGGTATAGATATACAAGGACTATGAAATAATTAGTGTAAGTTCCATCAAGAGATCAGTTCAATAATTGTTATTCAAAAGACTCACCTAAAGGCTCCGGCAAATGCTAGTGCAGTATATTCTCCCAAGCTGAGGCCACATGTGACATCAACTGAATCAATAATCTGCTGGCCTCCATCGCGAGCACGAAGCAGCTCCACAGCTGCTAGACTGGTGACATAAATAGCAGGCTGCAGAGACGCAGGGCAGGGTCACACGCTAATTTATAAGTTCTTCTAGATGGAGAATATATCATTGGCAAGACAACATCATTAAAGGAAAAAGAAAAAAGGCAAGGAAATAAGCAAGGCAAAGTACCTGGCTTATGACAGTTGAATCTAACTTTTCCTTAGGACCATTGATGCAAACATCCAGAAGATCAAAACTGCAAGCAGCTGAAACGTAGTTAAACTATAAAGACAATTTTAAAACACAACAATAGCAAACTGTGTTAAACCATGTCAATGGTGACTAATCCCTAATCAAATATAAGAAAAATGATTTTTTTTTGGGGGAATTACCCTAATATATCATTTGCCTTCTCGTACAATTCTGCAGCAGCAGGCACACTCTGGGCATCTTTACCCATTCCAACTGCTTGTGCGCCCTGAAATTTTCATTTTGAAATTAATACAGAAAAGATTCATCCCGACTAAAGCAAAAGCTTTTCAATTGGTAACATTTAACAATGGGACGAATAGATTTAAGCTTCGCAAAGCTTAAAATTGTCCAAAACTGAAGGAATAAAGAACTAACCTGACCGGGAAAGAGGAACGCGGAGGTAGGCTGGTAATCAGCGAACAAGGCATCATCAACAGCAACCTGGGATCCAACGGAGACGCTCATGAAAACCCTAGATCGAGAGGAATTGCTGAGACGGAAGCATCGAGGTGGAGCAGCTCCATTGGAACGGAGCGAAGAAAGAGAAGAAGGGAGAGCGAGAGAGGCCGCAGCAGCAACAGACGACATTGTGAAGGGAGAGTGGGAACTATTGGAAGAAGCAAGGCGAAAATGAAGGAGAGTGCGCATGCCAATTGTTGTTTGATTTTATTTACTTAGCTGTTGGCTGTGCTGGCGGAGATTACAAAGGTAGACGCTGGACATTGGCTTGAAAAGCAACGATACCGGCCATCTACTTACTCACCAACTAAATTACTTCCAAAAAATTGTATTTATATATTTTATCTTATGGATTATATCATTGAAACCCAGAAACAAGTATTATATTATATTATATTTTAAGCAAATTGGTCTGATAATTGGGCCATTTGTTCGATTCAATAGGTCCCATTAATTTGAATCAAACTTAAATAAAGTTAAATCTCAATAAATATTAAATATTAAACCATTAATGTGTTTATATTTTTCAAAAATATTTAAAGTTTTTAAATGTATAGAACAAATTGAATCGAATTTTAAACAAGTTTTTTAAAAAGTAATTAAAATTGAACTCAATTCGAATAGATAAATAAATAAATTTAGTTGTAAGATCAAAATTTTAATTTTAATTTGAGTATTTAATTAATTAAATAAATAAATATATTTACACATTTTTTGAGAATATTTTCATATTTACATTAAGATTTATAATGAATGTTTTTTTTTTTTGTTAACAGTAAGGAATAGAATGTTCATGAATAAAAATTTCTTCAAATTTTCATATGTACATTAAGATTTATAATTAATGTATTTTTTTTGGTTAAGAGTAACGAATAGAATGGTCATGAATAAAATTTCTTCAAGAGTCAACCTAATGCTTATTCCATGATCTATATGAAAAGCATTTCTCAGAAACTTTCTTTTTCTTGAAGAATTATCTTCGGAATTTTAAGCTTATACAAATCTCTGAAAACCTTCGGACGGGTCCATTAACCTCTTGGTAGTTGGTAGTGAAGCACATCCTCAGCACACGGAGGCTCAGGTCTTGGCAATGAAGTTGAAATGGAAGAGCTATAGAGTAGTACTGGAAGCGCAATGGAAGGCTTAAAGGAGGCTGCAAAAGCTGTCAAGACAAGAATCAAAGAGAGCACGATTGGACGTTGGAAGACATAGGCTAGCTTTCGTTGCATGTCCCGCAAGATGAAGGCGAGAGCTGTGACATTAATTCGAGTCCCCTACCGGCATGTTGATTATCTTTCTTATTTACTACATTTGTTCATAACATCAACTACGAAGTCTATGTATCAGTGGGCGGGAAGGTTTGTGAACAGTGATGAATCTGGAATGAAATGAAAGCTTGTCCTCTGCTGGAATGGAAGCTTTTGGAGGAGTTTGAGTCTTCAAATATGCTATTGTAGTGTCAGCTTTTTCTTCTTTACAGTCGAATAATGGCATTGGCAGGCCAACGCTAGCAACCGTACTACTTGCTATCCCCTCAAATAAACCCAACCCATTACATTTCGTGAAAATTGAGGGTTGAGAATTGAGATTGATCTCCCTTTAAGTTTGTGAGATGGGTAAATGGGCTCTAAAGGAATTCTTTCTCAACCCATTGAACCTTTTTTCTTCGGTTTGCTGGTTGGGTTGGGCATTAAGAATCCTAAGTCTTTTGGAAGTGTATTGAATTATTAATTTCAGTGATAAAAACTTAATTTTTGATAAATTTAATTATAAAGAGTTAATAGATTAGCTCGTGATGAATGTGTTTATATATATATATATATATATGTTAATAAGATAATTAAAGAAAAGAAGAAATAATGCATCCTACACGTTCAAATTGAAGAATTCAGACATCATTCTTTATATGGAACAAGTCTTCCTTCGACGAGGATTACACGCGATTAGATTTGGAACAACTCTCCACCGACGAGATACCTTTTCGTTAAACAGAACACAAAAATTTAGATAAAAAAAGACATAAATCTCAGCGGTGAATGATGACAAGGATGGTGTAGATAAGGGTTGATCCAGGTAAGATGTTTGCTGTAATAATTTTTAAGTCGCAACATTGCTTGACACCATGAAAACGAGGCTGGGGCCAGGGGCCCAGGGTACCTGATCCGGCTCTGGCGTTCGTTGTATTGCTAGAATTAGGACAGGTGGGAGAGCCAATATGAGAGCACTGTCGGGCCCGGCCCCCACTAAGAGTCCTATTCTATTCTATTCTATTTTATTTTATTATTAATTTAATGAAACAATAAAAAGTCTTAATCTTATGAGGGGCATTGGGATAATATCAAAGCCTTATTGCTTGATGTATCCAAAACAAAATCATCTCAAAAATTTCTTTTTAATTTGAGAATTTTAAATACAATAATAATAATAACATGATAAAAAATAATAAAAAATATAAATATACAGTACAATTTAAATAAAATTTTTATGTATATTTGATAAAAATTTTAAAAATTAATATTTTACACACTGTTAGTGAAAATTTTTTTAACTTTATAAGCGAGATTAAAATGATGATTAATATTTTATTTTATTTATTTTTATTTTTAACATATTTAAAAGATATACGTCATCCTTCTAACTCTACTTATCAAGTCAAAAACTCTATTAATAATATATAAAATAATTATTTATTAAAAAATTAAAATAATATTTGTATATTATATAATTTTTATAATAATTTATTACGAAATAAACATATATAATTTAGACTGACGCTGGTTTATGTATTTCCATAATTTTAAAAGTCCATTTTCGTAACAGAAATATGTTTTCTGCATTTTTCAAAGGTAGTATGTAAAGATATTTAAATTTTAATGATATATATTTTAGATTAATTTAATATATATTAAAAATTTTATTTATTATAAATTAAAATCCTCACCACCATTAATTCCAATAGCAATAAATTAGAGGAAATTGAAATGGGGGTGCCGACTGCCGCGCCAATGCCAGCATGTGAAAGGGAGGAGTGAAGCCTGTAGCTCCACGTAAATCAGGTTATGAATAATAATAACCTGACGTGACCGTGACATAAATAAAATGGTGTGAAATGATTGGGGGTGCTTGTTGGGCGTGCCGGCCAGGTAAGAGTGATGCTAGGCTCATCACTGGGCCCTCTGTAACCTTTTTTACTTGAGGATGGATGCCCGTTTGGCTTTGCCTTTGCTGCCCCTCCTACCGTACACCCCTGCCTAGCTTACAAGTTACCGTCACCCTTTCACAAATTTTCCTTCTTTCTTCCTTTTTCTGAAATTAAAAAAACAAAAATCCCAACTGAACTCTAACCATCTTTTTCTTCTTTCCTTATAGCAAATGTTGTTCAAAGTAAGCAGGATTTCAATTTAACCCCAAATTTTATTCGAAAGTGTTTAGTTTTTATTTTAATTCAAGTTTAATATTTAAATATTTTCTCAATTTTTTCAAAAGCAAATAAACATCCTTAACGTTTTATTATAGATAAATTAGTTGATAAATTTTTTTCTTAAATAAACTTTTTAATCTTTTAAATTTATATAATTAAATTAAAATTTATTAAATAACAATAATTTTCATTTATATTACACACATGATATACTATTAAACACCTTAAGTAAAATTTTTAAACAGTATTTAATTTCATTTAATATATTTAAATTTAATTATATTATATTAAAAAATTAAAAATTTATTTATAAAAAAAATTTATAAACCAATCTACATGTCATAAAATATTAAAAAAGTATATTTATTTTATATAACAATATATAAAATATATTTTAAAATATTAAAATTTTAATTTAAAATATAATTAAAAATTATTTAAATTTGATTCAAAATTTTTTATATTTAATTTATCTGTTTTCAAATAAAATTTAATTAAATAATTTAATATCTGAAAATGATTAATGATATAAGTTTTTTAAATATTGGATTATTAATTTATTATTTTATTCATAAAATAAATTAAAAAAATATAAATTCCAACCTAATAAATTAAATTTGAACTTCTCAAGTACCTCCCTCTACTACTTGAGTAGATCTGTATACACTTTTCAGAAAACGATGACAATATGACATATGATTTTGACTAGAAATATATAAAAAAAAATGAAAATAGAAAATTGTATCAAATTAAGCATCGAGTAATGACAGCTATGGCATTAATATATAGTATTAACACATGAAGGCAAGTAGGACCCATGATGTCCATAACAGGCCAAAAGGGATCAAAGGTAGATTTCACCTTTTCGTCAGAGTCAGACTGAGGATGAAGGAGAAGAAGTCTAAAAGAAGGAATAAAAGGAAGAAATATGACCAAAATGACCAGAAATTGGTTTTTCCCAATGGATATAAAATATAGCAGCAGGGGGATTGATTTTGCTAAGAGAAGTCAGAAGCTGTGGGGGCATTAATGTCCTTTAATGTCGTGACCCAAAATAAATGAAATCCAGAGATAGAAAAAGAAAGCGAGGACGAAGCCAAAGGTCCCCTCCTCGAAGTTGGAGAATGGAGATATTGAGAGTCTGGAGCTGGAGCCTGGACCTCAACCTGGGGACGTGAGACTTTTTCACCTTCTCTGTACACTGAACTGAAACACACAAAAAGAGAGAAGGAAAGAGAAATAAGAGGTGGGTCTGCCTGCAGCTGCAGCTATAGGGTCTAAAAGTCTAAACTCTAAGCTATGAAATCTAATATAAAGAAACAAATCTAGAAAAGAGTAAGGGTTGTTGATTGCCGAAGGGTGCACGGTGCAAGTGCCGAGGCATCCTTCCCTCTGAGTCAGAGATAGATGGCATAGAATGAGCAGTACCCAAGGCCAAGGCACATTTTCCGTTCTTCCACACAACTTTGCCCCGCAACTCATTTGACAGCTTTTGATTTCTCTAGTTATTTATTGTTACAGTTCTTGACGAAGATCAGTGTCCTTCCCTAGTATAAGCATATGGAAATTATACGTATAGGAATCAATGCTTTTAATCTCTAGCTTTTGACTGCAACATGTGTTCACAGCTCATTTGAGAACTTTACTTTAGGTAAAAGTTCAAATGCATATATGATCATGAACCAGAAAAATGCTCGCAGTTGGAGACATTTTGACTACTGGCTTAATGCTTAATACTGACATGAAAGACGAGATGACTAAGATGAGATGGTGACCGTGATTCACATTTGCCGACTGCAATGTGGGTTGTTAACTAATGATGATTTCATTGAAGAATGAGGCAATGGGGATTCCAAAATTGTTAACTCAAAAGATGTAGGGAGGGTGGAAGAAAGCCATTCTGTGGACCTTTGGGGCAATGATGATTGACCCACCAGTCTTTTAATGTTTAATTAAATCTAAAGTAATAAGTTTCCTTAGCTTTTTCAACTCCTGTGGTAGAAAAATTAAACGGGGGAACACCCACACTACTGTTTAGGTTCAAGACTTGCAATTCACCCAAAAAAAAAAAAATCTCTCAGAGATCGGATTAGTCTTCAGACTAATGGCATTTGTTGAAATCAAAGTCTCTTAGTTCGGCTGTGTCGTCCGTCAAAATTAGCTTCATTAGTGTTAATAATCTCTTTTTCACTAAACTCCATTTGAAACCTCACATAATTCAAATGCGATATGATTTTATTTTTTATTTCATTGTAATTATTATAATTAAATTCAAATATATTATAAGTTATCATTAATTTTATTATCCAACATTATTTTCAATCTTATTAAAACTATCAAATTAATCATACTCTCTATCTACACTAACCTTAAGTTTCTACTAATAACTACACAGTAGTATACATACAAATATACTCATATAAAGTGAATTCCTAGCTTATAAATAGTTGTAACGAGACATTAAATATGTCTGTCCATAATTATCGAATATAAACAAAAGCAAAAATCATTAGTGGGGCTTGGATAATAAGCATTTATTATATGTGGTGTGCAAAAAATGTTTGAAAATTAGTAATTGTTAATCTATTATTGATAATACTTTATAAACAATTTGTTTTGATGTAAAATTTAATATTTTTAAAATTTTTTAAAAATTACTAAAAATTTCTCTACTAACTTTGTATGTAAAAGTAGAAATTATACAAGAAACTACACTTTTTTTTTCGTATTTTTCACTATTGATTTGAATTAATGAATCACCATTTATAAAAAAAAATCACTGATTACAGTTCATAGCCGCCATTTTTAAGTAATGTTAGCTTAATTAACAATTAATGATCATATTAATTCATAATTCATAGAGTATGTGAAAAGAACGGGATTGGTGATTGTTTAAATATGTAAAAGAGATATTAGACAAATGATTAATTGAATTAAAGAGACCGTCAAAGGCATATAGTTGAATAATAAAATATCAGATAAATTTAGAATTCCATATGGGGATTGCCGTGAGACTTTCCTCATGGTTACCTTTATTCTTCAAATTACGAATTTGTGAAGTTAGGGTTTGTCCCCCGGAAATGCTGCAATAGTGGGAGAAAATCGCGGTTTTGTTTTGGTCAATGTATAATCCTGTAATCGACTACTTATCGCTGTAATGCATAAGGTAGTCGGCAGCGTATAGATTAAGAAAAATCAATAAATAATTAAATAATATAAAAAGTTAGCTCCTACTGTCAAATGGAAACGAGTTAAGGGTGTAAAAACCGTCCATCCACAATCTGTAATTTTTTCTTTGGCATCAAAAGAAATATGCTTTTTGTTTGTTAATTTCATGCTCCAATAGAAGGTGACTCATGCCCCACGTCTCCTCTTATAAATACCGCCAACCCCACAGCCACCTTCCTCACCATGTGAGCTCTGAGGTACATTTCAGAGCCCAGCTACAAAGCTTATCTGAGCTCTTGAGACGTATTGAAGAGAGCTTGTTGAGTAGCTTTACAGGCTTTTCTCATGGAGGTTGGAGCTTTTTCCGTGTTGTGAACCGAGTACGGGAGAATCTGTAAAGCTCAGGAGGGATAGCGCCCTCTGTAGTTTCTTTAAATATCATGTGTGGCGCTATCTATCCTGAGTTTCATGGGTTCTTCCTGCTATATATTTGTGATGCAATTTTAGTTCAGCTTCAAGGATGATGCGTAGTTGGTAACCATCTGCTAATTTTGGGTTTGTTTTTTTTTTTTTTTATTATTACTCAAAATTCTGCTATAAATTGATTCTTTCTAGGTTACATCTCTGACTCTTTTTAATAGATTTGCAAAAAGCCAAATGTTCTTGATTATCTCTAAGGGTTTTTTTCTTTAATTTGAGTTGCAAAGTCATAAGTACATAACGAGGTAACTGATCTTCTGTGCTTTCTAGTTTGTATTAAGCTTCTTTGTTCGTGGTTTCCAGGCATCTCGCTCCTTGCTCTATGGTTGTTAACGGAGTACTTGGCTGCAGGGGTACCATTGCTCTATGGGATTGATGAAATATTCACTTATCCAAGGGAAATTACAGTACTGAAAGGAAAAAAATGGATTTTCTTGTTTCCTTTTTGGAAGAAAAAATATACAAGTAATCTTAGGAATCATCTGCAAAGTCAAAGCTCATAATATGGTTATTCAAAAAAAAAGTGTAAATCTTGGATTTTTCTTCTAATTTATCGTCATATCTTAGAATTTCTCAGATGAATTTTGTTTTATCTTAGAGCTGGTTATTGTTTTCTTCTATCAGCATCTGGAGATTTTGTACCGCACTGCAATTTTTTTCTTTCTAGGTTACACCATGACGTCTTTGTAAAGACAAAATCATAAGTATTTCCCATGATCTTGCCTTATTCCCAAAGAAGCTTTGGCAAGATTAACTTGTACTCTATGGTCCTCCATCACCTTCGCTGTTTTTCACGTTATTGAGATGTATCGTTAATACTAGTATGCAAGATTAACTTGTACTCTATGGTCCTCCTTCACCTTCGCTGTTTTTCACGTTATTGAGATGTATCGTTAATACTAGTATTTGCTTCTTTATCTCCTTGATTTGCATTAAATTTGCCTCAATTCTTCTTTTTCTTACCCCTCTCTCCTTCCCCTACTCTATATGTATAATGTTTATACAAGTTTCTGTGCATGAGTCCTTGTAAAAGACAAAAACCAAGACTGATGAATTACCGGTATTATGTTCTGGTTTGTTGGTAGTGAAATGGTCATGGCTAAATTAAGTAAAACCTCTATGGTTCTTCACTTCTTCTTCATCTACTTCAACTCATGTTTAGTTGTTTATTTGCACCCTAGTTTAAATTAAGAATACAACAGCTAGAGGTTCAGGGCTTATGCTTTCTGGTGTTGGAATCATGCGGTGCGCCGTAGTAATATGTCTGGTTTGTTGGTAGTGAAATGGTCATGGCTAAATTAAGTAAAACCTCCATGGTTCTTCACTTCTTCTTCATCCTACTTCAACTCATGTTTAGTTGTTTATTTGCACCCTAGTTTAAATTGAGAATACAACAGCTAGAGGTTCAGGGCTTTTGCTTTCTGGTGTTGGAATCATGCGGTGCGCCTTAGTAATATATTAATCAAGCCAAAACTCCGATACCCAGAAACTCTATTTAGTCTTGATCTCCAGGAAGCTGGTGTCTGGCTACTGTTGGCTGGCTAGGGTTTTATACTTTGACTTCAAACTGTTTGCAGGCTTTATGTTTAGGTGGATATTGACTCCATTCCGACTTGGTGCAGGTCATAGTCTCGTTGCTTTCTTTCCCACAGTTTTATTTTTCAATTATATCTATATTTCTTCATGATCATCATTATCTCTAACAAAAGCAAATGTGATCCAATTAATAATTCTAATATTTTCATGCAAATGCAAAATATATTCTAGTAAATTAATTAAAAAAAATATCTATTCGGATGGATTATGATGACGAGGTTGACTGTGAATATTGGAATTCTTGTATGTAATATTGCTATCCTATCCCTTCTCTATTGAGATGCAATAGAGATGATGATGTGGTTGGCCATTACTGGCCAAGTGTAGGGTTGGGATGATTTAATTTTGGGTTGAGTGCGAATGTTAAAAGATATTTGATCCAACTTTAGGGTACAGGATGTTTCTAAAACTGTTGTAAGGGAACAAAGGAACCAAATCAACTGTTATATTCTCACAATATTATTACCTGTCCAATGTAAGCATCTTCACAAAATGTGCTTCAACAGAGACACCCACCTCTCTGCAGTTTTTGCAGTTTAATCACTACATTTCATCAAGTGTCAAAGAAAGTTATGGGTTTCTGAATATTTTGATTTCAAAGTTTTCAAGGTAGCCATGTATTCTGATCTTCTGATAACAGATGTAAATGACTCTCATGATCAACTTTGCTTGCAATTGATATATATGATATGCTGGCGATAGGAGAAGGGGGGAAGGTGGACGAAATTTAAGAAAAGAAATGGTACTATTGCCCATAGTGAAGTGAATTCGACATGATTAAAGAGAAGAATCAGTACTATAGCCCATCTTAACACTTTGAAAACATTTGGGAAGTGGTAATAGTTTTTGAAGTTAAATGGGTTTTAGGGAAGAGTTTATGTCGATGGTAAATGAGCGTAGCTTTCGAAGTATATATGGTAGGTGCGGCGAAGCTGGCAGGACTTGAATTTCCCTACCGTGAAAGTGGACCTCAAAGATCAAGAGGGTTGGCTTCGATGGCAGCCCCAGAGCAACTTCAGGGATGAATTAAATCTCCCATTTATTTCAGTCTGACAGCTCTCTGAGTATTGGACACGCTTTACGGGAATATATGTCCTGATGAGAATGATTTGCCTCTTAAAGATGCAACAATTCTTACTTTCAATGTTTCGAAAAATATACTAGCTAGCATATGTTATTATACACAAACACTAATAAGCAGCTGAAATTTCAAATTTCAAGTTAATTGAGATTTGAGGTCAAGTTTGAGAGGCAATTTCAATGAAGTTTCAAAGCGATAGAGGGGAAGCTGGGCCATTTTCTTCTTATTCTTTCAGATTTGTACTCTGACAAGTGGCTGCTATGTTGCAGCTGATCCATATTAAATCCTCTTAATTCACAAGGCAGAAGCATAACAGACGCCTTGCTTTTAGCTGCTCTGCCTCTGCCTTTAATATCTCGTCCCCTCTGAATTCAAAGCATGAGCCAAGAGTCGTTGCTTCCTGATCTTGTGGTATCCATTAGGACCCATCTGCCATAAAATAGAAAAAATATCAGTTCATGATGTCTGAAACTCGTGATGATATTGACGGCCAAAAGCAAGAAATAAAATTTAACTTCGTTTAGAAGATATAAAAGACATTAAGCTTGTGTTAGGTTTGTTAGGTATACTCTTCTTGCATGGTTAGGGTTTTCACATCTCGTCACCCTTCAAGCCTCCATGTCAAGGCAATTCAAAAGGCTAGCTACCAGCTAGCCCAGTAACAAAATGGAAATTAGAGACGCTAAATTCCCGACCTCCGGCCGTGGCACTGCAGATGTGCCAATGGTATGTGTGAGAGCACGTTAATCTCATTCCATGGGCATTTTCTATGGCCAAAACGCTTTTATGTTCTCCTTCAAGGATTAAACCTTCTTAGCTCGGAGGTTGGAATCTACAGCATTAATGAACGATAGCACTGGGATGAAAGGGGAAGTATCCGGTGAAGATTGTGTTTGGTATATGATTTCCTTGGTGGTTCTTCTAGCTTTGCTGCTTACTGCCATCCGACGAGCAACGATGTGGATCCCCGGGGGCCGAGGGAGAACCAGTGGATGAGTTTTATGCTGTTGCCATTTCTGACCGGTGTGTGATGGGCTTTTTGACAGACATGTTAGGCATAACCATTTCTCAGGGCCCATCTGGCTAGGATTAGGGCGGAATGAAGCGAGAGTTGGAGCCCATTAAAATTACAAATCTTAAATCACTTAAGCCCATTAGTCTTTTCTAGGCTTTTTCGCTGCCAGCCCTATTTAAAATTTCTTACCAATCCAATTCAATCGATTGTTATTATTTTACGGAATTGCCACTATCCGTTCCACAGCCACAGTCGCCTACTTCTTCTGTGCTTTCCAGGACCACCGCCCTCCTCATTCTCTTGTTTCCGTTGTTGGTCACCACTTCTCGTCTGGGTTCTCTATCTCTCTCCACGTTCAAAGCTTAAATCCTAGATAAAATTTTCTTGCCGTAAAGGGATTTTGTGATAAATCACCTTGTCAGCTATGGATGAAGACAATTCGAACGCGTTTCGGAGAATGTCGAGCCGTACTCGTAAAGTGGCTCCTAAAATGGCTGCAGCTCTTGGCAGTTCTGATAATCGAACTCAGGTTTTTTTTTTTTATTTCAATGTCTTTTAGCATTTTATATTTTTTCTGTGAAATATTGGGTATTAAATTATTGGGATTTTAATTGTGAAAAAAAAGGCAGCTTTGGCTCGTCTTGAAGCTTTGGAGAATGATAACGCAGGGATGGAAACAGGTGAAATGAACGACGATGATGAAGCTTCACTTGATGACGATGATCAAGGTTTCTTCTTTTTCCTTTTCGTTTATGAATTTTATCTATTTAGAACAAAAAGGTCTGATAATCTGAAGTTGATAGCTTGACATTGCAAACAAAAAGCACAGCCTTTTGGTTGTTGAATTTTTTATTGATGAGTAAGTAATATTAATTAGGAAGAGCTTTGTTTCAACGATCATTAACCTACCATAGAAAATGAAAATATGAATTATTTTCGAGTCTTAAAACCGTTTTAGAGTAAGATTTATGTTGCCAGTGTCAACATCCTGTTGTATGCATATCTTTTCACAGATTGGTTTTGTTCAGAACCATATCCATGGTGGTTGTGGCTCATACTTATGGTCATATCATAGATATATAATAGCTTCAAGAGGGTGTTTTACTAGAAGTTTTAGCATGACTAAGTCTTAAAACTGTTTTGCAGTAAGATTTATGTTGTCGTTTTTAACATCCTGGTCTATGCATATTTTTTCAGAGATTGGTTTTTTTCAGAGCGTTATGGATATCCATGGTGGTTGTGGCTCATACTCATGGTCATAGATATAATAGATTCAAGAGGGTGTTTTACTAGAAGTTATAGCATGACCAATCTCCTCTTTAAAGGGTGTTTCACTAGAAGTTATAGCATGACTAATCTTCCTCTTAAAAGGATCAACTATAGCATGGCTAATCTTCCTGTCTTTGATTTTTCTTGGTCTTGGCTTTGTTTATGAACTTTTTCGATATACTTATTTCTTAAGCTAATTCTTTGATGATTTCTTCATTGTGAATTTTGGACTTCTAGAAGTATGAAAGAAAAGACTACTACTATATATTTGTTGCTTCAAAGTGGGTTTGCATTATCTATATGCTTTCTACCTTCAAGACCTGCATTATTCAACAAATCAATTAAAAGGGAAGTAGTTGTTTGAAGTTGATAAGGGAATGTAGACATCTTTGAAATTTCTCTTCTAATGCTAGTTTTAGGTAGCTGTTTTATTATTTTGAAAACATTTTCGCTACCTTGTTTTTCTTGGTGCAACAGTAAATTGCTTCTTCATGACCTACGAGTTCAAATGGAACAGTATCTCTGTTAATGAAAAGGGAAGACTGCTTACGATGACTTTCTTTAGACCCCACAATGTGAAAAGGCTTGTGCATTGGATTGTGTTTTTCTCCTTGTTTTATAACTTGCTTATTTTTCCCCCTTTTTAAACTTCTAATTGCAGCATACACGCAAAAGAGATCCAAGGGCACAAAACGTAAAACACGACAAGCAAAAGCACTTGAAAATGCTAGGAAGGCTCCAAGAACATTTCTTGAGCTCTTACATGAGGTAAAACGGCAATGATGTCTCTATTCCTCCTGATTTTATTGGCTCACTTGCTGAACTAAATAATTCCTCTTCTGAAGGCAAACCTGGAGTCCTTGCCTCCTCATGTTCCATCCTATTTGAGGGCAGCAGTGGGACCTCCAAGCTCTACCTCACGCCGGCACTTCTGCAGCGTTTGTGGATTTACTGCAAAATATACATGCGTGACATGTGGGATGCGCTTTTGTTCATGCCGCTGCCAAAATATACATAATGATACTCGATGCATGAAATTTGTTGCTTGAGTGTCGAGAAAGGAACCTGGAAATTTTGTTTATATAGCATAACTCAACAAATGCCAAAAATATTCTGTGGATACTGTTATAGAATTTTCAAATGTAGTCTAAGAAATCAGTGCTTACTGTACCATTGTAAAGTCCTTGCATGTGAACCATGCTGACGGTCACTAATAAAAAGAGTTAAAGTTAAATCAAGATTGTATCAGAGGAGCTGAATTCTGTTTAAAGTCAAACCTGCTGAAGAATTACCAACTAACAGTTCCTAGTCATGCAAGCTGTACTCTAGAAGTGATCGATAGTCTATAGGAAGGAAAGTGCCATTGAAAATGTTTCGAGACAACTATTGAATGGAGTAGGTTATTAAAATTTTTGTGGCTTTCAGAAGCTATATTAAAGCGCCAAGTCTAGCTTCTTTGTCAGGAAGATTTAGCCCAGATAGAATAGCTCCTCATGCTGCGCTTGTTTCATGGAGCGCAAGGGCTGCATAATCACACGATTGTTTTCATTGTAAATGAGTGGAGGAGACCTGGGATTATCTGTAATTTTAGTTATAAGTAAATTTTCTGGAATTCTAAAACTAGTTGTTACTGGAAAGAAGTTTGCATTATAATGCAAATCTAACATGAAATCCTATTATTTAATCTTAGAAACAATACATTGCTCGTGTCAAATCAGTTGCTTTGCAATCTAAGTCAGGACATACAACATTAGAAGACACAAAGCTTAAATCCTTGAAACCAAATGCAGGTAATAAAATTCTAAGGAATCGAGCAAACATTAAATAATGAAACACGTAAAACTAGATGTTTGTAGCTGGTTTTGTCTTCTTTTAACATTGGGGCAGATCAAGTGGTGGAGGCTGTACTGTCTGCAATTGCCCAAATCCATTCTCAACTAGGAAAGATGTGGCCAAACCCCAAGGGAGATGGGTGTCTATATGACAATGGAGCAGCCAGATTCCTGTTTTGGACAAGTTCAGACAATGACAAGCATCAAAATATGGAAGCTGTTCAATTTTGAGTTAAAACTTAAAAGTATGTAATTGTTTGCAAGTTTGGCATGTTACCTGGATTGTCAGCCACAAACCGGATGGCTACCCATCCACCAGGAGGTGTTCCAACGGTATTTCTCTGGGGCGGATCGACAAGGTTGAATTTGGCTGGATCATTTCTGGGATCAAAGTTACCAAAACCACTTCCAATAACGTAGAACTGGTATCCGTGAAGATGCATAGGATGATCCTCAACCGTGACAATACTTGTGTCCTGAAACACAATTTGTACCTTGGAACCAAACTTTAGTTTCAAGAGCTTTGTAGCTTTAACAGGTTGCCAAAGGCCTCGGCTCACGTTGCCTGTATAATCAAATTGAATGGGAGGAACAGGTGGAAAATCTGTGGTGAAGATACCAGGTTGACCTTGGTAGTACGCCTGCATTAACGAGTTCCTCCTTGGCAATACAAAGGAGACATTGTTGATGCTTGCAGCAAAGCGAGTTCCATTGGGGCCCTGACATCGAGGGCTATTAGGATTTGAGCAGCTGATTAGTCCTAACCCCACTGTGAAAAACAGGCTCTCATCAATCTCAATGGGAACTTTGACCTTGGAAGGACTCCTTAGCTGGGAAGTGAATGCAGTTGCAGTGGCTGTGTCGTTGAATCCCGGTAGCTGAGGGAAGATCGGTTTCAAAGATTGTCCTCTTTTTGCGCTGCAAGGAGCAGATTTATATTCAAGGATTGCTGTTGTGGTGGTATTATCAAAGGCTGCATTGGCGGTGTTGTAGGCATGTGCTGCCATGTAATAACGAGCTGGAGGTTGATCAGCAGTGAGAAGGACATTGGTTGTCTGACCAGGAGCTATCATGATGACATTTGTTGTGAAAGGTTTGGTGTAGGCAGCATCAACAGCAACAACAGTTAGTTTGTGGTTGGCCACACCAAAGAAGAGTTCTTGATTCATTGCAGAGTTGATGATCCTCAGAAGAATTGTCTCACCCGCCTCCACGGGAAATATGGCAGTTTCTGCATTGATAAAGAAACAGTTCTGATTGGGCTCTTAAGAGATTAATGCTTTATACTCTCTAGCTTTTATCTTGATTAAGCAATTTATAATTTGAAAGGAAGCAAAGTAAGTAGTTTTATCAGAGTTATGTCTTTGATTTTTTTACCTACTCAAATTTCTCTGCCAAGATCCTGAAGTAGCTAAATGGTTAAAGCATACCTTTGCTAGAGCATCTATACAGGTCCCCTGGTTGACCATTTATTGTAAATGCATCTGATATATTTGGGGCAGCTCCTGTAAAAAGAGCCAGCCTTAGAACATCCATCGGATTTCTGTCCCACCATTCTCCTGTTTATCATCATTATAGTTCATTTGAGTTATGCCATATAAACTGAAAAGATGGCTCAGGAGAGGTACAAAGATTGCAGACTTAGGATTACCAAGAAGAATAGGAATTTCTCTCTTAGGCGTAGGGAAGGGATATGGAGAACCCAACTTAGGATATATGATAAGAGCTCCATAAACTGTGGCTCTAAGCCATCTACTATGAGCATGCCACCACAAAGTCCCCTCCTGGTTTTGGATGGTGAATTGGTATGTGTAAGACCTCCCTGGTTGGATAGGACACTGTGTCACATACTCAGGCCCGTCTGCCCATGGATTCCGCAGTTGTCGTATTCCATGCCTGATCAATGGGAAACAGAAAATGATACCAGAAATACAAGCGCTTGTAAAGTGTGGTTTATAGTTGTACTTCATTTCTTAGTTAGCAGAAAGCTTCTGAATGTTGCAATGAATTTAGTCTCTACTTCTCAAGTTCTGCAAGGCTAGCTTGCTTTCGTCATGTATATAGGAGAATAAAAATTACCAGTGGAGGGTGACATTGTATCTGGCTCTGTTTATAGCTCTGATCACCAGAGAATCGCCATCTCGCACTTCCAACGTTGGCCCTGGAAATTGCCCATTCACTGTAATAGTGCTATGAGTTCTGCACAGCCTCTTCACTGGCGTTGCCTCAATCTGTTTCAATAAAGTACAAAACAGTAAATTTGTTTAGAAGAAAAGATACTATAATACTTCATTGCCAACTAATCTAGATTAAACTCATGTCATGAAGAAGTCATACAACAAATTCATGGTAGTGAATTGCTGCATCTGCAAAGGATGCTAGGAAAGCAAAGATTAAAAGAATGCCAAAGAGTAAGTAAGAGCAGCACGGCTTGGCACTGAGTTTCTGATACTCCATTGCTCTCTCTCTCTCCCTTTCTCTCTCAGCCTTAGGTTGAGGGAGCGATCTGTGAGCTTGGACTTAAGGGAGGGCAGCTATTTATCCTAGGAAGAAGCGGGAAAAGACACGAATTTAACTCTTTCTTTATATTGAAAAGAAAAATGTATTGGCAAATTAGGTTTCAAGTCAACATGAGAACTTGAGTTATAGGACAGTATTAGTCTAACCATAACGAGGATTTGGTGCACCCACTAACCGCATTCTTCTGTTGGACAAAAATCAATTAACAAAGGGAGATTCCGGACTCTCAATTCTCAAATGATCACTACTTGTAATCTTTCTTTGCTGGGGCAGTTGCTATCTTGTCAGGAATGACTTCCATGATTATTAACTCAAATCTTTCAGTCTTGCATGAAATTTAGTGCTGGAGGCCCCAACAAGAGAACCAATGATTTTACTTGTATGAAACATGGTTTAAATTCAATAGAATTTTTCCAAATTGCACTCTTAGCTAAGTTTTGTTGGGTTCTTGGACCAAGTTTATCCCCTTCACTTCCTTCGTACTTGGAGAGCAAGAGAGTGGAGACTAATGATCAACTCTATTTACCATTTATGCTGATAGAACCAAGTTTGATGCTTTGCAGACTAATAGAAATAAAAAACATCTTCTCAGATGTTCTTTGAGGTTTATCTCTTGGTTAGTAAAAGATCAATTGTTAGCTCAACAATTTGTGATTCTTCCATACAATGTGGACCAAGCATATTTCCACCTGTCCAATGCTTATTGATCACTGTCTATATACTTCTTTTCATCAGTTATTAATCTCCTTTTTTTCTCTCACAGTCTCTCTCTCTCTTTCTGTGTTTTCCTTCTAAAATAGATAGGTTTTGATAATTCATATGATCACTAGGGTATCATTATCATAGGACAGCTAGGGTGAGGTTGAATTTTGTTAGGATTTGGTAGAGGAAGAAGAAGAGCTGTGCCAATCTCCAGATTTAGTTGACTATTTTTCTTTAAGAATGCCCGGGAGAAGCTGTCAGTCCAAAGTCTGCAGTCTTGACAAAGTCGATTTTCAGGCAGATTATTAAGTCATCATTAACTGCATTATCTTCAATGAAAGTTTCCTACTCATCGGTGGACTAAAGCATACATGCCCGGAAGGTCCAACTGATAAGATTCCTTAGTAAAGCAATGATCAAGCAAGTTCCCAAATGTGAAATATATTTTGACAATTTTGCTTTTCTTTAAGAATTTAAGATCATAACTTTCCATATTGAACATTGGGTTTCTGGTGAGTGCTAACCTTCTCAATGGTCCACAGTATAATGGATTCCTGAGCTTACCAACAACATAAAATAAACAAAGTCAATTTCTTCATCTCATCAAGACTTCCTTTAGGACTCTTTCAGTTCTCTAAAAGTTTCACTTTGTAATGTAAGAAAATCTCCCCATGATTATCTGCACTGTTAATCAGATAAAATGCAGAAGAGTTCTGATAAACAAATCGTTAAACCTGCAGAAGTCTTCAGCAAGGCAATATTAATTTCCTTCTTTTTTAACATAAAATATATGATCATATAAACATCAATCAAGGCACCGATGCAACGAACAAAAGGGTTAGTTTTCTTCGTATTAGGTGTTTAATATTGAAATGAAGCAGGTTTTGACAGGTCTACTCTCCAAGATTTTCTGTCTGAACTAGAAGATTAATGGTGCTTAACACACAGTGACGATACAGATCGCATAATGAAGTAGGTAGTCTGCCAACTGACTTTAGATTAATATTATAATCCGGTTTCAAACATGTTAAACCTGCACTTCCACGTGTAATCATACTAATTGCTCTGTAAACAATTGGTTGGGAGTGTTAATTAACAGTGTTTTTAAGTGATGGGAGAGTTTACAGCAGCTTTGGTCTTTGTATTCTTACGGGACTGCCGTCATGTCCCATGGCAACGCGCGTCTCCCAATTCCCTTCCTAGCAACTTTTTCTTCCCAATGCATTCGGTTACCAACCCTCGTGTACCCTGGAAACATTGTTGAGAATGAAACAATACTTGCATGGCCTATGCAGTCAGAAGTGAAATGCCATTATCGAAGCATGGCAAGAAAAATGAACACAAAACCATTCAAGAGGTCTTGGTTAGGGCTGAAAAAAAAAATGGCTCTAGGTGAAAAGATCGGTTAGGTTCAGTTTAGACGGATAGGATATATTCAAAACCCGATCCATGGTTGTATTCTTTCTGTTCATATTCATGGCGAGGAAGAGGTAAGTTGCAACATGGCAATGCATTGTGTTTTCCCAAAAGCGACAGAGTGGAAACGAGCCTAGCAATGGCAGACAGTAGAAATAGCATTGCCACTTTAAACATCGAAGGAGATCCAGCTTGACAGAAATATTTTAAGACGAGGCATAGAACCATTTCCTCTATCAAATAACCTAAGTCGATCCAAGAGGTTCTACATTCAACAGAATAGAACCATTTTCCTAAGAAAAGAGCAAAGTAGACAACAGCTTTTCAATTAAGATACCAATTATGGGAATGTTACAGGAAGAATCTAAACTACGAGTACAGAGTTACAACTAAAAAGAATTTAGAAAAACACAAGGAATTTATTGGGCGTACACACTCCATCAAGAAAACCTTACACTGAATACCAAAACTGTGGAAAGGCCATCTGTCAAACACAAACTGACATTTATCTGGCATCAAAATCTGCAGATAAAAAGGGGAAAAGAACAAATCATGAATAACAAGACTCAAAACATCGACTCCCTCAAACTCTCACCGTGAGAGTCAATTCGTTGGATCTGCTAACATTCCCTGAATTAAAGGGAGGAAAAAGGATTAGGCCTAAGCCTAACACATGCTTCAGCGTTGCTGCCATAAATCTCTTCAGGCCTGAGCTATCTGCTGCTTCAAAGTTTGTAACGACTTTATTTTTGATTCACATATATGCCAAAATACAGAGAGTTCTGTACACTGTCCTGTTACTATTTTTCTTGCAACATCAACAGGACTCCAAGACCTTAAAGCTTGGGAGATCCGATTTCCAAGTTCACCCTCATTTGGGGAAGATGCCAAAGTTTCCAAAATATGGAAAACCTGTCCAGGTCCTTCATCCTGTCCATTTCTCTGGAAAGAGGACACCAAAATGTCTATCTTACTGTCCTCAGGGCGGTCGATCTGATTTCGTGACCATTTTGCAACCTCTTCTAATATGCCACATAAAGACTGTATAGCATCCCGAATAGCATTGGATAACAAAGAGATAGATTGATCCATAGATCCACTTTTCTTCTTCTTCTTTCCAGATGGAAGACACGAACGGGCACAAGACTGAATTATAAGGCCATGCCAAGCCAATGGTTCAGTAACCAGTTGAACCAATGTTGGTAAATCACCCTGCGGAGAGTTAATCAGAGGCTCCATGGATCTGACCTTTCCCAAAACGTAGTTTTCCAGAAGAGAATTTACAAGTTGCCAACTTCTAGGAGTACATTCACTTCCATGTCCAAACTCATGAGAATTCAAGTTCCATGCGTTGAAAAAAACGGCAAAGTTCAACCAGTCAATCACCTCAGAACCAAAAGCCTGTATAAAAGCTAAGAATTATTCTTGCAGAAGGTAATTAACATTATATGATACTTAGCATTATATGCATCCATATCTACCTAGCAAATCTAGTAAAACTGCAGTTACCAGCCTTTTGGTAATATCAATAAAGGTATATAAGCATCTGTTCTATAAGTAAAGAGAAAAATGTAGACAATAATATGCCCCCCAATTGTCATACTTTGCAAAATGCAACATACAAACTAGAGACAATGTGATTAAATATTCAAATTACCTAAATTTACCTACTTCCTAACATGTATTGACTTCTGCGAAGTAATGTTTAAATCTTTACATCTATAAGTTTGAAGCATAACTTGACAAGCACAACAATATTCAGTACATGATCTCATCAACCAACATATTAAACTGTACAACCATATCCAACACCCTGCAACAATTAAAATGCATGACCATAAAGTAACTAAGGATATTCATACAGTCACACAGATACCTCATAAGGCTTTAGCCCACGGGAAACACCCACAACCACATCAATTGCATCATTTAAGGAAAATCCCAACATTTTTGCATAACGTTCAAGCAAAATCTTCAGTTCAGATGACATTTTAGGATCAGCCAGAGAACCATTAATTTCACTGTTATCCTTGTGTAAAACTGATGCACTTTGAATAGACAAATATATCATCCGAGGAAGAAGAGACTTCCTCGCGACGATTCCCCGTACATTTGCTTCCCTTTCCTTTGGCTAAATTTGATAAAAAAAAATAAAAAATAAAAATTAGATAACCAAGGCAAAATTGACATGAGAAAACACGGAAAATAAATTATTTCTACAACAAAAATTACACAAAAACAATAAATCCACAAGAAATTGGTAGCAGAGTTCAGTACCAAGTTTTCTTTAGGATAGTAGGAAATTCCTTCAAATGGACCTGAAGTAGCAAAAAGTTTCAAAATGGTTCAAGGATATAACAGGAGAAATAGATCAAGGGTTAAAAAGGAAGACCTCAAAAAATCTCAACAAGATAATGCACAAAAAACCAATCAGGTATTACTAAGCAGACTGTTATACAGACCTAAAAGATAGTTTTTCCCTGTAGTTGGTGTCCACCAAGGTCGTGACTCGAAATCTTCATTGAAGGTCAAGGACTTCGACCCAATCTCATTAGAGAGCTCTACAAAGTCAATCCCGCACTTCAAGCTCTCAAGAATACTCTAGAAGAAGAAATATTAATGTTATATGCATTCTCCGATACAGAAAAACATCATAAGGGTTAATTACTCAAGGATTTCAAATATGTTACCTCTTCTTCTTCAATGTTGTCTGCACTCTGCTTTAGCTGTAGAATTGGTGCTTCAACCCTTGCCACCAAATATTGATTGGAATACTGCAACTGCTCTTTGAACTGAACAAATTCTATTACCTGGAATAAAAGGTAATAAATATTACTCAGTGCACATACTCAAGATCTAAATCTCATTCCAACAATTTATTTATCTTTATTTTCCATTTTAGCCTATAACATCTTCTAGCTACAAGCACAGAGACCAACAATCAATTTTAAATTTTAGACAATTTTATATGTTGAACGGACAGAACAATGAAGCAACAGAAAAATTAGATATCATTGCCATAGAAAAAGCAGGGCTTAAGAGGGCAAATCAAGAACCTTGTTCACCCAGCAAGCAAATTAAGGATGATATTGTGCATCTTTCTATATGTCTGTTTTTCTCCATTTTTCTAATTTTAAACATAACATCAACTTGAATTATTCCTCAGAGAGATATTATAAAAAAGCTACACTTCTTTCTTTGTTTCCTCCTTGTGGACAAAAGGGAAAGACAGGAACTAATGCAGATTAGAAAGGAGTGTCTTCAAAGGTAAATACATACTTTAGAGTAATTTCTATGACGATAAGCAAGAAATGTAAGATCAGCAGATTCTCTGAAGTGATCATCCATAAACTTGAGGTAATCTTTTAGCAGATTGCTTAAATCTGTCCACAGTGGAGATACCAACATCTGGGGCAAGATGTGATGTGAAACAGTTTCCATCAAGATATTCTTCACATCCAATGATTTATACCTAAAAAGGAGAAAATGAGTAAATTTTTTACCTAGAGAAGAATATGAGTTGCATGTAGACTATAGAGTAACTAGAAAATTGTCAGAAAAGTGATTCGTATTATTGACTGTAGACAAAAGTGATGATGTTCAGTATTAACCACATAATCTCACTTACCTTTCATATGCCAATGAAAGGGCACCAAAGTGTGAATACAAGTGCAACAATAAGATTTTGTACTGCCACACATATCTGCCAAAATTAGCAGAGAGACAGATGTTACGTCCAAGGGAATAAAACTCCCTAGCAAAACAACAAGCTTTCAAACAGAAAGCAGAAAGCTTTCGCCAAAAATTTTACTGCCATAAACACCATCAAGCAGCCACCACATAAGATCATTTCATTAACAAAGATTAATTTCATGAATAAATCCGTCAAATTAAGCAAACAGTGATTTTCAATTCAAACTAATTATTCATTAGATGCTGCAAACAGAGTGAGAAAAATAAACATTTCCTGACCTTCGGATGGTTAACCCGAACTCCAAAACCATAATTGCCTCAACGAAGTAGCCAAGATTTCTCGTGCGCCAAAATAACTATACCCAGAAAGAAAATTTTTTTATGTGAACATTGACCATAGAGATACAATAAGGTAGTAGCCAGAAAAAGAAAAGATATCTCAATAACTTGTCGCGTACAATCATGCGCAGCAAAATCCAGAACCAAAAACGTGTCATAATAGGCAAACATGAAATCACAAAGTAAAATGTGCATTCTTCAGTCCAGTTATGCAAATATTAGCAAGCAAAGGAAACATGAGAGGGAAGATATAGTTCTTGCTGGCTGATTAGAATTCATACTGAGGTAACTCTAAACCAAAGACAGTATCTTAAAGAGCGAAGCTCTTCACTCCTTTGAGAAATGATGAAATCATGACATCATGCTGGTACTGAGGTCCACCTCAGAGATCTGAGAATTTCAACAACAGACACTTATACCTATCTCTTCGAAGGTAATTTTAATGTAGCTGATTCCTACCAAATTTACAATCATTACTATGCGATAAGACATTATGTTCAATACATTATGCCTTTAAATAATAAGAAAGTTCTAAATTCAGAACGCCATTTATTTTTCTTCACATGGTAAACATATCAAACTAATTTCAATTTATTTAGTTTATCTCCATATTGTAGTGCAAAACCAACCTAGGATAAAAGGTGTCAAAACTTACACTGCAACAAAGTTGATAACAAGCAAGCCAATAGATTTTTCCTAATCCACCAAAACAAGTCCTAACGTAACCTACACAATGTACATATCATCACTCTAAGATGTTTATTTGGTGGAAACTGTAGATGCACCACAAGAACATGAATCAAGTATATACTATAAACCACAACCCTAAAAAGGAAGAAGTATTGACAACCTAACTAGTGAAAATGCAAATAGTACAATATCGAGATGGAAGATATACAAACTACAATTTAAGCAAAGCATTTTGAGAAAAAAGTAGCAGACTTGAATGGTGAAAGAAAGAAAAAGACAAAAGAAAATGAAGCAAGATCACCTGAACCAACACATTGCAGACAATTGATAACAGCTCTTCACCATGCATACTCTCTTGCAGATCCAAATCCTTGGAAAGTGGAAGGTTTTTACAGTACAACTCAGCCATTTTTACAGCAACACCTTCAAGTTCTGGGAAGGAACAGCTGAGTTATATAAAAAGTCTTCAATCGAAAAAATTAACAGCCCAATAGTAGAAAAGGTAAAGCAATGTAATACACCTTCACAATCCTTTAGAAGTTACTAAATGAATGATCAGAACTCACCACCCACAGAAAGCCTGAATGTGTTTCCGATCAGTTCTTGTGTTTTCAAAAGTGTTATTGACTGTCCCAGCGCCTTAGTTGGCATTGCTGAAAGGGAGCTTGAGTTTTTCATCAACTTATCCAGAAACTCCATCTTCTTTTCTGGTGATAATACTTGAAGAAAGGCCTCAACATCAGAAGTGAAACAAGCCAGGTGACCAAACCTGTACTCAGCAAACAAAAAGCTCTATATATTATTATTATTTTTTTTTAAAAGTTATCATATGTATCTTTCTTCTTCTTACAAAGGAAGGTGCAAGCAATACAAATAGCAAAAAATTCACAGCATAGTTTTTGCAACAACAAACTTAATCAGTGAAACAGCAGGAAAAGTAAGCACCTGAAAAAGGAATATTAGCAAGTTAATATATTTGCAACTCTATCAAATAATCCAAATCAATAAAAACCAATTGAAAAGAAACCCGTTAGCCAGAAAAAGATGTTGCATGGACAGACCACATTAGGGTAAACCCAAAGTAGGTTGAATAATTCACCAGACAAATAAAAACTATCCCATACAGAATAATTCAGTAAAAAGAACTTTTAAAGAATAATTGAACGCTGAAGCATACCTTGAATAATATTGCAAAAGAGCTTCTATAAGATCATCGTCGTTCTTCTTTCCAAATAGGCATTTCCTCCTTTCAATTTCAAGATGAGCTAAGTATGGATTTCTTAAAGAATCATTATTAGCTTCTGCTTGTAACTTTTGTACAAATGCTGAAGCATTTGATACACGAGAATCAAACTGCAGATTGAGCAGATTGAATTATCAATAAAATACTGTTGCATAGCACTACATAAGAACCAACAAAACATAAATAGCAAGTACTATTCAAAACTTATAACAATATACCACTTCATCTGTCAAGTGTCTAAGCTTGCATTCCACAAGTTTTGGGGGATGAATTGGAGCATTGATGATTTCATTGGACCAACTGCTGTCATCCTCAAATAAACAGCCTAGATAATGTAAGAAAGCCTCCCAATCATCCGCACTGTCAGTTAACAACAAAAGGAAAGAAAAAAACCAGACTGTTAGAGTTGGCACATATTCAAGAGTAAATAGTCAAATCAAAACCTAACTACATTCTAGTAAGCTGCCATAGTTACTGATGCAAAGTTTGCTATAAATTTCTGCAATATCCAGAATCATACCATAGTTCTAAGATTTTCTGATATACATTGGCAGCTGCAGCATAGTCACCTGCCCGAGCAAGAAGCTTCCCCTGTGAACTTAGAGTCAAAGAATATAATTTGATAAGAAAAGAAAAGATAAGCAGAGGAACAACAACTCACCATGAAAACAATGTGCAATCTTACATGTCACAATGAATTTTAATGATGAATTCCAGGTATTTCCATCTAAGTCCAGGATATATAAAACATGCATTTTGAATAGGTGACATACATGTGCACAAGAGTATCAACATTTATATGCTATTAACAAGTAGGAAATATAAGCTTCAGAAAGTACCTGTATCCGTAGCTTATCAACTTCAATCATCAGAAGGGATCCTAACTTCCCAGAGAGAATTTCCAAAGCATCACCAAATTTTGCTTGTTGCTCCAATATTGAAAAGTAGACGATAAGAGCTGTAGAGATGTAGGATTGGATATCATATGTACATGAGAACACAAGTGCTGCTTTTCAGGTTGTGTGCAAAGGAAAAAAGATGGAAACAAAAATGTACCTTCCGGCTCATGCAAGCTATGGGAAGCAACATGCTTCTTAAGTAAACCTTCAGCTAAGAGTAACAGCTTCTCTCCACCATTGCCACAAAGAACCTGAAGGTCAGACCCCAGAAACTAAGCAGTTGAAGAAGACATATTCTACAGTATAAATACTTAGTTGTTCTCCTTGAAAATAACGACATCTACATCACTCTTGTGGAATGCATTCCAGTATAAAGTTCCATGAGAGCAAGTAGACTACAAAGTCACTCAAAAACAGTATAAACCAAATTAAGTCTTCATTGCAGGCAATTAGTTTCTTGAAAACCTTTTTCAGTTATGCCACAACATCAAGGCAACACCAAACCTTCTGGCAATACTAAATACTATAAATTAATACATAAGGGAGAAATGGAAAGTAATGTGACATCTATCTCCCATGAACGTCACTTGCTATTGTTTTTGTTGTCGGATGATGAAAGAAAGAAAAAACAATTACGTTTTAAAAACTATAGATCTCTTTAGATGAGGCGTTAATCAATAGTCTTCGATCATTCAAAGGGGATTGAAATATGTATTCAAACTGAAGAAATTCTCATAACTTTCGTGAACAAAAAGAAAGCCTGCATAAATAAATTTTCGCAAGACTTTTATGAAAAAAAAAAAAAACCAGCAGCTTTTTGAAGTTCAAGACCACCTTAGCACTTTCACTGCATATTTTATGCTTCTCAAAAGCCTAGACCAATGTTATATATTTCGTAGCAGCTGGTCTCTCAAGAGGTAAACCTCATTTCCCAACACTGACACTGTTTTTAACATCCCCTTTACAGAAATGACTGCAATGTTTTCAAACCTGAAACCAGATCGGACTGTTGAGCCGCTGCAACCATCAACAGATTCGATCTTGGGTTTGGAGACAGCAAGTTTTTGGAGCAACCCAACTGCATATAAAATATTTTCTTTCAAGATAGTTTTATTAGAAAATATGCTTTATTTAAAACATTTTGAATTAATTATATTATTTTCTTTACTTTTATTTTTTGCATGTTTAGTCATGGCCATGCCTATCAGAAACACTGCAAAACTTCAGCCAGGACCAACCAAGAACAGAGGGTAGTTTGCATTGAATTCCATAAATTGGAAACAGTCATCTTCCACCTTAATTTGTTAGTTCAAACTGCCGGCTTGTTACAACTTATCCATTCTATGTACGAAGAACACGCTAACATCGAATCAAAAATTTTCAAATGATCACTATCAATCCAATTACATGATCAACAAAATTTCAAATAAGCAGATAAGTAAACTGGTAGAACCTGCAACTGGATGCTACAAACTGCCCAGAGCAAAAACCTTTCTTCACCAACAAGCTTATACATTTTGATGGCTGTCTGGCAGAAAATAAAACAAAGAATTAGTTATACCGATTATGAGTTTGTCCTCTGAAAAGAAATGTCCATAAAATCCTATTATTTAAAATTAAAATAAAAGATCAGAAAACACGAACCTGTTGCTGCTTAACAAACGAATACTCTCGAACATAACAGTTGAAAAGCCCCATCATTAGTTCCAAATTGTTGGGAAATTTCCCACAAGCATGTTCGTAACAGCTAGTAGCCAACTCCACTAATAATTACCAAAAAGAAAATTATTTATCAATATACCTATAGACCATCTACAATTAAAAAACTAAAAAAACAAAAGATGCGTAAATCAGTTTAGCCAAGAAGGAAAAAAAAAAAAAAAACTGACGGTGATCGAGTCGCTGGAAAACAATTTGCAGCGTGCTAAGGGTGAGATCATCCATTAACAGAGACTCATTCTTATATAAAAGCTCTTTCGCATTTAAGCAAACCGATAGTGCTTCGTCGGATTTTCCCATCCTTTCCAAAATCAAAGCTTTGAGAGCCTACAAATAAACAAGATTCGAAATAACATAAATAATTTAAGCCATGAAAATAAGACTGGTAATCTAAACTAACAGAACATACTTCAAATTTAAAAAAAAAAAAAAGCTTAAAATTGAATGATGACTTACAAGAGCATAAGGGGAATGGGGATGTTTGGAAAGGAGAGTGGTAGTGATTTTGAGAGCATTTTTAAACTGTCGAGAATCGATGGCGTCCCAAATGGGTCGGACCCGCCGCTCCGGAATTCCACCAGCTAAGCCAAACTTGGAAGCCATTCTCTGGTTAATTACGGAGTTTAGGTTTGGAGTCAAACTCAAAGTTTCGTTATCTCTATCTCTCACACTGCTCTGACTTTGTTGTCAGCATAGAAGGAAGAAAGAAAAGAATCAAGTGTGCTATCTTGGAAACCTAATCAGAGTGAGTGTTGGTCTGCTTTGGGTTTTACTTTTACTGGATCACTAGGCTTCGGATTTAAGCCTTGAGGCTTCTGTGCTTGGAGTTTGGACTCCTCCTTTAACGTTTCTTTTAGCCATTTCTTTGAATCCACCCACCCACGTTTCACTTTTATCTCTTTATATGAAAATATACATGTATAGCTTTTTCTCTCCTTATTAATTATTGTAATTTTTTTTTGTTAAAAAATAAATAATAAGTAATTTTATTCATAGTAAAATTTTTTAAATTAAATAAAAAATTATTTTCAATTGCAATTGCGGATTGATATCGAGAGATACTTTGTATGTGAAATGAGTTGTACTTTAAAAAAGTAAAAGAAAAAAAATCAGAACATTTTAAACTACTTTCTTACTTTCAACATTGTTTTTTATATTTTTATTTTAAATACTAACTTGAGCATCATAATCATTTCAAAATCTTAACAAAAATCAAACGTAGTTAAAATCCATTTTAATCGCACGAAATACACATTAACGAATTTTAAGAACTTCAATAGTATTATTCACAAAAAAAAAATTATTATAAATAGAAGATTTTTTAAAATTTCATTTATAGTTTAATTCAAGTTATTAAATCTAATTGTTTCACAATTTAGCAAATATTTAATACATATATAGGTATAATAATGGGTAACGGATCCTGAACGCACAGTTTCATTGCAAAAATATCCAACCAACATTCCCAAGTCCAAACCCAATCCATTTGTAAACCCGAAAAGAGGCCCACCAAGACATGGAAGAAAGAAACCCGACGAAGAAAAAAACAGGAATCCGGTTTTCGTTTCAGTCGTCCCTGTTTATCCACAGCTTTGTCACGTTTCCCCATGCCCCGAGCCGACGTACAAGCCACGTGCAACCTTTCCCTCGATCTTCTTCCTCAACACAGCGCCCCGGCGTACTGTGCCGCCCCTACTCAAGTTAACGCCACCACTCACATCCCCTACCCTGTCGGAAATATCAAAAACCTAATGTCCTCTCTTTGTTAAGCAGATTCGAACTCCTTTAATTCTTTTTTTTTTTTTTTTGTCTCGAGAACGATTTTATTCAAATAGGAAGATGATGGGCTCTGAGAACCAGGGCTTCGAAGATGCCCACCTCTTCCCGTCCCGTGAAGAAATGGAAAATCTCGTTCTTGACGAGCCTCTCAGCAACCACAACAACCACCAGAACAATAACTCCTACTCTAGTAATCGAAGTGCCACCTCATCACTGTCCGATGCCACGCACCACCCGCTGTCTCCGCCGATCCTCGCGACTCCTGCCGACTCTGACCCCTTGCTCTCCCCTCCACTCTATCGTAACCCTAACGCATCTGATAACAACTCCTACATCGAGCCTCCGTCCTACGCTGATGTCATCTTCAGTCCTTTCGATGAGAACTCAGTCAATGAAATCAAAGGCCTCGATTCGAACTCTCAGAATCCAGAATCTTCATTGGCGCTCTCCAGATCGCCATCGTCCAGCTCATATTATATCAAAATTACGGTTTCCAACCCCAAAAAAGAGCAAGAGACCGCCAATTCACTCGTGCCTGGAGGTAATGCTTATTACACTTATTTAATTACGACGAGAACGAATATTCCAGAATTCGGATCCTCTGAATTTAGTGTCAGGAGAAGGTTTAGGGATGTAGTCACATTTTCAGATCGGTTAGCGGAAGCTTACCGTGGATATTTTATTCCGCCGAGGCCGGATAAAAATGTGGTGGAATCTCAGGTGATGCAGAAACAAGAATTCGTGGAGCAAAGAAGGATTGCATTGGAAAAATATTTGAGGAGGCTGGCGGAGCATCCGGTGATTAGACTAAGCGATGAACTGAAGTTGTTTCTGCAAGTGGCAGGGAAGCTTCCGTTGCCGACGAGCACTGATGTAGCTTCACGGATGCTTGATGGCGCTGTGAAGTTACCGAAGCAGTTGTTTGGGGAAAGTACTGCGGTGGTGGCGCCCCAGGAGGTTCTGCAGCCTGCAAAAGGCGGGAGGGATTTGTTGCGGTTGTTTAAGGAATTGAAACAGTCTGTTGCAAATGATTGGGGTGGTTCGAAACCGCCTGTAGTAGAGGAGGATAAGGCGTTTATGGAGAAGAAAGAATGGATTCATGATCTAGAGCAGCAGCTCAGCAATGCTTCTCAGCAGGTAATTTTATTGGTTTTTCTTGACTTTGACATGTACATTTGGATAGTTTTTGATGATGGGTTTTATTTGGGATGTTAATTTTCTTTTAGGCTGAGGCACTTGTTAAAGCACAGCAAGATATGGGAGAGACAATGGGAGAATTAGGATTGGCATTTATTAAGCTGACTAAGTTTGAGAATGAGCAGGCTATGTTCAATTCTCAAAGAGTACGGGCTGCTGACATGAAGTGTTTGGCAACTGCCACAGTCAAAGCTAGCAGATTTTATCGAGAATTGAACGCCCAGACTGTCAAGCATTTGGTAATGTGCAAAAAACTATACCTCATTTTATTCTTTGAACTTAAAACATGGGATTTAGATGTTCACAAGTATTCATTTGTAGGAACAATTTATTTTGAACCAGAATATGAGTTTGCAATGTGTGGAATCTCTAGTAATCAGTAAGTTTGGCAATTGACAACTCTAAAAGGTCTGAAGCTATGTCAAATGGCTTGCACATGGATTGCCTGTGAAGCTAAATTATTGTTGTTAATACATGCATTAATCAAAATTTAGGGAATTGTGCTGGTGATCACAACTTCTGTTGAGGTTCCTATATTTGTAAAGGGAAGTTTGCATTTATTTATATACACTTTGTTTTTTGGATTCTTCAGGATACGGTTCATGAATATCTTGGGCTTATGTTAGCCGTGCATGGTGCATTTTCGGATAGATCAAGTGCTTTGTTGACGGTGCAAACTCTCCTTTCAGAACTATCTACGTTGCATTCAAGGGCTGAAAAACTTGAAGCTGCATCATCAAAAATATTTGGTGGAGACAAATCAAGGATTCACAAGATCGAGGAGTTAAAAGAGACTATAAGAGTTACTGAAAATGCTAAAAATGTTGCTATAAGAGAATATGAGCGGATCAAGGTGAGTAATTTTCGTAATATCCTTTCCATCTTAATTTGAGGATAATTTTCACCCCTTTGTCGTTGATATGTTGAATTTTTCGTGCGGTCATGCCATGATTGTTTATATATATCCTTTGTATATACAGTGCATGTTTGTTTCACATAAATGATTGGCTCAGTGCGTTATATACAAGAAGTTGTGTGTGATAAAGATGGCTCACTCCTAGTTTGTTGAGTTTTCCCTACATGAATGATGGCTTCTGACTAGACAGATTGAGTTATAACTAATTTAGCAGACCTTTTGACCCTTGAACTATTATTGGACGGTAGCTCTTGTTCAGTCATGTCATATGTGGTTTTCCCGCTGTTATGATGCCATGATAGTAAGCATGCCTTTACTTTAAACAGCTCTTTGGTCACAGCCTTTATTAAATATTAAATAAAGCTACCAAGACAAGATGTGATAGGATTAACATAAAGGAAATTATGGTTTTAGTAAATTATATTGCCAGCTATATGTTAATGCAGAGGGAAGGCTGCGTATCATGACCCTTTCCAGATCCCATAATGTGGGAACTTTGTGCACTGGGTTGCCCTTTTGTATATTGCCAGCTATCGTCTCTCACTGCCAGTTCTTTCTTTCTCTTCTGATTCAAGTGGTAAATTAAAGGAAAGAGGGTGCACCAGCACCACTACACTCAGTTCATGTGTTTTACAAAGATTCTCAGGTTGCTGTGATCTGTGTCTGTTCCATCATAGAAATGTATATTGTTGGGTCCTTTTATTGGGGATTTTTTGGGTATTGCGATGGTTTGATTTGTGTTTGCATTTGCTAGTACATGGTCTGCATTTTTATTGTTATCTTCATCGTTTTGTAAGTTGTTTTCATGTTGATACAATTCCAGGAAAACAACAGGTGTGAACTTGAAAGGCTTGACAATGAAAGACGCACCGCCTTCTTGAACATGTTGAAGGGGTTTGTTGTAAATCAGGTATTTTGATCTTTGTTTTGCTGTCTATATTGATGATCTTATTGTGTGCACGAAAAACTACACATTCTTAAAACAAATTTGATTGAAATTACAATATCCTGTGCCTGAAAATTTATTTGGTAAAACTTGTGTAACCTCTGCTGAAAGCTTCGTTCTTTACTTATTGAACTAAAGGCTTCATTAATCACTGAACTTGATCTAATCAAGCTCCTATTTAGACGATGCAGAGAAAGCATGCAGTTGAATCTTTCAACATATTAACTATTTATGCATTCAGCATCTTTTGTATCTTAGCTTGACATTTGTAGTGAAAATGGAGCAGGTGGGATATGCTGAGAAAATTTCAAATGTGTGGGCAAAGGTTGCAGAAGAGACAAGTGGATATGCAAAAGATAGCTCATAAATGTTTGGATGTATATTCAAACCCTCAGCCTTCACTTTTATCCTTTTTTTTTTTTAATATATTTTTGGCCATTGTTCCTATTAGGAGATAGTTTCTACATTGGTAAGTAATAATGAAGCAAATGGAGCTCTTTGGTAAGGTTTTTTTTTTTTTTTTTGGTATCACATTTTAATTTGTTCATACACGACTGCCAAAGTTGCATTTGATATGATGTTGTAAATTGTTTGATATATCCTGCCGTGTGACCCCATAATTAAATTCCTCCTGATTTCCTTTATATGCATGTAGCCTGATCTGTTGTATAATTGGGAATTTGGATTGGGATTTTTACAAAGGGAAGCGTAGGGAGAATTGAAATTTTTAGTTTAATTCTTCTTAAACCAGGAGAACAATCGCTAGGTTAGGTTAAATTTTAATTGTTCGATTAGGATTATCTTTGTTTTTAATTATAAAATCTCATAATTTAACTTTCATTCATTCATTATTTATAGTCCATATCTCTCGTATCTCATTTCTAATTCGATTATCAACTAGTAATATATTAATAAACCATTAATGGGTTGGTATCATTTGGTAATGAAAGGGAAAAAAAATGGATAGACTTTGTCGACTCAGAGACTTTATGATCAACTAACTAAACTAAACTTTATTATTATGGTAGTTGGGATGGACTAGCTAAGAACCTTCTTAGCTTATTTCTTGTCTCTCGACAATCTAAGAAGAATCAAACAAACAAAACATTTCACACTTGTTTTCCTATTCTATACAGCACACTTCTTACCCACCAACCACGACTCAACTCCTGAAGATCCACTGTTTTGATTTAAAAAAAGAAAAAGAAAAAGGAATGAGAGTGAGACTGTGAGAGGATAGAGTGAGACAAGAGTTGCCCAGTTTGAGTTCATTGGTGGAAAGACAACAGAAGACTCTCTTGTCCGAATCTTACGAAACTCCAAACACATCTTCACCTTCTTCTCTCATATCGAACAGATTGAAAAGTCCCTAACCCAATCGTCTTCCAATATTTTACCATAACAGCCATTCTCACTTTTTCTTTTCTTTTCCTTTTTCCCTTCTTTTTTCCGTGGCGTTCATCTCGCTTTATCTGCCCTCTGCTTTTCTAAAACCGCGTTTCCCAAGGTGTTTGCCCTCATTTCACTTTCACTCTCCCTTCTTCTCCTCTCACCCCTTTCTCCCTTCCTGGCCTCTCGTCTTTCCTGTCCCTTGCTTTCCTTATAAACCTTAACTAATTTAAACATATTCAAAGAAGAGAAAAAAGCGGCTCAAAATAGAGTTTTGTTGAGCTAAAGTAGAAGCAGGCAAAGAAGAAGAAGAAGAAGAAGAAAAAGAAGAAAGAGATTACTGTTTTCAACGATGGCTGAGAACGGCGAAGAGAAGCTGTTAGCGGTGGCAAGGCACATAGCCAAGACGCTTGGCCAAAACGACACCATGGCGGACGATATTTTGCAGATCTTTTCAAACTTCGATGGAAGATTTTCTCGCGAGAAGTTGTCTGAGAAAATGGTCGACGAGGATCACCATGGATGCGCCGCACTCGAGCGAACCCTCAATTCTTTAGACCATCAGATCTCCCGATTCGTGACGGTCGATCATCCCATCTGGGCTGGCACAGCTGATTCTTCCGCCTTCCTTGACGCTATTGATGAGCTGATTAGGACGATTAGGGACTGGAGCCCCATGGCCGCTGAGAAATCCGTCGGTGCATGTCTTGTACGCGCCGACGACTTGATGCAACAGGCCATGTTTCGCGTCGAGGATGAGTTCAGGTCTTTGATGGAGCGAGGTGCTGAGTCGTTTGAACTGATTCGAAACAACCACGAGTCGATAGGGAACTTATCATTCGATTCAGAGGACGAAAATGAAGAAAACGAAGGAATTCCTCACAACGGTGCGGATCTTGATCACCAGATCCCCGTAGCTCAACCGATAACAGACTACGACATCGTAATCGACGCACTTCCGTCGGCAACTATAAACGACCTTCACGAGATCGCCAAGCGCATGGTAGCTGCAGGGTTTGGAAAAGAATGCTCTCATGTTTACAGCACGTGCCGCAGAGAGTTCCTCGAAGAAAGCATCTCGAGGCTTGGGTTACAAAAGCTGAGCATAGGCGAAGTCCAGAAAATGCCATGGCAAGAGCTCGAAGATGAGATTGAACGCTGGATCAAAGCTGCAAACGTCGCGCTTCGCATCCTCTTCCCGAGCGAACGCCGGTTATGTGATCGTATCTTTTTTGGATTCTCCTCCGCTGCTGATCTTTCCTTCATGGAAGTCTGTCGTGGCTCCACCATTCAGTTACTTAATTTCGCCGATGCCATTGCTATTGGAAGCCGATCACCTGAGAGACTTTTCAAAGTTCTCGATGTGTTCGAGACTTTGCGAGACTTGATGCCTGAATTTGATTTTGTTTTTTCGGATCAGTACTGCTTGGTTCTTAGAAACGAAGCGATTACCATTTGGAAGAGATTAGGAGAAGCAATTAGAGGGATATTCATGGAATTAGAGAATTTGATTCGGCGGGACCCAGCTAAGGCAGCTGTTCCTGGTGGCGGACTTCATCCAATCACACGTTATGTAATGAATTATCTCCGCGCAGCGTGTCGTTCACGACAGACATTGGAACAGGTTTTCGAGGAAAGTAATGTGGTTGTTCCATCTAATAAACTTGGTGATAGAGGGTCATCTTCTTCAATGTCAGTTCAGATGGCGTGGATTATGGAGCTTCTGGAGAGTAATTTGGAGGTGAAGTCCAAGATTTATAGAGACTCTGCTTTGTGCTCTGTTTTCATGATGAATAATGGAAGATATATTGTACAAAAAGTGAAGGATAGTGAGTTGGGGTCTCTCTTGGGTGATGATTGGATCCGAAAACACACTGCAAAAGTCCGGCAATATTGTACGAATTATCAAAGAAGTTCATGGAACAAGATTTTGGGAACGTTAAAGCTTGACAATTCATCCTTGGCTTCAAATGCCATTGCCAAGTCTATGAAAGAGAAGACCAAGTCGTTCAATTCGCAGTTTGAGGAGGTATGTAGAACTCAGTCTACATGGGTTATATTCGATGAGCAGCTGAGAGAAGAGTTGAGGATTTCAGTGTCTAGACTTTTGTCACCAGCCTATAGAAACTTCATTGGGAGGCTCCAATGTATTCCTGAAATTGGGAGGAATGCTGACAGGCTTATTAGGTATGGTCCAGAGGATATTGAGGCTAGGATTAATGAGTTGTTTGAGGGAGGCAGTGGATCATCTGGTGGCAGGAAGTAAAGGTAAAGCTGCAGCGAGTCCAAAGTTCAAGGATTCTTTGTGTCGAGTGAATGGTAGTCTCAAATGATTTGCAGTCTGGTACTAGACTAGGTGTTTCTTATGATATTTAGCACAAATTTTCCTCTTCTATTTGTGGATTAAGGATAATTTGCCTGTATTAAACATCAGAATGGTATTCCGGTCTCCAGGTGAATTATAATCTTGCAGCGTTTTCTTCATTCTGTATGTAGCAAATCTAATCATACATGAGATATTATCATATGAGGAATTCTTGTTACAGGTAATTTTGTTAAGGTAATACATTACTTTGGAAGAATTTAGATCAAATGAAGTCTTTAGTTTCTCTTTTAGTTACTTGGATGGATATTCCAATTGTACAAAGCTCGTACCTATTAGGTAACATGAACAATCAAGGATTTGTCTTATCTTAGCTGGGCAATCAACCCAAACCGAATGGGCTTTCTATTGTAGGCGATTATGTAATGAAAATGGCATTGATTTAGGCATAGTTAGTTTCAGGAATTCTTAGTAACCCTGTCTGTTCATGCCATTGCTTGATTAATGATTAGTTTAGATCCATTTTCTGCAAAGATACTAAGGTTTTCACTCCTCTCTATTCAATGCTTGGATTGAATGGGCTAACACGAGAAAGATTTCTGCCCTGAATGAGCATATTTTCCTTGCTGTCTTCATTCATTCTGTTTTATGCTTGATGTAAGAATAATAGGATATCCGGTGATTACTTTCAACCATTGAATGCAGCGTCTTGTATCCTGCCAATCAAAGCAACATCCCTGATTAAGCTTAGGTTCTTTGGTCTGTCTGTATCGACTTAGGAACGATAACCATGGTGCAGAAAAGAAGAGAAATACCAAAGCAGGAGATATGTGGGTTCGAATAGATCTGGATCAGGCGACGAAGCTTCGGGGAATTTTTCTGCTTTTTAGGTTCCTTGAGTCAGAATGTTGTGCCTTGCAATTTGGGATTGTGGGTCCAACGTACTTCTCTTTGAATCGAAAAAGAATTTCAGACAAGCTTAAATTAATTAAAACAGAGAAAAGCATAAGGCAGAGACTAAAATACTCTATTTTCCTTCCTTATGACCTGGTCCAATCCAACGAACGTGTCAAGAATAAATCTAGATGAAAGCTATTGTCCGCGGAAAAGGGTCATTCAGCAACCAAGAGATCAAAGAAAAACAAAGAAAGCAATGGGTTAAGTAATTTGTTCCACCAAAAACTTGATCACGGGATGGCTCTGAACGAGCTGGCTTTCCAACAACTCAGCCAGGGCTTTGTAAGCTAAAATTGATGCTTAGGCTTTGGTTCGTTTCAGCCCAAACTACGCAGGATGGCTGGGTCTATTGAACCTATTAAGCATTTAACTGGTTCTGGTTCATATCCCAAGCATGAGTTCAACTTTCAACAAATAGAGCCCGTAAAGCCCAGAAATGTCGAGGAGGATTTCAAGCCCGAAGCTGTTTTCGACAAAGAAAGCCCATAAAACGTTTGAGGGATGGATTGAGCCCCTAACCAAAATGGAGTCATAAAAAAAGAAATCAATAATTTATACAACGCTAGAGGGAGGGGTCGTTATGGTTAACAGCCATACAACCGACAGAGCTACTCCAGCTCACTAATAAATTACTTTCAATTTCACATAAATCCATCTTTTCTATGATATGCAGACACCATTTATATCGAAGAACAGGGATAGTCGGAAGAAAGATCATGAAAATCTAGAATTTAATGTCAAATTGATCAAACCCCAAGGCCAAGATCACGACCTTTCACAATCAAAACCAAGCAGGAATAATTGAATTTTCAAATGCAAATAGTAAATGAACTCATGGGTTATAGTGTTTTATATTTGTTTGAAAGATTTTTAAACATGCATGAATCTCTCATGAAATCCTACTCGATGTCCGGAAACATGAAGCAAAATATAAATATCAATTTTCTTCGAGTAGGCAGAAAGGACATGCTTGAGTTTAGTTAGTTTATCACATGCAGAGAAGCAGAACCAAACGTATAGAATATTGAACCGAGACAATATATCTCAACCACTTCTGATCTCTCCATTGAAAATTCTGTGAAGATTTGACAGAAGATGTGCAAAATCTTATCAAGTTCAGTCTCCATTCTTCTTATTCGAACTTAGTTAAAGGAACTTGAACAACCGAACAGAGAGTTGCGTCGGCGCAAAAGGTTTTGGTTGGTGCCATATCATATCTACGAAATCTCATGTCTTAATTATCAGGTCACAGCATTGTTTACTGTAAGACATCAGATGTCAAGGCATGAGTATTTCAGTAGAGAAAAAGACCAACAATACTCAATTCAATCATGCACCGGGAAAAGAAAATAATGAAAAGTGGATCCCTGAGGAATGGTGTATGGAAAGACTTGGTGGAGCTCTGATAACCACTTTATATATGCAACTGCTCAATTAAGGCATGGTTTTTCCAGTCTTGGGTCATTAATTAATTTGTTCGCCCCTTTGCTCTTTCCTTTTTATCTATGGTCTTAGTTCCTTGTTTATATGCAATTTCTTAGTTTGTCTTGCTTTTGTGATTTGACTTGTGCGGGTTTGATACATAGATTTTTAGTCCATTTTTTTATTCATAGATTTTTAGTGCATTTTATTGAAATTTTTAAGTAGAAATGTATTTCATAAACGAAAATGAAAGTAATACAAAATTAAATCATACACACGAAAGACAAAGATCATTGTTTCGTGTGTAGAGCTTGACCATTCACCAAATGCTTAAGCTACAAAAAGCCAGACATAATTCATCTATAAGATCCATGGAAGAATTAAATGAAGAGATTTATATATATATATATATATATATATATATATATATATTAGTTATGGCATACGATATAGAACGGAGTCAGAGAGTAAATTAGTGTAAGTTTAATCTCTTTAATGCAAAATCTGTTGGCACAATCCATGCATGGACTATTTTTTAGTGGTGCATATCAGAGTTAACTGTGATTCAGTGAACCTGCAGAACACCGGATACATATTCAAGCTTGACAAATGCCAGCTAGCCGGAGGCAAATCCATGGTTCGAGAGAAGCATGCACATGAAACTTAGGGTATATCTGAACCTAGAGATTGTAACACAAAAAGACAATGGTGACTGGTGAGTGAGAGTACTGAGAGGATTCTGATAGAAAAAGTACCACGGTAGCTTAAGACCAATGCAATGGTGATTATATATACATATATATATATATATATGTATCATTCAAACGGACAATAATTAATTAGGGTTTCCACCTTGGCCTTAGTGTGCAGAAAACAGACTTGACTTGACTGACGTTGTTCAATAAAGGATAGTTTTTGTCCCCTTCTGTTCAGATTCAATCTTAATTTAGGAATCTTGGCAGAAAGCAGCAGGGCCCTCGTGCATGCGTAGCTAGCTAATTAAGCTTTAAACCATTGTTGTCAGTCAGTTGATTCAACCTTATTTAAGCTTTTCCAGGGCTATGGACATGGTCGGTGCCCTAACCAAGCCACGAAGCTTCGTTCCCTAAAATTATAGTATTTAGCAGCGTCATTTTGACGGATTTTATTGACTAATTATCACTTATATATTATCCACATTTTCAGTCATTTTTGTTTTTATTTCTCCGCCTTTCTTATTTTTTTTTAAAGTGTTTGTGATCATTCAAGAGTGACACTCTCCACTGATTATAAGATCATGACGATAAACTTTTATTTTAACTTCTCCCTCTCTTAGCTATAATGAGACAGTAGTAGTTTATGTGTAAAGTTTTATTTATTGAGGAGTCAAATAAGAAAAACATCAAGAATTAAATGAATATCATTTAGCAACAAGTCAAGAAAATCATAGATAATTTCTATAATCAAATTTAGTACTTACATATATATATATATATATATATATATATATATATATATATAATAGTTGTTAATTAATATGTTAATTTGTGAGAGCCGCCTATGATAGTACCATTTGTCCATCAATCCAACTAGCTGGCTAGCCAGGGCCACCGGGGTCCGAAATAACTCTCAAGTGCCCAAGTGTTGTCGGCCAGACCGATCTAATGACTCATGGCCACCGCTGAGCTAACCAATTCTCATAAAATTAAAACATTATGACTATATATTGATCATTTTGTTCTTTCCCAACTTCTGCCTATATTCACCATAAGTCGTCATGGGGCATGTTGTTTGTAGGACCCATCGTTTCCCTTTGTATATTTACAATATTCTTTAAGATTTAGTATTAATTGATTAATAAAAAGCTTAATCACCACTTAATCCGCTTAGAAAATCCCTTTTAGTAAAACTTTAAGCATTTTATTTATTTTTATTATTATTGTAACGAATTAGCCATTTTTTCTCATTAATAAGAAGTAGATTGTTCCTATGATTACGAGTAAGAGTTAAGGTAAAGTCACTTTGTTTATACAAATTGGGAGTAATTAAGAATTGAATTAAACTTATTTAGACACGTTTATTAAGATTGGCGATAATGATGTGGAATCTTACTTAGTGAATTTAAATAGCTTAATTTTATTTTTACTATGGGGTTTGTATCTCTAGGTCAGGTGCTAGTATAAATTTTTTTTTATTGATTAAAATAGTGAACTTCCATTATTATTTAAGGTCGAACTTCTAATAGCAAGTTAAGCAACATATTTAAAGTCGTGGGGAATAACCCCTTTTGCCTTTCTTACAACATCATATCCGCCACTTTCCTTTTCATTACAATTACAACACCAAGGCGGCTTAAGTTACTTACATGTATAAGGCAATGAAACCAGCACCATTTCGAAGACCAAACTTCAAACGAATTAATTTAATTCATAAACCTACTTAAATATATATATTTATAAGAGTAGAAGACGTGATAATTATAAATATTATATATATGATGATATGATACGAAAAAGATATAAAAATAATATATATTAAAATTTTAGCAAAAATCGTAAATGAAAATATAAAAAAATCAATTTAATTTTTAATATATTCATATGAATTATGATAAGAAAATTTTTACAATTTTGAAGCATTAAAAAAGGACAATTTTGTAATTTGAATACTACATAAAATATAGCAATATTTTATACTTTAGTCCATATGAGTACCGTGGTTGCTATATAACATTGTCCACCCTGGGTCACAATTCGTTCCAAGAAAGAGAAAAGAGAGTTTGCATAGTACTTGAGAGAAAGGGCCGGAAGACTTGAGATCAGTTGATTCCCAAGACATGGGCAATAGCTTAAGGTGTTGTTTGGCTTGTGTTCTTCCCTGCGGAGCTCTAGACTTGATCCGTATAGTCCATTTGAATGGCTATGTAGAAGAAATTACCCACCCGGTCACGGCTGGTGAGATCCTCAACGCCAACCCTAATCATGTCCTAAGCAAACCATGCTCTCAAGGTGTTGTCCGTAAGATTTTGATCCTCTCTCCGGAATCCGAGCTCAAAAGAGGCGATATATACTTCTTGGTCCCAGCGTCTTCGCTACCGGTGAAGAAAAAGAGGCCGGCTATGCATTATAACAAGTCCTCCAAGAAGAGCAAAGAATGCAACAATGATGACGTTTCAGATTGCGATCATTACCTAGCGAACATCAACATCAATATTTCTGAGAAGAAATATTCCTCACGTAAGGATCGCCGGAATGGACGTGCCGGAGAATGGCGGCCTCATCTGGCAAGCATATCCGAAGACTAACAATTTTTTTCCGTTCTGGGATCTCATCATATCATCTCCAAGGATAATCACAATGGTTTTCAAACATGGAAATGGATTGGGATGAAGTTTTTTCTTTATTGTTATTATTATTATACGTGGAGTATTGGTTTTTTTTCTTGCCTTTTGTGGATATAATTTAAACCATTTACCTCTAGTTTTTTCGGGGTCTGCGTATCATAATGGCAGATTCCGATTTCCATCTGTCTGCTTCATGATGGAAACTATTATGATAATCACCAGAGAGAAAGAGAAATATTTGTTTGTATTAATGTTAATGTATTTACACCCTCAAGATGTAAGTAAAAATTGCTTCTCTTTCCTTTTCATTCTCTTTCTAAGTATTGTGTTTATGTTCTCAAACTAATAATTAGTTGCTTGATTCATTTTTGCCATGAAGCTCGTGATAAATACAGTTCCTTTTTATACATGTACGTGCATGTATTTATATACATATTTGATCGATATTTGGATAATTTTGGAAAGAAGATAATCAAACGTTCACCTTTTTTTTTTAATGGAAACCAAGCCTAATTCAGTTTTACCAAAATTTCACTATAAACTTAATTAATTATTTAATTAATCAATAATTCAAGTAGTTGCTCAATTTTTAATAGTTGAAGAACAGTTAGTGGTGGTAATGATCATTTTTAATTTTATCATTGCAAAGTGACAAACCACTCACAATGATGAACAGCTGCGATTAATTGAATTAAAAACAATGTCGTGAATTTTTTTTCTTATTAATGCTCATAAATAGTACTGTATGCTACAATTTGCACATTAATAAATGTATACATAATTATTCTGTTGTATATATATATATATATATATATATGCTTATATTAATCAAATAATTTAGTTGACATCACCCCGCTACATACGTGTGTAGTATACATATAATTGCAGAAACAAGCTGGCAAATCCCCTTGACACATTATCGTATAACTCAGCCTTCACATGGAAAATATATGGATTCCCAATAAGTATAATAATATTAGACAAAACTTTAAACTTCAAATTATTTAAAAGTTTTGGACCACACAAAGGCTTTCCTTGGTTTTAGTTTTGTAGATCATAGATTTACCTTTCTTCCACTTTATAGTGTTTCTTAACTAGTGCTTCTGAAGTTCTGCGATATGCTTGCCTTTAGAATGAAAAGAGAATCACATGGATTCACGTACATCTGTTTGTCCTTACATGCTCATTATTGGTTGTTTAATTGCTAACTAGTTTTTACCAACAATTCATGATCAAACATATTTTAATACAGTTCCCTGATAGGCAAAGTTGCTTCATTAATAATACTATTAAGTTGGGAGATCCCCATGAACTCCGCTTCGAGCCTTGTGCAACGTTGGCTACGACAAATTTGGTAACAAAGGCTGAGTTCACGGGCAAACTCACCAATTCCCGGAGGAGAACTAGGCGGATTCTCTCTAGATTGGAGACATAAGGTACTAACTATAGCCTATAGGGGAAATCACTAGCTAGTCAAATGTATACTTAATTCAGTATTAACAGTCTCTCTTTCTCCAGGATATGTGATTAACCTCGGATGGGGATTAAAGAGGTTTGGGTTCAACTTGGTAAAGGTAAAGGTTGGTTTGGTTCAGCATTAACTGCGTGTTAATACAGAGAACTGGAGTTCCAATGTTCGCTTGCTTGCTTATATATATATATATATATATATATATATATATATATATATATATATATATATATATATATATATATATATATATATATGAAGGATTAGAATTGAATTCCACCGAAATCAGCAAAATGTATACATGAATGCTTCTTAAGTACTTCTTCTAAAAAAATGAAGTTAAAAAAGAAGGAAAAGCCTATTTTAATTCTACGGAACAGAATTGTGAAGAATTGCAATGCTATATAAAGTAGAAGATGCAGAGAGAAAGAAGTGTGCAAAATGTACAGCAGAGAGAAGAAAGAGAAAGAGGAAAAGAAAAAAAAATTATAAATGAATTAATTAAGTTGCATTCTAATTAGTATTATTTCCTTTTTCTACTTAAGAGTCTGGGCACTCTCTGCTATAGCTGATGCGGGGCATATCTAAAACTACGAATGCATCCTCCAAGTACTTGGAGCTGTCGGTTTTGGTCTTTTTGGACGTTGTAAATGTTTGTTGTTGCATCACCAGGACCGAGACTCGACAGCCGGAGTCTGATGAGGCTAACATATCCCCCACGAATCCTAGCTCCGGGTACTCATTCCACTCGGTAAGCCCCATGAACAATGGTGAGTTGTTGTCATGGCGTCTTCCCACCAAAATGAGATCATATAAGTTCTTCATGGATCGGATTACCCCAACCGTTTCCACGCTATCACACACGAATTCCTCCTTGTAGACATGGTATTTTTTCCCCACATTCGCGATCCTGAAGTCGTTGACAATGCGCTCGTCTAGTTCCTCATTTGTGCTTCCTTCTCTTCTCTTCTTGTTAGAATCGATCAAACGGGTCACCGTGATGCTTACGTTGGGGTGTTCTCCCATGCGCATGACGTATGCTAGGGCTTCCCGATCGTCGGGGCCTTCCACAAAGATCATTCCAATGCTGTATAAACTTTTACTTGACATGGAACTTGTGCCAGTTAATGTGCCACGGTCCACCAGGATCCCGACAGAACAGGGAGCGTTCCGAAGGATTTGTTGGTTGACTGATCTGATGGGCCTAGGCAATTCTTCCATCTGAGCGGTCGACCTCCATTGCTTGTGGAATGGGATAATCACCAACGAAACTCTCTTTTCCAACGCAAGTCTGCAGATCTCATCGTGCATTGTGACATAAGGTGAAACAGCCGTGAATAAGTTGACAACAACAGTACCCTCGTTATTACTCTCGTATAATCTGAATGCGTTTATAATGTGCTCGGAACCCTGCATTTGAACTGAGCTTGCTCTGTCTGGCCGGTGAGCTATGAGAAGTGGAGCTGATCGGCCAATGAGCTCTAGGAGGTGAACCACGTAGAAGCAAATGGGGCTTTTTACCGTTGGATTTGATAATTCGAGAAGATTGATGATAGAAGGAGTCTGATATTGACAGTAAATCCCGGCCAGCATCCGCAGCTCTGTCTCTGGATGTGCGTGTTGAATGGACCTTTTCTTATGGGAAATGTACCTCTTGGATGGCTTGTAGAGAAATTTCACCAGGGGAGTAGTGATTCCAGTGATCAAAACCATTGATACCGACATGATGGTATAAGATTCATGGTCAATGAGCTGCCAAACAAAAATGTCATGTTGGCTTGGCTTGGCGCACAGAACAATTGAACAAATAAACGATGGAAAAGTAATTGCGTATTATATTTACCCTAAGGTACAATGCCTCCTGTATAATCAAGACATCAGTGATGCCCTGGGAACTCATGATAAGGCCTAAGGAAATAGCATCAACAGGGGGCATTTTGCAGTAGAGTGAAGGTAAGACAGTGGCCAAAAGTTTTCCGACAATGTTACAAAAAGACATAAACTCGATGATAGTCACAGTTTGCGAATCTATATTTAGGAGGTTTATGTCATATCCGGCTAATGTAAAATAGGATGGTAGGAGAACAGAGGAAACATAAGTATCAAGTTTGCTAACCAGCGCTGCGCCTAATGGTGGTCCCTCAGGCGTTGCCATGCCCAAAAACATCGGCCCCAGGATCATATGATGACCGATAGCTTCACTAACGAATAAACACCCTAAAACCATCAAAAAGATGGTCAAAATATAACTCTCTTTCACAGATTTTTCTTCAGTTGTATGCCGAACCATTGACCACATCACAGGCCGCAAGATGTATACAATGATCATCACCAAGCAGCCGAGAGAAAGGAACATCCATATCACCGAATCCTGTTTTCCTTCGCTTCCTTGCATAGTTGTGAAGATTACAATAATGCAACACCAAGAAAGCATGCCACTAACCAAAGAGGAAGACGTGGCTAACCGGCCGAGCTCTGAGTTGAGTAGATTCAGATCAGCAAGAAGGCAGACTATGACATGGAATGAGTTTAAAGAAAGAAAGGTTGCGATGAAAAACATGGATTTATGTAGTTCTTCATCCATTTTAACATTATTCCTTAAAATGGCTGCAACGATCATGTTCAGAGTAATAGGCACAAGGAAAGAGAGAAGGCCGATGACCACTGCTTTCTTTCCTGTTCTATTAACCATGCGTAAATCCGTTTTTACTCCAACTAAAAAAAGGAACAGCGTGCACCCAAAATAGGCCAATGTTCGATTGATATAAAGACTTCTTACTGGATAAATCGCTTGCATGATAGGACTGTGCTCTCCCCAAAATGTTCGTCCCATTACTATACCTGTCTGCAGGTTGCAGTGTTAAACATAAAATTTCAGAAGTTAACTCTCGATCGTTCCCAGGCTGGGAAATAGACAAAAATGAAACAAGATGCTTACCAACATCTGTGAGAAAAATGCACTCTCACCAAGAGGACTCAGACATAAATGAAACACGGCAGTTAATAGAGCTGCAACAGAAAGTTGAATAAAAAGGATAGAAGTCGGAGAATTGAGTGCATTTTCCCCGAGGAAGACACCGTTTGATTTTACGTCGTGTTGCCCATGGCATATCAAGCCAGCAGTATGTGTTATATTAGCCATTGTAGCAGCCAGCAGAAGAAACTTGCAATCAAATACTCAGCACGTTTTGGCCAATCCCCCGGAGAAAAATTTAGGTGTTTCGATAGCTAGCTAGAGAGAGATTGAAGTTGAAGCAATTAAGCTTGCATGGTTGAGAGAGGGTGGAAACGGTTTGGAAGGTTAGAAATACCGAATGGACGGACGTACGGGAGAATCGTGCGGGGTTGCATTAACCTACAATGTTTCTCAAGCACCCACTTTTTCTGCGCTTACCCTTAAAAACCTTTAAGAGCTCTTAAGCTCTTAATTACTTATCGGCTCAAGTTTCAATTACTTTTAATTATTATATTTATTTACCAATCCATAATTATTTCTTGAAGAACGCTCAATATTTTCTCTTTCTGTTAATGATTTTCATTAATTATTCTTTGCAAGATGCTTGAATTGAATTTGAATGGGAGGAAATAAAGTTAAATCTTTAGCTAACTATATTACCTCACTTTTTAAAATTTTAACTCAACACTGTTAATTAAAAATCATTATTCGAATTACTTTATCAATTTAATTTTCACATGATGTGAATGATACATTTTTTCGGATTGAAATATACATCATATTAAGTATTATTTTATTAATTAAATTATTCTTTACCTATAAATTCGTTTATGCTTTATATTACTTACTTTTTAGATAAAATGTACGGAGTAAGATATCATTGAATATATATATATATATATATATATATATATAAGGATATTGTAACAATGATATCCTTAATTATTGCATTCATAAATTTTCATAGTCATGTCTTTATCAATAATTGGATATTGATAAAAGTTATTGAGATGAATACATTTTTATGCTCTTACTTGTAAATCAAATATTTGATAATGAGTATATTTAAATTAAATATACAAATGCTTCTTATACGAATAAATTCACTAAATATAAAAATGACGCGACATTTGATAATCTATGACAATATTATTATTTTTTTAAGTATTAGTTATGTAAGTGATCTCTGATTTGAGATCATCATCATCTACTATTATGACAAGTACTATGCTCTGATTTTATTTTATGTATAGCATGGAGCACATGAGCAATTGAGGTAGATGGCTTGAGTTGGATCAAACCTGGGCCTCAAATCCATGGGAGTAAATGGGCATGTACACCTTTACATTACTCATTTTTCAAAGCTTAGCACTAATCATTATACTAATTACAGCTCAAAATTAAGCTTAAGAAAAGGATTAAGCAACAGGAACTAAATAGATAGGCATTGTTGCTAGGTCGGTGGAGGGGGGCCAGCAGCCATCACTTTTCTTTAAATGCGCCGTGAGCACCACGGAAATGTCCCACAACCTCTTTGGCTCTTCCTAGATGGAGAATACAAGTTTTTTTTAAGAGCTTTTGATGTACTGATTTGCCCTTTCTCAAATGTGTTGATTCATATGTCTGATAATGTCGACAAAGGATGGCATGGTAATTTTGGCTGCCATGGAAGGGGACCAACCGGGAAGGATCCACATCTGTACCTTGTATCAAATTCAATTGCAAGTTGACCTTGACCAACTTAGTTTTACTCGTTCAAACCCCAATTAAAATTTTTGATTATGTAACTAATGACGATTGCATTGCCAATTAACTATGTGATGCAGACGCAGATGTCATGCTACGTGCTCTTAGAAAGAGAAAGTTCGATGCTTCAATTTTACATAGAATAAAAATACTATAAAACATATACACATATCACATTTTAATAATTAAAACATATACACATCAAAATTAATTTTTGACCATTCTAAATGGAGCAAAACAAGGTGACTAGTTTCACGCCCAGCGCTCGAAAGGAGCAGAGCCTGATGGGCGTCAAAAGAGTTAGTCGTGACGTTTACTTCAATCTTAGCTCAGATATAAAAGAATAAATCATCAAGCATAAAAAATTGTGTTCGATGCTCATCTCAATAAACCGATTTTAAGGGAAAAGGATAATCATCACTTGACTCATGCACCAGACCGACTGTAACACCCTAAATTTACAGATTCAATTTCAGAAACTAAAAATTTCGGATCGATTTTGCGCTTTCACTTTTTTTATCGTTTGCATATATTTGTGGTAGACTATTTACGCGTCAGTCATTCCTTTTGACTCTTTACAGGTCACTACTAACTAAAAGTGATTTCCTAAATTTTATATGTACTGTCGACTATCCTTTAATTTAGACAGTCTTAATAATCACTTGAAATCTACTTCACATACAATTTATTTCCAATTACTTATACCTAAAATTCTACAAGTTCGAAAACTTTCATATCTCATTCATATTATAATAAATTTCATCAGACGCAGTAATGATCATAAAGACTATATATATATATATATATATATATATATAAATATATATATCAACTTCAACAAAATTACAGTCCACAACATGTCTACTTCCCAACCCTCTCCCGAGTGTACACCATGAAACTTACATACTGTGTCAACATATAAATATATATATCCATCGTACAAAATATACCTCGGTGGAAGCCCAGTTGTCTCCAAAATATGACAAAAATCTCTGAAACTCGCACTACCTTAATCTGGGAGAGGAAGGAGAGGGTGAGTTTTATGAAAAACTCAGTAAGTAAATATACAGCTACTAAAAACAAAAATTAGTTCCATACAGACCCTCATACCTTACATTCAAAATCAAATCCAAATAGCCAAACATACAGTTTTTTTATAAAACATAAGCTAAGTAAAACCATGTCATCGGAAAGGTAATTTCATTTAAAAAAATAATCATATCACAAATCAAATACGAACACCGAAATTAGATACATATACAAAAGTTGTATACGAATGTTGAAGTGTAAATGCATTAAGTACAACCTTATCAAAAGGCACTGTAGCTATCAGTGCAACGAACTCCCTATTTCTAGGGCGCTATCTATGATCATAGACCTGAGCCAATCTCGTGGGCCAGACGACACTGGTACCTATCGTCTCAGGATAGGCCAAACAGTTCCCGATTTCTTTTCAGGGGAACCCATACAGTAAGTGTACCAAAATGATTTAGTCTTACAATAAATACACGTGTATCACTTAGTTCCCATCAGGGATTCTAAAGATGGCTCCCACGGTTTTTAAAACAAAATTTTAATATACTTTCCTCAAATCGAATTTATTTGGCATGAGGTTTAAATCTAAATACGAAATTTTTGTACAAAAGAACTAAATATAATTTTTAAATATCTCAACGAAAACTTATTGTATTATTTATTTACTTATTTGTATATATAATTAAACAGAATTTCGAAAGATCACACAAAATCTCATATCACTGCAAAACATTTCAGAACAAAATAGTTAATTAAATTTGTAGACTGTATATTTACTTACCGTTGTCCACTAGACGCAACGACTATTCAGTATACTTCCTTTGCGCACTAGTATTCCACCAAGCTCAACCAGTATAAATAAATTCTCTCCACAGTTACAGAACCCACGTCAAAATTGTAATCAGTTAAATCTAATCGCTATAATATTCCGAGATTATGAGGATATATTATCCTTTACCTTGCAAACCCTATATTACCTATAAACTTCTTTGACCTGGTATTTCTAAACCAAATTGGGTCTTTTTAGAAATTTTCTAGTTCAACAATGGGATAACAGGTAAATGGGTACTGTCTGTATTTGGCTACTGTTGAGGTCGGAGAGAGCTTGGGAAAAAATGTGAACCGGGAAAATGGAAGTGCAGGGGGTCATTGGAGCTAGCTGGTCGGAGAGACACCGGCGTTCGTCTTCTCCGGTTCGGTTGGCACGCAAACAAGAGGATTTTTTTTCTCAGATTTTGGGTGAAAGGAAGAGAGAAGATTATTTTCGGTGGAAGGGGGGAAGACTGTCAGCCTGCTGGTGCAGTCTCGGGTTGCCGGCGATGAAGAATGGAGACTAGCAGTGTAATGTTCAGCTTTTTCTTAATAAAATAATAAAATAATAATAGTTAAAAAAAATTGAATTGATGATGATGATGAATAGAAAGGCAGGTAAACAGAAATGAAAAAGAAAGAAAGAAGAGGGGTAGCGTGTGGCAGGGGGTCTGGCAGGGGCTGAAAAAATAAATAAATAAATAAAAAGAAAGAAAAATGAAAGACACAGTGGGAATAGTGTCGCGCGACAGTAGCGCGCGACACCAATTCCCATTCCCATTTCCTTCTATTTCTATTTCCCTTCCCTTCCCTTCCCCTGCATTTTTTTCCTACTTCAATAGCCTTCTCCCCCTCTGCCAGTCACCATTCTTCACCGTCGGCAACTCGAGACCGCACCAGCAGGCCGACGGTCGTTCCCCCTTCCACCGGAAACACTATTCTTTCTTCCTTTTACTAAGAGTCTGAGACCCAAAAAAAAAAAAAACAGAAAAGAGTTCCCCTTGTTTTCATACCAGCCGAACCGGAGAAGACGAACGCCGGTGTCCCTCTGACCAGCTAGCTCCGACGACCCCCTGCATTTCCATTTTCCCGGTTCACATTTTTCCCAAGTTCTCTCCGATCTCAACAGTAGCCAAAAAAACAGACAGTACCCATTTACCTGTTATCCCATTGTTGAACTAGAAAATTTCTAGAGAGACCCGAATTGGTCAAAGAAGTTTATAAGTAATATAGGGTTTGCAAGGTAAAGGATAATATATCCTCATAATCTCAGAATATTATGGCGATTAGATTTAACTGATTACGATTTTGATGTGGGCTCTGTAATTGTGTAGAGAATTTATTTATACTGGTTGAGCTTGGTGGAATACTAGCGCACAAAGGAAGTATACTGAATAGTCGTTGCGTCTAGTGGACAACGGTAAGTAATTATACAGTCTACAAATTTAATTAACTATTTTGTTCTGAAATATTTTGCAGTGATATGAAATTATGTTTGATCTTTGTAAATTCTGTTTAAATATATATATATATATATAAGTAAATAAATAATACAATAAGTTTTTCGTTGAGATATTTAAAAATATATATTTAGTTCATTTGTACAAAAACTCCGCATTTAGATTTAAACCTCATGCCAAATAAATTCGATTTGAGAAAAGTATATTAAAATTTTGTTTTAAAAACCGTGGAGCCATCTCTAGAATCCCTGATGGGAACTAAGTGCTACACGTGTATTTGTTGTAAGACTAAATCATTTTGGTACACCTACTGTAAGGGTTCCCCTGAAAAGAAATCGGGAACAGTTTGGCTTATCCTGAGGCGATAGGTGCCAGTGTCGTCTGGCCCACGAGACTGGCTCAGGTCTATGATCATAGATAGCGCCCTAGAAAATAGGGAGTCCGTTGCACTGATAGCTACAGTGCTTTTGATAAGGTTGTACCTAATGCATTTACGCTTCAGCATCCGTATACAACTTTTGTATATGTATCTAATTTCGGTGTTCGTATTTGATTTTGTGATATATGTATGTATAAGTGATATCTATTTGAAATTTGATTTCTATATCCGAAAATCTGAAATTTGCACTCGAATTCTATGATGGATTTTAATTTTGTGATATGAATACTTTTTCCAAAGGAAATTACTTTTCGATGACATTGTTTTACTTAGCTCCTTTTTTTAAAAGCTGTATATTCGTCGGTTTGGATTTGATTTGAATGTAAGGCATGAGGGTCTGTATGAAACTAATTTTTGTTTTCAGTAACTGCATAATTGCTTACTGAGTTTTCCATTAAACTCACCCCCCCTTCCTCCCCCAGATTAAGGCAGTACGAGATTCAGCGGATTTTGTCATACTTTTGAGACAACCGAGCTTCCACTGAGGTATGTTTTGTACGGTGGATATATATATTTATATGTTGACACAGTATGTAAGCTTCATGGTGTACACTCATGAGAGGGTTGGGATGTAGACATGTTGTGGACTGTAATTTTGTTGAAGTTGATATATATTCAGTTTTTATGATCATTACTGCGTCTGATGAAATTTATTATAATGTGAAGGAAATATGAAAGTTTTCGAACTTATAGAATTTTAGGTATAAATAATTGAAAATCACTTTTAGTTTAGTGAGGACCTATAAAGAGTCGAAAGGAATAATTGACGCGTAGGTAGTCTATCACAAACACATACAAACGATAAGAAAAGTGAAAACGCGAAATTGACCCGAAATTTTTGGCTTCCATAATTAAATCAGTAAGTTTGGGATGTGACAGGCAGAGGGGAGAAAGCTGTTGAAGAAAAAAAACACATGGAAAGGGGAAGGGAAATAGAAAAAGAAGGGAAGGGGAATTGGTGTAACGCAATACTGTCACGCGTCACTATTTTCACTTTTCTGTCTTTCGGTTTTTTTTATTTTTTTTAACTGTTAATATTATTTTATTAAAAAAAAAAAAAAAAGCTGAACGTTACACAGACATTCAGATTGCACAGCTGAGCCTGAAGGAACTGCAATATTCAATTTGTTCGACTAACATAAACGGAATTTTCTAAAGCGAAATGGATCACTGGCATGTGTGATACAAAAAAAGGAAATGGTTCGAGGCTCTCCTTTCCTGTTCTTGTCTGGCCTCAAAACAATCAAAAAATAGTATAGTAGTAGCTTTTACAGGCTCCTATAGCATACCACTCTGAATGTACAAAACCAATACAGTGGAATATACAACAAACAACAGAATGCAACTAATTAAATGAACCTGAGCTCCTTATTCTTACGGTTTTTACTCCCCTCTATACTCCCAAAACCCTTGCATTTCGATGCGAGTTTCAACATAGCAACGACTCCATGAACGCTTCATCTCTTGGTTCTTCCTTGGTTCTGGATAACATATTGTTTACATATGGCTGATTCATGAAAGACCCCATGGAGTTCCCATATTCCGAGAATCCAAAGTTTCCAGTGCCCTGCAACATCTCCAGTGTGAAGGATGCTTGCCCTTCAGCTGTCGGAGGCCTCAGAGTGCGAAGAGGATTGATCATGGAATTGTTGGAGTGATTGTTAACAGCTGAAGGCCTTATTGCCATTGCCGCATTGTTGTTACCACCGTTATTATGGTTGTTATTATCTGTTAAAGGTCTATTGACAGAATGGCTGCCGCGAGCTGCTGGGACATCATGATTGTGCTTCCCTTCATAGGTTGTAATCACTGCCCTAAGATCATGTGATGCTCGCTCAATATGCTTTCTCACTGGACATCCGGGATGTGTGCACTTGTAGTAGCTCCTGTAAGAATCAGCAGTTAGAACACACGGCAAACACTTTCTAACTCGAAAACTAATAAAGAACCAGAAGACTCCAGTCTGAAACTTGGTGTTTAACCAAAGAAGCATGAGTGCTAAATTGAAGCATTCTCCACTAAAGAAACTTTAAAGCTACAACTCATCTTGTTGAAAGGAGTCTGATGTATCCAAAAGACAGACAGCGATAAAGAACCCACTTTTTTTAAGGCATAAAAAAACTAAGACATCCTGTAGATGATGTGTTTAAGAGAAACAGATGATCGAAAGGTAACAATCTTAGAAAAAAAAACAAAGATATATAAACTCAAAGTGCTAATATAATACTACTTCTAGAACATTGATAACAGCAAACATTTCAAAAGTTTAATAGGTATAAACAGTTTAAGCTCAAATTTACCTAGGATTTGGATTCCCCTTGACCACTTTTTGCCCATATTTTCTCCATCTGTATCCATCATCCAAAATATCAATGTCACTGGTTGTTTGAACTACAACTCTGGGTTCCCTCACAGTTCTACTCCCATTCCCAGGTGCTGAAATTCCTTCATTTTCACCTTCACTTCTCCTGGAAGCAAGTGATATCCATATTAATAATCTTCAACCATGAAAAAGATAGATGCCAAGAATTTACTGAATTAATTAAACTTACCATCTTTTGGCCACAGGTTCGTCTTCATCAAACTCATCTCCTCCTGATTTACTCTTATGGGAACCCTGATCGAAATCGTCATCCCCGACTGATATAGAGGAATTTTCAGGTGTTGCAACAGAATCCATCTGTCCAATGCCATGAGCAGCAAATGACTGATCCGGAATTGCAGAGTTAGCAGCACTCGAAGTCTGAATAGCAATAGAAGATGAAGATGACGACGATGATCTCCTAGTGGACTGAGGTTTAGGATGGTTATGGCTACCCTTGTATACTATCTCCGTTATCTGCCCATCTAAAGACCTCTCAACCTTCTTCTTTGTTGGGCAGTTGAGATATGTGCACTTATAGTAGCTTCTTGGGTTTTCGCTTCCTTTCACTTGTTTTTGTCCATATTTCCTCCAATTGTATCCATCATCTGATCTTCTGCTCTCCCTGATTAACTGAGATTGCTGCTGGTAATTGCCATAATCTGATTGAATGCCGCTGTTGCTTTGAGAGTTACTTTGAATGTTTGCAATCTCAGGGGAGAAGCTCTGCATCTGAGTGTAGTCGGGTTTTACCATGCTCTTCCCTGAGGAAAAATCGTCTTGCTTTGCAGACTCTTGGAAACTCCAATCTTGTTGTTGTTGGGCCTGAAAAATTGGGATAAATTCAATTCAAAAAAAAAAATTTGCAAGATCAAAGAGATTTTTTTTTTTACTTGAATTGATTGAAAATGATTGCATACAGTTTGAAATGTGTTGGCTGACGATTGAAACATGCTTGACGAAGAGGTCACTGGCCTTGGCTGGGTTTGGAAAGAGAAATCAAGGTAGTTCTTGTCCTCCTGTTTGACGTTTTGCGGGTTGCTTCCAGAATTGGATTTCCAAGTGAAAGCCTGAGCTGGAAATGTTCCAGTGGTAGGAGATGGCAGAATCTGAACCAAAAAAACACCCATCAATCAAAAAAATGCCAAAAATAAAAATACAAGTTCAGAGAAACACCGCAAAGCATAATTCAATTACACAAGCAAAAACAAGAGAAACAATCGAAATATCCAATATTTCAGCGATTAAAACAGATAATAAAAAGGAAAGCTTTAAGATAAGTTTTATGCTCCGTCTGGTTTCCTAGTGGCCGGTAAGAATCTAAAGATAGTAAATTTGCGATCTTTTTCATTTTAAAGATAACGAAAAATCTCATTTTTTTTTTCATGATCTAAACAGAGCAAACAAGAAGAGAGAAAGCAGAGAAAAAAGGAGACGACATAAAGATACATACGCTAGAAGCATTCAACAAAACAGGAGAGTCCAAAAGCTCGGCTGGGCTGAGTCCAGGAGGGATAGCAAAGTAAGAAGAAGGAGACACAGCAGGAGGAGAGATAGGCAGTGAAGGTGGAGGAAGTGACTTAAACTTGGGAACACCCGAGCCAGTTCTCTCTGCAATCCGATCCGACAACGACAACCCACCTTGACGCTTGGTATCAAGGCCAGCCTTGTCGGTGGAGGAAGGGTTTTCATCATCGGCTGCACCGGATGCAAGAAGATCAGAGAAAGAGGTCGTCATAAAGGGATGTGTGGAGAAACTAAAGGCGTTTTGCAGGTGGGAATTGACGGACGTGTCAAGGCTGCTACAAGAGGAGGCCATTAAAAAAAAAAAAAAAAAAAGAAAAACGGGAAATGAAAGAAAATTATGGGAAGACAGAGGGAGCGACTGATATATGATGGAGAAGAAGAGAAGCTAGTCACGTATTACACAAGTTTTTCCTTTTCTTACAATGTTAGGGAGTTTCTGGGAAGTTCATGGCAAGTTTGACCATTCAAAACATAGACAGTGGGATTTGGGTTGGGAGGGTGTGTTTTTCTTACATGTTTTTGGTCAAAGCTCGTGGGTTTGACTGAACGGCGGCTGAGGCTGGGACACCAGAGTCCTTCTAACATAGTAATTAATGTCCGATTAGGCAGCTCCCATTTTCCCACCAGTATCCTCAAATTCCTTATCCAACTTATCTAAATAATAGATTTTCTTCTTCAAATTAGCAATTCAATTCCCCTTTCACTTTAAGTATGTTAACTTTATAATTGCAGATGTCATATTTACGCAATTCAAGACAAAATAAAGCAAAAGGTTAATGAACTTCATATCATTGGTAGAGTTTCCTAAACTGAGAAGGAAAAATGAGCTTAGATGGAAAGAAAAGTAAAGTTTTTCATCCCACAAAAATGTGAGGTTGAGAAAAAATTAAAAAAAAAAAAAACAAAACTGTAGATAGATTTAAAGTTTTAAGTAGATGAAAATGACATACGTGGATAAATTATACGAATGAAATAATTTTGATAACATAAAATAATCAAAGAATTGATATTAAAATTAATATTTTACACGTGTTTCAACATTAAATTAATTATGTATTTGAAATATATAAATAAAAAAACATAGATAAAGAATAAAAATTAGAATGTTCTGAAAACATGCTTACCAGTTTTTACATCTTTTGAACTATAATGAGATAATCAGCATAATTAATATTATTATGCTTGCTTTAATTTCATGTATAAAGATAGAACGAGAAGAATCATTACGGTAGAACAGAAAGCTGATTATTTTTTTCTAGAACGATGACTTGGGTTTGACATTATTATTGAGCTATGGAAGACAGAGGTGAGATGAAAACAACTCTTGTCCTACAAGGAGGAATATGTTTTCCTGCAGTGACCGGCCCAAACTAGCATGTAAAGGTCTTACAGGTTGCGATCTAGAAGAAGCATCAATATTGGCCTCAAACGTGTAGAGGGGGGCAGTCAGTGTCTATCTTCGTCCAACAAATCAAGATCAACCTAGAGGCAGGAATAGCAGTTCTATCTGCCTTTCGGGAAACAAGTCATTGTTGGGAGTCTGAGGATTATTACAAGACCGATCTCCTAACCAATGGGATTCACTGTTTCATTAGAATTTGGTTGTTTTCTTCGTCATTCTTTGCAGTATCTTCCAAAAAGTTGTGGAAATCGTTGTACATCTTCTGTGTTTTCCTAACTGAGTTTGATTGTTCTTGTTAGAGATAAGTTTTGAGTCTTTAGTTCGGAACCAAAGTTTAGAAGCCCTTACTATAATAATAATAATAATAATAATAATAATAATATTATAAAATGGTGGCAACAAACAATAGCAAATGCATTTAAGTCCCTGGGTCCAAGTCAGGAAAATATAGGTGGAGTAGTTTTTGGTTAAGTGCCAACCTTGGGCATATACATAAGACATATTGGGAAGTCATGACTCATGACCATCAAGTGGAGGTCAATGCCCACTACCGATCTTTTGAAAGGCTTTGTACAGTTTCTTGCATTTCCCTCAAACTTGCCTTGCCTCAGGTACTTTTATGTTTATTTATTGTAGTACCAACTCAATTAATTTATTTATTGGATTAATAAGGGGCAGGGGCTCTGTTTTTTTAGTAAGTTGAGGACTGGGTAGTGGTGAGCTGACCATTTGACTGAGCCTATAGACCAAACCACTTGTTTGATTGCGCACATATAATAGGCTGACACACCCCAACAGACAAACAAACAAACAAAACTCGTCTTTTTTGAATTAGGACTTGAGTAAGACTTGATAGTTAAATAATCCAAGCAGAAACCTTTTCAACACAGTTTCTGGATGCCAAGAGTTATGTAAACAAAGATGAAAATTTCAATCCAAAACTAATTTGGACATTGAGTTAAAATCAGCCGTTTTTCCCTGGGAAAGAACTTACACAAATCCCTTGTGGCTTCATGGACGCTATGCTATATGTACAGACCCAGAAAAGAGACAACTGGTGCATGCATCCTCTGCAAACTACGGAACTTCAGTATGCCTTCCAAAATGCAGCTTCCATCCCTTGGGATCCATTTCCTTCTGTCAACCATACATAAAGAATTTTTACTTCCATCAAAGATCGTATAATGTCTTGTAAAGTCCACAACCAGTTTTAGGATAGTCTAGAACTTTCATAGTAATTTTAGAGAGTTCTTCCTTGTGTTTCGTGTGTGTATTGGGTGGCATTGACCAAAGTAATGATAGTTACTTTTAAATATGCAGGGAGGATACAGGTCAATTTTAATAAGCCAAGTTCTGAAAATTAGTTATATATGATTACTGCATAAACATAATGCATGATAAGTCACTAGAGAACATGGCAACATAATTATATTGCTGAAGGATACAAGTTCATTAAGGCAGAACTGAAAATTGAGGGGAAAAAAAAAACAGATAGGTGTCAAAACTTGAACACTTGAAAAGCAAGGCATAATTTTCCCTAGAATGCTGATTGTATGGCAAGGATCTAATAAAAAGAACAGGGAACTGGACAGCAATTCCCATGCTTATAGGAAAGCTGGTGTTTTTTCTTGACTGGGCCTCCATATATACAATTGATAGAGCAAAGTATATGTCCTCTTATGCAAGTTCATTTTCTGAGCCATCAAGCTTTTGTTTAGATGTGAAGAAACAGTTACCTGAAATGCTTTGTCCCTCCAGTGAAACACACACCCATGAGCTTCCATGTATCCAAGAATGGATTGAGGAAGTACAAGTCTAAAGGATGCATGGAGTTTCACTTTTGTTAACCCTCGACATGCCAACAGGGCTGCTGCCAGGCCATTTGGAGTCAAACCGGTCAAGTGCAAGATTGTCATGTTCTGTAGGTAATTGATGCTAGCTAGTGATACAAGCCCAGCATCGGTAACAGAACAATATGACAAGTTTATCTGCTTTGGAAAGAAGTGAACAAAACTATTAGTTTGATTATGCTGTAATGTTTCAATCTACAAGAAATAAAGAAAGTGAGAATGTAAAATACCTGCTTCAGATTTTGGGAAAATTGAGCAAGTGGAAGCATCCCGTTATCATTAATATTGAAGCACTTCTTTATGTCAAGCACCGTAAGTTGCTTACATCCCATAGCAATGGCTGATAGACCAATTGATGAGACAAAGGGGCATCCACGAATCTCAAGTGCTTTTAACATCGAGCATTTTGACAAAGATATTAATGAGTTATCTGTAATTTTATCATTATAAGCTATATTGATCATCTCAAGTGCAGGACAACCATCAGCAATGGCTGCAATGCCTGCATCACTTATTGCCATGGACCTGCATAACAGAAACACAATCAGATCAACATAGAAAAGAGAAACTATGTACCATGCAGAAGGTTGCAGCAGCATTCCAACATCAGGGAGCTAACATGATAGCATCTTGTCTTTTTTAGACCCTCATACATGACAATCAGGAAAATTTTGTTGTAGAAACTAGCAGGACCTTTGTCATTCATGCAGTAGTCATTCTCACTAGTATAAAAAGTAAAAGCTATAGGAAAGTCGCAAACCTGTACAAATCAAGCTCCTTAAGCATTGAGCAACAACTTCCAACTTTTCTTAACCCTTCATCTGATATGTTAGGGCAGATCCCTAACTTTAAAATAGATAGTTTAAAACATCTTGAAATGGACTTCAAACCTGCAAGAGAAATCATAAATCATGTACAGAAAGTTTCATACATACACAGAATGGGAAGGTTATGGTTAAGGGAAAACCTTCGTCATCAATTTCATTATCTGTGGCATCCAGCTCTTCCAAATACAAGCAATGCGCTCCAATCAAAATAAAGGCTTCCTTTGGAACCAAGCTACAAGACTCCATCCTAAGAGAAGTAAGGGAGGAGCATGAATTCGTTATGCTGTCTATAGAGGTATATGTTATCTTACGACAGCATGTGATGTCTAATTTCCTCAGCTCTTTGAGTGATTGAACAAGGAAAGAGAGACCCTCATCCGTGACTCCCAAACATTTACTAAAGCTAAGCGCCTTGACTGAGGCATGCAAACTTGCCATGGCTTTCATCCCAGATGAAGTAACCATACAACCATCTAATTTAATAGATTGCAGCTTAGAAAAAGTATGCAGGCATTTTGCTAGATCAGCAGTAACCTGCAACAACATCACAAATATGTAAGCAATGAGCCAAAAGATTAATATAGTGTTAATAGGGAAATTACCTTAAGGAGTTTTGGACTTACAGCAGAGCCATATGCCAATATGAGCTGCTGTAATTGTTCAGAACCATTTGTCAGAGATGACAAACCCGTGTGAGTAACATTTTGACAATTTGACAAATTAAGCATCTGTAAAATATCCAATTCCGAGAAACTGTCACTTGAAATTACATTACTCTATAAGAGAAACTCATATGAATCAGATTCAATAGCCTGATAAATTGAATATAACTTAAAAAATCCTAGTATTAATAGGATTCATACATTTCAACATGAGAGGTATGCAGAGGATTACTGCTTATTGAATTTGAAACTTCAATCTTGAAATAAGAATACAACAAGAAAAAATCTATATTCTAGGTAAAATATATATATATATATATATATATATATATATATATATATTTCAAGTGCTGGAAGGTCTCCCGCGTGTTCTTTCTCTATGGTTTGATCTGCTAGCAATAATCTTGGGCAGCTTCAACAGCCTACTATTTCTCAAGGAACAAAAAGGAAAACATACCTTTAGCGACTTGCAACTTTGCTTGAGTGTTGAAAGGCCATCATCATCAATGCCATGGCATCCCTCTAGAACCAGATCTTCAAGATGTTGCAGTTGAAGAACAGATTTGAGGCACTTCTCTGTGATCTGTAGTACAACAGCACATAAGTTTTAATGGTAACTTCATGTTTAATTGGGCATTATCTTAACCAAGAATCAAGAAAAGAAAAAAAATGCATGAATATGTGTTAACATCAACAGAAGAGTGGATTCCATTAGCCATAATATACATGAGAATTGATCAATTATGTATGCTGAATCATATGCTAAACCATTGCATCTCTTCCACTCACAAGCAAAATTATATCTAGGCTTACTACAGGAACTTCTCTTGCTGTTCTGCATCAAAAGTCAATAGTTTGTCTTTCCTTTTGCTCCTTCAACAGATATTTTGTCTTTCCTTTTTCATCCCAGTACAGGCGTTTGGCTTATCCAAAAAGGTGTATGCTTTCTGCAGGATGCAACTTCTACTGGTGATTGGTCAACAATGTCAACTATCATTTGCTCAACTAAAGATGATTATAGGAGAAACAATGAATTACTTTATGCAACATAACACAGATGCATAACTACCCATAAATGACGCGCCATAGCCTGGTCCATAGAGGATAAAGTTATACGACATAACTCATTAGGACACTTTTAAGTTATTTGGCTCGTCTTCTCCAAGCAATTTCAGAATAGAAACAAATAGACTCGGCAGCTAATCAGAAATTGAAAACCTGACCAAAAATGGGTGGCAGTAAGGAATTAATCAACAACAAGGTAACCATAAGTGCTGCGAATAGCAGATTATTCTCTTTTCAACCAAGCATATCAGTGCTTCCTTTGAAAATTATATTCTTCACCTCCTAGTTGGCTGAAGATAAAAAGGGAAAATAGTGACACCTTAATTGTGGCAGAAGTTATATCCAGGAAAGTAAAACAAAGTGAAGCAAAACATGACCCATTCAATTGAATAAAGTGCATAGCAGGTCCAGTAGGCAAAACACACTAGTCTAGAGCCTAAAATACAAACATTTGGCAGAGTTGACTGGATTGTTTCACTTTCTGGAGACCTTAAGAACTTCAGTTTCTTTTCTTTGCCAGCTTTCTCGGCCATTAGTAAGAGAAACAAACACAGTTAAAAAGAAAAAGTTGAACTTACGGGTAAATAAGACAGATCCAGACTCCTAATCTCTTTACACTTCAGAGCAATCAACTGCACACCCAAATCACCAATACGCAAGCACCACTTCAAGCAAAGCGACCTCAACTTTCTACATCCAACAGCTATACAGCCGATCCCCATATCAGTTATTAACTTGCACCTTGCCAACCTCAATCTTTTCAAAGTCTTTGCCTCTGCAATTGCAGAGGCCGCCAAGTCAGTCAACTCCGTTCCGTTGGACAAGTCAACCTCAACAAGACCCGGGCAGTGAACAAACAAGCTTGACAAACCGACATTTGTGAAAAACCTTGATCTGGACAGGTTTATTGAATGCAAAGTAGCTTTCCAGGTTGATGATATCACGTTTAACGTGTTGTCATCCACGCGTAGACAAAGAGAGAGATCAAGGTGGGAAACAAAAGGGTATCTGTGAAGGATTCTTGGGAGCAGGTCAGCGCATAGAGGTTTGAGAGTCTTGCGGTGGCGAGACTCTATGAAGTAAAAGGTCTTGCATGCGAGAGAGAATGATTTTCTGGCAGATGGGTCGCTGTCAAGGTGGTCAAGGATTTTCCATACAATCTCTTCTGTTAAGATATCAAAGGGATTGGATGAAAAATCAGTTGAAAGTGCCTGCATTTTTCTCTTGTTGTAGCTTTTCATAGCGCTGTTTGAATCCAAAATTTCCGTTTTCTGGACGTTTTTCAGTGGAAACAATTTGTCAAAGGCTTGGGGAAAGGAAACGAGAAGACTATCGCAAGAGGGTTTCGACAGATTGATTTAATGGGATGGAATGTGCAAGAGATATGGTTGGTGGGGCTGGCAAGATTATGAGGTGACTGTTAACAGAAAACAGTAGATCTGCTGAGGGCGGGGGACTTCGGTTGTATCTGGGAAGAAGAAGATCTGCATGCCAAATTACTATATTGGGCTTCTAAACTTTGTCCCTAGTATTTGAGTATTTGACTCTGACCAAATGATCCTTGGTCCTTTTCTCCGTAATTATTAATATTAATATATGTAGTATTAGTATAAAATACAAAAATTGAGAAAATTTTACACTAATATCCTATATCTCAAAAAATATAATAATTAATTTGTTTAAATTATTATACAAATAAATTTTGATTTTTATATAAATATAATAATCCAATTCCGTAATTTGACTATATTTCTCCAACAACTTGTACTTTAAATCGTCAAGTTTAAATTAAAAACAGAGAGAGAGAGAGAGAGAGAGAGAATTCTTTCTTTCTTCCTTCCTTCTGTGCATTTTGCAGTATTTTTAGAAATTGTTTTTAAACAAGGGGGTTTGATCAGTAACGAGAAAGTGGGGAGGGGGCATTTTCGGAAAAAGGATAAATATCTTAGCTTGACTTGCTTATAGAAAGAAAGGGGGCAACATGAGAGAACTCATTCGGGGAAGTAAAGATATGAGGAAGGACGGATTCAAGTGCACGTGGTACGGGGGCTATGAAAAGTCCGCCCCCTCGCCCCTAAATTAAAGTACCGAAACCTTGTACGTTTAGCTTTTTCACGCCTCTTTTGGCGCGTTGATGCCACGTATCTATCTCATTACGGATTGTCAGGCTCTTATTCATAGCTCTGATTACTATCATTTTTGTCGCCATTATCAGACCAGCCGCAAAAGAGTTTAGCTATGAAGTTATGATAATGAACCATAATCAAACTGCAGAAACGTATCATCAAGTGTCTATTCAACCAACGTATTTGCAGTAATAGAACAAGCTATATCACAAAATGCAATCTCTGATATCATCATCTAACTTCCTTGGCTACTTTGAAACATCAAAAAGATAAGAGAAGGCAACCGGGATTAGTTTCTCCAGGATCTAGATGACCATGGTATGCATGAATCTTTGCACTTACTACATGTCCAAACAAAGTTATACAAAGGCATGAAACAAACGTCACTGACAAAAGGATAGGTTTTACTTCTTAGCAAAAGCGATAGCCATGGGATATTGTGGGGCAATTTTGAATCCCTGAAGGTGCTGCATGGCGGTAGAAGATTGCTCTTCATCTTCATACTCTACAAAAGCAATACCTGGCTTTGCTTCAATCATTCTAACTTCCCTGAATCCGGGATACTGTTCGAAAAGCAGCTGCAGCATCATGCTTGTTGTCTCATGAGGTAAATTCTGTATGAACAGAATATTGTTCGGCACAGCCTGCTCTTGGGCATTCAGGTTTACATGATGGAAAGGAGCCTGCATATAATCAGACCGAGGCATAGACAAATAGCATATCAGAAAACTCAATCCCTCTTGGCAAAGAAACAGCCAAAAGCAGTGTAAAGGCATATCTTATGTAAATGATATTTAGTTGAGAGAGAGAGAGAGAGGAAGCAACTATCAAATTGAAAATGGCCCTTCAAATTACCTTTGGAGCTCCATTACCATGAGAACCTGAGCCATTAGACATTGCAGATTGCTGTGCTTCCTCTGCACGCCGCTTCCTTTCAGCTGAAAATTGCATATAGGATCAAAAGAATGTCACCAAGTATGAGAGCCCTTAAACCAAACCAAAAGTAGTTTACATCTTGGATGCACGAGTCAGGAAAACCAAAGAAAAAAAGCAAAATTAAAATTCTCAGTCCCAAAAAAGGCAACTCTATAGACTGCTTGGTCTTATTTTCGTTTATATTTTTAGCAATTTTCTTTACAAACAGTAAATCCAAAAGCCCAAATATCTGGTACCAGAACAGCACCATAAAACAAGCAGCCGGTAATTTGGAGGGGGCATTATTCCCACACCAAAATCATAAACAACTTGCTACGATAATATTACAAAAAGAATTCTTTTTTCCCAGTTCCTTTGCACTACAAAAGTGTCAAATACAGAAATATGAAATTAAAAGAAAATCACTTCATAGTTAAGAAAAACAAAGCATCTAAGTTCTAACCCCTCCTCCAAGGCCTTTGTCTACCTGTACCCCCATAACAGTATTCTGCATCTAAAAACCATCATTCTGTTACTCTGTGTGCGTGTGTGTGTTTTTCTTTTTGTTGAAAGGGCAGATTAGTGCTGAAATGTCTAAATGCATAATTGCAAGAAATACCTTCACATGACAACATAATGAAATGCAGGTGAAATCTCTTTGCTTAAGTAAATCAGGACCATGCATTAAGCATATGGAAATTTAAGGAGCAAAAGAAATGAGTTAGTCACCTTTTTCTTCTTGCTTCTTCTTTTTTTCTCTGGGAACAAAGGTTCCATCAGTTTTGGCAATACAATCTGACTTTGTTTTGGCATATTGTATCCGCTGCACCAAATTAATCACATAGACACTCAAATCTAAGCATCATTAGCAGCTAAAACCACATATAAACATTGATCCTGGAAAAGTTTTGATTGCAATCAGAAGTGATGCCTAGAGAACGATGGAAATTTTGTTGAAGTAGCAGCTGCAGGAATTTATGAACACAGGGAGGTAGATAAGGTATAGTTGCAATTAGCATCACAGCAAAAGTCTTCGATGGATGCAGCAGAAACAATAGCCCTGATTTATAATAAATAACAAAAAGGGTCCTAAATGACAGCAATATGAGTAGACATTTACAGTTTTTAGGTGGTTTAAGCTTTACTTTAGAAGAATCACATATCATAAAAGGCATACATACACCATTGTGTATCATATCATATTTGAAGAATGAGAAGCATAAGATTCTCAGTAAATGACAGAATAATTCCAACAACAATAGGATGACTCGACGAAGACTAATATCACTGCAATGGTACATAGTAACCCTTAAACCCCCAAACAAAAGCAACACCTACAGCAATTAAAAATGAAAGAAAATAGACAATATTCACTTTAATTTTGAGGCAATAACGCACACATATTTATAAGCTCACCATAGGTTTATCATAAAATGGAAAATTTTGCATTTGACGAAATGCATTACTGGCAGCAGTCAACTCATCAAACACAAGCCACGCTTGTCCACGAAGCCTGGGCGTCTTCAAGGCAACAACATCCAAAATCCTTCCATATTGAGAGAATAAAGCATAAAGGGATCTCTTTAATTCTAACAAAGGAAGAGAAAAAAGTTAACTCAAAATCAATCCCTTTCCAAAGTTCAAACCAATAACAATCAGTCGAATAATTCTAAAACTATTAACTAGGATGTCCAAAGGAGAAGAGCACCTTTGGACAAGATTCAGTTGACAGTTAAGTAGCTTCCAGTTTGTCTTATTTTCCTTCGGTTTCTAAACTACCAAACAATAAAATAGAGAGATTTAGGCGGACAGAGGTACCTTCTTTTTTGATCTTCTCATTGAGGTTCTTGATATAAATAGTTTGATTCGGAGGTATATCCCCTGTTAGCATTTTCGCTAGCTTTGCCCTAATCAATCAAAATCCAAAGCGAATGAAAACCGAAAAGAAACGAAATTTTCAATTTTTCGAAGGAGAAGGTACTCAGTGTTCAGTGTTCAAGAATTGGGATCGGGCTGCATGAAGCCCTAGCCATCTTTTAATAAGCTCTTATAATAGATGAGGCTGGGCTACTCCTCCTGCTAGCCACCACTGGGCTCTTACTAATGGGCTGATAGCAGCAATGATTTCAGCTACTCTTTAATACATGGCTTTAGAGTAAAAAATTTAGAGCAATTTAATTGAGAGAAAATAACCTAATTTTCTTTCTCTCTCTTCCTTTTATGATATAGTCCTTTAATTTCTAGGCATAATCCGCGCCTCGAATAATTATCTTCTCATATTTTTCTTTTTGAAAAAACAAAGAAAGTTGATATCTTTTCGAATATTTTAATATCATTAAGAGATTGATGAAAATATTAGAGATGAAAGATAATTTATATTAATTAGAATGATGTTAAGAAGTGGATGATTTTGACAATAATAAAATAATAACATTTTATTTTTTAAAATATATAATAATTATTTTACATTCATTTTCATTAAATCAATTTTTATTACATTAATTTATTTTTTATTAATTTAATTATATTGATTTGGTAAAAATGATTGGAAGATATTACTAAACATCTTTTAAAAAATGGATATATCATTATTTTATTAGTGTTTAAAATATTTATTTTTTAAGATCATCTTAATATAAGTTATTCTCTTAAAAATTGACAATAAAAAAATTTCAAAAATACATAAATTTACATGAGTTCATTTAACTTTGTTGGTAGGCAGTGAAATTGTCTTGCTAAGATAACAAATTAGCTTTCACAAAGACTGTATATTAATAAATTAAAATATAGCATGTAATTATAGAAACATTTTCCACAAATATAACTTGTAATGCTTTTCAATTAAACTAAAGCCTCACACACACATTGTTGAAGAAATAGAAATTAACACACATATGCATATATACATACATACATATATATATATATATATATATATATATATATATATATATTTAAGAACATGAAATACAAACTGGTTACAACACAGATATGTATAGACATTCACAAAGAAGAAATTCAAGAGACATGCATAGATATATAATTTTATTAAATATTCGTTATTGAACCAGAGATTACTAGCTAGAGGGCTAATACGAGGCCAGGCACAGACTTGTCATCGCAGAGCTTGCTTTGCCAAACACTCTGGCAGTTAGCTAGGGCAGCTGGGGACGAACCTCCCTTAAGGTCCGAGTGGGCAAGACGGGCGACCGTGAGAGATGTGTTAAAATATTCCCTAACATGAGTTATTATCCCATTAGTGACAGTCCAAGCGTGCACCCAAGAAACATTGCATTCCTTGTTGTAACCCTCGACAATGACCAAAGAGCCAAAAGCAGCAACTGTCAGAGGAATAAAAATGAAGGTCTCAGTTGATCCAGTAAGTAAACGCATCAAATGCTGGTGTGAGGGAGGGCCATGGAACCACCACTCAAGGTCCGCTGCTAGCAGGCGCTGCACCGTTTCAACGTGACGTGAATTCAGGGCTTCATATAGGGCTCTCACAACCCTTTCGTTGTAATAATCTTCCCCTTGGCTCTCCAGTATGGCTTGATCGTTCGCCAGCTCGTAGTCTAATAAAGATCGAGCAACGCCAGAGAAAGGAAAAGAAAGGTGAAGTGTTCAAGTGAATTTGGTGTGGATGAAGGGAAGGGGCGTAAATATATATATATATATATATATATATATATAGAGAGAGAGAGAGAGAGAGAGAGAGAGAGAGAGAGAGAGAGAGAAGGAAGAGGGTTGGGTTGGGTTGCATATGGTCGGTAGTGTCGCATTGCAGGGGACCCAGGAAATGATGCTGCCAGACAGCATGCATGCATGTTTCTAGTAATTTTATTTTTATTAGGTGAATAATTAATAATGCAAATGAAGGGATGGATGGATGATGCATCAGCTTAATTATTGTGGCTCTTAGGAAGAATGACAGGTCGTTTTAATTAATTCATATTTAATGTTAATATTTAATATGATATGAAAGAACTTTATGATTTATATAAAAAATAATTCGATTCGTAATTATTTAATTGATCATTAAAAAAATAAAGATTTACATCTCATTTATAATATGTGTATATATATAATTCTCAAAATTATTTGTCTTTGAAATTGCCTTATCACATGATGCATTTATCGGATCATGATAAAGAGATTGTTAAGAATAGAGTTGGTAAATAAATAAAAAATAATAATCACATACATATCATAAAATAAGATTTAAGTGATTAGATAATTTATTTATGTATATAACTACACTAAATTTTTTAATTAATTTTTGAAACTTTTACAAGAAAAGATATTACGTGTTAATAGTTAATGAATCTAGGGCAAAAAATAACTGGGTTTGCATCGTAAACCTTTCGATAGCTTCGCACTTGATCTCTGGCTAGGAGCTTTGCCCCTTGACCTTTGCTCAAGGACCTGTCAACAAAATGACCGTACTAATTTTACATAAAAATCATATAGTGGGTTCTATCATACTCCATATACTCCGTATACTCCATATACGTACAAGCTCGGCGACAATATATATATATATATATATATATATATATATAAGATAGAATATTCAGACTGATGCATGAAGTTTGACACTAACATTTGTACATACATATGCACGCATCAATTGACGAGAATATTATAAATGCTTGCTTCACAATGAATGGAATTTCTGGCCACAAAGAAGCAAAGTGTCACCCTCATGACGACTCACGGTTTTATTCTTTTCGAAAATTTGTCATCTAGCTAGCAATATTTACCATGCAAATTACAAAGAAGCAACTAGCTAGATTCCAACCTTCCAACCCTTTACCTTACCTACCTGGAATTAGAGATCATTATCCCCCAACTTTTCGACCATTTTGTCATTCATCCCTTTGAATAATGCCCCTAGGTATTAATTTCTTCAAATACTAACATAAAAATATATATATTCTAATGATCTTATTGTTGAAAAATTACTTAAATAAATCAATCTATATCGATCAATTTTACATTACATGATATCTAATTTGTTTAGTTTATCTAAAAATAATCATATAAGATTTAAGTTATTTGATTTTATAACATCTCGTTTAGGCTTTATAACATGTAAAGACCTATCATTTTATTTTATTTTGATAATAAGTCAAAATAAAATATATTATCAAAATAAAATATTAAACTTGCGTTATTGTTTTTTTCATATTTATTAGTGAGTGAGTTAAATTTTCTCTTATAAATAAAAGTTTAGGCATGGAAGATTGTTAGCTCAATCAATTAATTCCAATGGATTTAAATATATTTTTGTACTATTTTATTTTAATAATTAAACATCAAATTTTGAGTATGTTATCTGATTAATTTTTTTAACATTTATCATTATCTTCAAACTGTGTTTGCAAATATAATTACATAATAATATGCTCCATGATGGCATACAACAATTAACGCTAGTGGAAAATGACTAATTTGCTACAGTTTGTGTAGTTTTGGTGCGTTTCCACCTTTTGTTGGTTGGGTTATTGTTATTGAACCTATTTTAAGAGGGAGTTTTGTCACTAATCATTTGTTAGCATATGTGGGAAGAAAAGCAATGGGTTTAATTAAAATGCATTGTTCACCTTTCGGTTATCATTAGTATAGTTGATGAGATCACCTAGGCACATTGGCCATTAACCAACTGACCCTTGGGAATCCTCCTCTGGACATTTTAATACTAGTTACAAATGTTAGTCAAAAACAAAATAAATGTAATTCTAATAGTCATTGGGTTTAGGTTAAATGATAAAAGAGATGAATTTTGGCCACACTGGTAATGCCTCTTGTAGCCTTTATGCTTGGTTAATATCCTTATGATATGTTTATTTACTTAGGGTCACATGAGTTACAGAGGATATTACACCTTTTTTGAAGCCTTCGGGATCCCATGCCCTTTGTTAGGATTTCTTCTTTTCATTAGCAATTAATAAAGACAACGTCTAAATTTATAAACAAGGATATATTAATTATAAAATGTATTTTATATAGTCATGTTAATTACAAATAAAACACATTGTAACTTGCCCTTCCAATCATAGTAATATTACTTAGCATTATGCCACCAAAGCACCCCTCTTCCATGCTTGAGAAGCAACAATAAAAAAAATTAAAATATAAAAAGACAGCATTGTAACTTGAGGGTTATATGCTAAAGATTTTTCCTCCTTCTATTGGTATACACCAAATTAAAAATGCATTATTATATGTACATTTTTTGCTTTTGATCATATGTTGATTGATGAACAATAGATGTATATGTAAGTATGTATGTATGTATGTATATAAATTTAATTACAACACAAAATCTAAGGTCACAAACAATTATGTTAAAACTCACGACAGGACTGAGAGCCTGGCATAGTATTTGTCGGGCTTTAGATATTTTCGGTGGCCCAAACCTTCAGCCCAATCATAAATATTTGAACTCACCAAATCGAACTTGGGCTCTGGCAGGGGCGTCCACTTCAGCATGTGTGAAATTATATTTATACCCCAAACTAATTCCCAGAACTACGATACTAGACACGGTAACCCCCTACTTCCCCAAAACCTCAGGCTCGCTTTCGACTGCACAAACTCAGAGCGGAGGGGAGTTTTACAGACAAAACGAACGAAGAAACGAAGGAATGTTGAGGTCCATTCTGAAACGAGCCACGCTCTCGAAGCCCCGACCCGAACCGGTAATCCCTCAGCAGACCCATCCCCAATCAAAGCTCTATTCTTCCAATAACGCAAAGGCCTCGCTCGCGAAAGCCAAGAAAGCCGATGCCAAGTCCAAGTCCAAGTCCAAGTCCAAGGTCAGCGATTCCTCATCCGCACTCGCATCGACCGGAGCTGAAGATTTCGAATCCGGCGGCGCCGATGACTTCGAGGCTGCTCGAGCCCGCCGCCTGGTCGAGGATGAGAACGACCCTTCTCTAGATGTAGGTCCCAATGGACGTCCCTTGTTCACTTCGACTCCCTCGCTCTCCCAGCTGACGCGCAAAGACGCCTGCTCGTATATGAAGTTCAGTGAGAAGGGATTGAAGGAGGTACTGCTGGAGGGGTTACCGATGGGAATGGTGACGGAATTTAAGGAGTCGATGAGGCCGGCATTGCTTGTTCGACGGAGTTTCTTAGATCTTCGTGATAATTTTAGACGCATTGTTGATCCTCCAATGTGGTCTTCTCATACTAAAGGTTGCTCTTTTTCATCTTTTCTATTTCAAAGATGCAAACTTCGTTTTCACAATCCCTTTCTGAGTGTATTTTTGGATTATATAGTAACTATTAGATGGCGGAAGTTCTAATAGATAGTATTTGTGGTATGCACTTATGCTTATACTTATTTCCTCAGCTCCTAAAACGAGAAAGCAAGTTGTTTTGGACGGTCCAGTTAGCTGTGGGAAGAGTATTGCGCTTGCAATGCTTGTGCATTGGGCTCGTGATGAGGGTTGGCTAGTTCTGTATGCCCCAAGAGGTCGTGAGTGGACTCATGGAGGATGTTTCTATAAAAATCCAGAAACAGGTCTTTGGGACACACCTGTGCAGGCTGAAAACGTTCTTAAGGCAAGAACTTTTTCCCAATGTCAATTGAAATTATTTTATGCTCCAATCTACTGCCATGTTAAAACGCCATCCTACCTATATTGTAATAAGTCAAAATAAACCAATAAGTTCATGTTTTCTTATCCATACTCTGATATTTGTTCGTGTTCCTAGTAAAATTTATGTCCATGAGATAAGGACAGATGAAGTTTAGTTGTTGATGCCCCCCCCTTGTTCCCTGGAGAGAATTTTAAAAAGAAAAAAGAGAAGTCATGTTTGGACTGTGTATGTCTTTGCACTGTTTTTTCTCCTACTTGGTTTGTTATATGATGCAATGAAGTTGTATACCTTATACCTTGTGGTTTTTATTTCTGCAGGATTTTCTGAAGTACAATGAATCACGCTTACAACAATTGCCTTGCCAAATTTTTGATCCTATTCGGTTGGGAGAAGGTGCTGGTGTTGGATGGATGAAAGGAGTTGAATCCATGGCCCTCCCTGAAGGTACAACGCTATATGACCTGGTTCAAATGGGAATCCAGTACTCACATGCAGCTGTTGGAGTTGTACTTCGGTTGAGAAAAGAATTATCACTTGTGAAAGACATCCCTGTGCTTATTGCAATTGACCAGGTGAGCACCCCCATTGCCATGTTTTGTAGTCCCAACTCTATGAATAAACTTTATTATAACATCCTTTTTTTGTTATTTACTTGGCTTATTTTGATTGATTTATCTTGTTGTGTCTTCAGTATAATAATTGGTTTACATTCAGTGAGTATGAGGAGCCTGTGACTGTTCGTTCTCATCGACCAATACATGCTAGAGAACTTGCAATGGTTAGTATTTGCTCTTTTGTTTCGTTTCTATTGCTCAGTTCCATGTTAATATGGGTGATTCTGGCTTCTTTTTTTTATTTTTATTCTAAGGTTTAGGGTTTTATGCTAATCCTTTGTGATTAGCCAAGGTATCTAGGTATTAACTTTCTTGTTCACTCATGGAAAGAGTGGTCATCTGGATGTAACAATAGAACCGTGCAGTTTGACTATCTTGTTGATACTTTTACCATCCTTGAACTAATTTTATCATTTTATACACTTTTTATATTTCCTCTGCAGGTGAATGCATTTAGGTCCATGATGCATGATGACATGATGGTTGGTGCTTTCTCTCATTCAACTGCTGTAGGAAAACTTCGTCAAGACCTCCCAGATGTCCCTGTAGATGCCCGTGTTAATTTCCCTCGATATAGTTTAGACGAGGCAGCCACTGTGTGCCACTACTACCTCAGGTTTGCTCATGCTTTACAGTTTACACCTAGCATCAGGAATTTCAATTATTCTTTTGTATTGAAAACTTGTAGGATGGCCAAAACCTTATCAAGATCAAAGTTTTTGCTTCCTCTAGATAAGATCAAGGGTCTTTAGAGTAACATAGTTTGTTGTTTACTCATTGCCAGGCAAAGGCTTGTACGAAAAGAAGCATTCTCAGAGGATGGTTGGAAAAAGGTGTACTACTTATCCAATGGAAATGGGGCAGAAATGAGATGGTTAGTTCCTTTGATGCGGTAAAAGATACAGAAAATAAAATCTCCTCGACAATATTTCAAGAAATGATTTTAAGCTTTTCAATCTTTTTTTCGTTAGATTTTATACTTCTCGCTGCATCTGGTGAGACATTTGGTTTGGACCATCATTTTATTCCCAGGAACATGGGATCCGTATCTATAAAGCAATGTACCATAATGCAGTTCTCTTCTGTACTCAGTAGTTCCATCTTATGGAAATTTTGATCATTTTTCTTTCCAATGGCTTCTTGTAGTGGATTCTTGCTGGCTGTTTTATTAGCGACACCAAAGTTGTTAACTTTAAGAACTGGCTGTTGAGACCTGCTCGTTTATTCAAATACAATGATTTAAGGTTAATGGCCAAGCCTTGAGGGCGAAGGGCAGATAGAATCTAGCTTAAACCGCAATTCCAGAAAGATAAAGAGTACTTGGAGGTAGCATTAGTATACACCCCAACTTGCATGCTGTGCGTAGGAGCATGGCAATATAAGCAGTGTTCTTAATGAACCTTGTTATAAACTATATACAGACGTAGAATGCAATATTAATTGATTTTTTAAAAAAGATCATACGACATATCAAAACCATGTGACGTCCTACTTCTCTAATTATGATTTATAGCGGTTGAAATTTGGACATCATAAACCCAGATTTTCTACAAATATGATAGCTCGGGTATTCTTCTAATCAACTGTACTAGGCGAAAATTATCAAAATACCCGATGATAACAACAGCTTGATTCAGCAAATATACAAAACCTGCAAGTGAAATGCAACAAAGTTATTAGAAAGTACAAATGAAAAAGAAAAGCCTAATTATTGAAGCACGTTGCAACAAAAGTCTAGACAGAATACTGACATTCTATTAAAATGCTCATCACTCCAATCCAATTGTGCTCAGATAGAGCTCATCCTGGGGACAAAATCACAGTTGCAAGTGTGTGAGAGAGAAAGAGAGAGAGATTGCCTGTCATTACATGTTCACCTTGAGCCTCCAGTCTAAACCAACATCCGGTATTTTTCTCTTTGAACATCAGATCACATGATCCAAGTTCCCTATGCTGCTAGCACAAGTTACTTCTTTGCGCAAATGAAGTCAGTCGCATATCAGAGAAGCAAAAAAACCAAGAAAAACCATAACCCAAAAGTCAAACCAATTTCAAGGTTAGAATGGAGACTGGCATAACGGGCATGAAGATTTGTGAGAAGTTGAGAACCACTTGTAGAGGCACGCTGCGTGAAATTTGTGTTTGCAGGTCTTGCAAGCAAGACGAGGAAGGCTGTGGTTCACAGTGTGGATAACACTGTAACATATAGGGCACTCCTCAACACCTTCAAATTCCTTATCGAAATTGCGCTTCCATATTCGTATTGCTTCAGCTAAAGCTCCATTCTGTATCAAAGATAAATTCCATCTTGTACTTAAAAAAAAAAAAAAAAAAAAAAAACTAAAGATAACATAAAATGCAGATAAAATATTAGCTTTTAGCTAGTACCTGATTACGAACAAACAGCATCATAGACATTAACCACTTCCTCTGCTTCACTTCACTTATCCCTAGGCTCCTCATGCACTCAACATCTACAGGTCGTAATGGGTAAGATGCAGGCAGACGAATGATTAGATCCATTCCAGTCTCGTCTTTTGTATAGGTAGCAACAACCTCATTTGCCGATTTGCTTACGCTCACTGAAAAGTTCTCATCCGCAAAATTTTCTATCTTTATCTGCGTAGAAGAAGAAACATGTGAAAACTACATAATTAAGTACAGAATTTTTAACATGATAAATTTTCTTTTTCATCTCTTCCTCTTCAGGTCAAGTATTCCAAAAAATTCAAACAGAAAGTGCATCAGACAGCAAGTCAGTCAAGAAGCTATAAACGTCGATTCACTACAGATAAGTGGTTGTATACAATTCAGTTTCCATCTTGTTAAGGCAGAAGGAAGCTAAAGCATGCAATTTTCATTTGAGGATGACTAATATTGTAACTCCTAAAGCAAACGAGCGCCAAGGATAGAAGCTGGCTAAATTTGTTAACAATGTACTTTGGTCATTAAAAGGAAACATTTTTGTTAAAGATACACACCAGGGACAGTTCGTTTGCAACCAGAGGAGGACTACACCATGTTCTAGTAAAAGATTCAATCAATGATGAAGTAGAACGATCACGTAAATCACTAAACCATCCCCGCACATAAGCAGGAAGCAGGCGAAGCATAAGGCCATATATAGCTCCAGCAAGTGCAGCCATTTTCCCAGGTTCAACAGGCCAAAGAGATTCCACAGAAAATAATAATGACCCTGTTGTGATGGAATGCGTCGCCGCAGTTGCAGCCTTTGATAAAACATCAGGAAGCTCCCCATCTTTTTTCTTTAGAACATGCATTAGACATAAGTCCAAAGGCAGATGCTGGAAAAGGCAATCTAGTATCAACGGATTGGCAGAATTTTGAATATATTGTACCAGTCTTTCCCTTAGAGATGATAATGAAGGCAATATCGCTAAATGGGATAACAACAAAGACCAAGCAAGGAATAGATGTACCTGCAAATATGAAGAATATATCATTATACCAAAAGTAAAATTATTTTACCAAAACTTTTGTATGTAAAGCAAATATACCCGCTCCTCTGCCACTAAATCCATATCAAGAACATCATAAGGTAATTTCTCAATCATGTAAGATAATTCCTCCGTCAAATAGATATTCTCTTCCGTTGAAAGATCAAGATGACCTGACTCCTGGTAGACATTTGAATCAACATCCAAGCAACATGCACTTCCTTCACCAAAGACAGCCAACTTAGAAACAGGTTCTGTTGACAAAACAGCATAGGCAGCAAGCTGCAAAGATGGCATTGGTCTGGAAGAAAAGAGGATGGCATACAAAGAGCAAATAGGCCCTTTGCTCAGTCCCCAGAGTTCGACTGATTTGACTGCTTCATCTCTAATATGTGGAGGAGATTTGAAGACGCTTGAAGCAACCAATTCCCAGAAAGACCGATGATAAAATCGAGAAGCTGCTATAATAGATGAAGCTTCAGAAGAATAAGAACCAGCGATGGCTTCAGCAATGCCAGTAGAAAAGAAAAAGCGGAGAATGCTCTGTAGAATCTGGTTTTTAATAGGATCCCATCTTTCTGTTCTCAAGGGGTTTAAGTTATCTGAGTCTTCTGTTGGTGGGAGTTCCAAAAGCCCACAAAAAAAGGAAAATGAGATGAGGGAATTTTTAGTGATATTTATAAGAGAAAGGTCAGAAATCAACACAACTTGTTCAAGTTTTTCACAAATAAGATACAAGTTATCAGAAGTGTGTTCAGTGACTGCATCATTCACATTTTCAGCAACTTCCTCCATCATCACCACTGCTGATTCAATCCAGCATCTTAGGTGGAAAAATAGAAATTCCCAATCCTCTTCATCAAATTCTCTCCAGCAATAACCAACTGATATAACCATTAGCTTTGATAGTAACATCTGCACTACTGGCAATTGATTAGCTGCAATTGATCTACTATTTTCATGTCTCTGCTTCCGAAATAAATTCAGTAAGAGAATTCTCTCCTCTAAATCAATGTTTCTATCCAGCTTCATTATTTCAACACCTCCCATAGCTCTTAATGGATAACACGAGAAGACCAAGTGGAACCACTCTTCCATATCTATTACAATCCCCCAAACAAAAAATAAATAAATAAATAAATAAACAAAAGTGAGAGGTGATGAAGAACCATTACCACAACTTAAAATAGAAACCACATATTTCAATCAAATAATGAAAGATATGAGAGGGAGTGACTGAGGTACAGCAACAAACAAATGCAACCATATTAAAATTATCATGAACTATTTAATAGAAACAAATTCTTATAAGCTTGTCTTTGTTTAAGTTGCAAGTTGCATGCCATGCGTCAAAGGGGCAAAAGATACCATTCAGATGCCATTTTGGCCCAAAAGCAATTGGTCTTGTACCATAAACTTAACTTTCAACAATAAATTATAAGAAGGGTATGCATACCTTGACCGGTTTGCCATGTGACCAAAGGTGGGAATAATAGAATCCTCTGGAGCAAGCTTTTGATAGTATCCTGCATCTGATTTTCATCAAGCGGATCCGGTTTACCATCTGTGTAAGTGCATCCACTGGACCTAGTACTTCTTAGACATAAAGTTGGTACAAGAACACATAAAATTGGAGGAAGAATCCTCAAACAATTTTTGTTTACTGCTTCACCTATAAAGAGTTTATTTACTAGAAGCTGAAACAGAACAATGGCCTTTTCTGTTCCCCAAATATTTTCTTTTAACAATGTGAAAAGGAAAGATACAAGAGCTCTCAAAAAGGGCTCTTGTATATCCTCCATATATTCACCTAAAATAGGCCATGCATGAAGTGAACTCTGTGCATAATTTTCAGCATGAACAAGAGCACCATCAAGTAAGATGTTGAAAATAGAATCTAAGAAGCTTCCATAGGAAGAATAATTTTTACTCTTGGCAAATGAGATCAGTAGAGGTAAGAAAGAGGTTACAGCACTTCCTTCTGGCCATTTCCATGTGCATAGCATTTCTGCTGCAAGCCAAGCTCGAGATGTACCCTCAGCATTTTTTGTACCCTTGGTTGGTAATGGTGAAGTTTCCAAGTCATCATGAGCATGGACTTTATCAAACCCAAGTTTACAAATAAGATTATCAATTAAAGAAACAAACTTGTAGTTTCCATATGTCTGCATCCAACACAGAATTGCAAGTTGTTAGTCCTTGAGTTCAACCTTGTTGTGGAAATCGCAGATACTTTAAGAAATTGCAAAATAGTATAGAAATTTTTATTTTGAAAAAGCAAAAATAATATTAGACAATATTTCATAGAAACTGAAGAAAAAGCAAAAATTAAGTTCAGTCAACCACTCATACAGGCTAAAGCACTCACCAAACATCAATAATATGCTTATGAAAATACATAGATGTGTCATTCACTATAGGCTCACCTAAAGCAGTGTAATTGTGTTCTACACACCACCTAAGACAGTGTAGAACAATTAAAAAGACATAAAATAAATAAAATAAACTCACAATCCATCCTACTACAGCTAGTTTGTTAACCATATATTAGGAGATCCTTGCATAAGGGGGACAATTAATGACATCTTAAGATGAGCTGCATATCTATCTGCGTGTCTATTATATTATATTATATTATATTATATTATATTATATTATATTATATCATATCATATCAAAACATATCATATCATATCACATCATATCATATCATGTCATATCATATCATATCATATCATATCATATCATATAACTAGATATGTAGATAGAGATGGAGAGAGGAATTATGCCAGCAAGAACAATTACGAAAATAATGCCACTCACACTCACATAGACTCTTTCAGTATCAGATTTAGACTGTCCTTTCTGGGAGTTAAAATCAGGTGTGATCCACCAAGGCCACATATCACCCTTGCTTAGAAGATGATCTAACAGATTTTGTTCCTCATACTGATCCTGACAGAGACAATCAAGCACATCTATCATCATCAGGCAGCACAAAGACACGAATTTATTGGCGTCTAGTTTATCTTCCTCGAAGATGGCAGACCTAATAGTGCAAATCAAGATACTCCTTATTCCTTTTCTCACATCTTCGCTGAAGCTTTTCCATAAATTGCTTATCTTGGATTGATAACCATGTGCTGATTCACAAATATCCAACCGTGCCTTGATTTTTTCTCTTGATTCATCGTCAAAAGCATTGTCTACTGCTAGGGTCATCCTATACTCCCAGTCAATAATAAAAATAGCAGCTGAAAGGCTGGAAACAAAGCCACTATCTTCATCAAGTGCCCTTAAGCAAAAGAAACTACCCTCAACTATTTCAAGAGCAAAACGAGCCATGTCAACCACATTTGCAAGATTCTTACTTTCCAATCCAAGGCCATTCTCTACAGAAGTAAACAAACCACCTGCCTGCTTAACAGAAATGAAAGGGGAATCCAGAATAAAAGAAACTAGTTTTCTTAAAACCTCCTTGAATATCAGGATCACTGACTTTCTAGACACAAATGAATCTAGATTGCCTTCTGTTGCACCACCAAGAACAGAACTGCAGACAGTACAAACATGTGTCAAAGCACGGAATTAAAATTGCATAAATCAACAAAAATATGCATGGACTTCATATGAGAGACCATTCTCCACATCTAAAGAATATTTAACCTATTCTTTGTCAATATACGACAAGATATATAGGTCTCCCTACATCCCCAAAATCATTATCTTGTTTCAAGGACACCAAGAAAGCAAATGACAAAATGATATAATAGTCAAATAAATATGACTGGCCATGTCAGACGTGACAAATGTCATGGCATGGAATAATGCACTATGAATAACAAAGCATATGGATCGTTGTTGATATCACTTGCTCGCAAATTCTTGCGGTTCAAATAGCAGAGAACAAAAAATGATCATGTTTTTCCATTCACATACCACACAAACTGCACATCAGAAGTTCCAAAAGGAGGAAGGGAAAAGGCAACAGACACAGCAGTTGCTTCAAGAAGCTCATGATGCCAATGATCTGGGAGGGAACCAAGTCTAAGAAAAGAATCTTCTCCCACTTTCCTTCTCCTAATCTCATTTCTTGCTTTCTCAAAAAGCATTGCCAACACTGCTAAGTGATTTGAGTCCATGAAGCCTGATCCAACCTTAGAATTTACCAAGTCAATCCCATATGTGATAACAGCATGCCACTGCTCAGAGAAACATTCATCATCAAGCAATGCAAGCAACAGATCTAATCGAGCACTGGTAGCACAATTATGTCCTTGCAAACACCAAGGAACAAATGTTTCGCGGTAAACTTGAAGAAAAAACTCCAGCTTCAATTCACTGTCCTTGTCATGGGGAGGACCACAAGAAGGTGTGTTGCTGTTGGAAAAAATCTCAAAGACTACCTTACGTGCTCCAAATATTGAAACCGAAGTAGACAAAAGCCTCACACCATCTGTTGAATCCTATTATGGAAGTAAATCCAAAAGTGAATATTCAAATAAAAGAATGCGTAAATAAGAGATAATGCCATACATACAAGACAGGATGCTGTGTTTCTAGCTTGATAAGTAGATGACTTAATTATCATGAAAGAGAAGGATTGCTGCATAGCAGGAGGAATGAGACCGATGTGGCATCTAGTTAAATAAAAATTTCTCTTATCATTCCAACTTTTCACGAAGCCAGACTTAAATTCATTTCTTTTTTGATGTTTCTATACATAAATGAAAATAAAGATAATAGAAAAACACAAAGTGCAAAGAAGAGAACCAAAAACCCATTTTTCATACAGCTCACAATGACTTTTTTTTTTTAATAATTAAAGATGGTGGCCCAACAGATACAAGGAGGTAAACAAGAAGTCCCTTAGTTTCTATAATTGGCCAAGAAGACTAAATAAACATGATTTGCCCATAGCACTAGCACAAACAGCTGCAATAACTTGTTAGTTTTCATAAACAAGAATTAGTTAAGGAAGATGTATGAACAGTATGCAAGTACTTATAACCACCTATCCCATACTACATGCATCTGATAGCACATATAAATACAACAGAGCAGTTGATATCTGGCAAACATTAAGAGTTTGTGCAATGGTAACTTACAAGTGATCTGACCAATGGGAAAGACTTCACCAACATCGGTCCCACTAAATGCAGCAAAGGCCAAGTTTCACCCTTTTGCTTTGCATGTCGATCCACTAAGGAAAGAAATTTAATAATAGGATCTATATTCAATGTATGCTGTTCTGTGATCACCTTTTGCTGAAGCAATCCCTGGCAGGTTTCTTGAAATGCCAAACTAAAGAAAGAGAGAAGATCCTGTTCCAGTGAATAAATGCCAGAAAGAATTTCAACGATGCATTTTCCCAACTCTTGAAAATAACTTATTGAATACTTAATATTCTGTGTTTCTATTGTCTTTCCGTGGAGAGGCTGATCACTATCCTGGTCTTTTGAACTCACAGATGATAGGTAGTCTTGCCACAGAAGCTTTACAAGGATATTGTTGATAAGGGTGATCCGAAAATGAGAAACAGAATCAACACTGTGGCAAAATCTGGTAAGAACGAAAAGATATGAGTTTGCACTCTAAATAAAATAAATGATACAACAAGTAGAATTCAGAACATCTCATCCACTAAAAAAAAAGAAGCAGAGACAAAACTTGATTAACTCATACCTAGAGGCATTAAGTAATCCCCAAAGAAAACACTCTCTAAATGCCCTGAAAAACTCTAGTCGATCCACATTTGGAGAATGAACTGGGTTCCTTCCAGCCCATAGGTTTTGGAAAAAATCAAGAAAAAAATCTTCTCCTAACGCTTCAGAAGGAATAGCATCTAAGAAGAGAACCAATGCTGGATAAGAAATTTGCTGAGATCCAAAGCAACCATTCCTAAGAAAGGACCAAAACCGATTGAATACAGATTTCTGAACATTTAAGGTAGTCCAACTGTTGGGAAATCTCTTCGAAAATAGCAATATTGCATCCCACATTGAAGAATGACAAGCAGGATCCTTTTCCTGGAAAGCACCGAGAATTGCTGTAGCAAGAGTTTTCATATTTCCATTATCAAAAGCCTGAGGAATGTTTTTAATGAAACTTCTTAAGACTGAGTACGTAGCTGATCGAATAGCAGGGCTTTGAGACTTTAAAAACTCCAGAAAACATTTATGAGCAGAGAAAAGTTTCTGAGCAAAAGAAATTGTAGTCGCCTTAGCCTTAGAAGCATGTTTTGGTTCAGTAGATACATTTTCAAAACCAGGTCTTTCTATTTGCACAGAGACCAAAACATCAAGAAGCGTGGCCAAAGCCAGCAATGAAGAAGATATCACCTGCAATTAAATATGAGGAATATTACAAAATTTCATCGACACATAACAAAGAAACCCAAGCTGCAACATCAAAGGTCAGTTAATTTCTACATTCCTTGAATATTGATTTCAGTATATACCGAACACTGTACATATTTACGCTTGAAATGCATAAATGCATTAATACGAATGATGAGTGTGACTTTGATATAGTCATACAATCATTCATGAAGATATTAACATACAATGTGTATGTTTGGTTGGATATCTTTATGGATTGAGGAGAGTTGGAAATGGTGAAGAAAGATTAAGCACCTTATTGTTTTCCACTGGGTAGCCTCAAAAACCTATATGTTTATAGTTCTTCACAAGTAAGTGAAGCCACTCAATCAAGAATAAAACCCAAAAAAAAAAAAAAATCAAAAAGTGAAGATTGAAAAAATAAAAAAGGAAGAAAAAAAAAAACAAGACGCAGAATAAAGAGGGTGATAGCTCATTTTTCCTACCCAAGCAATGCCAAGGTGAGAAATTAAGGAAAACAATTAAATAATTCAGGATTAGATATTTATTGCAACTTACTATCAAGTCAATCAAAAGGGAAAAACCAATGTGAGAATTGTTCGGGGTGAGAATGTTAAGTAATATGCATTACTACTCTTCTCTCTAATCAAACTATATTTAAAACAGATCCATGGTGCATACCTGTTGGTGCATCTCTTGCAATTCATCCAAAGCAACTGCTTTATCAGATAAATTTTGTGGTGTAAGCTTTAAATTTTCTTCCAAATACACAAATATCTCAGTTGAGCATAAGATTAAAGCATCTAATCTCTTTTCCTGAGCAGGGAAGGCAGCCTGTTGTTCACAATCAAATGATTAATTGATTAAAACTAACCGTCCAAAGCCCAATCCTCGCACAATAAAATGCTCAAAACCTTTAAATACACTATAGGCTACATTAAAATTCTATTTAATAGCTTAAAGGATGTCAAGAAGATTGAACCTACAGAAAATTTGATTCAAACCTGTAATGAATGCTTTGCAGCTTGGGAAACTTCAGAACTTGGATCAAATTGAGATATCCACCATGGTCCCATCAAAGACTTCAAATGCGGAGCCAAATGTCTTCTGAGAAACCATATAAGAGAACAACAACCAAGTTTTGATTGCATAAAAGAAACGGGGCAAATGACTGTACTAAAGAAAGACGAGGGAAAATAACATCATGCACCTTTTACTTTGCTTTTCCTCATAAAGGAAGTTATCTTTCTTACTTCTCTCCTCTTCAGACTCAATAGATATGATTTTTTAAAATAACATGTCAATTGGTTTCTATCTTCCATGAAAATCATTTATCAGAACATTAATGAGGAGGATTTACACATCTTAGTTGTCTGAGCTTTGTATTTGTTTCTAAATTATCAAACAAAAGATGCTCACACAATAAGCATTTAGAATGCCAAAACTTGCATGTCTTTCACCAGTCATTCAATCAAACTTTTATTATTAATAATTTAATATACTTCACTACAACGTATACATTTCGTATACACAAGAAGGCGTGAAAACAACATTAATTAGCAAATAAAAAGGAAAGAAGTTCAAACCCGACAGCAGTGACAAGATTAGTCATTGTTTCATGAGTAGCTCGTCGAACCTCTCGATTATAGTCCAGCAATAGTTTCTTGTATTCAAATGCCTGTATGAAGGAGGCACAACGATATTGGAATGTATTAAATCAAGCATAAGGCTTGAAAAACTCAAGTGCACATGAAACCCAGCACATCAGTGAGTATGATTCAAGTCTTAGTGTTTTTCTTTTAACATCCAGATGAGATGAGGAATTGAGTCATTAAATTTTACTATATCAGAGTTTCAAGTTCCATGGTGTGAGCTATTTAATTAACATCATAGAGTCTCTCTAAAATTATATTGTAAAAAAAAGAAAAAGATTAGACAAGAAACCACTTTAGTTTGTTTTATTCCATAGAGTCCACACACCTGCTATCTGAAAAAACAAAAACATTCTATGTGGTTTTGAATTCCAATAGATAGTATCTACTACCCAATTTCACAATGTTTTCACTTTTACCTCTATTTTTTTTTCTCCTCGTGAACAAAATTTTCAGTATCACAACACTAGAAAATTATAAAGCATAGCTCATGTCTACTTGAATATCAATTGATATAACAGTGACTCAATTGACACATCAGCAATGACCAATGAAGAGAAAAAAGAATGAAATCATACCCATTGTGGAATGATCGGTATTATTTCCTTTCCAGACTTTTGCTTGAGCATAGCAGACAGAGATGCCAGAGCTTTAAGCTATTAACGAACAAGAAACAGGTGAATACATGGAAATTAAGCTGGATATAAATTAGCAAAAAAGTATTATCCTTGATTATGAAGAGATATACTCAATTGATTATCAAATGGCAACGGTGACCACACTAATCAAGCTTAGCAATTAGAGCTGAAAATGAAATCCAATAACCGAAAAACTAAGATAGGTCCAATGAAACATGCAAAAACTAGAAAGAAGTAATGTTGACAAAAAAATTACAACCTTGGTAGTAGGATCCTTCCTTGCCAGCCTTTTCAGGTGCTGTGCCACTTCACTATCTATATCCTGCAAGTGCAAAAGCCAAAAGTATTAATCCATCGCATTGAAAGAACGAAGCCACTAATTTTATTAATAACGGTACAAACTTTGTAGATGGAGAGAGGGATTGAATACCAAAAAAGGACTGGAATCTTCGGTGGAGGGAGAGGAATCAAGACGAGAGCTACCAACGTAGCCGCCGAATCCCACCGCTGCCGCAGCCGAACTCGCGGGCAATAGAGAAGCCGCAAGACTGCCAGCCGTAAAGGCCAAAATTTTAGCATATAAATTAATTTGCAAAAAAAAAAAAAAAAAAAAAAGAATTAATGAATCAACAAAAAAAAAAAACCTGCTGCTTGAAGGGCGTGCCTTGCTCCTGGCTCCATCACCCTTCTGTCTCCCCATTCTGGTGTTCTTAGATTAAGAAAAAGACACCGTTGGAGATGTGAGAGAGAGATTGAAGGGAAGGTCCTGTTTTTGAGTTAAAGATTGAACGGCGGTGTGGGGGACTGAAAATTCCTTGCTTGCTAGAAATCAGGGGAAGAAGGAGAAGAGAAGCTAACGAATTGGTAATCTTTGGGGCAAGTATACCTTGCCTCGCCTCGCCTCGCCCGGTCACACCTTCCTTACATGCATGCCCGATGTTCTTGATGTGTAAAACCCTTTCAAATCAGGATTAAAGGTTTTTTCAATTTCAAACCAAAATAATTTGGACTGAGAATCAATTTTTTTAGTAAAATTACCAGAATATCCAAATTATAATAATTTATGAAATATTAATGAGGTAAAATTAAATTATTAAAGTAAAAAATATATTTTTATTGATAAATAAACTAACCAATTTTATATATTACTTTATCTAAGTGATAAACGTTTTTCCTTTTCTGGATGGGAATTCAAGAAAACCAATCCTAGGAGATGCTCCACCCAACCCAAAACGCAAGAAAACTATAGAATTTACCCTAAGCTTTGTTCTGTTTTGGGGAAGGGGGAAGCATCTAACACATACTTCATATTGAAGTAGTCATCTCATCCATGACATTTTTACAAAACCAGAAGGTATAAATAAAATACACAGATGGGGAAAAAATTATAGAAAAGAGAAATAAATTTTCTACTTTCTTTACAGGATTTTTCATCAATCAAAGAATTGGCCATTTCTGATTACAAAACTCGAGAGGATTTGAGAAAATGCTCCAATGCACCAAATATTGGGATATCTTGATGTTAAAGATATTCTCCAATTTCATATCGATACTGGTAATTTATCTAGAACTTGGAATGTTTTGGGACCCATATCGAAGAACACCACCACGAGTGCCACAACCAGAGCAGCATCTTCAGAGCCAGGAAACATGGTTAGTCGAAATTTACTCCTCCTAACATAAATCTGCCGAAGCTTGTGCATAAGACTGGTCTGCATCAAATGGAAGCATAGAATTAGAATGTAAAAAGGTGCAGCATTAATACTATGAAAAAATTATGACATAAGAACCTGGAAGAATAATTGGTAACATAATTCAAGTATAGGCCTATAACAAGGAAACAACAAAAGCATCCCACATGTTGGATAAGTTTATAACCAAACTACAGAAGATGATGAAAAAGAAACCCCTGATGCTATGATCAGACAACTTCAGTATATCTCTATGATCTCCTATGTAGTATTAGTATGGCTATTTAAAATTTGGACATATGACAAACATCCAACATTGTAAATGTGGTTGTGAAGAGAAGCCATTTAGAGTGCTGAGAGCACAATCACAAAAGGGACTTGGCAATAATATCAGATAGGAGTGACAAAAAGCACCTTATTTAGGCCATGTTTTCAGGAAAAAAAGTTAAGTTCATAGCAGTCAAGAGTATTAACTAATTTGGTTCATTAAGGCCTCAGTTTTTAAATTGGAACGCAAGTGCTTTACAGATTATGCCTGAGCCACAATGGAGTCACCTTTGACGATGGTGCAAGATCTTTGGAGTCACTTTTGAAAGTGATTCATTTTGATTAAATTGCGCATAGATTGAGAGACTAACATGATGACGGTAGATAGAGATGAGAGGATTTCCCGGGGAATCGAGGAGAACTATTTTGTCGTCTGATGATGATGATGATGATGATTTCAAAGATTGACGGTTGACCCTGAAAACGATCTTCCCGGAAATCCTAGGACACCACGTGGGAGAGCAGGGTGTTTCTTGGATACGAACGAATTGACCGGGATCGGCGAATTCACCGGATGTATCGTAGCTGAAGCAATAGTAGTCATTGGTAGATTTTCTTGCTCGGAATCAGTTTCCAAAGTATGCAAATACAGCATGTTAAGGATGAAGGATTTTGGTTTGTGAAGCGTGTTTATGTTAGGAAGTGTAGAAAAATAGTAGTAGAAGACAGTCAGACGGCGTGCCGTTTTTGGCCTTAACGGCCAACCTAAAACTCTTTCCTCAGTTTGTGATCCAAAGGGAAATGCAGTTATAAAGAATTTGCAGTCGTCAATCATTCTTGTTTTAACCATACTGCATGCATGTATGCATGCATGTCCGTTGAATCAAATTTTCATTAAATATTATAGCATAGAATCCTGCTATATTGAATGAACGATTGTTAGTTACACAAAAAGTAAATTATTGTTCTTACATACACAAGCTTTATTTGTATCAACAAAAATTTATACATAAGTTTTGTTGGCCTCACTTAACTTGTAACTAACATAACTAACTTCAACCTAAGTTTTAAATACATCATCTCAGCATCTAATCTTCAAGTACCTTGCTATCTACTGCTCTGTCTCCATCTCTGCTTCCTCTTCTGGAGCTGGAGCTAGAGCTTAGATGAATTTCCATCATTTGTTAAGTTACTTGGGTGGCTCTTTTTTGTGTAACCACAAGTATCATCATCTGGTTTACGGTCTAAGAGTTATCTTATTCGGGATGAAAGTAAATTTAGATACCTCGTGTATTGAAAGAATTGTTGTTAATTACAGAAAATAAACTGCTATTCTTATGTACACAAGCTTTGTTTATATCCAAAAAAGTATACAAAAGCTTTGTTGGCCTGCTAGCTATTGCTCTGTCTCCATCTCTGCGTCTTCTTTTGGAGCTGGAGCTTGAATGAATTTCCATTTTCAAGTACCCTGCTATCTACTGCTCTGTCTCCATCTCTTCTTCTTCTTCTTCTGGAGCTAGAGCTTGGATGAATTTTCATCATCTGTTAAGCTATTTGGGTGGCCTTTTTTTTTTATAACAAAGGTGTCCTCATCCTTTTACAGTCTGAGACTAATCCTATATGGGTCGGAAGTAGATTATGTAAAGAATCCTTGTGTATTGAATGAATTAATGTTAGTTGCACAAAAGTAAACTACTGTTCTTATGTAGTTTAATTTATGAAGGAAAATAACATTAAGAAGTTCTCCCACAATCCCATTTTCGGCTTCTTTCCCATTTCATTAACAGTCTCTTCATCGGATTCGGATTCTTTTAATGGCTATATGGCAAAAAGAGGTTTCCAAGGGTAAAAGGATTATCTTGCACGACATACAGTGTTAACAAAAGGAGATGAATGATGTAATCATGACCTCTCCTAAGTGTCATACCCATATTATACCACATGCATATAAACAATTGTATGTGAACGAAAAATGGAATGGACCATTTCGTAAGGAAATCATAATGAAGATGGGCAATTTGATGCCAGCAAGCAAGCATTAAACGAACTGTTCGAGGTTCGAACGCGGCATCAGTACTCAGTACATGCTGATGTAAGAAGTTGAGAATTACATTTACACGAATATGCTGTCATCATCTGTATTATGACGTATATTTATGAACTGAGACGTAAAAACAAGAGTCACAAGTTTAATATGATGCCAAAATGACAGAAAAAGGGACTTCAGTTGTCAATGGTAATGGCCTCCATTGTCACAAGAGTTAGGATATTATTAACAATAACCATGAACTCATGAGTCCTCCAATGTTGATGTCTTTGCAAGATTGAATCCGTTTGGACCTAATTTTGAACAGAATACATGATGTCCAAACAACTACCTCTAATTACTCACCAAGTCCATATTTCACCTGTAGGACCATCTCCAATCTTCACCCTCAGTATCATCATCACTATTACCTTGATCAAGATGATTAGCATCAACATCGAAAGCTTCATAAATCTCATCTTCATACAACAGGTCTCCATCTTCCATGGATCCATTGAATCTCACATTCCCAACTTCTGAAGACTTGTTACTTCCCTCTTTTGATTGATCAGTGTCTTTACTCTCCATTGCATCATCCTCTTCCTCTTCCTCTTCAGATATCTCATCATGGTAGTCATTTCTTGGATTATCTTCAGCTGCAAACCACAAAAAAGAATAATCAAGTCATACAAGGGCATTTACGAATTTGGTACTAAAAGGCAAACCAGGGAACAGATTTAACTACTAAAATGCTAGCATGTAAACATTAGATCCCTTTTTTCTATATCATTTTAGATCACAAGATGGCTAGTCATGTTAACCTTCTAGGCTCTAGCCTTATTCCTATTGAAAGGTGCATGAAACAAATCTAGAAACCAAATAAAGCAGTAAGCTGCAAAGCTCCAACATAAAATTGCACTTACTAAAGCCAAACTTATGAAGCTGCCCAGATTCTCCAGAGTTTGGATTAAAACAATTATACCAACAAGCAACTTAATAATAAGTATAAGCAAGCTCAAGCAGCTTGGTTTATTCTAGCAACACTAGTTCTCAAATTTTTTTTACTTTAAACTCTTGAAAGCATGTATTTCCAGTAGTCTAAGCCAACAAAGCCATGAGCTTAGTGAAGAAATAGCTAGGACTATAATACATGTACTTTCGCCATTTTACCCAATTGCACCATAATTTAATCACTCGAGGTCACTGCATCAATCCATACTTTCCGAAGACAAAGATAGAAGCATTCCATAACATGAAACCACTCACACCTTTTTTCTTTTATTTCTCTTTCTCATTAAAATATAAAAAGGTTAAGCTTTTGCAACATTCATTAGGTAAACGTTAAAAAAAAAAAAAAGACATAGCCACACAGGCCGCTGAAGAGCTTTTGCCGTTATTTGCCATGGAGTCTGCTCGATTTGAGTCAAATTTACTGCCAAGGTTAGGGTTTAAGCGTACTTATTTCATATTAAACCATATTACTGCCTCTTACAAAGTTGCAGTACGGCATAGAGGCGTACGGATCTTCTTGTTGAAGTTTATTTTTCGGGAGAACTGATTGAGAAAATTCTATATAGTCACATGTGTCTGGTGGGTAGTCATGTCTTTGCAGAAATTTTTTACTAATTTGTCGATGAGTTATACTGATTTGGTGAAGCTACGAGAAGGGTCGTACTGACTTCGATCGCTTGCATTGAACCACCTTAATTTGTATTCCTGTCCAATGGGAAAGTAAGTAATCTTCGTTCTATATATCAGCGAACATGAGTGGAATCAATAAACAAGTACTCATATAAATATCACCAGTATGGTTTCTAAAACAATATACATATGAATCAGCTCCACCTTCTATCGTCTATATAGTTAAATTGCCAGCGCTAGGATTTCACCTTTTTTCATCTGTGTTCACCTTAAACCGCACTTTGAGAGATTTGATTATGACGTCCTTTAACCAGGTACTTATGCATTGGCAAAATCAAGTTTCTTCTGATGAGATAGTCATGATTATTACTAAAAGAAAGCTGAATCGGAAAACATCGTTTTCAACTGGTGTCAAACATGATAGGGATAAGCAGGTTTCTCCAAGGGATTATTATTACATATAGAATCCATGTGGTTAGATATCTCTTTCTGTAAAGAAACCAGTTTTCAGTGACTTCAAAATCAATTATTCAGCAGCAGGCAACATGTTCATTAAGTTCATTTTGTTCAAGGTGGATTCCTTTGATTTCAACAAGGTTGTTGACTAAGTAGCTTGATTGCTGGAATGCATTTGGATGAGCATGGTTCCAATACGAAACAGTTGCACTTAAAAAAGGAGGGTGCACGTGCCATTGCACGTTTTGTTTATCGAAATTGTGGTTCTTTATTATTATTATTATTATTATTATTATTCCTTTTTATTCTTTCTTTCTATGATTATATGAGACAGGCCAATTTCGAAGCAGGGTTATCACCTCAAACCCTATCAATAGCAAAAAACCCTAAAGTCAACAAGTACTCAAGATAAGAAGACGCTAGTACATAAATAGCACTAACCCTAAAGAGTAATTTTTTATATATATATATATATATATATATATCTTGATCTTCCCTATATAATACTATCTAATTGTATTCGAGAATACTCTAAGTAGACCTTTGTCTAAAAGATGTTATTTCATAAAGATTCTAAATTTACTAAATATATTTAATAAGAGATTCTTTTGGATATGATCTCAATAATTTATTAAAGACTATTTCTTGGTAAGCTGAATTGTAGATAAGCTATTGAAGTTTAATTGGGCATCAAACTTTGATTGGACTGTATAAACCTTAAAACTTTCCATTTTCCTTATTTGGTTGGTTGGGTGTAATCGGACAATATATATATATATATATATATATATATATATATATATATATATTATATTTATATTATGTAAAATCATATTTATATCATATAAAATATAAAATTTTGTCAAAACTCAAATTATCATATCAAATTCAAAATATTTTTTAATTTTTATCATATTCATATATGTTTATAGTATCAAATTTTAAATTGTATCATTCTTTTATTAGCTTAATAGTAAAATATACATTCAACCTCCTAAAAAAATGGATATAAATCATCAACTTTTAATTTTATTATAAAAGTTCATAAACTTTTATTTTATTATAAAATAAATATCAACCTTTCAAAATAATACAATTAAGTAAAATAAATAAAAGGTTAACGTCTTAGAAATGCTCAAACTTTTTATTTTATTATAAAAATTTATAACTGATTTGGACTTAATTATAATATTTTAAAACGTTAGATGTTTATGTAGTAAAATTAAATATTAAGAACTCATTCTCGTTTTATATAAAAAAAATTGAAGGTATATTTGACTATTAAGTATTCTTTTATTTATGTCATTTTTTGTATTTTGTCGTCAAGTTTTATCTAAAATTAAAGGTTTACCTCAAAGGAAAAGGATGACAAAAGGAAAATATTGTGAGTGCATAATTTGGATAAGAACAAAGTTTTTCTAAATAACGTCCCATTCATAGTAATTCGTTGTTCTTAACTTCCACTAATGAAATCGATTCACGGTAGTTTAGAACACACTGGCATGTAATAATCAGAAGACACACAAATACTCAAAGAAAAATAAGAAGACACACAATATTATGAACTTTAAATGTAAAATCAACATAGTAGAGAAGTTTTAAGCGCGCCAGCACCGTCGTCACCATGCTTGAGAGCATCCATTTCTTCCCTAAACCTTGCAATAGCAGCCCTGGGTAGGGAAACTAACACTCTAACGCCACCTTTCATCGATTGGTCCAGTTTGCAAGGAGGCAATAAAAGAACCAAATCCACGTATCCGAACATTTTGCAAGGTAGAGGTATCATGTTTACAGCACCTTTCCATCCAAAATCTACAGCTTCTAGTAGACCCAACCGTCTCCAGTCTGTGATTATCATGTTTGAGCCACGGACTCCTTCAAACTTCATATTCAGTTGGATGAGCTTCTCGTTAATACTCATCAAATTCCAGATATAATCACTATTAGAAACAATCTTTTTGCTCTCTTTGATTTGTTTCACAGCTTTTACGAGTGATTTTTCATTGAGGTCCCTCCCGTTTATTGTTGCATTTGCAGAGGTAAAAGCATTCCCGTAATATCCTTCAGGCAATGGTGGATTGAGAATGTGCCTTATCCCTACAGCCATGCAGGACACTGTATTTCCATCAGAATTCAATTTTAAAGCTCTAAACCTCGCTCTCCAAATATAGGCTGCTAGGACCTCAAGACTGGTTACACTTTCTTTCGGAAATTCATCCCTACTTTCTTTCATTAGATTCATTTTTAGTCCTTTTATAATCTCCCCGGTTACATAAAAGCACTCGTGGACTATGTCAGTCGTTGGCAGATAAGGTGACGTTGCTAACGAGCTCTTATCCACGATAAACTGAGGGATTTCTTGGATTGGTTTTGCTACCAATAACTCCCTCTCCCACACAGGTTTAACTGAGGGCTCACTCTTTCCGCTTGTAAACTCAGTCAGGGCTCGAAAGAATTGAGATGCACCAAAGCCATCACAAACCGAGTGTGATAAGCTCAAAGCAATAGTGAATCCTCCGCATAAGAATTTCGTCACCTGCAAGGCTAGAGGATGATAACCATCGTCAGATTCAGGTGTAAAATCAAAGGCAAATGGTTTAGCAGTTTCAACGTCTATGCCATCTAAGTAATTCAAAGTAGAGAGCTCGCAGTTGGCAGTCGCTGCTAAGAACGGCACGCCAGCAGCATTGCAGGTAATTCGAAGTTTTCCATCGGTCTGCCTCTTCATCTTTCCTGCTAGTGGATAGTAATAAACCAACACCTTGGCGAGAGCTTCCTCAATAATGCAAGCTGGATCTTTTAGCTCCCTAAGTTTAGGTTTAACTTCGTCATCAGGACTGTCTCCACTACACAGATCGTCATTCGCTTGATACACAAACACGGAATGGCAAAAAACCTCAAGGTTGTGATCATTGTCAATGGTGGAGAGAGAAAGAACTTCTGAGGGTGTAGGTTTGAAGGGTTTAACAAGCAGAAAATCATTCTTTTCAACTGAGAATGAGTTGCCACTGTGGGTTGCCATTGTCAGAATTGGAGGTAGGAGAATCTAAGGTGAGGCTTAGAAGGAATGGAAGTGCTCTATTATATAGGAATTCCCATCATGGTCTTATCCATCCAATTCAATGTGATCACCATCATTACCAGGTCCCAACTCACTGTGAGATTTCAGAGATTGACATTGATAGGATCTCAGTATATTGGGTTGGTGGCCAAAAATCATGAAGTTGATGAGTTGTTAAACCGATTGATGACTTTCTCTTTGTAGAAAAGCTAAAGCAATTTTTGAAAGCATAATTGAAATGGCTTCTATGAACAAGGAAGATAATCATAATCATATTCACAAAGGTGCAATACCTAAAAGGATTAACTTTTATGGTTTGAAACGAAAATTCTCTGATATAAGAATTGTGAAATATTTAGATTTTACAAATAAATTTAATAAGATGAAATATATTTTTGAAAAATTATTAAAAAAATTAAATTTATGACAAAATGAAAATTTTTTAATTTCATTCATAAAATTTTAAAAAAAAATTTCAACGAATAAATAAGATAATAAAAAATTGCAATTATAATAAGAGAACGGGGGACATGTTAAGTTCATGTTAAAGAAAATAAAGAAATGTATATAAATAAGAGGTTTGGTTTGATTAAGAAGAAAATGTATTTGTATGAAATAGTTATAATAAGGGGAAACCAATGATTTTTTTTTCTCTAATTAATCAATTAGTTAAAAGAAAAAAAAAAAAAACTGTTTCCAGATTATTTACTTCTCTTGTACCATACTTTATCTTTGATCATTTGAACCACAAGTGGAGTCCCTACACTCCATTGCGTAGATTTTGGCGTTGCAACTGTCAGCTTGAGATCTTTACTTTGTTCTTTTTTATTATTATTATTTTTAAAGTTTTCCTACGCTGGCATCGATTTGCCAATTGCAGACCTTTTTTAGTGGGGTATGATGTGCAGAGGTAAGAAAATATTACATGTATATATCCCACTACAAGAAGTTGATCGGACTCGGATTCTTTTAATGGCACAGGCAAACAGAGATTTCCAAGGCTAAAAGGATTTTCCGGCACAACATAAAGTGCTAACAGAAAGAGATGAATGATGTAATCATGACCTCTCCTTATATCATACCCCTATAATAATATATGCGAACGAAAAACGGAATGGATCATAATGAAGATGGGCAATTTGATGCCAGCAAGCGAGCATTATACGAAATGTTTGAGGTTGGAACGCGGCATCAGTACTCAGCGTATGCCGATGTGAAGAGTTGAGAATTACATTTACTCGAATATGCTGTCATTATCTGTATTATGACGTACATTTATGAACTGAGATGCAAAAACAAAAGTCTCAAGTTTAGTATGATACCGAAATGACAAAAAACAGGACTTCGGTTGCAGATGGCAATGGCCTCCATTGTCACATGAACTAGGATATTATTAACAATAACCATGAACTTATTAGTCCTCCAATGTTGATGTCTTTGCAAGACTGAATCCGTTTGGATCTAATTGTGAACAGAATTATACATGATGTCCAAACAACCACCCTAATTACTCACCAAGTCCATATTTCTCCTGTAGGACCATCTTCAATCTTCACCCTCAGGTATCATCATTACTGTTACCTTGATCAAGATGATTAGCATCAGCATCGAAAGCATCATAAATCTCATCTTCATATAACAGGTCTCCATCTTCCATGGATCCATTGAATCTCACATTTCTAACTTCTGAAGACTTGTTACTTCCCTCTTCTGATTGGTCAGAGTCTTTACTCTCCACTTCATCATCCTCTTCCTCTTCCTCTTCAGATATCTCATCAGGATAATCATTTCTTGGATTATCTTCAGCCGCAAACCACCAAAAAAAAAAAAAAACATAATCAAGTCATACAAGGGCATTTACATTTGGTGACAGAAAGTAGGCTCTAATATTACCATTTGAATCTTCACTATCATATTCTGACTCATATGGCACATCATAAAAATCCTCATCATCCACCTGCACCTTGAAACAAGATTATGCATTAGTTATAAGTGATATAGAGAGAGGGGGAGGGGGCGAGAGAGAGATGAAACAACATACTATATAAATACTTACAGCAAGAACGTATTTGAAGCCGTGTCCTCATCTACATCCGTGTCATTCTTCACAGTGTTGTAGTCATACACATATTCATCTGCATATTGAGTAGAAACGAGAACTGTCTCAGGAACATGAACCAACTATAAGCCACACTGATGCACTAAAGCGGGCCAAATGATACTAATTCTCTAGTAAGACAACGTTACGGCAGAAAACTAATGAAACTGGCAAAGCCAAAAAACATATCAGAATTTATTCCATTAGGAAAGATCAAAATTTAAATAGACTTCAAAGCAGAATACAATAGAAGCTGAAAGCCCAAAAATGTTGCGGTAAATAGTAGTTCTTAATCAAATTTACAACAACCATTTTTTCAAACATGTAAGCTCGCATATCAGATTCGATTTCAGCGGCAGCTGTAGGAATAAACTCTCTCAATAGAGGCAAATAACTAGATAAGAGCTTCTGATCAGCCACAGACATTTCTCTGTAATAAGATCAAGGCGAATCATTCAATTTTCAACAATGAGTGTTTAACATATAAGTTAATGAATTTTAAGACAAACTTACTTCTCAACTTGCATGCTATTGGAGCTTTCCTCAACATCAACACGAACAACATCATAGAAATGGCACATTTCATCTACTGCCTCTTTTTTACCTTTTCTGCTCCTCCATATTTGTTCAAAACAAGCATTTTTTGCAACAGCCTAAAGAGAAAACATTGTAAAACCACAGAAATATGAAACTAAAAGGCAAACCAAGAAAAACATTTAACTACTAGAATGCTAGCTTGTAAACATTTGATCCCTTTTTTATATATCATTTTAGATCAGAAGAATGTTAAGCCTTATTCCTATTGAAAGGTGCATGGAACAAATCTAGAAGCCAAAAAAAGCAGGAAGCTGATAATAAGCTCCAACGTAAAATTGCACTTACTGCAGACAAACTTCTGAAGCTGTCCCAGACTCTCCAGAGTTTGGACTAGAACAATTATATCAACAAGTGCCTTAATAATAAGTATAAGCAAGCTCAAGCAGCTTGGTTTATTGTAGCAACACTAGTTCTCAATTTTTTTATTTTTATTTTTTTACTTTGAACTCATGTAAAGCATGCATTTCCAGTTGTCTATGACTCTATGCCAATAAAGCCATGAACTCAGTAAAGAAATAGCTATGACAATAATACATGTACTTTCACAATTTTACCCAGTTGTAACATAATTTAATCACTCAAGGTCACGGAATTAATCCCATAGTTTCCATAAAATGAAACCACTCACACCTCTTTTCTTTTATTTCTCTTTCTCATAGAAATATATAAAGTTTAAGCTTTTGCAACATTTACTTGGTAAACATCGAAACAAGACATAGCCACACAGGCAGCTGGATTCCAATTTTTTAAATTTGTTACTTAGTTGAAGCATTCCACATAGACCGGTACACATGCTCAATTGATATTCTAATTATCTGCATAAATAATTATTTAAGATTACAGTAATTTCAACTAAGATAAGAAGATAACGAAAGAAATAAACAAGTTGAGTTTACAAGTAGGTATTATTACCCCATAATTTGACATACGTCAAAATCGAGGTTCTAATAGGAAATTGAATTGCGACCAAATCAACAAATGGTATCAATGAATAAGGCTATTGTTGCAGACATTAAAAGGAAGTGCCAAAGCATTAGATATTAAACCTACCTCTTGTTTTGGATGGATTTATGTAGCTGCTCCTGTCGCTGCAGACATTAAAATCAAAATGCCAAAGCATTAGGATACATAAAGGAGAGATAAGTCTTAATGGCCTCAGGAAGTAACCATGATTATGATTGTGTTGCTTGAGTAGAAAGAGGGAGAGAGTACATTATTTGTTTTATGAGGGTGCCTTCCTTTCTGACTCTTTGCATTATTGTTAGTAGCATCAGCAGAATTTGGCTGTCAAAAGAACCAGCAATTAAAACTTTGCGGCATGCATTGTCCGGCAGGACATGACAAGAAATAACAAAAATTTGACCTGAGAACGGCCTACTCGCTAGTGCACTCTAGCATAAGCAGAAGATAAAGATAGGATAGTTAAACATATTACCAACATATTGATTGCGGCACCTACCATGAGAGAATGCACAATATCAACTGTGGCATCAGAGCTTATAACTGTATCAACATGCTCCACAAATACTTCCTTACTTTTCAACTCCTCTAATACAGAACAACACCATTGCATTAGTTTTTAGAACTTCTAAATTAAGGAGCATGCAACTTAAGAATGACCCTTGAAAAGAAGCTGTAACAGAAAATCCTGAGGTCAAAGAAAAAAAAAAACCCTTCGTGGAACAATTCAGATATCGATAACTTTTGAAAATCAGAAAATGGGCGCTTCAAAGGCCTCTCATTGCTTTCCAGCCCTGCAACATACAACACAAATTCACCCCTAAATTTGTAAAATTGGCACTTTAAAAAATACCTTGTAATGAAGTGTCATATCTTAATATATGTTGGCAGCAAAGAGAAAGAGAGAATGAAAGGAAATAACTGACAGAAAGCATAGAGACGAGACTGAGAGACTTTGCGCTTAACCTAACAACCACGGGCTTATCGGCCGTCGATTGGAGCGTCGCTGACGAGCTTTCGCCGTTACTTGCCATGGAGTCTACTCGATTTGAGTCAAAAAAAAAGAATCCTCATATATTGAATGAATTGTTGTTAATTACATAAAAGTAAATTGCTGTTTTTATGTACACAAGCTTTATTTGTATCCAAAAAAGAAATAATACACAAGTTTTGTAGACCTCACCTAACTTGTAACTAACATAACTAACTTTAACCTAATTTTTAAATACATCATCTCAGCATCTAGTCTTCAAGTACCCTGCAATCTACTGCTCTGTCTCTATCTTTGCTTCTTTCTTTTTTTCTTTTTTTTTTTCTGGAGCTGGAGCTTGGATGAATTTCCATAATCTGTTAAGCTATTTGTGTTGCTTTCTGGTAAGCTACTTGCCCATACGCCCCAATAAGCTCTTGGTCTTTCCAACGTTAATAACTCTAGCCACTGGTGCAGCTATGACATTTGCTATGGAGGGTAAGGCAGAGCTGAGAAGAAGATAGGCTTTTGCTCTCTTGACGGGTGAAGAAGGGAATATAACATTCATAATATCTGTATAGATTTTAGCACTTAATCCTAGGTAGCTACCTGTCAATCCTGTGGCAAGTTGAAGATCGAGGGGGAAGTTTCTAATGCTACCTATAGGTAACAAACGGCGTTGATCCAGCAAATGCTATTTCCTGCCAGAATAGCTAGAAAGAAAATGAGACCGCACGACAAGTTGGAGATGCGGCCTATGAGGAAGATATATTGAACTCCATAACCGATCAACCCGAGAGCTGAACCAATGATAAGGACCAGCCATATGGGCAAGTAGTTGGCAGTAATGCCTCAACCATTAACTCCAATCATTTATAATACCGCACTTATTTCAACTTTTATTCATTTATTTTAATGAATTTTATTATTTTATTAATATATATATATATATTTTAATAATTTTTATTTTATTTTTAATAAATTGTCCATACAAATTAACCCTATAAAAAAAACACTTGAAGGCTAGAGATTAAAATTTTTACTTTATGAGTTTTTACTTGTGCTTTTGTTTTTTTTTAAAAGAAGCGTTGTTCTATATTCCAAATATGTGCAAGTTCATTCAGCGATCAACTAACTTGCGGCTGAGAAAGGAAATTGGATATTAATGACTAATAATTAAAAGGGACGTTGCAAATAGACGGGATCAAGGTTTGTTGCAAAACCATGATTTCTCGTCAGAAAAATTGACCTGCGCAATGGGGCATTGGTCGAAGGAGGTGGAGTAATGGTCGTTGTTCTCATGAACTATGAACAAACGGTTCATATTTTGCCTGGCCCAAATCCCAACTTTGGAGGCAATTTGTCAAGGTTGGTCAACTGCTCAAACCTACCAAGTGAAAGGCACAGATCAAACATTGGTAAAAGAGCCAGATCCTGAGTTTAATTCCCCTACACCGTTCTCATATGTAAGGGGTTATTTTTCAAAAACATTAAAACAAGGCACATGGGCACCTTATTGACATGAAATAGCCGGTGGCCGACTCAAGGGCAGGCCGAGGGGAGTTCATACTGCTAACTCTACTTACACTTTAGAAAATGAACTCGGTACTACCAGCTGGTCCAGAAATCATTACCACCATTAATTATTTTTGGTTATGTCTAGGACTGCAGTTCCTTTCAATGATTCACCCCTTGAAACTGCCTGGCCATAAGTAGCTAGTTCCATAATCGAAGTTTCAAGTGTTCAATTTGTTAGAAAGAGGAGACAAAGCTATGGATTCATCTGGAATTTTCTCTTCACTTAATGTCCGCATTTCACTTCATCCTATACTCTTTGGCTTCACTTTCATAATCTTCTATCATATACAAGGCGAAAGACTGCATGTAACTGGTATGTGACATATTCTGAACCATTTTTCCAGGGTCTAACTTCCTTGCAGAGTTGCAGTCCTTTTATTTCAACAGGAACTGGTAGTAAACTGCAATTATAAATGTAATCTGTTGGGGGCAATCTTGCCTCAAAAGTAGGAGACTGTCAACTTCATTAAGTTGTCTGTAGATGAAAATAATCATCTGTAGATTCGTATTTGTGCTCATACTTCATATACAAATATGCATATATACACAATTTAAAAAAAAAATAAAAAAATCTAAAAGGTCTACTGCATAAAACCTAGGGAGATGCTTTCAAAGCAAAATTGGTCTCGGAGTGGCGCATGATTTAGGTGGTTAAGTGATGGCATCACAGATCTGAGGCTTGAACAGGACAGATGGCTCTCTCAACTCTCGGCAGGGCCTCAGACGGCTACTGCTGTCTGCTGGTCGAGATGGTTTCTGGAGAAGTTCACGCCAGAAAGAAAGATTGAAACTGGACCCAACCGATCTTGTGATTTTGGTGTTAATATTTATGTGTTATGTTGAATTAGTCTTTATTTGAATAAGTTAGTTGCTCCCTACTTTTAAGCAACTACTAATATTGTTGATGTTTATGAGTTAGTGGCTAGTGGGTTAGTGTTTCTGAGTTAGTGGCTAGTGGGTTAGTGGTTCTGAGTTAGTGACTAGTGGGTTAGTGGTTTCCTATTTTTAAGCAACTATTGATATAGTTGACTGAAGTTATCTTGTATCTACTGTCTATATATACAGTAGTTTGAAGTGAATAATTAATCCTTTTTGTGCATCTTTTCTTCCTAAGAAAGTATTTTGTTTCTAACATTTGGTATCCGAGCTAGGTTGAAAGAGCCCAAACACGAGAGAAGAGTGAATTAGAGAGTGTTTGCAGCAGCTTGCTTTCTTTTCACCTGTGAGTTTATTTTTTTCTTTATGGCTTCTGAGAATTTTGTGCAACCGGCAATTCCCCGCTTTGATGGTCATCACTATGACCATTGGAGCATGCTAATGGAGAATTTCTTAAGGTCCAAAGAGTATTGGCAGGTTATAGAAACTGGCATAACAGAAGCAGCAGCTGGTACAGCAGTGACAGATGCACAGAAGACAGAAATTGACGGGCAAAAATTGAAAGATCTTAAGGCAAAAAACTACTTGTTTCAAGCCATTGATCGCTCAATTTTAGAAACCATTCTCAAGAAAGATACTTGCAAGCAGATTTGGGATTCCATGAAGAAGAAGTATCAAGGTAATGTAAGGGCCAAAAGGATGCAGCTCCAAACACTTCGTGGTGAATTTGAAACTTTAAAAATGAAGGTGGGAGAGTCTGTTACAGATTACTTCTCAAGGACGATGGCAATCGCAAATAAGATGCGGATACATGGTGATGCATTGGAGGATGTCACAATTGTTGAAAAGATTCTCCGCTCCATGACAGCAAAATTCAATTATGTTGTATGTTCCATTGAGGAATCCAAAGATATTGATGAGCTTTCTCTTGATGAGTTGCAGAGTTCTTTGCTGGTTCATGAGCAAAAGATGAATCAACAGGACAACGAAGAGCAAGCATTGCAGGCTACAACAAATCCAAAAGGTGCTGGTCGTGGAAAGGGAAATTGGAAAGGCAAAAATAAACATAACAAATCGGAGGAGAACCAAGCTACAGGGAATCAGAGAAAATGGAGAGGCCGTGAGCACCAACAAGCAAATAATTTCAAGTCCAAGTCAGTAGACAAATCTAATGTTGAATGCTTTCGGTGTCACAGGTATGGTCACTACCGTTCTGAATGTCGAACAAATTTGAATAAAGATCGTGGTGAGAAATCAAATTTTGTTGAGCAAGAAGAAGAAATTTCCCTTCTTATGGTATGTCATACCTCGGAACAAACTCACAATAATTTATGGTATTTAGATACAGGCTGCAGCAATCATATGAGTGGAGATAAGTCTGTTTTTGCTGATTTGGATGAGTCTTATCAAAATACTGTAAAGTTTGGTAATAACTCTACAATTATGGTTAAGGGAAAAGGAAAAGTAGAGATTCAAACCAACAGAAATTCTACTCTTTCAATTCCTAATGTTTTGTTTGTTCCAGAATTAAAATCAAATTTGCTCAGTGTTGGTCAGCTTCAAGAGAAGGGGTGTGAGATTGTTATCAAGGATGGAGTTTGCCAAGTTCGAGATTCAAAGCTTGGCTTGATTGCACAAGTTAATATGACAGCAAATAGAATGTTTCCTTTGTATCTTCAAAGGATCAATCATTCTTGTTTCTCTGCAAAATTAAAGGATACAGCTTGGCTATGGCACTATCGATATGGGCATCTTAATTTTGGTGGATTGAAAGTTCTGCAACAAAAGAAAATGGTGGAGGGACTTCCACAGTTTACTGCTCCTTCAGAAGTTTGTGAAGATTGTGTTGTCGGCAAACAACATCGTGATAGTTTTCCAAAAGGAAACTCTTGGAGAGCAAAGAAGGTGCTAGAATTGGTTCATTCTGACCTGTGTGGACCTATAAATCCAGCATCTAATGGAGGTAAACAATATTTCATTAGCTTCATTGATGATTTTAGTCGCAAAACTTGGGTTTACTTCTTGCAGAACAAATCAGAAACTTTGACAGTTTTTAAGAAATATAAGGTGCTGGTTGAAAGAGAAGTTGGTTGTCCTATAAAGGTTCTTCGCACAGATCGTGGTGGAGAATACAATTCTCAAGAATTTGCAAATTATTGTGAAGAACATGGAACTAGAAGGCAACTTACAGCAGCATACACACCTCAACAAAACGGTGTGAGTGAGAGGAAAAATCGCACAATCTTGAATATGGTGCGAAGCTTATTGACAAGGAGTGGCATTCCCAAAAGTTTTTGGCCTGAAGTAGTTAACTGGAGTATTCATATTTTGAATAGAAGCCCTACACTTGCTGTTCAAAACATGACGCCGGAAGAAGCTTGGAGTGGTCAAATACCAACTGTTGATCACTTTAGGATTTTTGGGTGTATTGCATATGCCCATGTTCCAAACCAGCAGAGGAGCAAATTAGATGGCAAAGGCAGAAAATGCATTTTTCTTGGCATTAGTGATCAGTCCAAAGCTTACAAATTGTACGATCCTATTACCAAGAAAATTGTCATTAGCCGTGATGTGGTGTTCGATGAAGATCAATTTTGGAATTGGGATGAAGCTGAACAGCAAATACAAGCTGATTTTGATGGTGAAAATGATAGTGGACAGCAGCAGCCAATACAACAGGCACAAAGTGAGCAACAAGTAGTTGAAACAGAAAATGAACGACCTCGACGAGTTAGCAGAAGACCTGTATGGATGGAAGATTATGAGTTACAAGGAATTAATAATCATGAAGATATAGTTACTCATTTTGCTCTTTTTTCAGACTGTGATCCTGTAGCTTTTGAAGAAGCTGTTAAAGAATCCAAATGGAGAAAGGCGATGAATGAAGAAATGGCAGCCATTGAACATAACAACACTTGGGAGTTGACTGATCTTCCAAAAGGGCACAAGACAATTGGTGTGAAGTGGGTCTACAAGACAAAACTAAAGGAGAATGGCGAGGTAGACAAATATAAGGCACGCTTAGTCGCTAAAGGATACAAGCAAGAGTTTGGCATCGATTACAAAGAAGTTTTTGCTCCAGTTGCAAGACTTGACACAATCAGATTGGTGATCACTTTGGCAGCGCAAAATTCATGGCCTATCTTTCAGTTGGATGTGAAATCGGCGTTCCTACATGGTGACTTGGAAGAACAAGTATTTGTTGATCAACCTCCTGGTTATGTGAAGCGTGGAAATGAGGACAAGGTGTACAAATTGAAGAAGGCTTTGTATGGATTAAAACAAGCCCCAAGGGCTTGGTACAGTCGCATTGAAGCCTACTTTCTAAAGGAAGGCTTTCACAAGTGTCCATATGAGCATACACTTTTTGTGAAGATTGGAGCTGGAGGTAAGATGGTTATTGTTTGCTTGTATGTGGATGATCTTATTTTTACTGGGAATGATGTTGCCATGTTTGAAAAGTTTAAGAAATCCATGATGCTTGAATTTGATATGAGTGATCTTGGTATGATGCATTACTTTCTTGGTATAGAGATTGTACAATCTGCCGCTGGAATTTTTATTTGTCAAAAGAAATATGTACAAGAAGTTCTAGATAGGTTCCAAATGAAGAATTGCAATTCTGTAAATACTCCTATTGACAGGAGTTTGAAACTTGTGAAAGATCCGGGAGGGAGGAAGGTTAATAGCACACTTTACAAGCAGATTGTGGGTAGTCTTATGTACTTAACAACAACTCGACCGGATATTATGTATGCTGTTAGTCTTATTAGCAGGTTTATGGAACATCCAATGGACTTACATTTGCTAGCAGCCAAGAGAATTCTTAGATACTTGAAAGGAACTGTTGATTTTGGAGTATTTTACAAGAAGGGAGACAAGTCAGAATTGATTGGCTTCACGGATAGTGATTATGCTGGGGATATGGATGATAGGAAAAGCACTTCCGGGTATGTTTTTATGATGGGTTCAGGAGCTATTTCATGGTCATCAAAGAAGCAGCCAATTGTTACTTTGTCTACCACCGAAGCTGAGTTTGTGGCTGCTACTTCATGTGCTTGTCAAGCAATTTGGTTGAGGAAAGTTCTTGAAAAACTTCAGTTCAAGCAACAGGGAGCTACTTCAGTTTACTGTGACAGCAGTTCAGCAATCAAACTTTCAAAAAATCCAGTTTTACATGGGAGAAGCAAGCACATAGACGTGAGATATCATTTCTTACGTGACCTTGTTGAAGATGGAACAATTGATCTTGTTTACTGCAGGAGTGAAGATCAAATTGCTGATATACTAACAAAGCCTCTCAAAATGGTGACATTTCTGAAACTCAGAAAGCTTCTTGGTGTTTGCAGTTTGGAGGAACTAATTTGAAGCTTTGTTGTCTTATGATTTTCTTTTAAACTGAATGTTTATAACTTTCAGTTTAAGGGAGGGAATGTTAATATTTATGTGTTATGTTGAATTAGTCTTTATTTGAATAAGTTAGTTGCTCCCTACTTTTAAGCAACTACTAATATTGTTGATGTTTATGAGTTAGTGGCTAGTGGGTTAGTGTTTCTGAGTTAGTGGCTAGTGGGTTAGTGGTTCTGAGTTAGTGACTAGTGGGTTAGTGGTTTCCTATTTTTAAGCAACTATTGATATAGTTGACTGAAGTTATCTTGTATCTACTGTCTATATATACAGTAGTTTGAAGTGAATAATTAATCTTTTTTGTGCATCTTTTCTTCCTAAGAAAGTATTTTGTTTCTAACATTTGGATGGCTCCAAATAATCATGTTGCGGCCAGCGGCCTACATGCATGGACCACATGAATGAATCATTTACCATTGAACTCATTTTTACTGTTCTTAATTTTAATGAAATTGACCCATTTATAGCATATTGATAATATAAAAATAAAGAGAATCAACATTAGCACTCATGTATCCGAATTTGTTCGAATTCAAAATTTAAATCAATTAACTCACGTAAATATTTTTTTTTTAGCTTTTATACATTTAAATTTAAAATTTTAGCACTTACAAATCACAATTTCTTCCTCTTATCTCATATGTATTAGGTTTTGCATGAAGATAATTAAAGAGGGTTGCTAAAGGAAATTTGATAATTACAACTGAAAAATAACTCGAACTCTGGATTAAGAAGAAAAAATAAGAGCATAAATTTAAGTACCTACATTTTTTATTCAATAATTTCTTGAGAATACGAACCCCGCAACCCATTGAATAGCTTTTTGTCTACTAATTATATCCCTGGATAATTATTATAACCTAATGATTAACGATACATAATCTCCGAACGAGTTGGTTACAATTATATATGATGCATGAGGGTAAAGTTGGTTTGACCTTGTCAAAAAAAATAAAGCATGAAGAATAAGTCATCAAAATTAAATTTTGATGTTTAAATGAATATTTAGCAATAAATATATAAAAAATGGAGAGAGCAACCAGATATCAATATTTATTGAATAATAATTCTCTTCTTCTGGGCCTTGGCTCTGTCGTTTGGTTAGGGGAATCTGGTTTTCAGTGAGCCCCAGCTATTCTTCGGATTGGTTACTCAGTGTTTCAGATTTGTGCTTCTGGTCAAAGCTTGATTACGCTCACAACGTGTTTTCTGACAGTGTGGAAAGGGTCGAAAATTTTTTTCTTGCGACCATGTCCCTATGACTATGATATTTGGCCTCATACAGGTATATCAAATTATGAAGCTTCCAGAGAGATTCTTCCTTTTCGGCTTTAGAGTTTTACAATTTTTTTTTTTTTTAAGTATTACTCTTTAGTATTATATTAAAACATATTTATTAAAAATAAATTAAAAAATTTAACCATAAATAGCAGTATTATTTATATTTGATTTTAAAAATTATATTTAAAATTGAAAGAAAAAGTAGCACTTTTATTTCCTTCTAAATGATAAAAATTTATGTTTGTAAATTTTGATCAAAAAATATAAATTAAATCTTATGAAAACTAAAAATATAATTTTTTTAACAATCAAATGAAACATACTTAAATAATTTCTTAAAATATATTCAAATAGAAGTAAATATTAATTAAAAATATTAAAAAGTACTTTCTATAAATTATTACTAATATAATTTGAAACTTTTAACTTTGTATCAATCTAATACAATTAACTTATTTGCTACTTTAATCTATTGAGAAAAATAATATATTAAAAGTAATTTATTCAAAATCACTTATCAAATTAGAGTAATTCCTTTATAACTATGTTTAAAACTATAAATAAAATAAAAATGTTCATTGGCTAAACCTAGCTAGATTCTTGTTGGGTTAAAGTAAGGTATTAAAGAATTAAAAATCAGTTTAAACTCGACCAAACTTTATTTTTGTGTCTAATTTTTTGTTCAAGGTAGTTTTTATACATAAAGTATAAATCTAAACCCGTTCAAGACCACCCAAAAAGAATAAAAAAACATGAAAATTAAAAATTAAAATCCTAAAGAATAATACAAGCTCAAATTATATTATAAGAAAAAATATAGTCATTAAAATGTATTAATATAAAAAAATAGTAAGAAAATTATAATTATAGGACTGTGTTAGGCCGGATTTGGACTTTAAAGGATGAATCCAAGTCAGACTTGATTTTTATTGGACTCATTTTTCTAATCCAAGTCTATTTAATGAGTTTAATATTTTGTCCAAACCCACCTAAAAATTAGTGGATCTTTGGATTTAGATGAATAGTCAGGTGAAGAGGCCTGAGCTAGATATAAATACTATCAATTAAATTCTTTATTATAAATAGGCTTTTATTTTTATTTTTTTGAAAAAATAAATATTAATCACTTGAAAATCAAAATTATTTAAGTATTTTCCATTTTTTGAGAAAAAAACAATTTTATTTTTAATAAGATTTAATTATACACTTTTTTTTATCAAATTTTGTAAATTTTTAAAAAATAAAATTTAATAAAACAAAAATAAATAAAAATATAATGGACCCAAAATTATTATTCCGTTATCATAAAAATATATTTATTAGAAAAAAATAAAAATTTTAAAATTATGAAGAAGAAATATACCGTACCTTTTTTATTTTAAGTTGAATTTTAAAATTATAAGCAAAAATATATATTCGTTTCCTTATAATAATTTTTTTCTTGAGAAATAAATTTTCATATGACTAGTAATGAGTAATAATTTTGAGTTTATTATCTTAATTTGTAATTTTTTATTCAAAAAATTGAAATAAGATTATATTGACACACATTTAAAAGATTTGGGACTGTTATGAAATAATTTAAGGGTTATGGATCAAAATAAAACTTATATAAAAAGATTGGGATTACAAATGCACTTTACCTTTTTTTGGAGATATAGAAAGAATTAATAATTTATTTAATTATTATTAATTATTAATATTAATATTAACTTATTAATTAATATATTAAAAATTATTTTCTATTTATTAATTAATTTATTAATATTAAAAGTATTATATTTTAAAAAATAATATTTATTATTAAAATATTACATTATTAAACATTTAAAGTAAAACTATTTATTACTTATATTAATATTTCCAAAATTTGAAGTAATGTTATTATTTTAATATATATAATATTATAAATATATTAATATGTATTTTTGAAAATTTAAAAGTATTTATACTATTAAAATAATTATATTTTATACTAAAAGTATTATTTATCTATATTTATTATTAAAAATTAATATAAATATTTGTAAATAAAATATAAAAACGCTATATGTTAAACTAAAATATTAATATATAACATTAAGATAATGAGTACATTATTTATTAAATTATTATTTATCATTTATTATTAAAATAATAATATAATATTATTTATTATTAAAATATTAAAAATATTTAGGATTAATAATATGCAAAATAAAATATTTAAACTTAAAATATTGAAAGATTTTAATGTTAATATTTTAATCTTTAAAATTTTTAATCTAATTAAATAAAATGTGTTTTTATTAATAAAATAATATTTTTATGTAAGGTTAAATTAAATTTAGGTTAAAATAATCATAATAAAAGTATAGTTCAAGTAGAGTTATATTTATAAATTTAGTGAATAATTTTATACATAAGTAGTTATTTTTCGAATTTTTTTTTATAAAAAACATAAGACAATTTTTTAAAAACAAAAGTTTAATTTTTCATTGACCAAATTTTTTTTTTCTTTCATCAATTAATTTTTTATCAACTAAATATAAAAAAATACAAAAAAATTATTTTTTGAAAATAATTTTAAGTGAAGCAAATAGAACCTAAAAACATTTTTTAATTTCTATCTTATTTTTCAATAATATTTTCCTAAGCCAAATAAAATATAAATTTAAAATAATTGTTCCATTGTACTGAACAAACAATATAATATATAATTTTTTTTACTGCAACCAAAATATATATATTTCTTTCTTTCTCTAATCTATAGTGCGATATAAATGACCGGACGTGCCTTCTTGGTACTGATCCGAACAAAATTCATTAATGGTTCTCCAGTTGCGGTAGCGATGTCAAAACAATATTTAATTTTTGGTGAAAAAGCAACGTCTTATTTCATTTCCATTGTCATCTCTCTCCAATCCCATTCACCCTCCCTTTAAATACTCCATCATCAGTACCGCAATACTGATACACAGACAGTTATTTTTCAGTTTTACACCTCCTTTCCTCTGGCTTTTGCCATGCCGCAGACTGTTCTTCAATGGCTGAGCCTAGTTGGAATCATCTGGCTTCAATCCATAAATGGAACTAACACCAATTTCCCTGCTTACTCATCCCAACTCAAAGATCTCCTCTCCATCTCACAAATTCAGCTCAATAATCTCGCCTTTGCCTCTGATGCTGGTAAGCTATTTGGGTGGCTTTCAGGCATAGCTGCCAAGTACTTGCCCATATGGCTGGTCCTTATCATTGGTTCAGCTCTCGGGTTGATCGGTTATGGAGTTCAATATCTCTTCCTCATAGGCCGTATCTCCGGCTTGACGTACGGTCCTATTTTCTTTCTCACTATTCTGGCAGGAAATAGCATTTGCTGGATCAACACCGTTTGTTACCTAGTTACCATTAGAAACTTCCCCTTAGACCGTCAACTTGCCACAGGATTGACTGGTAGCTACCTAGGATTAAGTGCTAAAATCTATACAGGTATTGTGGAAGTTGTCTTCCCTTCTTCACCCGTCAATAGAGCTAAAGCCTATCTTTTTCTCAGCTCTGTCTTACCCTTCACAGTTAGTGTCATAGCTGCACCAGTAGTCAGAGTAATTAATGTTGGAAAGACCAAGAGGGCCAACGCCGCATTCATTTGTATTCTTGTCATCACAACAGCCACAGGTGTCTTTGCTGTCATGGGCAGTTTGGGATCAGCGTCGAGCTGGTTATCACCATTTAGTAGTGCAGTTGGTATGGTAGCGTTGCTATTAGCCCCACTTGTAATTCCTCTAGGACAGCAAATCAGGCAACTGATTGTAGCAAGATTAGTGGGATTAAACAGAGAGGAAAAAGTTTACATAGAAGAGAATGTTTCTATGGAGAGAATGGAGAGGGGAGTGAAAGAGAGAGAAAGCATAAGCGAAATAAGCGATATCTCTTCCCAGTTAAGTTTTAGGGAACTTGACGAGTTAAGTGAAAGTGAAGATGTTAACACAAGTGAAATAAAAGATATAAGTGTCATAGAGGAGCTTGGTGTGAAGCTGATGCTAAGGAGATTGAACTTTTGGTTATACTTCTTCATTTATCTCTTTGGTGTTACGCTTGGCCTAGTGTTCTCCAACAACTTGGGACAACTAGCAGAATCTCGCCGATGTTCTGCTTCTGTTCTTGTTTCGTTATCATCCTCGTTCGGTTTCTTTGGCCGTCTCATACCATCTTTTGTGGATTACTTTTTCTCAAGGTAAGACAGACAATCCCAACTCCCAGTAATAAGGTTTTTTTTTTTTTTTTGCAAACATCTTCACTACTTCCACATCCTGTAGTAGTGATCGTAAGCCAATTGGGAATCTAATTTCCTCCAGTTTTAGGCTGTCCGTTGACGTATTAAAGGAGCGTATTAATAACGTTTATTTTGATTTTGAAATTTTAGGAGAAAATACATGATACCGAGAACTGCTTTTGTGCTAGCATTAATGGCCCCAACAGGAGGTGCCTTCTTCTTACTTGTCAACACCAACGACATCTCTCTTTACATCGGCACCGCCATTATAGGAGTTTGTACAGGAGCAATCACCACCATTTCCGTATCTTTAACTATAGAACTGTTTGGAACAAAAAACTTCGGCGTGAACCACAACGTGGTGGTGGGGAACATTCCGATCGGATCCTTCCTGTTTGGCTACCTAGCAGCTCTTATTTACCGCAAGGAAGGAAGTGCTGATGGGAAATGCTTCGGCATGGAATGCTACAGAAAGACCTTCATTTTATGGGGTACCCTTTGTTTTATTGGGACCTTCCTGGCCTTAATCCTTTATGCTCGTACCCGAAAGTTTTACAATTCACAAAGATCATAGGTAAAGAAATTATAGAAGCTAATTATATATGTATATATGTTAACAGGAAAAGCCTTGTAAAGTTGATAGTTATAGTAATGACTCAACTCTTTTAGGCACTGATATATTTGACAAATCAACTCTTGGAGCTTACAATGATTACGAAATAAAGTCGATATACTTTGATCAAAAGAGGAGTTTGGCACGCCTGTTGTTCTTTAATTTATTTGATGATGTTGGCAAATATTCACATTCAAGTGGCCATAGCTACAATCACGTGTTAGAATGGTAGTGGTCGTTTAGGACAAGTAAAGTAGGCTGTAAAATGGTAGTATTTAAAATAGTTATTAACAATTATGTCTCCTATGGCTATTATGAGGCAAGATTAGAAGGGAAGAAATAACAGAAGAAAAGAATTTTGACTTATGACCATTTGACTTGATTCAAGCTCATGACAATATCATGACATATTCGTCTTCTACCCTCCCGCCCTGGCTAGGGAATATTTTCTATGTCAAATAAGCAATGAATTCGTGTGGAAATTCTGGCCAAAAAAAAAATCGAGTGGAAATTAATTAATGAAAGGTCGACCTTTGGCTTTCGAAGCAATTTGATTCATGATGCATGAGTATACTAATTTTGAAAAAAAATGATTACACTATAGACTATATTTGATCATTTGTCAGAAATATATATCTAAAAGCTCGTTATGACAAAGATAAATTATTGTTTAATGCTATATATATATATATATATATATATATATATAGTTACACAAATTAAATAAATGTGAAATTTTATTTTAATTTTTAAATGATCCAATTGTAAAAGTTTCTTTCATATTAATCTCTAAAATAAAAGTAGCAATCTAATTTTCTGCAATTCTAGTTAGATATTTCAAGGGTTAGGATGACGTGAAGCTATAGTCATACAATATGGACAATCTATATATATATATATATATATCATGCGAGAGGACGCACTAGAAATATATATATATATATATATATATTTGTGAGAATTAAGGGATGAAAATATATAACTTTGATAAAGGCTATGCTTAACATTGTGTTGCTATAAAGTTTCAATTTTCAAGCAATCAAAACTTTGACATTAATAGCAAAAAGAATGAAGTCCAAGCTGGTTCACTCTCGCCAGCCCAAATGAAAAGAGAAGACTGAGATTTGGAGGCTCCTGATTTTGGTTGGCATGGGTTGCATCATCACATGTCAATGCCAATGCCATGCCATTCGCCAGCTGCTTCGGCTTTGCCCTTGGGCTTAGGCAAACACAGCCCGTTGTAACTTGCAAGTAACATCAACAGTTTCTGGTAACTTCTGTTACAGGGAAAATCATGTGTGGGACCAGACTCCTGAATCCTGATGCTGATTGAAATTTGAAAGCCAAAGGCAACAAGGAAATGGAAGGAGACGTATGGATAAATTTGCTGCCCTGTGAATTGGACTCGCCTACAATACCTGCTTCTGTTTTACATTTGGAATCTTAGACACTGATGTAAGAATGACGCTGGGATTTGCTCATTCTCGTCTACTCGGGTTTGGCACTGTACATCATAAATGCATTGCATGCAGATCTCCCGCTAAGATGATGAAAGAAGATGCCATGGTCCATTTCTTCCAAATTTCCCAGTCTCATCACCTTTAATTTTTCTTCTAACTTCCAAGAAAGACTTTAATGACATTCATACATGTAAATTGTAATGAATGCAAAACAGCAAGTGCCCTTCTACTTCTCCTTCTTCTGTTTTTTTTTTTTTTTAATAAATATAGTCTTATACATAAAGTATGCTTTATTTTTAGAATTAGACCCCTACCAAATGTTAGGCGGCCCCAAGTGGCCAAAGAACAATCATATATTATATCTTGGTAGTTATTATACTATATATATATATATATATATAGTTACAATACATATATATTTACTTCGAAAATATCTCTTCACGCATGCACGAACAGATTTCTCTCTTTTTAAAGAGTTTCAAAGAGTTTTACCATTGATTACTTTGATATAAATTTACGGAAGATATGACAAACTATGGTATGATCATTCTGATAAGTTTCTCTCTGTCAACTCTCATGCTCAGATATTAATAGTATTACATAAAATTTGAGATTAAAACACACTAATATATATATATATATATATATTTTATACACAGAAAAGATTATTATCAAATATATTAATAATGAGGTTTTTTTAATTTCAAAATCGAAATTAAAAAATTATTATGCCTAATTTTTTAATTAAATTTTATATTTTTTAAAATATATATTATCATGTTAACTTCACATACAAAGTTTAAAAACTCTATTATTAATATATTTAATATCATTTATATATATCTGTATTTTTTATACCTCTGATAAAGTTAATTACTGTGAACTAGCAAGTTGCCTGATCTTAATCAATTCTTTCATTTTTAATTTGTTTTTACCTTTCATCAGACTTAAATTTGGCACCCGCAGAGAAATTAAAGACTTATGCAAGGATTAATTGATTTGTTAAAATTAAACAGATCAATTAGCCAGGAGCCAAGCCAACCACACAAAAATATTTATGGGAAAATGTAAGAAATAGCTTATATCACAAGGAAAATTTAGTGTTTTCCTCCTATTTAATAAAACATTAATTGATCATGCATACTTATGTGTGTAATGCATTTACCCACCGCTCCAATTACCACGTATTTTCTTCTGGAATATTGTACATGATTTCGATGGCTAGTCTGCTACACCTCTTCATTACGTATACATATATATGCACCATCCATTCCTTTTACCTTTTGTTTTCATCTTTTATTTTTAGGGTAAATCTATCATATTCGTTGGCTCAAAATGAGGATAGGTTATATAGATTATCATCCATAAAATGTATCATCAAAAAGCAGCTAATGAACAGTGTCTGAGTGATCTGACTTAGATTTCTGCCAATGTCCAATTGCCACAAATTTTTGAAGCCATAAATGATTAATTAGCAAGTATTCAAAAATAGGATTATAGAAGAATCAAAGTTTGACTTATGATTGTTACATTTACTTATGAAAAAAGTAAGTTTAAAGTATGAATTTTCATTTTCTTATTGTACCTCCTTATGAAAAAAATTATAAAACCAACCAACAGGTTTAATTAGTGTTTAAACCAACTTAATCACTACCTAAGGCTAGAGCCATTCAAGAATATCTTGCTTGAAAAATGTAAAGCTTATAAATTAATATTATCAATGCCAATGAAGCTTTGGGTGAATAACAATAAAGAGATTTTAAGATTTTGAGGTCTTATATTTATGTAGATATTAATTAGTTTTTATTAATTTAAAAAGGATTGTGGGTGTAAACAAAAAATGAATATTGCAAGTATTATAAACCCAAACAAAAAATTGCTTTTCGAGTTCAATTGCAAGTTTTGTGGGCGTAAAATGATTTTATTAATTTTATATCTTTAAACTATTATTGTTTTATGCATATATATATATATATATATATATATATATATATATTAAAATATTTCAATTTATCGCTACAATACGAACACTTAAACATTTTTAATTATATTTTTTTCATCAATTTTTTTAATACACTTTTTTGTAACCAAAATTTTTTTCCAACCGAAACAATAGTATTAAACTAAATTTAATTGGATTTAGGCCAAATCTTTGAAACAGAAGTGATTAATCGTTAAATAACAATCTAGTTAATAGAATTGGGCAGAGAGATTGTCATTGAAGCAAACTACAAGCAAGCTACAAGCCACTCAACGACATTCATCATTCTGTGACTGAGAACTATGCCACATACTTGACATTGCTGTTACTCAATTGGTCAATAAAGGAATTCAATTCTTTCTTTTGTTTTTGTCGACACACACATACACGACATGATGTATACATCTGCTGATATTTTATTCCTTCCAATGCTAACGTTTGGCTGAGTTGTTATGACATCTTTGATCCTAATTTTTATCCCAAACCATAATTATAACGGAGTTTACAGCTTTTAATGAGTTTCTTCTCTCTTTATTAAAATATACGAAATTTAAGTTTTCATCTAAATCTTTATTGTTTCATTTTCAATTTCAAATGAGTTTTTAAATTTTTATTTCATCTAATTGAATTTTTTATTGAACAAAAAGCTATTAAATGTTGTCACAATCACGAGATGTGATTAGTTTGGTGTGTATAAATATATAATATATAAATCCATGTATAATGGATTCATATCAATGTATGGATATAAACGTATGAGAGTGTGGAGTCTCACACAAAGCAGTCTCAACGTAACACTTGGAATGAACAGGACCTTAGGACTAATTACCAGCAAAGTCTCTTCATAATTAATTTCCAAAAGAGACTGCGGAAACTAAATATTTCCTGTAGACTGGTAAGTAGGATGCCACTGGAATTTATCATGGAGTGGACTGAAATTAGCCCAAACTTCAATAACAAAAAAAAAAAAGAAAAAAAAAAAGGAAATTAGCTCAAAATCCACGTTTTGAAACTTTAGTGAAACTTGAATGTTACGCCATTCAACAAAACTAAAGGATACGATATAATTACTAGCTAAACAATTATTTAACTATGAATAAATTTAACTTAATAATGAAGTTTAACTCTCATGGTGTGACGTTAAAATTAGTTTTGATTAAAGATAAAATTAATTTTGATAAAATAAAAAATAATAAAAGAATAGTTAATAATATATTTTTAATAAGAAAATAATTTTATTTTTTTATTATTTTATCCTTTCTCTACCCGCATTCAAACTATTCCCAAGTGAAGGTCAATTCCCACCTTCGTAAAGTAAAAGTTATAGTCCTATAGGCTTACAGTGGAGCAGAATTTTATGATTAGTATGTAGTTGAGGGCGTATTGGTTTTTGGAATTTGATTATCACCAAAAAAACCATAATGTTAGTGGAAAATACTTTTCAAGTTTTTTATCAATATTTCCCAAATTGTTAATGCGGCTTTGCTTAGTGGTATAGAAAAAGTTTTAAAATTTTAAGATTTTATATTTGAGTTTGAGTTTCATTTAAGTGAGGGTTTGAATTAATTTAGTTATTTATTAATTTAATTAATTATAATTATTTATTAATTTATTTAATTTGAATGAAGTGATTTTATGAGTACTCTTTTGTAAATATAATAAATTGATTATAATTATATCTTTTAATAAAAATATACTACTAAAAAAAAGAATATTTACCGAATTATTAATACTCAACTTTTAAAAAGTAAGATATATATATATATATATATATATATATATATATATATATGTGTGTGTGAATATAATAGTAAAATTTTTGTATTAACCTCTCTAGAATTTAATAAAGACATAAAGTGAGGATGTTGAACAAATAAAATTTTTTTCCATTTTTACTAAGACTTTAATTTGTAAAAAGTTTTTATATTTGTGCAAATGTAATAGTAAAAATGTTAATAAGCATACATGATTAAAATGCGAAATCTGAGGTACATGTATCCATATATTTAAATAAAATTGTTTTTATATTTAAAAAATGATTTTTGTTGTTGCTCAATCACAACGGTGACGAATTGTTGACATCATCGTCTTAATTTTTGTGTCACGTGCTGCCGAGTGCTCTACAAGAAAAATAATTATCAGAAGGACGTAAGAGTTATTCTTTACGTAAGTACTCTGATACTTAAGTCAGAAAAAGAGTTTGACAAAATTTCTGTAAACAAAATAGTATTCCTTTTAAGAATCTGACCCCTATTTATAGAGATTAATTTTAAATTTAATTACGTATTTATTCATTAATTAAATGTCTCTTACTAATTTACGAATTCTACAAAATCAAAAATATTTAAAAATAAAATTATTCAAATAAATTTTTATGCATTCCCTTACCAATGTAATTTTTTCGTTATCACGTGTGCGAGAAACCTCAATCTCCCGTCAAAACATTCAACAGGCGCCCGCCAATAATAAAATGGACAAGAAACCTTGGTCTCCCGCCACAGTTTTAAATAGGTCGAAGACTTGGTCTCCCACCAAAAATAAAATGGGCAGGAGACTTGCGCGTTCTGATAGCGCCAGTGACGCACCACTTTTTTTTTAATTATTAATTATGCACAACAATTTTAAATAAAAATAATAAATAAAATTTCATTAAAAAATATTTTGTTCTCATTTTGTATCAAAGCATATGACATACAAAACGATAAAGCACGATAGTCGGTCAGTATTGAAATTTATGACGATATTCTTTTGATAAGAGATAATTTTCTTTTGGTATTAGGCGAGTAGTCAATCAATGATTTATAAGTATATGTATTCAATAAAACACAACCGAAGTCATTGAATTTTAAATTTTTAAATATATGCATTTAAGATAATCACAATAAAAAATATTGAAATTTAAATTTTAAATATTGCTTTCATACTTAAATCAATATAAAGACTAGGAAGAAAGAAAGAGTCTAAAAGAAAAGCAAAAAAATAGAAATCATTGAAAAAGAAGATAAAATGAGAATTATTTTTATCCAAATTCCAAATTCTAGTTCTTATACTTATATTTTATACGTCTTAATCAAATTACATCTTAATCATGTCCCACACGATGCGCGTAATTCGAGTGCGCAAGTAGCTATGATTTGGGCGACAGAGGCCTTAGTCCTCTGATTGAACGATCGTGGGCAAGCAAAGTGATACAGATAACAAAGACCTATAAAATTTTGATGTCAAATCTTAACTTGAGTTAAAATTGAAGTTAATGGTCTGTTTGAATTTCACTGCATGCAATGAGATTAGGTTATACAAAATAGAATTATAGAAGGGTAAAATTATTTTTTACAATTTTTTATAATTTTTATTATTTTAATAAAAATATATATAGTTAATGATATTTTTTATTTTAATTTAATCAAAATTTTGATATATCTGTCTTATTAAGAGTAAGAGAGTAACAAAATAATTTGCTAATCTATATACAAGAATAAAGATTTTTTTTTTTTTTAAAAAAAAACCCTAATACAAATTATTTTGCAACTTATTTAAAAGATTACTGTACTTTCAAAACTTGTAAAAGTTTTTATTTAATCAAAATTTGGTCGATATCCTCTTTATCTAATTGTTTTTTGTTTCTCTGCCGCATTACACTGCATCTCTCTTGAAATTATTATTATTTAAATAAAAAGTGCTAACGTTAGGTTGAGTTGTCATGACGACAACATCCTTAATCTGTTGCATCTAAAATAAAACGAAAATCCATGTCTGCTCTGCTCCCTATCGAATCTGAATATGAAATAATTTCGGTACTTAAAATTTCAAACATATGGGTGGATACAGTGAATCACGACTCTTCACTCCAAAGGCAAGCATAGATAAAGCGAAATGAAATAAATGAGTGCAAAGGAAAAAAACAACCAACTTAGCAACAAAAAGCAGCCATGAAAGGACCTTGAAACTTACGCAAAATAAAGATTGATTTTCGACCACTTTAATCCCGAAAAACAAAAAAAAACTTGGCTTCAATATTTCAGAATATTGGATGAATATGGAATCATTAATAAATACGAATTAAACTCATTTGACTTGAAATGTCTTAATTTTTTTTATTAAACTTGAATTTAATATATTATTAAATATGCATTGTTAATGCATGGAATGGAAGGTCCAATCTTTGTTTTGTGGGGGGCTGGAAGCCACCTCGCTTACCTGTTCCTCCTCTCCTCGTAATCGAATCCCACGGACAAAATGCGAAAGGTGAAGTCCAAGATATGTAGCTCAAGTCTAGTGGACCTCTGTGGATCTAGCAGGCCTTGGAAGAAGTCTATTTCCCGCAGACTCAAGGGCCCAACCACTTAGCTTTCGCTTTTTTGTACTAAGGAACGTGACAAAGCCCTGTGCTGATAATAGTAAATCCATCATCAGAATTCTCACTTTGCTATTCTGAATCTAAACCACCAATTCGTCTAAGATGTTATCCTTTGCTGATGCTTTTTTTTTTTTTTAATGGTTTCTGCTTTGTGCCTCAGTAAACGAGGGATATTCTTCCTGTTTCTTTGTCTTTTGGTCATCATTATCTTATTATAATCACGTGTGGCTGGATGCCAACAGTGTAATTATGCATTTTTTCGATCACTCTTTTGGTTGTTATCAAGATTTTGAAGTTTCAAAAGGGAAGGAAACAATCCCAGAATGAAGATGCCTTGGAACGTAAATGACGAATTTGCATGCCCAACCAAAATTATTAAGCTGATGAAGGAATGTCATAATGATTATTAATTAAACACTGAGTCAATGTCACGAGAGCAGATCAACATTCTGCATGCATGTTGTAGAACACAGGAATTCATGTTACTGTTGCAAAGAATATTTGACAGCATACAATAGAAATTACAACAGCAAACGAAAATGCCTGGATGAAACTCTGAAAATTTCAAACTTCAAAGGCAAGGGAAAAAAAAAAGAAAAAAGAAAAATTTTATTAATTAAATATGAGCTAGTTTGATTGTATTTACTATTTAGGCTCACATCAAGTTGGTGAGATCACATCAACTCATTTTCTAGATATATTTGTTGTCCAGGAAATGTTTTGGTTTTACTACTGCTACTGTATATATTCTTGTGTTTTTATAGTTTGGAATTATATCTATCAACCACTGTTTTGATAAACATCACGTCTTCTTCATAGTATACAAATGATTAAAAATTAATTTATTTTCAATTATTGAGTCACATGATGTTTTTGCACTGTCCCCGTTGAATTTGATCAATTTTCATTTTTGTTTTTATTTTTCGAGAAATTATTAACAATACTATTTAATTGTACCAATTTATATTCGGATTTATATTTACTATATATATGTATGTATGTCTTGATCTATGGTCTCTGCATATATATATATATATATATATATATATATATATATATATATATATATCACATATCTTTTGTCAAGGAATTTTGAGGTGTTGATTTGAATGATTTAATCTTGAATAAATATACTGTAAATTATAATTACAATGTGATCTTGTGGTGCTTTCAATTGCATAGAAATGATATTATTTTTTTTATGTGCATGATTCCCACCTATAGAAATTGAATTATTACAAATTAATAAATTGACTTCAATAAGAAAGTATCAGTGTCATGACATCTTAATTACTATATAATGAAAGAGCAATTTTGATTTTAAGCAAGCATTTTGGAGACATTGATTTGGCTAAACTTTCAAATTTTAGTTGTTATGCGCTATAGCATTTATTTCCTAAATTTTTATGATGGGTTGGTTAATTAACTAAAGCATGTGCTGCCTCACTCCAAGACCTTCTTGTGTGCATAAACTGACAAATATGAAATTTGTTCATCTTGCTTCATGTACCAGCAGTATTCCAATAGACGAAAAGTCTGTCTCCGTTGCTTGTAGCTTCTTTAGAAGTCCCATTGCACCTCTGAAATTCCTTTCACTGTACATACAAATTTCATGTCCAGGAAATTAAAACGCAATTTAAATGATAAAATTCAAAATTTTATTTATATGAGTATGATTCTTTGTATTGAATTCTATACCATAAGTAATTCTCTGATTCAATCTCCTTAGAAATGAAATTTGTGGAGGATTTGATGCTTTATCTTGACAAAGTTGGAGTGAGTGATTGTTAGAAGGAGAGGCCAAAAGTTTGTGATTCCTCATGGATTTTGCAGTAGCTTGGTAGATTTTGAGAGAACAATTGGAAACTTGTTCTCTTGACTTTGGTTGAACTTTTAGTGTGTTTTACGGAGATTTGACTTGATTGTCTTGATACTTGGAGTCTTGAAACTCGAAAATTGGATTTAAGAGTCTTGGAATAAGGAGATTTGACTTTGAAGATTGGAATTTTTAGAATTTAGAGATTTGGTAGATTGAATTTGGAGAGAAAGCCATGGAGGCTTGAAAATCTCTATAGAAGCTAGGGTTTTCTTCCTTCTTCAAATGGTCTCTTAATAACTTGAAATGACTCTTTATTTATAGTACTTAATTGATAGAGAGTTTTAGAATGAATGAATTATTTTTTATTTTATTTTTAATTATTTTAATTTAATTAGAGAGAATGAATATGATTAATATCTTTGATAAATTTTTTTCCTTTATCACCAAATGATTTTGATAAATTTATTTAACCAGTTAAATATTTAATTTAATTGATTAAATTAAATTATTTTTTTATGCCTACACCATGTCTAAGACAAAGCGAAGGGCTAGGGTTTGTTATCCAGAACATATTACAGCGTGAGCTCCTAAAGCTACTCCGTTTGCATTCGAAACACAAGACCTATTCCCCTAGCTAGCTTGTGCTCCTTGTCCAATGCACCATCAAAGTTATCTTTGTATAAACCAGTAGGAGGTTGCCTTCCATTTATGTTTGATCACTAATAGTGCTCTATTAATTCGTGGTTACTGGTTGCTACGCTTGATTTATATACTCCTTCAAATCATATTTATTTGATAAAATTTATCGATGAAAGAGATATCCTCCTTACTTCACCATGCAGTTCCCCATTCCTGGTACTCCATAACCCAAGCTACTGCAATAAATTGCTGAATTGTTTCTGAATCAAGGCTTCCACAGCATGTCTCCTAGCTAGCTAGTCCCCATTTCCATACGCTCATTAGTGTTAATAATCCAAAAAAGTGATAAAATATAAATTTTTTTTATTAAATATAAGATAAAAATAATTTATTTGGTATTTAAGACTAATCATATATCTTTTAAAAATGATTGTACCAATTTTTTTAGTGATATCTAAAATTTCACTTTTTAAAAAGATTTTAATATGATTTAAACTATGTGATGTTACCATTGTATAGTCGGCAAATTAACTCTAAAATTAGATCCTAAAATGGAGCAAGTACAGCTTGCATGTTAGGGTTAGGACATGGAGGAGCAGGAATATTGTGTATTATCTTTGTTTGGTTGTAATCATTAATGGGGTCTCACACTCTCATGGGGAACAGAGGATGTAGACAATCTACAGACCAGACCAGACCAGATGACACATGAATTAGCAGTGAATCACTCACGTACCTATCCTAACCTAATAATCTTCCAAAAATCAAATATTTAAGGTCTGTTAATATATATTTACAGATCTTTCAGCATGATAATCAAATTTTGACTTATCATGCAACAACAGCTGGTAATTAAAGTTGAAGATCTTGATTGGACCTGTTGATTCGGTACTTGTTGATCATCATAATCATGACTCGAGGGACCTTGGGCTGGGATTGGGTGCTCCCCCGTACTACTTCAATATATATATATATATATATATATATATATATATATATATATATATATATATATATATATATATATATATATTGTGGAATCACTGTGGGGGCTTAATGTTCTTGATCGGTTATGACGATCATGATATTCTCTTCTCCTCTTCTCTTCGCTGTTATAGTTTTTTTTTTCCCCTCACCCAACAGTTAAATTTTAATAATAATAAGAAAACAAACACATCCCTTTGCGACAAAATTTTATGAAAAAATCAAAATTATCTAACAATTTCAAAATAAAAAGTCAACAAAACAAAAGAAAAATGACAGCAAAATATCAGAAGAGAAATCTCATCCACGAAATACTAAAATCATAGTAAAAAAACAGAGAAAAAGCTCGATTTATCCACTCCCATGCATGCCAGAGCATCAGCAAACCAATTTTCCTCCCTGAAATAATGAACCACTTCTATTGTACCAATGTTAGTCCAATATCTGTCAATTTCATTAAAAATCTTTCAATATTTTCATGGTCTATTCTCCATATTTTTTATTCAGGATACAATAACAATAGAATCAGATTCAATGCATAAAAATTTCAAATGAATTCAATAAAAAAGAACAGAAAATTGTAATGCCATTTTATAGTTAAATATATGTTCCAAAGGTATATAGCTATACATATGTATGTATACACGAGTTTGTCTAAATATTTATTGTATATGTTGTTTTTATTTTTGGAAAATGATAGATCGATCATTTCCTAATTGTCATTTCTTTGAAGCCAAATTAAGCAAATGGCTCGAAATGATAGAAAACGGAGGGTGGAGAGAGAGAGGAATTATCGTCCCCGTGAGGAAAGCTTGGAGTCATTCACAATCCACAACTTGGAACACATGCTTTGACGCTTCCTTTGCAACTTTAGATGGTGTCCCCAGTCACGAGTAGATTCTTTCCTGGCTTGCTCTCTCGTTACCCCCACCACCTAACCTCTTCCTCTTACTCCACATACATACATACATACATACATACATAAGTATGTAGATGATCCAAAAATAGGCCTTCCAACCTCCAAATTCCTAACAGTCTACGTACATATAGGAAAATAACTTCCACTGAATATATATATATATATATATATATATATATATATATATATATGTCCATCCATCATCTTTATATCATGTATATCTACTATAAAGTAGAAGAAATTAGGAAACCATGTAGACGACTGGAGAGGAATATTAAAATGTTTATTATTAAGAAATTACTAAGTACAAGTTCAAATAGTTAGTGGTTTATAATTCAGTGATGAAATTAGGAAGTTAAATAAACTCAATTGATGGTGATTAAAGATGATCATTAGAATAATTCATGATTTGGATCGAATTGCTTTTGAGTCAGATTTAAACATGATATTAATGTTTTACGTGCTTAATTAAATTTAGTTTGACTTGTAGTTCAGATTTCAAATTTTGTTAAGATTTTTATAGGTTTTACTAAATAATTCAATCGAAGTACTCAAAATTAATTTTTTTTAAAAAATGACATTTTTTAATTAATTTTCTTTCATTAATTTTTAAAATACGAACAACGAAGCATTTTTTTTATATTCACTCATTAATATTATATATATTTATTTTTTCTAGAAAATGAGAGCAATAATATATATAAATATGAAAAAAATTGAACTTGTAATATTGAAATCAAGATTCAATTCAATTTTTTAAATAAACCTCACTGTTTTGCTCAATTTTTTTTAAAAAATATCAAACACACAGTTGAACTTAACAATTAAACCATATTTGAATTTGTCTTATATATGTATATGAACAATCAACAAGCCTAAAAAATGTTGTACTAATAGAAAATTTATTAATGACATGAAGCCATCAAGATTATTACTGTAAATAATTAAAAAAGGACTGCTGGAGACTATAATATGTGCCTGCACACACACACACACACACACACATATATATATATATATATATATATATATATATATATATATATATATATATATATATATATATATATATATATATATATATATATATATATATATATATATATATATATATTTATATATATATATATATATATATATATATATATATATATATATGCATGTATGTTATATGTTTATGGACTCTATATGTATGTCTACAATTGGGTGAATTTAAAGGGAAATTTACAAATAATTTTATCTAAATAGTATTATATTTGTGCAATGAACTCATTAGTTAGGGAGGTCGATCAATGTCGTACACAAACCTAAAAATTTGAAGGTGCAAGCTGAAAACTTGAATAGTTTGAAACGTCTTCATTTTAGGTGTGAGGAAAAAATTAACTATAAACACAGTACTGAAATGAAGGTTTCAACGCTTCGGCAAGGTCTAAACAGGGAGGATAATGGGGAGGGTTAGTGCCTTGTCAGTTCCTTTAGGCTTTAAGCCTTTAACTCCAATGGCTCATGCATGGCCGGAGGTATTGGAAAGCCCCTAATAAAATACTGTGCTTGGGCCTTGCCTTGAGGATTATATATATGGCCATGTCTATAGTCCTATTGGCTCTACGCAGCAGCAAATAAATAAATAGACAATGAAGGGAATACTAAACCACAGAGGAATAATTAAGGCATCAGTGATAAAAAAATAAAACTGGGCTCTTCACTCCTACTTAAACAGCCACTACATATTAGACTGGAAGAAAGATATAGAGAGTAATGAAAGAGGTGGAGAGGGAGATAAGGAGGAAGAAGAGCAAGGTTTCTAGTGAGCGCAACAGGGTTGCTACTGCTAGCTCTAAGAAGCTGCAAATGCTTTCTTCTATCACTAACTCCCATGCGGTAATTCTCCTCATGCCTGCAACTGCCTTGCCCTTTGCTTGCTTATATATCATCCTGTTTTCTCCTAGCCTAGGATCCATATATTCATATACATATACATATACCTGCTTCACTAAATGATACGGAAAACAGTTATCTGGCAATGGATGCCATTAGTCCGTGATCATGTTTCTCTCTATACTTCCGCCCTTATCCATTGGTTTTGGTTGAAGCTTGATAGGGAGAATGGAAAGGTGGAAAACTTTTCTATCATATAATGGAAGATGTCTATGAAACTTGATCATTAATTGGATTAAAAAAGTTCCAATCCTTCCTCCTTTCTCTCAAACTTATTCTAGCTAGCCACTTCTTTTGCAATTAGCCAATTTATTACTTCTCTCACCATGGAAAATTATATCCCCTGACGTACTATAGATTATATTACATACATTATAATTCATGCTTGGACTATTTATTCAAATCCCTAAATTCTTAACTGCATACACTCTCTGAACATGAAAGTTTTAGGGTATATCTATCCATCATATATTGCCTTCACTTCCATGTTCCGTACTTAGTTTTTTTTCCTACTTTTGAATTGTATATCCATCATATATTGCCTCGACTTCGTGTTCATCTGTGCAGCACAGTAAAACCTCAATCATATTGGAAGCAACAAGATACATAGAAGAACTGAAGCAAAGGGTTGAAAGAATCAATCAACACATTGCTATGGCGCAAAACTCTACTTGCAGGGACAACTATCCTGTGGTAATTGAAGTTAATTAGATTAAACTTCATTTTGTGTATAGTACTACTCAATCAAAACCAACTATGTCTTCCTCATGTTCGTATTCTGATTTTTTCTCCTGTATAAAATAACAGCAACATTACATTTTTTTTCCATTTGAAAATGTATCAGCAGCTAAGGGTTGATGCTCAGGATAAGGGTTTTCTAATTAGGGTGTTGAGCGAAAGCTGTTGTCGAGGTTTGCTTGTATTCATATTGGAAGCCTTTGAAGAGCTGGGTCTAGATGTCCTCCAAGCTAGGGTTTCCTGCTCAGAATGTTTTCATTTAGAGGCAGTTGGATTAAAAGTGAGAAACAAATATATCACCAATATATATATACACACATTGACACGAGCACAAGCAAATGCTTGCATCTCTTTCTTTATTGATCTTTATCTGCCGCACTGCAAGCATGCACTCAATCGATCATACAATAAGTTTCCATATTCAATGTTGTAATACGAAGGATTGAGTGTGTTTTGCAGGATGACCAAGGATCAGAGTGCTTAGATGTTCAAGATGTTAAACGAGCAGTATCACAAGCTATCCAGAGCTGGAGTGCTAAACTTAACGAGCAACAATGATGAAGGCAACGCTTGTGACTCTAAATTCCCTTCTCTCTCTCTCTCTCTTTTTTTTTTTTTTTTTCCACTGTTAATTTTTGGCCGTCTCCCATTTTCTTTATTTCCGGTTCTCGCTACTTAGATAAGTTCCAAGTTATTGCCTGGCATTGCCATCAGAACTGTCAGCATATATATGCCAAGAGTACATCACGTGATCTGATGATCGCCAATTTGGCTAAGAAATCCAAAGACTATAAAGTCTTGCAATTTCAACTATGTGAACATGTGATTTGCGTCTGGTTTGATGTGGCAGGAGAAAATAATGGCGTCAATAGAAAATTATCTGTAATTTATTTTATGCAGCGGTCATGATCCCCTTCTTGTTTCCCCTTGAGCTACGTAACTTGGCATGCATATATATATAACTATATATGTAAGACAGGATTCTGATTTCATGTAGTACGTATAGAGGTTGTTTGCTAGTGTTTCCTAATTCCTATAGGCTATAGCCAGAAGCCTGCCCGATCTCATGTATACAGTCGCATGAGTCTCCGTTTCTTCTCAACAACAAGACCAGTAAGAAAATAGCCAAATAATAATAGGTGCCCAACACAACTTGGCTTTTCCCGTTGAATAAAATGTCGAAAACACAACCATGTTATTGAGGTGAAAATTTGAAAGGTTGTCGAGGAACCTCTTGACCATAAAATTTAGCACTCTATGACAAATATTTGCTGCTGCACAGCCTTAATTGCCTTGAGTAATGGTAAAGAGGTATCAAATATTCTGATCCTAGAAAGTCAAAATGTTGAAATGGATATGATTCTTGACCTTCTCTTAATGCATCAATTTGTTCCAAAAATTTCCTCACAAACGTATTTAAAACTTCAACATCACAAACCTTCTGGATTTATCTGATCTGGCAGAGAATAAAATTATGAAACGCCATTCTCATCATCTCGAATACAAGCTAGCATGCACAAATCAAAATTGTTTAGGATCTTTTTCCTTTTGATTGTTTCTAGCATAAATGACAGATGCAATGGTCAGCTCAGAAACAGGAGCCTTTCGGAAAACTTCATTATCAATTAAGGTGAAAATTTCACATTGTTTTATCCGCCCACTGCTGATGCAGAAGTTGTTCTATTAATCTGCAACTTTTCCTTCCACAGCTTCCAAGCATTCCGGACTTCATTCAATTGTGCATCGGGAATGCTTGTGTTAGCATCTAAATTTTCAACCCATTCTCTCCAGGGAGATATGGAAGGGTCCAAGAATTTTGAAACTTGTGGCAACATTACAGATGTGTAGAACTTGTCAACAGCCTCAAGGATTTCTTCTGATTCAACCATAGTCAGCATTTCAGGCCTTGTTATATTGCCGGGCATCTTTCTCAATACGAAAGTGTTCCCCCTCAAAATTAGAACTTCAGATGGAGCAAGGGGTAGGACAATCCGTGAGAACTTGGCTAATGATAATGTTAGAATATCTCTTGGGATCAAGTTGCGCTTCACAGCCACAGCAGTACCAACCATTTTGCGGATCTGACGCAATATACAGTGTTTAATGTTATATACTTTGTCAATTAGCTCATACAAAAAAAAAAATGCCAACCCCAACCTAAGCTTTTCTTTAAATTTCTTGTGCAACACAATGAAGCAACTAAATGATGGCAACGGCTTTAAAAACATTGAGCAAAATAAGATTAACTCATTTTGAAAAAAAAATACTGCAGTAATAAAAATGGGAAATCAAACATATATAGGCTTACTTTAATGATTTCAAAAGGCTTACCTGATGTAACATGAAAGACTCCCCCCATATGGAAATTTCGATGTATTTAAATCCCATTGAATTCTGCAACCTTCCACAAGAACAGCAGAAAATTTTTCTAAAGTGGGAGGCTGTTATTCTGTCTGTCTCGTCAGGTTCATATAGCCATCTTGCTCGAACTATGTTGGAACTTTGATCTTTCAAACCATTTCCCTGACTGTCAAAAGAGTTAATCAGAGGTTCACCAAAACCAGTGGACATTTCCTCATTATTGAGTGTAGTTGTTTCATCGATCCGAGAATCTTCATCTACATCACTTTCCTCTAACTCAGAAGTTGAGGATTCACCATGAGATTTAGCTCTTATTGGCATACGACCATTTCTAGCAGTTTGTCTAGGAGGAATTCGTCTTCTGTACTTTGACCTTTGAGTATAATTATGGAAAGGGTGTTCACCCTTAAAATTATCCGCAAGATACAATTATCAAAGAGCAAGCAATTTCTAGCATAATGGAAACAGATGGCATCTACCACCCGAATGATATATAAAAGCATAGTAGAAAATGCAATCATAACATTGAGCCTAAAATAAACCATTCCTCTGTAATACAAAGCGAAGTAAGTGAAACAAAAACTTAATTGAGATGTTGGTTTTTCAAGTGAAGCCCATTTAGAATGCTCTCTTTTGAAATAAAGCAATTAATAAGGTAGTAGGGTATATCAACTTTGATCAAAGGAGCGATTGACGATAGTAATAAGCAAAAGGCTAAAGAAAATAAAACATGATACCTCATAACAATTTAATATACTGTTGAAGTCTGATAGGTGGTAATTAGTTTCAGCCTCACTGAAGTGACTCTTAATCCCAATGATTTCAGCTGGAAGGAGGTAAGAATATTTGCGGAGATTGCATTCCCTTCTAGGATCAAAACTCCTAAAGAACAGGCAACAATACAAAAAAGAAGGGACCACCAGAAATGAGATATTTATGCACAATACGGAAACAAAATTCCAAACAAAAAAGAGTTGAAAATTAGAAACTTTAGTCCAATAGAAAACAGCAACTTGACGGTAAAATGATGCAGACAAAAAACCCAAGCTCTCACCTTTGTGAAGGCAATATACTGAAAACTTTGATATTGCCAGGAAGATAGGAGTTAACGCATTTAGCGAGAGAAATACCGTTAGGGTCTTCCTTCCAAGCATCTTCAGGTATCTGCATTTTTAAGGATATCATCGTTGCCAAAGAGTGAACCTAAGAAATACATTCAGAACATAAAGTTTAGCACCAGCAACCTCACCACCAAGCAAATAAACTGGTTTATAAAGAAATAGTAACAACAAGCTTACTCCTTTATCTGTCCGGCTGCTTCTTGCCCAGGCAATTTTATGCAGATCACCGTAGTTACTATCGCGGATTCCTCCAGCCTTGAAAATGGCAGTTTCCAGTTCATTTTCAATAGCTACATTACAGCATTGCAATGCTTTAGTATGCTCAGTCCATGTTAAAGTTAGCAAGTTAAGTTCCATTCCACACTGATTCCTTGTATAATTGTTTGTTTTTGCTTGACCTGTTGTGCTCTAATAACGATTTGAAGAAACACCTAATTGTAATAATAATTGTTATTTCAATCGATTAATTAATTACAATAGAGGATGCTGAAACAGGGAATTCTAACCAAATGAGAAAAAAAAAAAAGAAAGACAAGAAAGTAAGAAGCAGCAGCAGCTTACTAGATAGCTCGTGTTCATCTCGCTGCAGTTGAAGACCTGTAAATAACAAGAACAAAGCATCGGCAATGAAAATCTAGAAACAAATTCGAAATAAATTCCGATGATAAAAAGAAAGAAAAGTTGAATATAAATAGACCTCTGTAGTCGGTACCGACGTAGCCGACCCGCATGACGACCTTTTTCTTGCGAAAAGGCTCCCACTTGGCGGAGGAGAGAGGGAGGAGCTGCTCCTTGTCATCGAGAGAGGACCGAGCAGTAGAAAGGATTCGTAAAGGTAATACTTTTAAAGGGGGAGGCCTTCGAGTTTTTATGAGCCATGGGGACAGCGTGATTCGCAGACAAGAGATGGCCATTGGCTTCGCTTTTTTAGTTCGCCTGCGTTTCGCGTAAGAAGACACCCACACAAAGACGGAAGGCAGAACGGATATGGTGTGTGTGTGTGTGTTTTTTTTTTTTTTGCTGGCTGCAGTGACAGTGAAACGAGGTCGTTTCACCGCCAGCGCTGCAGTAAAGTCCTGGGTTTGAAGTTTTGTCGCATTCTCTCGTCGAGTCCTAACTCTTTTATCCTTCTCTCCCTATCCTCTTCTTGTTTAGTTCTTTCTCCGTTTGGTTAAACCCTATTAGCGCCCAACCCAACAGGCCAACACCCACTTCAGCCTCCACCCTAATCCGCCGAGGGAATCATGAATCCCTCTCTTCTCACCGCCCCTTCTTCCTCTCAGACTCGCCCTCTTCTATCCTTCCCTTTCACTCCTAATTCCCTCCCTTCACGTCGCCGTTTCAAAGTCTCCTTCCCCCGCAACTCCCTTGTCACCGATGACCAATCTCAAACTTCCACGTCCTCATCAGAAACGACAACCACCCCGACCTCCCCTGATATATTTGGAGGCCCCAAGGAGCTTACTGGCATCCAACCCGTGGTTGAGAAATTGTCCCCGCCTGTTAGATTAGCGACTTCCGCTGTCATCCTAGCTGGAGCTCTAGCTGCGGGGTACGGACTCGGCCTCCGCTTCGGTGGGAACCGGAATGCTGCGTTGGGCGGAGCTGCCATTCTCGGCGCAGCTGGTGGAGCTGCTGCCTATGCTGTGAACGCCGCTGTTCCGGAAGTTGCGGCGGTTAGTTTGCATAATTATGTAGCAGGGTGCGATGGCCCCGAGGCCATCAAGAGAGAAGATATTGAAAATATTGCCAAAAAGTAAGTCTTGTTTATGATTACTTTTGTGATTTGTAACCAAAAATGATTATTTTGTGATTAAGTAGAAAAGGTTTAGTCTTTCGTATTTATTCATTTTATCGGGAACAATTATGCAAGTCTTTTTCAATGTTAAAATAATTCAGATACGGAGTGAGCAAGCAGGATGAGGCATTTAACATGGAGCTTTGTGAGCTATACTGTCGGTAAGTTAAATTCGCTTTGACCAGATTTCTTCTTACCTGGAGAAAGGATGTCATTGAAGGTTTGTTTTTTAATATTTCATTGTTGGTAGTTTAGTTTTTACTCTTTAATTTTCTATTTAGGTTTGTATCTTCTGTCCTTCCCTCTGTAAGTGAAGATCTTAGAGGCGACGAAGTTGAAACCATAATCGGTTTTAAAAATGCGCTAGGCATTGATGATCCTGACGCAGCTTCCATGCATATGGAGGTAATACTGTGTTGTTCCCTCTATGCGTACATTTGTTTTTAACGTACATTTCTTGAAAATTGTTATTGGATATTGGTTGCTAGATTGGTAGGCGAATCTTTAGGCAAAGGCTTGAGATTGGAGACCGTGATGGTGATTTAGAGCAGCGACGGGTAAGTCACTTGTGATTATGTGTATTTATAATTATGAATTAGGAACTTAAGAGGATGTAACAGTAACACAGATATGGAGCTTGACCATTAGTAATGTCTCTCCAGTGCAGGCTTTTCAGAGGCTGATTTATGTTTCAACTCTAGTTTTTGGAGATGCGTCAACTTTTCTTTTGCCTTGGAAGCGTGTTTTTAAGGTCACTGATGCACAGGTACTTATCCACCATTATCTTACCAGAATCCAGTGCTATTAAATTGTTATGCTTTCCATTATGATCTTAGTTATGTTGCTTAATTTTTTGGATTCATGAAGGCAACCCTGCCATATTAACTTACGATAAACTCATTTTTTTTTTCTGAAAACCTAATAATAAGTCATCATATACTATTTATGTCTCCAGGTTGAGATTGCTATCCGCGAAAATGCCAAGCAGTTGTATGCTTCCAAATTAAGTTCAGTTGGAAGAGGTAATACGTGGATCTTTCTTCCGCAGTGTATCTTAGATAGACCATTTAGAATCTGAGCTGCTTGTAGATTTAATGTTGTTGTGCAATCTCCTAAAACCTACCAAATAATACTTTTAATGTTAATACAGTCTGAAATTTTTATTTTCAGATGTTGATGTGAAACTGCTTGTCTCCCTTAGAGAAGCACAACTTAAGTACAAACTTTCTGACGAGGTATAATTTTCAGAATACTTTGGCATTGATGTAATTGGTTTGTAATTGTTGTTAATATAATACTTCTACTATTTGTAGCTTGCTGAGGATCTGTTGATGGAGCACAAAAGAAAGCTAGTTGAAGAAAATATTTCTGTGGCACTCAACATACTGAAGTCTAGGACAAGAGCTGTGTATGATTTTCAATACCTAGACTCTAATGCAGCTTATTACTTTTTTATCAGAAAATTTTCCTTAGTGATGATGTTTAAATGTGTTCATCCTGCATTAGCTTCTGATCATGAATATTTTGTCCTTCCATAAAATATTTATTAAAATTTTTGCATTTTATACCATTTGCTCCTCTAACGAATTAAGGTTTTTCAGTGGGGGAGTCAAGCAAGCTGTGGAAGAGCTTGATAAGATATTGGCATTCAATAATTTGCTTATCTCTTTGAGTAACCATCCAGATGCAGATCGTTTTGCGCGAGGGGTTGGTCCTGTCTCTCTTGTTGGTATGCTTCCATCCTTTAATCTCATGCATGGCCTGTTGGACTTTGTCAATTGTACTGAACAGTTTGAATACTTAAGCACATAATAAAATTGAGTCACCCGGTTGAAATTCCACCTGGCTTTGCTTAAAACTGAGATAGCAAACCTGTTTTCTACCAAGTTGTATTTATAATTAACCTTTATGATAACTAAGGTTTGAGCCCAAAACCAAAACCTCTAACTAGCTTTATTTGTGCTTGGCTTAGGTGGTGAGTATGATAGCGACAGAAAGATGGATGACTTGAAGCTTCTTTACAGAGCTTATCTAACAGATTCTTTATCTGGTGGTCGCGTGGAAAAGAATAAGGTAATTGAATTCCTTCTTTCTGTATTCCTCTTCAAGTTGCTTATGGTTGGCTTTAATTGGTTAGAGGTCCAATTAACGTCGGCAAAGTTATTTCTTAAAGCAGTTGTTACCTTTGGTGAAGCATTATGTCTAATTTTTGTTTTAAAAAATTATTCCTATTGACGGAGAGAGATATTATCACTCCTAGAGAAAAATTCTTGTACAAAACAGCCAGTGTAGTTTTGTTCATCAGCAATTAAGCTTATTAATGGAAGAAAAGTCAATGCTCTTAATCTCGACTAATTGAAATGACCCATATTATGTTATTAAAAAAAATGTCAAGCAGTTTTTTCCAGGATAATGGTGTGAAGGAGCTGGAACAGAAAACCTACATAGTTATGTTCTGACTTGGGTAGTCGGTGCTAGTGGCTGGTATTGTTCTTTCTATGCTTGTTCATGTGAAAACTCTAGAAGCTTTTCTTTTTACTATAGCGATAGAACTAGTGACTCTGTTGTTGTTTTGGTAACTTGCTCTTTCTGACTTATTATTAGTTGGAAAAATACGAATGGTTCTAACAAACTTTAAAATATCCAGGGTTTTACCCTGAAATATTTGCTTCTCATTTTTGTACCATGTGGAAGCAAAGTGCCATGAAGACCCGCTTATGGAATATTTGCTTATTGTATTGCTATCGATCTGGTTGCTTCCTTTTCACCTTCTCTATTTCCAACCCTCATGATTAACCTAACTGCATCAAATTTAGGAGGCTTCTCTCATTACCCTCTGTATAACTGCTAATATTATGGGAACTCACTCCGGTGTCTCCTTTTTTTGACTCAACTTTTGCATTGTGACTGCATGGAAACTTTAAACTTATTAGTGGATAAACTGGTTGATAAGTCTCATTGTTTGATCAATAGTAACAGGGAGAACTATTCATCAATTTGAAACCAATTCTTACTGCATTCCTATTTTCTGTGTTCTTTTTCTTGGTTTACATGGTTTTGATGCATTATCTTTATAATTCACAACACTTGTTTCTTTTGTTTTCCATGTCCAAATTCTAGCTCAGTGCATTGAACCAACTGAGGAACATACTAGGTTTGGGTAATAAAGAAGCAGAAGCTATTATACTTGATGTTACTTCAAAAGTATATCAGAAACGACTTTCAGAGGCCTTTCAGAGTGGTGATCTAGAGATGGCAGATAGCAAGGCTGCCTTCCTCCAAAATCTTTGTGAAGAATTGCACTTTGATCCTCAAAAGGCTAGTGAGATCCATGAAGGTATTAGAAGCAGGGTTGAGAAAAAATTGGGGAAAAAGAAAAAAACACTGAGACATTTTTGTCTTTTCTATTATGATATTGTTTTTCCAGTTTCAACCTAAACAATTTTTGGAGTGTGATATTTTTATTTTGTTTCAAGAAATCTACCGGAAAAAGCTTCAACAATGTGTAGCTAATGGGGAGCTGGATGAAAATGATCTTGCTGCATTGCTGAGGGTACGGGTCATGCTCTGCATTCCTCAGCAAACTGTCGATGCAGCTCACTCAGATATCTGTGGCAGATTGTTTGAGAAGGTAAGATGGTTTCTCCTGGTTTCTCCTTGGCCTTTATATTCATTATTATTATTTATGAAAATTACTCAAATTTTGGATTGAACGGCTCTTTCTTTGTTGTTATGTTCTACCACTTGAAAATGGATTAAATACATGCACTGACTCAGTATTGCACTAGGATCTTATCTACTGTGTTTTAACAAGGATCTAAAGTCCTAGAGGTTATATGAAATCTGGAATTGTTTGTGGCATTCAGCATATTCGTGATCATCATCATCAAAGTCTTTTATCCCAATACTAGGGTAGGCTATATGAACCAATATATGACTTCACACTAAGTCGTCAGTATGAATTCTCCTTCTCCACTCATTCTTATCTAAAACAATGTGTTCTTCCAACTCCCATTCCGTCATATCTTTCCGGATTACTTACTTTGAAGTCTTTTTCGATCTTCCCCAGCATTGATCCTCTTTACATCATTCATAGTCTGCACTTTTCTAATTGGAGTGTCCACAGGTCTATGTCGTATGTGTCTAAACTAACGTAAATGACTTCACTCTTCGTAATCATCATGCACCCGTAAATGTTGAAGCCTTTATGAGACTGCCATGTAGATATGGTAAACGGGGGAAAACAAAAAGTCTCACATGGATTACTGGAACCAAAAGATGTAGTTAACTTTGTCTTATTATTGACCCCTTTTTCTGCTTTTAATTATAAATTATTGCTTCAGGCTGTGAACGATGCAATTTCTTCTGGTGTTGATGGCTATGATTTTGATGTTAAGAAAGCTGTGATTAAAGCTGCACATGGTTTGCGATTAACAAGAGAAGCAGCCATGTCTATTGCTAGCAAGGCTGTGAGTGTCCTCTGTGATTCTTTTGTATCAATGATTTTTTTCATTGGGTTAAATTTCAGTTTCAGGTTTAACATCTCTCTCACTCTGTGCTTGAAATCATCGCCTTATATGTGCTCAGGTCCGTAGGGTTTTCTTGATTTATGTGAAACGGGCTCGATCAGCTCAGAATCGTACGGAGTCTGCAAAAGAACTTAAGAAGATGATTGCCTTTAACACCTTGGTTGTCACAGAATTGGTGGCAGACATTAAAGGAGAATCTTCTGATACTCCATCAGAAGAGCCTGTTAAAGAGGAGGAACCAAAACAACCTGATGAGGATGATGAATGGGAATCCCTTGAGACAATTAGAAAAATAAGAGCTGACAAGGAACTTACTGATAAGATGAGCAAGCAAGGCCAAATGGAGATAACTCTCAAAGATGACCTCTCGGAAAGAGACCGTATGGACCTCTACAAAACATACTTGATATATTGTCTGACAGGAGAAGTAACCAAGATTCCTTTCGGTTTTGAGCTAGTTACAAAAAGGGATGATTCAGAGTACATTCTACTAAATCAGCTTGGTGGGATCCTTGGTATGACGACTGAGGAGACGGTGGAAGTCCATCGGAGTTTGGCGGAGCAGGCTTTTAGGCGACAAGCTGAGGTGATTTTAGCTGATGGGCAGTTAACAAAGTCTAAGATTGAGCAGCTCAATGAGCTGCAGAAGAATGTTGGCCTGCCTGGACCTTATGCGCAAAAATTAATAAAGAGCATAACAACTAACAAAATGGCAGCTGCCATTGAAACAGCTATTGGTCATGGGAGACTCAATATTAAGCAGATTAGGGAACTCAAGGAAGCAGGTGTTGATTTAGACAACATGATCTCAGAGAGCTTGCGAGAAAACCTTTTCAAGAAAACTGTAGATGAGATATTCTCATCAGGCACTGGAGAGTTTGATGAGGAAGAAGTCTATGAGAAAATCCCAGCAGATCTCAAGATTAAATCTCAGAAGGCCAAGGGGGTTGTTCATGATCTTGCACGGACTAGATTGTCCAATTCACTTATTCAAGCTGTGGCACTGCTAAGGCAGAGAAATCGTCAGGGAGTTGTAAGGATCCTTGAATCTTGGTTTCTTATAGTTCAATAGTGTTTGTTGTGAACTTGTATTCTTAGTTTGGTCAGTTGATGCCTAGGTTCTAAGTGCTTTGTTGGTTCTATTGCAGGTTTCCTCACTTAATGACATGCTTGCTTGTGACAAGGCAGTGCCTTCGGAGCCATTATCATGGGAGGTGCCAGAGGAGCTAGCTGATCTTTTTGGTATATATGCAAAAAGTAATCCCAATCCCGAGAAATTGTCCCGTGTACAGTATCTGCTTGGAATAAGTGATTCAGTGGCCGCAGCTGTGCAAGACATGGGGGATGAACTACTATCAGTTGGAGCTGAGGAAGAAAAGTTTGTGTTTTGAATGTTTCCATGAAATGGTGGTATGCGGTCTATTCAGGAAGCTCATTTTTGAAGGCCTTCTGTCTTTCGAATGTTGAACGGAGAAAGAAGAGTAGTAGGATAATGTAAGATTGCTGTTTAGTGGTAAGCTGTTTGATCTTGAATAGCAATGGAAATACTGATAGATTGCTTTCTTCTTTGCTCTATTTTCCCTTAGTACCGCATGGAGTGCTGAGTATTTCCAAACAATTAAGTATAAGTGTTTTTTTTTTTGGTCAGAATAAAGATTTTAATGTCAAGTAGTACCCTTATAGTCACTTATTTTTCTTAAATATTTATAGTATAATTATTTTTTTGCTGCATGGTTGAGTATCTAATTTGTAGGTTAAATATGCTATAGAGCAGTGCAGTCTTCTTAAATTTAGGAGCATCAATCTTGTATCTTAATTTTACTCTGTCAGAGAGTTATGCCACCTCAGAAGTCACAGCTTTTGATTTGTAAAATCGGTTTTGTCACGCGCTATGTTATGCCCTAAATTACTTTCTTTCATATTGATCTCCCTTTCTATTTTTTTTTTTTTAAATTTATGGAAGTAATTCAAAGAAGCAAACCTAACTTTACCATTTTTCCCATGTCTCCTCTCTCTCCATTTTCTTTAATTTCTACCTTTTCCTCATGGTTTCTAAACATAGGCTTAAAGAGTCCATAAAAATCATTCCGATATGGCTGCAAGGTCATCGTTTTTTCTTTAACTCATGCCATAATATCAGTAATCAATTGTCCAAATACATAGATAATTCAGTGGGAATTTAAGAATTAGGGGACATAATTGTTTCCCTCTTTATGATAAGCTCAAATATGAAGATCTTGGACTTGTGTCTTTCTTTTTCTTCAAGTGATTATTGTTATACTTTGACAAACAAAACCCTCTATTTCAGTCAAAGACTTGGTGGCGCCAACCAGTCTGCGGAAGATTCTGAAGTTTGGGGCATTTGCAAAAGATCCCATTCTACATTTAGTCCATTACATCAACCTATGCCCTAATAGTTGACTTATGTTTATAGATTCCTGATGACCATTTTGTTCACACCATTTATCAGACTTTGTCCATTAACTTTTTGAACAGCAACCAAGAAGGGAAAATATTCGCGCAGATAAGAAAAAACTGAATACGGATAATTAATTATTACCATTATTGCCTTTTTGGTATTGTATTTGTATACGCCTTCACAACATCATTAGCTTCTATTTTGTATCCATCAACATACACGCGGCCGATCTCATGACCCAAGTAATTAAACATGCATGTATAGATAATCCAAAGGGGTAGTTTTGTGGTATAAAATGTTACTGAATTTTTAAATAAAAATAATTTATAACGAAAAATTTTGTATTCAAATATTTATCAAATTTAAATTATTTTAAATGAATATTAACTACGTAAAGATTAATTTTATATTTAATGTAATATAAAAACATTAGAAAACCATAAAACATGCACGTATAACTGATTTCGGACTTGTCATAAGTTTGATTTATAACTACGGAAATTTCACATTTTGGAGATGGTGGGAAAAAAGTTCAAGTGGAACGTACGCTTTTCAGAAATAGGTTCCAGTCTTTATCCAGGAAGTGGGTTTTCCACTGTTAATCAGCGCCTTCCCTGCTGTCTCTCGTTTACTATTATTTAGTACTTTTTGACATTGGATCGTAAAACATTTGACATTCAAGCAATGCGCTTGTCTATATATTCAGCTTCTGCTTTGCATATCAAACACTGTCACACAGAAACACAAAAACTCTCTGAGTTCTCTCTCCTTTCTCGTCATGGCTTCTCACTCGAATAATTTTAGCTTCTGGTTCTTTGCGATATTGACCTTTTTTGGGTTGTGCTCTGCACAATTATCATCGCATTACTATGCGAAAACATGCCCCAGAGCTGTCTCTATTATCAGTGCTGCAGTATACGGTGCAGTGGCCAGGGAGTATCGCATGGGAGCTTCTTTGCTCCGTCTCCATTTCCATGACTGTTTTGTTACTGCAAGTTCTCCTTCCTTTCCTCTCCCATCTCATGCACACATTTTAACTATAAGCATGTTGGATATATAGATATCATGTAGTGTAAAGACATACATAGTGCCATAATTAATAAACGGATTATAAATAAAACCCTGATGACCTGAGATGAAAACTTATATTATCTTAGATACATGTTCCTTATAATTTGAAGGAAAGATCAAGAACAATGTCTCTATGCATGTAGAAGCAGCAAGGAGTCTACAACTTTTACTTCTAAACTTCACTTCTAATTTTAGTTGCTGTTGTTGTGTGCTGAATCTGTGTATGTCTGAAACAGGGTTGTGATGCTTCTGTTCTACTCGACGATGATGATGCTTCAAGTTTTACCGGGGAGAAGAGTGCTGCCCCGAATGCAAATTCACTAAGAGGTTTCGAAGTGATCGATGCTATTAAAGCTCAAATGGAGACTGTCTGCCCAGGTGTTGTTTCTTGTGCTGATATTCTCGCTGTCGCTGCTCGGGATTCTGTCGCTGCCGTAAGTTGAAGTTAACGGATCTCGAAATCCGATATATTTTCTAACAACTAATTATGCCACGAGACAACTTGGTTGCTTAATTTATGGTGTGTTTATTTTCACCAGCTAGGCGGGCCATCTTGGATAGTTCAATTAGGCAGAAGAGACTCGACCACGGCAAGTTTCAGCAGTGCAAATACCGACCTTGCTTCCCCACTAATGAACCTGGATGAACTTATTTCCTTATTCTCCAATAAAGGTTTCACTGCAGAAGAAATGGTTGCTCTCTCAGGTAAAAACTTATGACCAAATACTCCATATAACATTAAAATGAATGGCCACTCGCATGTGCTAATCCAAATGCAGTCTTTCTTGATTTTTCAATTGTTCTAATTAGAAACTATTGCTATATTTGGAAATTACTATCAAAATCAGGAGCTCATACCACAGGCCAAGCCAGGTGTTTACTTTTTCGAAATCGTATCTACAACGAGACCAATATCGATTCAACGTTTGCAGAATCAATTCAATCAAACTGTCCAAGCACAGGCGGCAGTGACAACCTTTCTCCACTAGATGCTACTAGCCCGGCAATTTTTGACAATGCTTATTTCAAGAATTTGGTAAACAAGAAGGGCCTACTTCATTCAGACCAAGAGCTCTTCAAAGGGGGCTCCGTCGACTCTCAGGTCACTAAATACAGCAACAACCCCCTCACCTTTAAGGCTGATTTTGCGAATGCCATGCTGAAAATGGGGAATCTTAGCCCCTTGACGGGAGCCAGTGGGGAAATTCGCACTAACTGCAGGAAAGTGAACTAATGGAAAGCAAGTTAACTATTACTATTTACTACTATAATTCATGGCTTGTAATTTCTTTTTCGTTCATTGTTATACGACCTTAAAATGGCCTTTGGTTGGCTCTCACTCGAACATTATCAAACAAATATTAATAAAACTACTTAGTTACAGTAAAATGTTTGGTAAGCAAATAATTAGTAGCCAATGTGAATGCAAATGTATTCAAGGAGAGGGACACTATTCTAATCGGCAATCCGCAAACTGCTTACCCTCATGCATGAATTCTCTTTTTCCATTCATTTCTATTTAATGCAATATGTTCTTCCAAACTCGTTCCGTTATATCTTTCCGAAATACTTAATGCAATGTGTTTTTCCAAACCCGTTTCACTATATTTTTCTGGAATACTTTCAAATTTTTTTAGATCTTCTCGTAACTTTGAACATTTTTATATTATTCATAACATCCACTCTTTTAACTGGAGCGTCCAGGTCTACATCGTATGTATCCAAGTCCAAACCAACGTAATCGACTTTCACTCATCTTGTCTTTTATAAGTGTCACTCCAACTTTTTTTGCAAATGTCCTCATATCCATCGCAGTATTCGTATTTCCAATACACTCATTTTCTATATATGCATTCTTTTAGTTACCGGACATTCAAAACCATTATGAGTAAAATACTAAAAAAAAAAAATGATCTTCCTCTCCAGTTGGGCAGATCTTCAAGAAAATTTCACTATTTTAGTTGGGCAGATTAAGAAGAGACTCGATATCAATAAGTTTTAGAACTTAGCAAATAGTAATGATCTTCCACTCTTCCCCATTAATAAAACTCAGAATAACCTCTTTATATCTCTGCAACAGCAAGGCATCTGTCCTCATGTGCATTCTATGTCGTACGACCCAAAACATAAGTCCCAAAGGCTAAACATAATGAAAATAAAGCATGAAGCTAGTCTCAGGTAATCTCACCAACATAATAATAATAATAATAATAATAATAATAATAAGCTTTTGCAGCGGATAGCAAACTGGATTTAAACGATAGAAACTAAGGCCTAGTACTGAAAGAGATGAAAATGGGTAAAAGAGGATCCAGTTGACAAAGTAAATATCAAGATCGCATTAATGAAAATGAAACTCTTCAACTATTACAAAATGGGGTACATTATATTTACATATACTACTTGCCATTTGCTAACACAAGTGGGAAAGTTGGGGGTTGTGACATTTGAGGCAGCACTGGCAGTGGCAGAAGAGAGTGTAGTAGACACTAGGCAATAGGCAATGCAACTGTGACTTTAACGCATATGAATTTGATTGCAGTAACTTTAAATAAATGAAAGAAATTCACAGAATCACGATGTAAATTTGTAATCACAAGGAAGTCATTGTTGGTGGATGTTGCGGATTGCAGCATTGATGCTCTTACAATCGAAATCCATGCTCTTCATCCAGTTCTCAAAGTCTCCAATTTCCTAAAAACAAACAAGCCAATTGCCATTTTCAGCTAATGACAACACTCAACAAACAAAAACTTCATCCTCCACAAATCAGACACCACAGGTACAGAATCAAATAATTACTATTACTAATTAGAGGGTAACTAATAAATTATCATCGATACCATCAGATGAGAGAGAAGGAAACAACAGGCAATAACCTTAACAGCGGTATTAATAGCGTGAGAAGCAGCGAGCCATTGATCGGTCTGCTTCATGAAACGAGCAATGGTAGCAGCCAATGCTCGAATCTCCACCTCAATTCGCTTCTCGTTTATAAAGGACTCTTGTACCCCTCCATTCACAGCATCCACCAACAAATCCGACACTCTCCCCGCCTTCTTAATCGCATCTTTCTTCGCTTTCTCTGTTCCGATCAAACCCTTTAATTAATTAATTAATTAATTACGATTAAGAAGTTAGAAATTGAGAGGGGATGAACAAAGAAACTAAGAAGAGAACCGACCGGCTTGATCCCGGAGCCTGAGGGAGTTTTGGTGGTGATGGTGGTAGATTTGGAGTAGAGAAGATTCAAGGTCTCCTGACCCAGCTTGAGATTTGTCTATCTCGTGTGAGGATAGCACGCGCCCACGCATCTGTGGAAGCTGCGTCGAGTACATTGCCGTTCTCAGTTTCTTGTGCGGGCGAGTCCGCTTTTCTTCTTCCGTCTCTGTTGTTTGTTTGTTGGACAATCGGCTTTGAAGATTCATTTGGACATCTTCGGACCGCACCAAATCTTGTGTCTGTTTCTTTGGGCCCAGACTGCTATAGAAGATTGGATTTGATCTCAACTTCATATCTTTGGTCCGTAAAGGGATCTGAAGAAAGATTAAGCCCAAGACCAAGCCTAAACCCATGCTTTCTTTCATTAAATGTTTTATTTACGTCTTTTTATAAATATTTATCCCTTTTTCACACTTCTCAAATTTCCTTTGAAACAAATATCATTATTATCAAGTGTTAGTGTTACTGTTTAACCATCAAACCAATTTCATAAGCAAAAAAACAAAACTTTTCCTTTGTTAATACTAAAATTTGGCTCCGCTTAGGTTAGGTTACTATTATTCATTACTTTTTTAACATTTTTTTATAATTATTTTAGTATAAAATAAAATTATTTAGTTGACATGTAAAATATTATTAAAAAAAAAAATTACAATCACTATATGAATATATTACGTTTATATTTTGTTGTTGCTTTTCATGCTATACTATGAGCAATATATTATTTTCTTGATTAATGATCAATTGTACATTTCTTTATTTATTGTAAATTGTAATTTTTTTATAAAAAATAATATAAAATTTTCAACTTCACAACTTTTATACTATTCAATTTTAACAAATATTTATATTAAATGATTATGTTCAGCCAATCAACTTTGACTTGACTTTACGTTTTATATTTCTTTTTTTTTAATTATTATAACATGTTGTATTATTTTGTGATAAAATTAAGGATAGATAACATTAATTATAAAGCAAAACAGTAACTACCAAATTCAAATTTAGAATCTTCACGTAATGTGTGTATAGCAACCCACCCACCCAACCAACCAACCAATAATTCGAGTCAAGCATACGAAGCAAGATACAAGGTAACTTATATAGTGTATAGCATAGGTAGAAACTACATCCGGAAAAAAAAGAAGACAAAAGGCAGCAACTCATGATTGGTATAATTTTTCCTTAACGTAAAAAAGGAAAGAATATTCACCCTTTGGTGTGTATATATATAACCAAAAACAGTGTAGTTTTATTGCTTAAGGTCCAAGTTATCAACAGGAAAAAGGCATGGTTTCCATGGTTCCGGAAAATTCATGGTTCTTATCCTCGATTGGAGTAGTACTACTACTGCATGGTCTCCCGAAGGCCGAAAGAGACAGTTGATAGATCATATCAGAGTTGTATGGACCATATATTTAGCTTGCCCCATATTCTCGCTGTACATTTGAATCTTAAGCAGGCATCCATTAATTATTCCCAAGTTTCAAGTCAGTGTCACTATTTTATGTGGCTATATTTTTTACTTTTGCAAAAACTAGATATAATTAGGTTGTATATCCCTTTCACACGCCATTTCTCTTCAATATTAATAATTAAATTTTATTTTATGATTAGTGTATTTGCAAATAATTGAGCATCAAGAATATTAATATATATTATTTCTTTACTATTACTTATATCTTAAATCTGTCGTAATTTAGACTCTGTCACCCTACCTATGGCTGCACATCATGCCAACAGCCGTAAACTTGCTGTTGTTTTCTAAATAACTAATTCATAAGAAAATTTAAGGTTATTATACTTTTATCATGTATTAATTAACTAAGCTAGAAGCAGGAGGCAGTTTTAAAAGTCAGAAGAAATAATAGAGATAGAAGTAAGTAAATAGGATTCTTTCTGAAGCACCTGAAATCGGTGGGCACTTGTTTTCCTTACGGCAAAAAGATTTCATTGGTGGATACTACAACGATGATAGAAACACATGGTTGATTACATTAAGTCAAATGCTTTTGGTGGAATAGTTCTATATATACTTACTTTCCATGAAAATCATCATACTCCCACCCTACCTAGCTAAACCTAGCTAGAAGCAGGAAATATTCAAACTTTAGTTTCGAAGGCCGTAATTGATACCTTAACTTGTTTGTTACTATACGTACTCCATATATACCAGAGATGTATATACTAATACACTTCTGAAACTATATAAACAGGCATTGTCCTCATAAGCCCTGACATATATATATATATATATATATATATATATTTCTGCTTTCTTTAAAACCACAAGACAAAATAGAGTCCAAGTTACCAATTTGAATTTTTCCATGTAAGGTGGCTGTAACCCCCACGTTTTACCTTCCCAGGCAAGGTAATTAAAGGGATTGAAGGCGGCAATGAAAGAAAAATCAGAGATATCCAGCTAGCAATATGAAAATGATGTCTCACACATTAAACGGATATATATATATATATATATATATATATATATATATATATACACACATAAAGCCTCTTTTCTAATAATCAACATATCTAGAGAACTTGGACTTTAATATATATACATACATATGCTGCATACTGGAAGGATTTTAACTTGCATTAAAATTTGTGGGCCATGTACACGTTTAACTTAGTTAGGATTTTGTCACATCTCTCAGTCCACAAGAAGAAAACGATGAAGAAAGCAAACGAACAAATTTTCTTTTTCCTTTTGAAATGTTATCTGATCAGTGTTATAACTAGCAAGAATTCAGCTTACGTCTGTGACAAGAGAAATTGACCCAAATTAAGCAGATAAATAAAGTTTAAAGCAAAGAGAAACCAGCAGCCAGAGAACTTTTGCCTGCGTTGATGCATGATTCTGATATATATATATATATATATATATATATATATATATATATATATATATATATATATATATATATAAAATTAAGCAAAATCACTTGGTTTGAACAAGTGTCAAATTAATGACTCAAATCAAATCAATCAATGATGTTCTTTTTTAAATCTTGCTTTAAGAGAAAGAGAACACTGGAAGAGATGAGTGAAGTAATTAATGAAAAGATTATACCCTTTGTTAACTGGCTGCTTATACTGATGTAGCAGTTATCTTCGCCGCCAGGAATATCGAGTGTATCCTTGTCTAACCTTGAGGTAATTAGTCTTTGTTTGCCCATGTGTGTCGTATGGTGGTTGGAACCATGAGGATAGATAGCTTCTTCCTTATGGAACTCTACAGATCCTAAAGCCCTATGACTTAAATGCTCGTAGAGAGGTCTAGATTTTCTTATCATGATCAAACCCTAATTGTGATGAGTAGGAGGTCCTTTATTTACTTTATTTTTCAACTCATTTGAGTTGATAAGCATAATAGAAATGGGAATAAATGAAATTAATTAAGCTAGAAGATGAATAACTAATTTATATACAGCTAAGAAATAAATAATGAAAAACTGCTATTATATTATTAATTATTCTTATAGTTTCTATTTTTCGAGGGAAGTTGTTGGTGCTAAAGTTACAAGACATTCTTTCTTGCCAAATGACCAAACTTGGCTATCTAATCGAGACAGCAAATTACTGTTTAACCATTCATAATCAAAATCCGTTAATTAACAGATTCTCTATATGTAAACCATTAAATATAGCCCTTTTGACATCAACACTGGTGCAAGTTGAAGAGATAAAAACAAAATTAATAAACATCAGATTAGCGGTCTAGTTAGTTGAGAACTTTTTGAATAGTCAATCAATTCACTCTAGCATTTTTTAATCATGTATGGCGTTTTCAACAAAAGCCAATATTTAAAGGCGTTACAACGTAATGGACCCCATTGAATTGAAAAACTCGACACTTATATCACACCAACTTGTTGATAAGTTAATTTCATGAATTAGTAGTTGAGGCATATGCTTTGGATCATGCATCTTACATTATCTTTATCAATCTAGGTCTTGATTATTTTTTGGTCCTGTCCATAATTTTTTGGAGATATCCATGCATGGCTTAGTCTTAAAGATTAGGTGACCTGCCATAGTCAAGTTGCCATACGTCTTTAGGTTGGCCTATATATAAAAACCCAATGGCTAATGCTACCACCATGCTTGATCTAATTAAACGCTCTACTCCTCAGTCTGCACTACCAGTCTTCTTCTAGTTTAATTTGTCAAATATAATTTATATATTCATAGAATATGGCTGCAGCTACTGCTTCTTCCTTTAATGTCTTTGTCATGTTTGTTCTTGTGATTTTGATCATGGTGAGTAGTACTTCTGCTCAGCTCTCCACAAATTTCTACGCTAAATCCTGTCCAAAGGTCTTCTCTACGGTTAAGTCTGCAGTTCAATCTGCAGTGTCAAAAGAGCGCCGCATGGGCGCTTCTCTCGTCCGCTTGTTCTTCCATGATTGTTTTGTCAATGTAATTCCCCGCTTGCTTCTCTCCAACTCCGGCTAATCTATACACCCTATATTGTCTGTATTACTTACATAATATGGTACATATGCACGCTGCATTCTTTTCATGATGTAGACATCAATTTTTGTTACTTGTCTACTCAGCTATCGGTCAAGTAGCAATGAAGTAGTAGCTTTTTTTTCTTTCTTTCTTTCGAATCTAAACATCTTTTGTTTACCATGTGTATGTTTCTTCTGATAAAAAAGAATATATTCATGCGGGCCTAGCTAATTAAATTCCTTCCACGGACCCTACAACTACAAGCGATGTATCATGAAATGCTTACGCATTTGCTTCATCAATATAGATGCACGCACTCAAAAAGGATCAAAGGGTTGCAGAGCTAGCTGTGAATGACTGGGGAAATATCCTATTATTTGCATTTATTCATATGGTTATTAAGTATATGTATCTTGTGTTTTATAACAGGGCTGTGATGGGTCAATTCTCCTGGACGACACTTCTTCTTTCACAGGGGAGAAAACTGCAGGTCCCAATAAAAACTCCGTCAGAGGGTTTAATGTTGTTGATGACATTAAGGCCAAGGTTGAGAAAGTTTGTCCTGGCGTAGTTTCCTGTGCTGATATCTTAGCCATTGCATCCAGGGACTCAGTTGTTATTGTAAGTATTGAACGAATTGAAGAGGTTTTCAGGTTTTTTTTTTTTTTTTTTTTCTTTTTAGTCATCACCTAATCATGGAAAATCTGTTGTATTCACAAGAGAAGTTTGAATTTGATTGTTGCAGCTCGGAGGGCCCGACTGGAATGTCAAGCTTGGAAGAAGGGACTCAAAGACCGCCAGTTTTTCTGCTGCCAATAGTGGTGTCATCCCACCTCCTTCTGCTAGCCTTAGCCAACTTATCAATAGATTCCAAGCTCGCGGCCTTTCTGCCAAGGACATGGTTGCATTATCTGGTATAAGATTTTTGCTGCAGTACTTCAATTAATATCTACATAATTAATTTCCCTATTAATTGTATTCTACTTGTTTATGATCTTGTTCTTTTTCTCTTTCGAGCTAGCTTTGCTTCTAAGTTAAATTGGTTCATGTACTATGGCAGGGGCTCACACAATCGGGAAGGCAAGGTGCTTACTTTTCAGAGGCCGCATATACAATGAGACAAACATTGATAGTTCATTTGCAAAGGCAAGGCAAAGTAGCTGCCCAAGAAGCGTCGGCTCAGGGGACAACAATCTTGCACCTCTAGACGTGGGAACCCCGAATTCTTTTGACTCAAAATACTTCAAAAACCTGTTAAACAAAAAGGGTCTGCTCCACTCAGACCAAATACTGTTCAATGGTGGGTCCACGGATTCATTGGTTACAAAATACAGTAGCAACATCAAAACATTCCATTCCGACTTTGTTACCGCAATGATAAAGATGGGAGATATTTCGCCACTCACCGGATCAAATGGTGAAATCAGGAAGAATTGCAGGAGGCCTAATTAATTACAGCAGATTATTTTAACTTCTATTTCGGCTTGGAAACGATTGAAAGAGTTCTTTGCTTAATTTGGCCCAATAATTGAGGACGAGCCCGTGATTTGCTTGCTTATATAATATATCATTGTAGGATATTGTTACAATGAAAGACTAAACTTTCAAAGAAAAAAAGAAGCATGCTTAATCAAATTTCATTCATGTTGATGTCTGAGTTCCAAAAGGGACAGTGTTTTGTATTAATGTTGTGTAGGGCCTTGTTCTCTTTTCTTCTTCTTAATATAATGTCAAGGACAATGATTTTTGTAGTTTTTGTGTATATTTTTCCCTAAGTATACAAATACATAAATTAATTATTTTAACATTTCTTTCTATAGGCCATTAACTCCCTAGTCACTAGTTTGAGGCTGAGCTGAGATCAAAATATTAATTATCTGTCATAAGTACTTAAAATCAACAAAAAAATTATATTTTTATTTTGTAAAGTACGTAAATTTTTAACACTTGTATTTTTTTTCTTTAAAAAAAGAGAGAGAGAAACGGTACTGTTGTTTTAAATAGAATGTTTTAAGTGCCAACTTCGATCAGATCAGAAAGATGAATTAACGAATGGTGTAAAAATGTCCGATAAAAGATGAGTCATTGTTTATTTAATTAACTAGTCAATATATTTCTTAATCTAGCTCATGGTGATATGTTTGCTTTACTTAACCCAAATAAGAGGAAGAGATAAGAAAACAAACTAAACTTATTTACCAATCATTCAGTTATTTTTGGAGAATTCTCCTTTTAACTTTATTATAAATTCTACGTAAACATATATAATTAAGTATAAAATCAATATCAATAGATATAAAATATATTATAAAAATAGTAAATACATAAAAATAAACATAAATTAGTGTTAATAGACATAAATGCATGATAATTTTATTACAAAATATATTTACGTTTATTATCATACACATATAATATTTTTAACTTAATCATAATTGTTTATGTTGACCTTACAATAAAACCAGTGAAACTTCCCACCCACTTTTGTAAATTCAGCTGCAGGAATATTATTAGCTTCTGAACAGTCCGTGTCAATAGCTATCCAGCTCTTGGTTGTTTTGTGGTCTATTCCAGCCTGCGGTCTTTGATTAATTGCTGACCCATGTCCTTAAGTTCATGGTCAATCGGATACATACATATACACACACCAAGTCATGTGCATGAATTAGTCTTAAAGATTAGGTTAGCTGCCTGTCTTGTTTTGCATTTTATATGACATTAGTGCTAGTGGTACACGCTCCTCTACACTTGGTTTTCTGCTGATTTAGTCAAACATTCAGAAAAATGGCTTGTTTCTGCTCTCCTTCTCCTGTGCTCTTCATGAGGAGCACTTGCGGTCATTACCTAATCAAAAAAGTTTTCTACTCTAAATATATCGTGTCCAAAAGTTTTCTATGCTTTTAAGTCTGTATTCCGAATGGACGCTTCTCTCGTCCGCCAGTTCTTTCATGACTGTTCCGTCAATGTATAATTTTCTTGTGTGTCTCTGTCAATTTATAAATTAACCCCTGCAGACCGCAGCCAATGCCACTTTAGATCGTTATTTATGCATGAAATATGAAAATTAGTTTTATATAAATATAAACATAATTAAAATGAAATATCAAAATTTGTTATATAGAAAAAGCTATATATTTATTTTATATTGCTGTTCGTGGGGAGGGGATAATATCTTTCTGCACTGCCCTTCTAATTAGCTAGACGAATATTGAATCAATGACAGACCATTTGCAGAGACTAACCAGTGGCTCCTTTAGCCGTTCAAACTCCTAAGTTTTTGACAAACAAAAAGACTTCCAGAACCTCCATTCAGACCAAGTAATGTTCAATGGCTGAACCACTGATTCTTTCATCGGTTGAAAAAAATACAGCAGCAGCAGTACCTAGGCACTCAATCTGAATTTGTTACTGCAATGTTCAAGATGGGAGATCTTAAGCTGCTCAGTCTGTCGGGTGGTGAGATCAGGAAGAATCGTAGGAAGCCCAATTAATTGGAAATAAAAGTGTACTTTTGCTTTGGCCCAATTGATGATAGTGGACTCGCTTTCTAGTTTCCTCGCTCGCTCGAGTCGGTCAGACTGAATTTTCTCCTAATAATTTGGATAAAAATTAGCCATGTCAGTGGTTGTTTGATTCCGTTTGCTTGGAAATTAGGCATTAGTTTGGCCCAAAAATGTGCACGCAATTGATTAGAAAAAGTCATTTTAAAATTAAGAGAGTCATTTATGCCAAATCTTATCGTCATCTCTCTAATTAATTACTTTTATAAAATAAAAACATTTAATTATTTATTTATAATAATAATAATAATAAATTTTCAATAATTAATATATTTACAATGACTTGAATTTTCGTTGTGGCAAAACTTCATTTAGCTTATTTTTAATAAATTAGGATAAAATAAGTGGGTATTGTTAGAAAGAAAAGTTAATGCAAATCACATGGACAAAAAACAATTGCTTTTACGTTTATTTTAGTGATTGAATAAAATTCAATGCGGCTTGTTCTGGAAAAGAACAAACTAGGATGCGAACATTGCAAGCAACTGGACGTGAAATCCAATTCCACCACAACTTCGCAAGCTCTTGGCGTTTAATTTGGTATTTTGTAAACAAATTTTATATATATATATATATATATATATATATATATATATATATATATATGAGGAAGCTATTCTTAAATTTCGTCTGCTCATCAGGTTGAGCTCCACACGCCAAGGAAACCATAACCGCCTTTGAATAATTCGAAAACGTTATTAATATTGACCTTCAATTATACATATACAGCCAAAGTTCGCCCCCAATTATTGGTCATTCATGTGTTGGTTGAATTTGAAAACTAACGTTCCTTTTCTATTGATTTACGTGGTACTACTAGAAAAATAAGCTTCTACTATATATATATATTTACGTAGCTTTTTCCATTTTTAATACCTCTGGCCAAGCAGTACAGATCCTGTAGCAGGTTTGGTAAGCGCCATAGAAAGTTGAAAATAAGAGATTATTCACACACAGAATGGAGACGCATGCAGCGATCTGGCATGGGGAACGAAAATGTTTAAATCTAATGGTTGACTTGAAACTGAATTGTTAACCAGTTCTAACATTTTGAGAAACTAATGGATGGTGGTTGGCTGGTTGCTACATCACTTTACTTTATCTTATACTCTATATATATGGTAGAGTATGATATGATTATACCAGCAATGAAAGTAATATCTGGAGAAAATGCATGAACTTTGACAGAACACAACATGAATGCTATATAAATGGAAAGGAAAGTAAAACATCATCTTTCAACTTTTATAGCTTGGTTGTTCAACACCCATCTTTTCACAAATCCGCGAGACGTAGGCGCCAAAGAGGGTGAAAGGCTTGTCAACATTTTCTATAACTCAGTGTCTTACATACAAGCTTAAGATTAACCAACAGAAAAAAAAGAGAGGAAGAATACAGAGATTCATACAGACGGTGCATGCAAATGTAGTGCTACTATAGTATAGCGATTAGCCTCGTGAGTCCTAAAATTGTTAGCACTGCAAACAAGGTTAATAAGGTAATTCACGTGGGGGGAAATAAAGGACGGTGAGTTTAATGACAGTATTCCGAAGTGATGGCAATTTTTCAACTTCACATGGGGTTTGTCTCCCCCTTGCACGTGCTGTTCCTTGAACAAGTTTTTCAGGTCCTACGATGGCACAAACAAACATGAAGTGATAGACCTAGCTAATAATAAAGCTTAGTCAAACTCAAAGCATATTACCTGCACGTGTGATGATCAATGATAGATCTTGCGGAGCCAAAGGTACCGTCACCTAGCGGAAAATGCACCGCTTAAAATCACAGCAATTAACTGAAAGACCTCATTTGCGTGGTTCAATTTCCTTTAATGCCGTCCAATTCCTATATTCTTCTTCCCTAGGTGCATCATGTGATGACTTTTGTTGGTATTTGCATGATTTTCATTTGAACAATGGATTGACATTTTCAGAGCATTTGAATTTCTTGATGAGAGGAAGTAAACAAATGTAAAAATGTGTAGCACATGGTAGCTTGGACGACGACGCTAGCTAGCCAAGGGCTCTCGTAAAGGAATTAAACCACGAAAGAGGGAGGAAATCGAATATGATAGGAAAGATGGAGCAAAGAAATTACTCTGGCCAAAGTATTTGAAATGAAACTTCAAATCTGATAGCAAATATATATAATTTGGATGGGAATTGGGATCAAACACCGTAAGATTCACAAGTTTTCATTTTTTTTGTCCCCACATGGTATATCTCGATCAATGTATGAAAAGGAAAAGCAAACTAAAACAATCCCAAAATAATCTCATTACCTTTCTACTCTAAGACCAATAATCATTTTTATTACTCATGAACTGGGGGAAAATAAGAAGAAAAAAAAATTCGGATTATGGCTTATAAAATTAGTCAAAGTATGGAACATTATCAGTTGAAATGGAGCTATAGCCCGCAGCACTAGTTGGCGGAGTATATAGGGAAGATGTTGAAGATGAGGAAGACGAGGAGACAACAACCGAAGGTGGAGGGGGCGGAGGAGGAGGTGGAGGGGTTGGAGGAAGAGATGATGACGGAGCAGCAATTGATACCGCCTCGGAAGAAATTAAAGCAGCGTGAGTGTGACTGGAAGGGATGATGTTACTAGTAGTAGCTTCTCTAAATTTGTATTTGAGTATCTCAGCTCTTACTGCGTTGAGTTCTGCCTGCAAAGTCTGCATTTGTTGCTGCAAAGTTACGATTGCACCCATGCACCCATATACAGGATCTCTCAACCTCAAGTTTGCCTCATAAACCAGACTATTTGCCGCATCGGCTCTTTGGCTCTCTGGCACCTCCTGTAAAGCCAATGAATCTATATATATATATATATATATATACATAGAAGGGAACTATTCGGAAAAGAAAAACAAAAACAGTAGGAGAGAAAAGAAGGGTGTGTTACCATTAACATCTTGGAGACATTGCTTGCGCCAAAAATTTTGTGAACAGCAGCAAATTTCTGGGGTTCATGTGGGGAGAAATAAGGAGAGAAAGGGCACTCTTCAGCACACCTTCTTCTCAAGAGCTTACATGCAGCGCAAGGTGTGATTGTATTCAAGGTTCCAGGAGGACCTAACAGATGTCTCCTCCCCATTTGAGAAGATGCATCTGTCTTGATCTTCTTGCCTATCTCGTCAAATCTCTCCCTGACAAACAAGAAATACACAAGTTGCAGAGTTACATCAAGTTTTGAATAATCAGATTCTTGATACATACTAATTAGAAGCCTCTGCAATCACTCGTTTCCCCACCGCACCCCAACTCCCCTACCCAAAATAAAAATCGTATGTATATATAAGAGAAAGAAAACGAAAAAAGATGTGACGATTTTGCTTTCATAAAATAATTTCTTAATTCGATTAGCTTCTCTATTGGTGAATCATCATTTTTACCTGTCTCTGGACATTCAAGCATGCTAGTCGGTTGTCTGTAGCAAAGGAGGTGCGCGAAGGAGTAGTTGAATTCCAAAAGGAGAGTAAAAGAAGCATGAGAAAGGGGAAAAGAGTGCTTAAAAAGCTTGGTAATTAATCAGGGAAAAGTAGGTCAATGCTTCTGTTTTTTGTTTTTTTTAGAGAAACAAACAAAATGGAAATCAGGGAACAAGGAATGTGATTTAATATATTTTCAAGTTGAAGGATTAGGTTTAGACTAAAGGCAATCATAATGCTTTATCTAATTATCTATAATCGATATATGACTATATGCTTGAGAGGACGATAGATAGCTGTGAATGATTGTTTGATCACGTGTGAAGCCTCGAGGCATTCAACTATGAGTCTATGATTGCTAAAAGTTGCAGCTATGATCACCTAGCTAAAGCCTAAATGCCTGCTCTTGCTATTTCACACATTTGCTGCTTTGATAGGAACTGCAATTTGCGATTTATTTTTCTCTCCTTTTGGGTCTAGAATATTTCCTTGTATAATAATATATAAAATTATATATCTAATAAGTGATAATTTGACACGTGTTAGTATACCTTAAAATCTCAATAAGAAAATTTTTTTTTTTTTTTAATATGTTGTATATGATTTTGATGATTAAAGGTTTTTTTTTTAGATGTACGGTGAAATTAGGGGTGAAGTTTATATTAATTATTGTAATAATAAAATTAAAATTAATTGTGAAATTGTGTTTGGATATATATAGTGAAATTATATAAAAATTTAATGAAGAAAATTGTAATGATAAGATAAAAATGTCTATTAAAGACATTAATTGAAGTTTAAATATAATGAAATTTAGACTATTTTTATTTATGAAGTTAATAACTACTTTAAAATTCTCTAAATTAAAATTTGATAATAAAATATTTATTTATTTTTTTCTCAATGTATATTATTTATATAGTAACTAAGAAATGTTTATTTTAGTAACTACATTTTCAATAATATCGTAATTATAGAATCCTTTTACAATATGTTTCTGTGATGCTAAGAATCTTTTTTTTTTTTTTTACAATTTTGAAAATTGTAATTAAGGATATTAGATTATATTTGATTTCAATAACTTTAATCTAATTTTTTATATGAACGTAGTTTATGAATTTTTTTTTTTTTTTTTTGAAGTGTAGATGCATGGATGGTGATGACAATGATGTATATTTGGCTACATACAATTTGCATTTCAAATACCTTAATCATTTGTATTGATGAATAATAAATAAGGAGGAGTAGCCATAGAGCATATAAAAAATGATGAAAGAAACAATATTAATGTTAATTGTAAATTGAAAGAGAGTTGTCTTGTGAGTGTTGGCATCATATATTCATGATGGTAGGTGAAGAAAAGGAGGGAAACCTAAATATATATATATATATATATGTCATTTATAGATAGAGGAATCTAAATTAATTCATGTAATTAATTGTGACAAACAAGTACTACTAATAGACTGACTAGCTTAAAATGCAAGGAAATGGAATCATTACTTCTTGTTTGACCCGCATTTTAAGGCTTACAACTCGCTTCCTTTTTCTTTTTTTTATTTATTTATTTATTGAGAATCTACTATTCTTTTTTTATTTTCCCCAACACACAATAATCCTTTACCTTACTCAATTTTCATCTACAACTATGAGCTTGGGTTGGGTTTCACCTTCCTCCAACATTTATTAATTACCAGCAACAATCTCCACTCTAATGAATGTGAAATGTCTATCCTCCAAAAACGAAACAGAAACTTACCTTGTCATAATCAATTATCTGCCGACCATGACGACGCTGAGCATGCCGCCCCAGTGGCCTCACTGCCCGCATCATCACCGGTGTGTATAGATTTGAAGTTGCAGACTAAGCCCAGCCCTAGTAATTCTCAACACTCGCTACAATTTGCTGAGATTTCCGGCTCTCCCCAAGGCCCAAGCCAATGTTATTATGCCCAAGTATCGGGCATTCAGTCAGGCCCAAGGAATTTTTTTTATTCAAATTGACCCCCAAATTTAGTTTGACTGCTTATGATACTGAAAAGCTAATAAAATGAAATTGGAGGCAAAAGGATGTAATATCACCACCCAAATATTATTGTAATATTATCCCATTCATTAGGTGTAAAAATTAATATCGAATATATAACATCATTTTTACAGAAAACGATACCCCTGATCCTTTGGATTAGAAAAGGCCACCCTGTGTGTGTGTGTGTGTGTTTGCCGTGAGGAATGAGGACTGAAGAGCCAAGTTTATTACCAACTTGATGGGTCATAAATCAGAAACCCCAAGCGCTAAAAAAATGCATAAAATTAAAAAGTTTACCGCCGGAAAATGTCAAAGTATGCAACATTTTTTAATCAGCAGCCGACTCATTCATTAATATATATACGTATATGATGCAATCAAACCATTTGAGGGATAACTGAAATGCGTTTTTACCATTTCTCATATACCTTAATTAATAAAGAAACTCAATCATAAATTAAAACAACTTTTCTTTCGTGATAAAGCTCATAGCTGGTCCAAGCAATGCTGCCCCCAAGCCCAGGGGAGGGCGATGTATCTAATGCCATGTGCGCTCACATGGTAGATGTATATTCCAAATTCCAGTTAATGCTCAATAAACCAACCACTTTTCTTTAATTAAGTGCTATAAATACACCATGGAAATTGCTTCTATTCTATGTTTACCCTCTCCTCTCACTTTCACACAAGGTAGAATCGGATCCAGCAATTGCATTCATGCAAAATCAAAAATACGAACCATCAATTTTCTCTGTATTAAGAGAAAAGAGACTGATTGACTGTACGTGTATAAAGTACTATAAGCAATGCGGACAGTTCAGTTCAATGCCCCATTATCAATGTCACAGATCACCCACAGCCTCTCAAGTCTGAATGAATTACTATATTGTAGATCCCGGATGGTCGGCACCAAAAATTCACATTGACTATAACAAATGGTTTAGGGTTTATTATATCCTAAAAATAAACAAAAAACTCTCTTTGGGTTGCTGTTAAAGTACTCTCAACTCAATTGTTATGAATCAAAAAAAAAAAAAACAATCTCAACGCAAGAACTTTATATATTTTATCTACTGACCAATGAATTCTTTGCGTTATATTTAATCAAAGTAAAACCGGCAAGTCAGTGTGCCAAATGAATCCCATGTAGAACAGGAAGGAGAAAAGATGTAAAAGACAATTGCAAAGCTGGCCTGACGAAAGAAGTAGAAGATAGCATTTCATTTTTCCAACCACTATTTAAAATAACAAAAACGACTTGATCAAACTTTTTTTTTTTTTTGGTAACATTCGCCAGTTACACAACACAGAAGAACCAAAAGCTCCGTAGAAGATAGCTAGCGCCATGGTTTAGTATTGATTTTATTGATCTCTAAGCAATACGTTGAGCATAGTTGAACAAAAGCCTCGAGACCTAGTACTTGCTTGCTCTACGACCAAAACATGGAGTTGAAACAGAGGATTCGTACTCATGTTCTTCCTCGTCGGCCCTGGAATCACAGAATAGTTTTGGTCTTGATAACTCATTTTGTGCATATAAGTTTGATGCCCTTATTGGAGATGATGGCACAGAATACGATCGTGCCCACGGCGATGATGAACGAGATGATGAAGCTGAGGATGATGAAGAAGAAGAAGAAGAAGAAGAAGCAGGAGAGAGTTGCACACCAGTTTTTCTCCTGTAACGCTTAGGGAATATGGTATTGAGAAGCTTGGGCTTTGAGTGGTTTTTGACGTTTCTGTTTGGGGTGGAATAAAAGTAGGAAGGTGGGGGTGTTAGAGGAGGGAGACTAGGGATTTCACGAGACTTTACTTTAGGGGTGCCAGGTTCAGACTCCCAGTTGAAAGGAACCGCGACAGATACTCCTCCATGATAATCTTCCATGGAGACCTCTCTTATTGAACATTTGGTGAAGAAATCATCGTGGTGCTTGATTCGAAGAGACTTCCGGGAAAGATACATGCTGCTTGTTTGGATTTTTGCTTCCAACTCTCGCCTTTGTCACTCGGATTTGAATAGAGGAATGAGAAACCTGTGATAAGCAGGAAGAACAAGCTAGTAATAACAGGGTTTAGGGTGCAACATGGGATTAGTTTTAATACTTGAAGCAGACAAGTTCTATATGTCAATGTCTAGACCGAGGAAATGACTCGGATCATTACATTCCTTTATACTAGAAAGTTTCAAAGTGCCATTGTGAATTTGATTACCCTTAAACATGATAACCAATCAAGCATCCTACGGACTCAACTTGAAAAAAAATGATCAGAAAAAACTGATGTGAGGCCACAGATTATTGGATGCAAACTAGGACCAATTAGGATCACGAAAGACCCAGCACAAGAAATTAAATTAATTCGAACAAACTGCCCATTACCGTTGACTAAGAGGATTAATAAATAATATGTGGATCACTCATGTGCGGGATGCAAATCTTGCACCCACATTAATTGCCGCTGATGGGTGCATCATGTTGCTCCCTTGAATAGAAGATGAATTTTTGCATATGCTTTCCCCCTTTCTTTGGTATCTGCCATGTTAAGAACAGAAACAAAGCAGCTGCTTCTTAAAATATCTAGCTACTGTCATATTTTTTAATATGGAACTTGGGCTGGCTAGCTAGCTAGGTTTGAGAAATTTAGCGTTTATCATTTCCATCATGAGATACCAATTTCCAAATAATTTGGGGATATATTATATATAGAGAATAACAGAATGTGCCCTATCCTGGAATGGTGATTTGAGTAGAAAGAGTAGGTGACCTACGGCAAGTTCTCAGCCCCTCTTGCTACTGGTATATGCTTCCCACTAAAATGGCATGAACTGGATTAGTATGCTAGTTTTAGCAAAAAGAAAGAGCACGTGCCATACCAGCAGAGAAAACTCAGAAAATTAAGCATGGCATTAAAATTTGGTTTTAAGAAATTAATGATAAGCAAGGGAAGGTGTATGCAATGCAATGCAACGCAATGCAAGTTTAGCGGTAGACCGGTAGTTGGTATAAAAGAACCGTATATTATGATCACCAGACACCAACTCATCATAAAGGTCCGTCCGAAGCTTTTACGTACCAACTCACATAAACAAGGAGGCCGATCGCAGTTTCAAGACGAACCCTACATCTGTGAAACTTAGCTGGCAAACTAAAGTTGTTTTTAAATATATAGTACTGGAAGTATTGTAGCCCTGAAATTTCAATCAAAGGAAAAAACAGTTGCTGTGGTTCATGGACTTATAGCTTAACGATCTTAATTAACTATGACGATTAATCCACCAAGTCAGCAAGAGTAGACAGTAGTATTTAATAGTTAATAGAATTACCGACAGGGAATTGTAAATTACTCCATACATCTCTAAAAAAAGGTTTTAATCTACATGAATCAATAGCATGGTGCAGTTTTAGGCATTACTTCTCTTGGCGGGCATATTATATTTTATACTCCAACTGGATCAAAAAAAATAAATAAAAAAATTTCTATCATAATTCATTAGTTTTAGAAACAAATACTTCTCTCAAAACCACAAACAATTTTAACATATATCAGTTAATTATTAAATTATGAATTAATAATATCATATTCTCAAACATTAACGATGAATTTAATTATTTATTACTTTTAAGTATTTTTTTTAAAATCATTTTATGTTGAATTTTTGAATAAAAAATATTATGGATATTACTAAAGACATCTGCTTAAATAGTTTTTTTTTTTTTTTTTTAACCGTGACTTAATGGAATGATTTTTTGTGATTGTTAAATTGATAATGTTTTGGATTGAAATATCTATTTCTTAAATTAATGTTAAAATTAAGAGATCAAAATGAATCTGTCTAATTTTCAGCGTTTTACGAGTACTATAGTTTTTGTTTTTGTGCGGTTGTTGTCGTGATACTAATATTAGATATTTGTTTGTACCACGTAAAAAAGAAAGAAAGATAGTCATAGATTAGTAGTAGCATTTGAATTCTAATTTTTAAGCCTTAGCCAGCAGCCCATGACATCGGGCTGCCCATACGTTTTTTTTTTTTCCAGTTAATGGATTTGTATTGTGTATTTAAAATATAACTAATGCATTTTTTTAAATTATTAGGGGTGATGGTGTAAACAAACAAAACATTAAATCAAAAATTAGTAAATATGTCAAGTTTTTATTTTTATTAAACTTAGTAAATGGTTATAAATAAATATGGATTTTATTTGTTTAAAATTTATATAAAACTATTTATTTTATACAATTTGTTTGTTTAATATTTAAGAATGTATCCACAAATATATTTGCTTAATATTTATAAATAAATTTATTTATAAGCACATATTTTTTAAATATTCACGAGTTAGCGTCCGAACTTTGTTTGAATGTTCATATTCGTCCACCCTCATTGACAATTGACATAATGCCAAGTGGCCCAACTCAAACTTCTGTTACCTACAACGACCTTACTTAGACAATCTCCTCCAACTGCACGAAATGGAAAAAATATCAGAGGGTTGGCCCCCATGTTCGACGCCGTCCGGTTATCCTTTTGTATGATGAGAAGCGTCTGGATCTGATTTCAATAGAGTGGATCCCATGATTCTTAGTATGATCCTGAACCACGCCATGGTTTAACTATTTCACTTGATTAAAGTAAATATTCTTAAAACTCTCATCTTTATTTTTCATCTTTCGTCAAGACGGGCAGAGCCTCCACATAATAATCCCCAAGTTCGAGATTAGTGTTCGTAGGCCAAAACCCAGAAAGAAAAGGTATTGCTTTGTTTGATTAATTGTTCGGATTGATGAGGGATTTACTGCTGACTTTCTGTTCTAGGATTCTCCTTACTACTATTTAATTTTATGGTTTGATAGTAGGATAATCTTCAACTAAAAAAATCTTCCCTTTTCTTCATTTTAGATATGGGATATCAATCTATGCGTGTATTTGAATTGAATACCTGAAGCTTTTGGGGGTGTATTCTCTTTGCAGGTTTCAGTTTTGAGTTTTGACGACTATTTGCTAAATTTTGATTGAGGGTCCTTCAGAAGTCGCATATCCTTTGATACATCCTTTTATCGTTTTCAAAAAGATAGAAAAAAAAAAGCCTGGGAATGCTGAAAGATGTGCCTCACCGTTCAAAACTCCATCTCTGAAGTTCATGATCCTACGGGGGCTTTTCGAGGCCTGACCTTTTTCATCTTTGATGAGGTAGGAGCTATTGGTGATGGTTCATTAACCCTCCATTCGCAGAGGCAGAATAGGCCTATAAGTTGTTCTAGGGTAACTTTTCTAGGGTTTCTTTGTGGAGACGGTTGAGCTCATTATATAACCGATACCTCCTGCTCAGTAAATTACATAAATTGTGCTTGCAAGAGTTGATAGTTCTTTATATTAGGTTAGCTTGGAATGGAAAATAAACCAAGTGTGTTGACACGAAGATATGAAATTGGGAGGTTACTAGGCCAAGGCACCTTTGCAAAGGTTTACTATGCCAGAAGTATCCAAACCAACCAGAGTGTGGCCATTAAAGTGATAGACAAAGAAAAGGTCCTGAGGGTTGGGATGATTAATCAGATCAAGCGAGAGATTTCAGTAATGAGAATTGCTAGACACCCTAATATTGTGCAGCTTTATGAGGTAATGGCCACTAAAACTAAGATTTACTTTGTTATGGAATTCTGCAAAGGTGGAGAGCTCTTTAACAAGGTTGCCAAGGGAAGGCTAAAGGAGGATGTTGCAAGAAAGTATTTTATACAGCTGATCAACGCGGTTGATTTTTGCCACAGTAGGGGTGTTTATCACCGGGATATAAAGCCAGAGAACCTATTGTTGGATGAGAATGAGAATCTAAAGGTCTCTGACTTTGGGTTAAGTGCCCTAGCAGAATCCAAGCACCAAGATGGCCTGCTTCATACTACTTGTGGTACGCCTGCGTATGTTGCTCCTGAAGTGATCAACAGAAAAGGATATGATGGAGCAGCAGCTGATATTTGGTCCTGTGGAGTGGTTTTATATGTCTTATTGGCAGGTTATCTCCCATTTCATGATTCAAATTTGATGGAGATGTACAGGAAAATTGGCAAAGCAGAGTTCAGATGTCCTAACTGGTTCCCTTCAGATGCACGCAGGCTGGTGTCTAAGATGTTGGATCCAAACCCCAATACTAGGATTTCGATGCCTAAGATTAGGGGAAGTTGTTGGTTTAGAAAAGGATTGAATGCTGAGCAGAAAAAACCTGAAATGGAAAACAAGGAACAAGCTTCTCTAGACATGGGTGCCCATGGTCCTTCTGAGAATAGCAATGGTGATGCTGAGACTAAACAAGAATCAGTTCAATCACCAAGCCTAAATGCCTTTGACATCATTTCCCTTTCAGCTGGGTTTGATCTGTCAGGATTGTTTGAGGGAATGTCTCAGAAGAGAGAAACAAGATTTACATCCAGACAACCTGCCTCAGTCATCATCTCTAAGCTGGAAGAAGCTGCCAGACGATTGAGACTAAAGGTAAAAAAGAAGGATGCAGGCGTGTTGAAGATGGAAGCACTAAAGGAGGGCAGAAAGGGGATATTGTCCATTGATGCGGAGATTTTTCAAGTGACTCCAACTTTTCATTGGGTGGAGATTAAGAAATCTAATGGAGATACATTGGAATATCAGAAGATACTGAAAGAAGATATGAGGCCTGCTCTCCAAGATATTGTTTGGGTTTGGCAGGGTGATCAACAACAACCATTGCAACAGCAGGAGCTGCAAATGGAGGAGCAGCAGCAGCAGCAACAGCAGCAACAGCAACAGCAGAATGATTCCAGCACTAGCTCTGGAAGCAGCTTTGACAAACGTTCTTGAATTGGCAATTTCTCATGATATCTTATGTTTTGTACATTGCGATACTATGCTTGTTTTTGAACTTCTGTTTTCTTCTTACTGTGAGCGTATTACACTTGTTTTAGTAAAATTATTGTTGTTTGGCAAACATAACTAATAGCTGACTGCCGTTTCACATCGCAATATTTGTACAAAACTACCTGCTTAAATCTCTGTTTAGCATATCTCAGAATGCGTTATTAGATGAATGAATTGGGATTACTGCTGTCTGATGCAGTCTTTGTTCATATTCTTGTTTGACATGATGCACTGCTTGAGATATGTATGATGTGTCCTTCAAGTAACAGTGAATGGCCTTAGGGCTAAGCAGAGTACAAACCTACCCGCCTTGTAAAGATCCTTAGGGTGTATTTGGCCTCCATGTTTCATAGTCCAAACAAGGCGAAAAAGTGATATGATGATCATGTGATTGATAGCGTTGTCCCCATGTATTGAGGCTAATCCTGTCACCAGATGTCTTCCCTCGGTTAATTGCCTTTGCTCTTGGAAAGTTTGGGTTCACCTTTGGGGCATCCACAAACCAGTCTGTACACACTCGGTTGATTATTTGCAACTTCATAATGTGTTTAGTGGCTCCAAAGAAGCTTGATTTGACAAGTTCTTTAAGAACTATTCTGACTGAGAGATTATTTCATTTTCCTGTGATTATCTCTCATCAAGCCAATATGTTTACGCACTAACTATGACACAATCAACTGTAGTTCACCTCTTTGAGACTTTCCACACAGATACACTACTGAAGTTCCCTCTGAAAATTGCCATAATCTTAGAATTCTGGGAGCTTTACACTCCTGGGAAAGTTTCATCAAGGAAGCATGATTCTTTTAGTGAAGTGGACCAGTGAACGGAAATAAAACCATCTCATCTCACCCTCGTAATATAACAGCCATACTCTCAAATATGCAATGGATAATCAACAGTATCCTACAATCACCATTCTCAGGCTAGAGATTTCAGATTGAAAAATCAAATGAACTTTTTATTTCAACGGAAGTTCATTGCTAATAAACAATGATATGTGATTTCCTCACCATCAGATAATAATTTCTGATCAGATCAATTAACTAGTGTCATTTTTATAATGGAATAAATTCCATAATCCTTCTCTTATCATCATTAGTTTGCCCTGCATTCTATACTCGGAAGTCGGAACAAACCTTAAGTAAGATCTATGATCTCAGGAGAAAACATGGAAATTCTTTTTTTGCTGTATGACCCGACTCTACAGTTAGAAGACGGGGTTAATAAATCTATAACCTCAACTTCATGAGCAACAGTAGAACTAGGGATTTGATCTTCCATAACTATGTCTTCAGTTGTCAATGGTTTCACTCTTGTCCATGGCTGTTGATCTCCATTGGCTGCCACTAAAGATGTAAAAAGCTTCTGACTTCGAAATTCCTTCTCAATAATGCTTATATTGTCACCTTCAGCTGTCTCTCCAGTGGAAAGACTAGTAACAATAGAGGAAGATGTACGTACAGGTGAACAAATGACATCAAATGGCTCTTTGCGATATGCTCCAAAAGTGGATGAGTCCCCTAGTTTTTCATTTTCTTCATTAGTGGTAGACACTTTCCCTCTTACCCATGGTTGTGGATCTTCATCAGTTTCTACAGCATATGTGAACTGCTGCTTGCCCCTCAAAGACTCACTCCCAGCAATGCTCATATCTGCACGTTCAGTAGCCTCTAATACCATGGGGATGCCAGTAGCCATTGAGGTTGCCTTACTTGTTGAAGAATCAATGGAAACTTGTGACTCTAAATTATGTACTCCAAAAGTGAATGACTCCCCTGGCTTTCTTGTTCCATATTCTTCAATGTGTTCAAATTGTTCATGAGAAGCCTCATGAATGACACTATGCGAATTATCTGCCGAAACAGTATCCACTTCATCTGGATATGTTTCCCAAACAGTTCCAAATATACCACTGACTTCATCATATTCATCTAAGTTATCACAATCATCTTTGAATTCAAACTCATCTTGTTCAGTATAGCAGGGAAGCTCATCCATTGAGCAAACTTTAACTTTCATCTGCTCTGGCAAGCTTGGGCAACAAGCAAAATGGTTTGTGTATTTGGTTGAGAAATAGTTTACTGTGATGTTCAAGCTGATCAAAGAACAGCATTACACATAGGTCAAACAACCATTAACCTAAGCAAAATACTATGTGCTTGAATATAAAGCAAACATATACCTCTGCCAGGCAGGGAGGGTGAGCATCGTATAAGCAAGTTTGATCTTATTGGCGACTCCAGAGAAGGATTTAAAAGTTGCAGCTGCCTGCCTCACGGCCACTGATTCTTGAGGGTGCTGCCAGGCCCACTCAAACTGCAGGCATCAACCCATTAGAAAACTTTTATATGTTAGCAACAAACCACAAAGCAGAATGGTTATTGGGAGTTCTGAAATTTTTAAATTTGGAAGCGTTGTTCTTCACTCAACAATGTGTCTGAGGTTAGATGAACCTCTTAGAAAGTGTCAAAAAGCTGCCTTTTCAGCATTAAAAAAAAAATACTGGCCTTCTATCTCTCAATGCATTATGACTCAACTGAGGAAACAGATTTATATATAGCACCTCTTGAACAAAATGGTGGATGATATAAGGCAACCAAATTTCACAATAAACTAGATATATATAAAAATAAAAATAAAAAGACCCTAGAAGTTTTCTGCCATGACCAGAGTTCATTCAGAGTGAGAAGACGTTCTGCTGCACACAATGGAATAAGATAACTAAATACCATAAAAGTTAAAGATGATACTAAAGCTTGAAACATAAATATCAAAGATAATACTAAGGCTTGAAACATCAAGGTAGAATATAGCAGTTAAACATCAAGGGCCAAATGATGTGACTTGTGGATAGACCATTCATAATCATGTGTCATTTCAAGCATAACCAGGCAGCTTTCCACCAAGCTCAAAAAAATGCTGCAACAAATTAGAATACAGCCATGGAATAGACTATATAAAATAATATATATATATATATATATATATATATATATGTATATATGACCTGAAGAGCAGAAACATTTGTTGGAAAACCATAAATGCACACAACCATCTCCCAGGGGCGTCTGCTCTTTGTCCTCCACGCACCACTCCCTATTTCCCCATTATGCTGCCTAATCCGACGCCGTGGGTTCACTGTAAATCTGCAAGTGTGTAACACTGCCATTAGAGGAATTGTTCCAACTTTTTGCTCAACTTGATTTTTAACTAGAGAACCTCAAATCAAAGGTGAACAACTGCATGCTAGTATTATTTCAACGACCTAATTAAACCAGATAAAAATAGCATATATTTCTTCAAGCTAAGTAGCAACGAATCAAAAAGAAGAAGAACGGAAATTTGAATTTTCAGATCAGGACCAAAACTAAATCGAGTTAAAACTGAATGGAAAGCGTCAAATGATGTGAATATGAATATGAATCCAATCAAAGCCTTATCATGCTATGTATAATTCAATACCATGTACTTGAGTGACAAGTACAAAATCATAAAAATGAATCTTAGAGCAACGAAAACTAGAAAAGATCAAAACTTTAATAATATAAAAGACAAGAAGCAAAAGTACCCATTAATGTTGAGAAAAGAAAGAAACAAAGCCAGACAGAAGATTAAAATAGGTTTAGAAAGAGAAGAGTAGAAGAAACTGACCCGATATAGGTATGGCCTTTATGGCGAGGGCTGAGAGAGGTTAACAGATAGCAGGCGAAGAACCCTTTTCCGTGTTTGCCCTTATTTTCATTTCCGGGCTCTCTAATTTCTTGTTGTTTTTCTCCTTCAAGATTCAGGCAGTTGATATTCTGCGTTCTTGACTTCCTCTGCTTGAAATAGGTCTTGAGGGATTTCGAGTCTCCTGCTTTCCTGTTCCTCTTTCTCGCTTCATTGCCATCTGTGGCTGTTTTCCCCTTTCTCATCTCTCGCGGACTCACAGTCTCACTCACCCACAACAATGGATTGATTCGACCGTTGAAGTTTTGCCTCTTAAGGTAGAAAGCAGCCTTTTAAAGTACATTTGAAATATGTTACCGACGAATACCATACCGATAGGTGCAATACCATATACGGAAACTCTTCCATCTGTATCCAAAAAAAAAAAAAATTATCTATATTTTTTTTATAACTCAAACGCTGACCAAATATCGGTTTTTTATATACCAAAAGATTATTTCCTTTCTATAAAATTAAAGCTTGGTCATTTTTTTTTTATATATAGAAATAGAATGTTAAAACCAAAGGTTCATCTTCTCTCATTTAATTTTGCTCAATTATACAAAAGAATATCGGACAACAAAATGAAATTGGAGTTGGAGATTGGTCTACTCAATAGGCAGTGCCATGGTTTGATAATAGTAAGCAAATGGTTTGCAATTCACGCCTGGGTTTAAGCCTACAGATATGGAGATATCGATGCAAAAGGGAGGCACAGGCAGGGTAGAGAAGGAAAACTATGAAGAGAAGCACCTTCTTGATTCAGCTATCCCTTAAAACAGAGTCAATTGGCGGCATCACTGTGTTACTTTTCTTAGTGGAACTTAGCCTTTGACATCCTCTGCCTAGATATTTGCCTCTTTTAAGATCACTCTTTTTGCTGTCTAACAAATCCTCATTGCATTTCATTACATACATTCAACTAACGATCATATGGTGTCATCCTCGAAACCTTTATCCTCTTCTATCCTCATCATCACCGCAGCCGAACCAGTTTAATAAGCATCAACATGAATCTACACGACCAAAGTAGATTTTTCTGCAGCTACAATTATCTATTTTATTTGTACACATTCTTATTTTGCAAAACATCTGGTATGCAAGACTAGGCTGTCCAAAAGCATGACAGAAGATATTTCATACTCGGTAGTTTCTATCATGTTTCATTCCATCCATCATCTGACATTACTCTCCATCAGTTAATATATGCCCATAAAGACTAGCCCGAATATTTAAAACCCATACCTAACTACTGTTTAAACTCAAATAATCTTATTCCATCATTAGAAATATCTGAGACATCATAGAGCATTCAATCCATTCATTAGCATACATTGCAGCACACGGTTCATTAGAAAATTTCTCTTATTAGCTTCTAGAAGGGGTTAAACACTTGTTATTGAAACTATGATCTGCACAACCAATCGGGGGAGAAAGAAAAGAAAGGAAGGGGAGCACATACAGAATGTATAGAGACGGCTAGGAAGATTATGAAAGAATATCTGACAAGAAGTACAGTCAGTAATGCAATCTCCTGAGTGAGATCCTTGATCAAGAGGAAAACTAAATAGTAATATAGACACAACTATCTAGGATGACCGCATTGTACACTTGTAAACTATAAGCAGGAAGTTACAAGATACCAACGCATTGTTACAAAATGCTGTCATTTACAAACCGCAACTCTGCAACTGCCTAAACCTGATATAAGCACAGACAATTCAGAAGCGACAAGATCCTTAATCACAGTAACATTTCAAGTTTTCATGAAGCTACATGTTATGGAATTAGCTATATTTCCACAAGCAACAAATGTCTCGTGATTTGAGAAAACTGAAATACATATTTCCAATTTATTTTTGACCAAGATAAAGCTTTTTCAGCTTGATGAGACCAGTAAATCAACCTACAAACTTCTGACCTGACCTGACCTGACCCCTTTATAAGGCATTAAGACTATTATCCATTTATGATCCCATTGAATGGTGTCCTGGCAAGCTGGATCCAAGAACAAAAGTCATAAGCTTGCACATTTTCTTCACAAAAATGGTTAGTTGGTAGCTTATCTAGATATCAGATATCTTTAGCAACATCAGCTTGACAACTAAATCTTTGTAGCCTGAGCAAAAATGCAAGGAAATGAAGATGTTTAAATTGACAATCAGATTAAGACTAGGATTTAATTAGAGATCCAATTAAACCAATAAAAGAGCAATAAAAAACAAAAAGTAAGAGGGCCAAATTCGAAGGCACACTGATATATTCTCCAATAAATATAATCCCCATAAATTGAGATCAAAGCTCATTTCTTTTCTGTCGATATCAGACCCAAATTACAATCTATAATATATGTGAAAACAGAAAAAGATCCAGGATTTATATACAACAGTGGTAGTCGGAATACAGTTAATGCGAAATTTCCGTACCAATTACAATCAGCAGATACAACAGTAACAATATGGGTTTTTTGCAGAACAGGGGTTGAATCACCCAATCAAACCTGTTAACTGGAGGCAAAGAAAAAAAAAAGGAAAGAAGGGGATCAAGGGGAAGGCTTTGAGTTTGAGGAAACCAAATGCCTCCACAAGTAACGACCACTTGCCATGTCAACACAAGTCCAGAATCCAGATTCTAAAGCTGTCCGAACCTAATCAAACCAATTGCGGGGTTTATTATTATTACAAGAGGAAGAAGAAAACGGAGATGAAATGTGACGAGGAGGAAGAAAAAGAAGAAACCTTGGAGAAGGCGGAGACGGAGTTGTTGTTGTCGTCGAAGTTGGTGTGAGGATGATCTTCATCCTGAGTTTGGGGCTGAGATTTGAGGTTTCTAATGACGAAAAAACCGGCAAGAGTTGCGGACAGGAAAATCAGGATCAGCCTCAGTGGACACATTTTTCCAACTCGCAAACTCCTCTAGCTCTGTGTCTCCCTCAATTTCAGAATTTCACCGAGAAAAAAGAAAAATGGAGGGTTTCTTTTCTTTTTTAATTTAATGAGAAGAGGAAAGTAAGCAAAATTCAAAGTAGTGGTGGATTCAGCATTAGGGTGTAGTTGAAGTTTTGTCAAATGTGGTGGACGTATTGGCAATTTAAGCCATGCTTTTAATTTGGGGAAAATTTCATTTTATATACACCGGAGACCGGAGTCTGAGTGAGCAGTAGTGCTGGACCTACCTAATTCCTAAAATTTATGGGAAGCAGGAAAGTTACAGCCATTTTTTATTATTATCAAAAAATAAGAGGTGGTTGTGGCATTTGCCGGAATTCCACTGCCCGTCACTCTGCTCCAAAGCTTAGGCAGCCATGTTTGTCTTTTTTTAATTTTCTTTTTACTAGTGACATCCCACAGGCCACAAGCATTCAATTTATGGGCATTGACAAAGACTTGCATTCACCTTCGCACCATTTGCTGCTATCTTTGACTTAGGTAAGTCATATAGCAACTTTAACCATTACATGATTCAATTTAGTGTCATCAAATGAATGAATCCACAACTTCATTTTGCTTTCTCTTGTAAATACAAGTTCATTTAACATCTGCTACGTTCTTTATCTAGCAAGAAAATATCTCATCCCCAAGCTCTATTAATTCCTGTTTAGCATCTTATGCTAATTAAATAAATTTCAAGCAGATAACAATGCCAAAAGCTGCTCCAAAGCTCTTTTAATATCAACTCGCAGCCCTTCACTCTGCCTTTTAGTTGCATCTTGCCAGTGCCAACTCTAAAACAGTTGCATCAGCAGTATACACCAGGCAGTTACAGGCTTGGGAGGAAATTTCATCCCTTGTGATCTAAAGAACCCGAATATTTTTAACTTGATGAAATTGCTAGTTAGAACCACAGGAGAGATATAAATGGAAAAGAAGCAAAAAAAACCAGCTGCCCAGTATTAGAGCTTGGCAAACCGAGCAATCTTAGAAAGGACCGTTCTTAAGCTCCGGATACCAGCTCCAGATTTTGAGCTCGCCATCAGCTGAAATAATACCAAAATCCAATTATTTAAGCCCCCTACTTACAATAACTCGCAGAATATCAAAGAGGTAACAAGTTTGTTTCTCCATACCACAGGTTGAACTACAGATCTATTTGCCTTGAGACTCTGCAAAACCAAAAGGATTTTAGAAACTGGTTAGCCTCAAAGGAATAGATGCTAATTTCAATGAAAACGTAACAAAAATGAATAAAATTTACCTCTTCAATTTGCATTGCACGGCGTGCCACATCAATTGGGAACACTGTATCTGTCTTGGTTAAGACAATCTGGTATTTTGTTTGAGATCTGTATATTAATAAATTAAAAATCAACTAAAATAAATGCATACAATGCTCGTAGTGTGGTTTATGTTCCCTCTATGCATAAACAAGAGCAAACATGCAAGATCACTGCGTAGTCCTACCATACTGCCTCCTGTAGAACCAGACTGGGAAATAAAGATCTTACGCAATCTTTCCTCTTTACCAAATAATGGATCTCAAATCTCAAATCTCATTGCCAGTAGAACGTGTCAGTGATTCAGTGTTGGTAATTTTCTAAATATGTTGTCCTAGGACTTTGCCCTGCTTTGAGGGCACACACCCTCACAAAGTCCTTATGTTGTAAAATAAACCATTGATCTACTTCTTATCCAAGGAAAGAAAGCATTGGTAAGACATCAAAGAAACTAAATGGGATGCAACGCAGGCATAGGTATGTGAATAAGTATTCTAGATGCAAATGCAATACAAAATTGAGACATTCAGAAAATGGGGGCAGATATTAAGTTTCCTCTTCTTACATTCCTTGTACTTTTTATGCCCATGAAATAGAATTACAGGCTCAAAAGTCAACAATTTTAAATGGAAAAAGGCCTTACCTTTCCATTAAATTGATGAGTTCGCTATCTCTAGGCTTCATGCCCCATTTTGTATCAATGAGAAGGCATACTCGTTTTAGACCAACTCTTGTCGAAACATACTCCTTCACCTGCAATTTTAACAGTTAATCACTACCTTAATGCAAGAGGTTGAGTCATTCTTAATCACCCTTAACAAGAAATAAATTACCAAGAAGGAAAAGCCTTTAAGCCTACACTCAGATTCTTTAACTAATTCACTTCTCAATGTTCAACATATACACAGAACTTGCCAAAAGTTGAATGGTTTAGCAACAATAGATATCTACTGTGCCCTAGTACAGACCAAGCAAGTCATGCCTCTCTAGAAATTTGATAACTAGTGATTGTCTTAGATTAATTTTTGTGTTTGCCACAATCAACGTGTTAAAATATTGCAGATAGTTGAATTAAAATGAAGGTTGCAGGAAAATGTTGGATCAGACATCATGTACGCACAAGTTCCTCCCATGCCTCCTTGACCTCTTCCTTTGCATAGGCAAAGCCATAGCCAGGCAAATCAACCAGGCAGAGCTTTGATCCCAACTTGAAGAAATTAATACTCTGCAACAAAACAGGCTTTATAACCTTGGCAAAAAGAGATAATTCCCAGCAAATTGTAAACATAGTATTTAAGAAAACTGAGAGCACCTGAGTATGGCCTGGTTTATCTGATGTCCGGACAACACCCCATTGTCTGGTGAGTGCATTAAGTAGTGATGACTTCCCAACATTTGACCTCCCTAACAAGAGAAACAAAGATGTGTCATTTTTTAAAATGGATATATATATATATATATATATATATAAGCTTTCTAGGACTACAACAAGCTGTCATATGGGACATCAAAACAAATAGAGACCAGATAGTGTGGAGAGTCTTGAACCAGCTCAACAGAGTCTAAAAAAAAATCTGTTACATTGGATTAAGAAAGAAAGTACAAACTGCAGAGAAACAAAATCCTTCCAGCAGTTCCTTTGTCATCCACTATAGATTTTCTTCTAAGGAAATTGGCTACAGATACTGAGACAATAGCCATTAACTGAGAATTATAGACACTTTGAATTGGTGATATATGAGACATTAACAAGAAATACTAGGCAAAATGAACCCTCCTGAAGCCATAACTAAAAGAATTCAACAAGAAGTCATGTGCAGTAACCAGAAAACTGCATAACCTAAAATAAAACCGACAAATTGTGAAGGAAAGAGTTCAACTTTCAGCTATCTACCTGCAAATGCAATCTCTGGAATATCAGGAGCTGGAAATGATGATGAGACCTTTGCAGCAGCAAAAAACTCCAACTTGTTCCTAAATATCTGCAAGAACATGGCTTATAGATGTATACAGCAGCAAAATGAATAACCTTTAGCTAAGTATCAGATTAATCAAAAACATACATTTTCCTCAATGCGTTCCCTTTCAGGATTGGTAGAAAAAGGGATATTATCTAATGGGGCCGAAAGCTCAGTGTTGTAGCCTGCTCTCTGGATCTCAATCGGGCGTCTACGACCTAACAACTGTGAATAAAATTATCAAGGGTCATAATACAGAAAAATGATTGACTAAAAAGATGTGAATGTATAGCCGAAACATCTCAAGGCTTTGGGCATAAAATTACATTATCTTCCACAAAAGAAAGGATAGAGGGACTAGGCTGTATTCCACGGAAAAGTGCATTCTTTGACATGGCAGCATTTTCCCCCAAATCTTTTTTCTTCTCTTTTCTACTTTCTAGAGAGGAATTAGGAAACAGTTAGAAATTCACTTCAAACAAGTATAATTAGAGAGAGGTAGGGCATTGCAAATATAAGAACTCCACGCATGCTGGAGAAAGGGTAAGGAAATACTGACCATTAACAGCAATGCCATCATCAAGCCGCTTGTTTGAGATATCATAAGGATCTAACCGAATTACCCGCTTTTTCTTCTTTGGCTTATCATCAAGAGCTTCCGAATCATTATTTAAACATTTTTTATCCCGAACTATTTTCTTAGCAGAAGTCAAAGGAGAAGCATTGGAGCTAAGATGAAAGCTTTTACTTGAGTTGGCTTTGGCTTTGGCTTTGGCTTTGGCATGTTTCTTTGATGAGTCATTTAAAGCAGTATCCATTTCATCTTCCTCTTTTGCACTTGTGCCTGCATTCTTAGTATTACAAGAAATAGCCTTACTTGTAGAAGTAACATCCTCTAGTGTAGGAGAAACCCAGATTGAGCGAATTGCTTTGCAATTGCCTTTTCTCCCTTTGTTTAAGTCACGCTTGACCATCTTCCGGTATTTATCAGATGAAGCCTTCCCATCAGTTGCCTCTACATTCTTATTCTTATATGACGTTAAATGGTCAGACTCCACTCGCTTTCTTCTCCTATCATAATTTAAAATTACAGGTTGAGCATGCTTCTCCTCAAAATGAACCTCTCCATCCTCACTCCCTCCTGTAACTCCTCCATGTCTCTTACTGTTACTATTACTATTACTAGTGCGTTTTCTATTTCTCGAGCTGCTCTTCCCGCCAATAACTCCACCCTTTTCAACACTATTTTTATTCCCTTCCCTGTAAATGTAATTCTTAGATTTCCCGATGGCAATCTTTAGTTTCTGATTCAGCTTACGCCTCACGCCTGCCTCTTCAGACATTCTCAAGATACCAGACACAAAGGACTCCTAGGAACAGAATCAAAATTCTAAGACACTTAAAATGATACCGTACCTTTGGGACAAATGTTCTTCAGTTTCGTTCCTCCATGAACGGCTAGGCAACTTTTGCCGCTTTCTACTTCGTCTCTGTTTCTTTCCCCCACGGTTCTGCCCTACTTGAAACTTGGAACGGTTTAGAGGCATTGGGCCACACATTGCCACTGAAAAATTAATTGGACCGAAGAAAAATTTGGGCCATAAACTTCTTCTGCAAATGTGGACTGAATAATGATGACCCATAAATTTTGCCAGGCCATTTAATCTGAATCCGGCCTACTTTTTCTGAGACTGCCTCTGCCTCTGCCTCTGCCTCTGCCTAGTAGGTAGTGAATAAAGCAAAGACAATACCTTACTTGCAACTATGGACCTCCCTTATTTACACAAAATCTTAATTTTATTTTTTCTTAATGTATTTTATTGTTTTGAGTAAATTTGATTTCCCAAAATATATATATATATATATATATATATATATAATCATCCCTAGCTAGTAACAATGTAGCAACATGTGAGGCCACTAGGGATATAAACGAACAGAACGTTCAGTGAACCGTTCGGTTACTGTTCGTTTATTAAGCTTAACAAACGAACACGAACAACATTTTTTGTGTTCGTTTATTAAACGAACGAACATGAATAGAGGTGTGGTTCGTTCGTTTATGTTCGCGAACAAGTTCGTTTATGTTCGTTTATTATTCGTTCGTTTAAAGTGTCATTTGTTGTTCGTTCGGTTATATTCGTTTGTTGTTCGTTTAATGTTCGTTTGTTATTCATTTGTAATTTATTAAAGTATTAAAATTGCTTATATTATATAATTATATAAGTTATATGTTATATAATTATAATATATACTAAAATATTAAAGTCGTGTTTGGTGCATATTTTATTTATTTTATACTTTAAAATTTTTAGTATTAATTTTTGAATTTTTAATGTATTAATTCTTAAATTTCGTTGTGTTATATTTAAGAATTTTAATTGGATAATTTTAAATTGTATTATTGTTTATGTAGAATTTAGTATTTATGTAAGATTTTTAATATTTAATATTTAATTTTTAATTTGTATTAATATTTAACGTGTTCACGAACACGTAAACGAACATGTTCGTGAACATGTTCACGAACGAAAACGAACAGTATTAAAAAATAAACGAACGAATACGAACGAATACCTTAACGAACACAAACGAATACGAACAACACTAAAAAATAAACGAACGAACATGAATATCAATCGTTCGTTTGTATTCGATTCGTTTACAGCCTTAGAGGCCACCACCCAAGATCCTAATTTCCAACTTGTGAGAGGGCGCTAGATATTCCAAAACCATCTCAACTTTGTTTGACAACGCTTTCTAAGTGCCAGCTCTAGTAAATATATGTATTTGTAACATGTCGAGGTTCTCATATCGCAAGCAAAGATTTATGAACAAGAAAATAACATGGAAATGGAACCTGAAAGCATGTGCTTTGAAATTTATGGCCACTTGTGTTTAATGAATTCCAAGTAGAGCAAAAAGGTAAGAAATGTTTTTTTTTTCTTTATATTTTGTAGGTTTATGCTGTAGTGCCAACTGGATCTCCTGTATATTACAGCCCATCATTTGATTCTGGCAAAGGGTCCACGACCAACATTTTGATACGGTGCCTGATTACTTGCTTTGTCAGAAAATCATAGAAAAGATGCTTAGCCAATGTGAGTAAGCATGAAACCAATAGTATTGGGGACCCCTTTAACTTTGCTTTATGTATACGCTTTCAGTCGGATCTCAAAACATGCTTTTACAACGGACAGAATTTGGGACGTCGGACTCAGGACTTCATCAATATGGTATCGTATCGCCAAAGTCCATACAAATATATAGTACGCATGTATAATTCGTGATATTTACCTGAAACCAATAATTGAACCCAACCCATTGTTAATTAAATGACCTGTTCTGCCATGAACTGTATACATCTCTCCCCATTACAGCATAATAAGCAATCATTGCTGATCTGTCTCCAAATAATGTTAATGTTGCTAGTATTACTTTACAGTACATGCGCAATACTAAGAAGTTTTATTACTGACCAAAATCCAATATTGTATCTAATTTAATTGTGTCTGAACAATCAAAATAATTATTCTGTGCACAAAATAGCCTTTCCAATTCTTAAAATATGAAAGATCTTCCTGCGGGAATGCTGTTGTTCGAGAGGATAAAATCAAAACAGAAGTTCATTACGGTTACAAAGGAGAAATTGCAGTAACACACACATGAACCAGTGCTGGGGATATTTATTCTCTCTTTGCCTGCTGGGCCTTAGATACAAGAGAAGAGAAAGATACAATAGTAAGTAGTAACAAAAATGCTTACGTTGGGGAATTTTGTTGATCTAAAAAAGAAAATCAAAATTCCCTACTTAAATCATCTTTATTGCTCCACAACCACAAATGACTGCTAACATACATACAAACATACATGCATCCATAGTACAACAACATAAATATATATATAGTTATAAATGTAACTTTTACTCTCCTTTCTCTGCTGCAAGACTGACTTTCTGTTGTTAGTGAGTGTATTTCTAATTTCTTCCCTTCCCTTCTTTTTTGATTTTTTAGTTTCACAGGATTCATCGTGCAATTTAATGCATTTTGAAATACACCCATACTGAAATTTACTTAACCATGCGCTCCGCACGCCAATGTTTTTTACTTTTCGTCCAAATCACGGGTAAAATGCCAAATTTTTTGACGGGAATTATCAGTTCCCGGCCATCTCCTGCTTTTCCACCAGCGCGGGCCTGATTTTGTTGTTCCAACTGTCCCTGTAGCACTGAGCATCACCGCCTCTTCTCTTGGCTTCCACGACAAACAGCTCATCTGTTAACCGATAAATCTCAATCGCTATCTCGAAATTTCCATTTTGTCCCTCCAATTCAACGCCCCATTCTTTCTTCCTTTTCACCCTGAACCTTTCACTCTTTGCAACCTCTTCCACTTTCTCCACTATTCTATCAGGCGATTCTTTTGACAAAAAGCGTTCGCCGATCCAATCATGCGAATTATCGAACAAACCGGACAAGTCGAAACCGGATGAAAATGATATCAAATCGAATGCATTCAAGCTTGTAACCTGAGGTTCATCCTTATCAACCTTGGCTTGCTCCTCGTGGAACTTGGGCTCCTTGTAACCCTTCTTGAACCACGGATCCTTTAGGATCTCATGAATCGTGATCCTCGTCTCGGGATTCGTGTCCAAAAGCCGAGACAGGAGCCGTTTGAGATCGCTCGACATCCATTTGGGACACCGAAACTCACCTTTGTAGATTTTCTTGTACATAACCATGAGATTCGGATCATTAAAAGGCAAGTAACCCGCGTTAAGCACGAAGAGGATGACGCCACATGACCACACGTCCACCTTAGCTCCATCGTATCCTTTTTTCGTCAAGATCTCCGGTGCAACGTAAGCTGGGGTCCCACACAAGGTGTGCAACAGCCCGTCCGGTCGGATCTGATCGGTAACGGCGCTGAGACCGAAATCCGAAACCTTCAAATTCCCGTTATCGTCAACGAGGAGGTTTTCAGGTTTCAAATCACGGTGGAATATCCCGCGGGAGTGGCAGTAGCCGACGGCCGAGATGAGCTGCTGGAAATACTTACGGCTGAGATCTTCGCTGAACCTTCCTTTAGCAACCTTAGCGAACAATTCTCCACCTTTGACGAATTCCATCACGAAATAGATCTTAGTTTTGGTTGCCAAAACCTCGTAGAGTTTGACGATGTAAGGGTGGTTCAAGCGACTCATGATGGAGATCTCGCGCTTGATGTTGGACATCAAGGTGGTGCTGGACAGCTTCTTTTTGTTGATGACCTTAATGGCCACGCTCTGCCCGGTGCGGACGTTTCTGGCATAATAAACCTTGGCGAAGGCGCCGCAACCGAGGAGCCTGCCGAGCTCGTATTTTCCGAACAGGGCGTTTTTTGGGACATATTCGATCTCTGGCATAGGTGGTGGAGCCAGAGATCGAACCAGAAGTGCGGGTTCCTTCAGTAGAGAAAAACAAAGTAATAGTAAAATTTACAAGCGGGGATCAAAGACTGATTCCCTGCCCCTGATGATATATCTTAAAAAAAAAAAAGAATAATAGAGGAAACAATTGAAATTTCGGGTTCAGAGAAATGAGTTGTATAAGAATGGTGGTTTCAACGGGGAAGATTCGTAGATATGAATATGAGACTTATTATTATTTTTACTCGGCTAATTTAAGTTAAGGAATCGAGAGAGAGCGCGTGTTTGACGGTGGAAGGTTCGAGAGGGATGGACGGCTGTCTTGGCTTCGATCCTAATTTAACTATTTATTGGTCTTAAATTAAAAAGATTTGACTACGATATTACGCGGGCGGGGTGGAACAGTGTTTATCTGGTTTTTCAGTTTTAGTCATTGAATGAAACGTGGCGGGTGATTATTGGGAGAGGTTGACAACAACAGACAAGTTGCCCGTCGACTGTTGGCTATTGTCACGAGTGCCGCCCAACTGTTGGCTATTTACATACTTCTGCTTGGAAAATTGTATGCGAATAATCATTCAAGTATTAGTAAATTCTTAATTGGAGTCTTTTCCTGAATCTTGATGTCTTTCAAGTATTTCTCAGCATACACATGGATCAAATTGTAAGTACAAACCTGTTGTAAGTAATATTTGACCATTTATGTATTTTTGGTTTAATCATATGTGATCAAACACCATTGATCTTTGGTTTTTTTCCCCTGAAAATTTGAAAAAAAAAATAATGCTTAACTTCCAAGTTCTAATGCCTCTTTTGTACTAATTTGGCCCAAATCTTTTGAAATTTTACAATCAAGTCCATGATTATTACTATGAAGTTAGTACAATATTTGATTTGTAGTTTACCACCCTTGTTGGTCACCAAGTGTGAAAAGTGAAGTGTATACATTTGAAAAAGGGCAGCCCCAATATGAGCAGCTTAACGTTTGAAACAACCTAAGCGGCAAAAGCAATATATTATTGGTACTTTGGTAGGGACATTGAAAGTGAATAGGATGATTGGGTTGGTAAAAATTTTCTTATATTTCAATAGTAAGATTTAGGTTTAATTTCAGTTGTTAATATTTTTTATGTATAATTTGTAAATTCAATGTAATCCATTTTTATTTTTTGATTAAAAAAATAACATATTGTAATACTTGAATTCGAATACAAATAGGCTTATTCTTTTTTTTTAATTATCTAATATTTCTCTTAGTAACAAAAAAAAAATGTAAAATGTGGCTAAGATCTACAACATATCTATATAAATGATTTGGTGAGAGGATTGGGCTGTGGCTCGTACAGATAAGCATTCACAATTTGGATTGTTAGGTTTGACTCAGTAAATTAAGAATCAGACACCATGATTCATGTGGCAACTCTACCTATCGATTACAATTGGCATTAATTTATGTGTATATTTATTCGATGGATCATAATTTGCTTTAGTATTCATATTTAATAGGTAGATGTATTTATATGTATTGCCCCTCTACAAATAATTCAGCAGCTCCTCAATTAATTAATTAATTAATTAGCACCATCATTTAAAGGGTTCATAGGTGACTCTGTCTCAACCATAGATGCATGAGCGTAACTTGGTGGCAATGCTATTCTATAAAAAATAAAAATCAAATAGCAGATTAATGCATCACTGTTAAAAGTATTGGATTAATTTTACAAGTTTCAAAGACCGAGGGATAATAAATCCTTTATTGACGTCATTCTTAATCGTATTCCAGAATAATCAAACGGATGAAAGGAGACGTGCATCCCCCGGATGTAGGACTCGTTTTGTGGATGACAAGTGGCAGAGTAGCGGGTAAGCTTGGATATTTCGCGGAAGCTCCAGCTGTGATTAGGTATTTTCCCGTGAATCTTGAATCTTGATCATCCCTATCATTTTCATCATCAACCATTTTTTACTTGTTACAGTCAGTTCAAAGTCCTCGTACGAACTAGCTTCCCGTGTTTTCTTTGTGTTCACCAAAATCCAAATGGCATTGTTGAGTTGAGAAACTTCACGTGATTAATGTGTAATGGGACTGTATGCAGGAAAGAAACTTGACCACGGTTGCTTGGACCCGGCTTTTTTTTTTTTTTTATTATTATTTTTTTAAGGCAAATGATCATCACACGTTTCATTTTGGATGGACAAATACAGTGCATTTACAGTTTTATTTTTTATTTATCTTTTTTAATTTAAATATAATATATTTAATAAAATTTTATTATTTATCTCACAATTATATATTATTGTAATTGAATTAAAACATATTATTATTTGATATTAATATTATTATCACTATTATTTTTAATCTCATCAAAATTTACTATAATTAATTATACTGTTCATCCATATTAACCATTTGCAAGCTAAGATAAATCCAAATCATAATGGTCACGGGAACTTAGTTTTCGATGTCACTGTTGTGTGTGGATGGAAATTAATTAAACCGATGGAGTGATGATTGATGAGTGATGAGCGCTTGGCATATGGGAAATAAGTAGATGGCCTACTACTTATTAAAATCTCCATTTTTTATTTTTAATAAAAAAATATTAGTCAAAAGTTTTTTTTTTTAATCTCTAACCAAAAATAAAAAATAAAAAATAAAAAATTGTCTCTCGGAATGGAAAGAGCGACATTAAAGGAATGGAATTGAAAGTTTCCAAACGTAAAGTAGAAGGCAAAAATCAGTAGTAGTTATGGCCTATGGGACGCAAATTCTATTGTTTCATAGAATCATATATTAGAACAATATAACTGAAATTGAAATATAATCAAAAGAAAAGGATAATATATTAGTTTATAAAGAAGTTAAGCAACCCTTAGATGTTGTTTTTTTTCAAATGACCATTAAATCGATTTTAATTATATGTAATACACGTAATTAAATATAGATATAGAATATAGATGAATATATTCTTATTAAAAAATAATATATATATATATATATATATATATATATATATATATATATATATCAAAAGAAATAATTAGTTTGCCATCTTTTTTTTTCTCGGCCCATGGGCATAAGGAGTGCTTTGGTTTTGGATCCATGGTCGGGCAATGACCGGAGTATTGGGCCACAGTCATAAAATGAGTTGAAAAAGAAAATGGCAAATTTGCACGAAATCATGTATTATCATATAGAGTATATTATTACAGATTAGGACATATCCCTTCAGTAGTGTTTATAATATATCCTTTGATTGCATATGCAATTATACATTGCTTCAGCACTGACTATCAAGATTCAAGAGACAAGTCCTTTACGGCTTTTGCCAATACCAGGACTTTAGTTCTCCTTTTGGACAAGCAAAGTTTCGGTCAGAGTTGCAGTACATGTATATCTCCTTGCTGATACAATGGAGTATGGACCATGGTCCATAGGTTCTTTCAGCTTCCCAGGCAGTCACGAATTTATCAGAGATTGAAAGTCCCTCATTTGGGTTCCTTGTGCATTAAGTTTTCATTACAAAACTCTCTCTCTCTCTCTCTCTCTCTCTCTCTCTCTCTCTCCTGAAAAGTTCAAAAAGCATGCACAAAAAATCTCATAGTCGTTCAGTTCTGCATGAATTTGGGAAGCTCTTAATTCTCACCAGTAAGCTTTGAATTACTCTTGATAAGTGCATGCAGATGCAGTCGACCAGGGTGTTGCTTTCGATAACTGAAATTTAAGAATCTGCAGCCAGACTTGAGTAATCAAACCATTTCAATATATATATATATATATATATATATATATATATATATATGGTGTAATTGATAGTATGAAAGGTCATAACGCAATATTTCATAGTGCTCATCTGAGTTTGTTAATCAACAACATATATTCTAATGCTACAGATGTTTACATACGTAAAAACCCTATATTGTTTTTCAACTCAAATTTTCATCACAGTGAAAACCAACAACCTCATCACATGCACTGATGCACAAGGCATTTTCTTTTACCAAACAATAGTGAAAGCATCATGGCATGTACAACTTGTTGCCACATTTGCACCTCCATGCTTCTGGATAATACTCTGCGGTCACCGGCGTTCCAGGCGGCACCGGCACGTGAACCGGCTTGCACGGTGTGCACTTGCCGCACTTTGATGTGCACCGTGGAGGTGAGGATCCTGGCCCACTCAAAAATCTCCTGCCCAAGCTTAAAGGAACTCCTTGGATGTCAACAGGTGTAGACCCCATGCTCTCTTCACTTTTTCTCCTCTCAGCAATTTCCTGCAACGGGGAATGTTAATCATCCCCTTATTGGCTTATACTACAGTAACGACACTAGTTACTTGATAAGTTAGCGAACGAAGCCGCCAAAACCCAAAAGCAAAATATATGGTTCTATCCAACCAAGCTGCCACCTCACTAATCCGTACAACTACCATGCGCTCCCTGAGAACAGATATGTTCACGGGAAAACATGACCTAGTCCCAGAGAATACGTGGTTCCAGTTAAATCACTGAACACTGGTGGCGCAAGTTACCGAGACCCATATGAAGCGACGAAAGAGAATTCTAAATTTACTTTGGCGTAAGCTGCCGCGAGCTTTGCTGTTCGGCGTTCAGGAGTGATGGTTTTATTTTTTTTTTCGTCTTTTCTTTTTTGGAAGGGTTCTCCTGGAGATGGACCAGTTTCCTGGCATGATGCCCTAATCATGGAAGATGATCCGATGCATCAGAAGGTTCAGAATGCAGCGCTGAATGGCCGTGGGCTGCAGCCTATTTCGTGCTTTTCAGCCATATTCCATTTTTTTGAATGGCCATGACTGATTAATTAATAGCACTGTAATTCTATAAAACAATTTTTTTTTGAGCTTGAATTTGAGAAACATATATTAGTGTTAACTGTAAAGTACTACTATATAGGTCTAGGACACATATATAGAGTGAAATCAACTGACTCACCTGAAAACAGATAACATCCGCAGCTTGACCAGACAATGGATACCTGATGTCTGCGGTCGGAAAACAGATTTCTTATGTTTCATTAAAGCGAATGAGCCAAAATAATTAATTCAGATTATCATGCATAATCATGATTCATGGGTATTCTAGCAGAGTTGAGGTAGTAGAAAGTAAAAACAGTTTTGTTCAGTAAAGGAGTACTTAACAGAAGGTCCATTTACTCCATGACTGACTCTAGGCTCATTAAAGAGGTCAAGATCTCCCGATTATAAAGAAGGTTTTCTTTTCTGCTTTTTAATGAGGAGAAAGAGCATACCTTGTTGACATGTGGTTGCAGTGTTGATGATGCTAAATAGTGCCCAAGCTGAGAAAAAGAAGAGGGAGAAACAGTATAAGAAGTGAGATTTGTGGCTGAGGTTTAGTTTTCTGTATCTCTTCCTCTCCATGAAAAACAAGAGAACAAGAGCAGCTTGTGATATGGCCTGCCTGACTTCCCCCCTTTTTTGACACTTTAAAGATTGGAAGTGGATTCTCAAGCTATATATGCAGACAGAAAATCTTTGGCTTAAATCCCCCACATTCCATGCAACTTTCATGCCAAAGCAGTACTTAATACCCCGATTCTCATGTTGGAGAAGACAACAGCCTTCTTTTCAACTCTCTTTCTATCTCTTCTGAGGTTATAAGTGTGGAGGTGGTTGAGGTGGAGTTGGAACAAAGTAGGCTTGCAGTACGGGTTATTTACATGGATGCTGCAGGGAAAGTCTTAGCAGCCAGAGATCAGAGAAAGAAAAAGGAGAAAAAGATTGTGAATCTATGCGGATCGTCGCTTCCTAAGCTTTACCATGTTTAGATGTTGGATTCTCTTGCAGGCTTTCTTCACTCTCTTTCAACGATTCCCAAACTCAGAAATACATAAACAAACCCAACATCCACCTCTGCTCATGCACCAAACCCCACACACTCTCTTTTGAGCTTTCTTTATCTCTTCCCTTGCTTTCCAGTTTTTCTTTTTCACATTTTATTGTACACCTTTGCACCATCAATTTATATTCTAGCATTGTTAATGTCAAAACATAATCTCATGACTACTTTAGGAGCTAGTGATTAAATTTTAAGTACAGAAGAGGTAGAAATTAAAGCTTAATTAATCAGACTATGAAATTAATAGAGATTTTGGATCCATCTGTCGACAAGAATGATTGAGTTGCTATTGCTTCAACCACCAATGGGGTCTCAGCTGCTTTAGAATATTTTGGTACTCGGCAAAATTCCTGTTTCACAAAATGACTCTGGACAGATTCTTCCTGTTGCAGGTTATTTCAACTATTTACCATCCCATATATCTTGTAATACTAGCTAGCCACTATCGTTCAAAGCAATGCAAGTGGCCTGGGAAGGTAAAAGTTAAAAACAATTTAAAATAGGCAATTAAGGGCTATGGTTACTTAAGAGTCCTATCCTAGGCTGACAAAATGAAGTTCAAACACCGACCACGTTGAAGACCAGAGTTTACCTCATTCTGAAAAGTTTTCAAGCATCCCAAGCCGTTGATTTATAACCCTTCTGGCACAAAAAGAATAGGATATGGCAGCCACTGTCTCCTCTTTATCAATGAATTCGCAGATTCCAAAGGCAAGCAAGTATGGACAAAGACTTCAAACAACATATGTAAGAAAATGGAAAATGTTTGGCGACAGGGTTGCGCTGTAACATATCCAAGACAGACTCGATTCCAATGAATGCATTTCACATGCTCTTCTTCAGTCACTCATTCTTCAATTCCTTCCTTGTAGGCTTCTAATTTCACAGAGAGTGAAGATTTGATTTACCCAAGTGAACTTTAGAATATTCATAACAACACAGACCAGAATTTCAAACTTCAAATAACACTTTCAGTGAGTTTTTCTGTCTGCTACCATTTCTTATCTAAAATTCCAAGAATGGGTCCAAATTTGATCATCTTTAGCAATTCTTATTTCCAGCTAATGTATTCCTCTGGACATTGTCATTGAGCCATGACCCATGATTTCACTCCTTCCCCTACCTTTAAGGACATATGGTGTAACTTGCATTAATTTCATGGCAACTGCAACGTCATCATCGGCATATACATTATATTGACTAGAATTAACATGCATATACATCTATCAGTCAAGTCATGTTTCGAACCAACAGGCTCGAGCCCTGTGTTGGGTAATGTCCTCCCCTTCGCGGAAGGATGATTCGCGGGCTATGAACTCTATTACTCGGTCAAGGAAAAAAAAATTAAAAAGCTTTCTTTGGGTATGTAACTTGTTGTAATCAATGACTGAGGAAAGATTATCTTCAAAGCAACCGACCACTTGACAATATCGTATTCTGATCTTTGGCTGTTTAATCAATGCGGAAGTCATAAAATATATAACCTTGACTAAATCGAACAATTAATGTGTCCTATTACTCAAGTTAAAGGAGCCTAACATTTTAAAAAGCTACATGTGCTAAAATTTCCCCATTAAAGGAAGTAATAAAGAGCTGCGTTGCATAATGGGAAAAAAGATGTCTACATTGTGGATCAAGAATGGAGTTGAGGGTCCAATATGTTTAGCTTTTGCTAAAAGGTGGAGATCAATCGTCCAACTAATCAGGTTTCATTTCCCAACACAGAAATTTCCTGGACTAAAAATAGCCTCTACAAATGCACAGTCTTACTCTTTAAACTATCCCTTACTATTGCAAGTTTGAAGGCCATAGTATGGCAAATTTGTCAAGAGAAGGCGTGGAAAGCATATACATATAACTTTAGTGGGGTTGGGCCCTGAGACTGTGAGACTGAGAGTGTCCATGTAGTATTGAAGCAGTTATTGTTTCCGTGGGGATGAAGAAATATATAATAGAGATACAGATATGGATGTGGAGAAAAGGGCAAGTCTCTGCAATATATTATGCTTGTTATGTGTAGCTTGTTATTATGCTTTTGTTCTCATCTAAAGGGCTTCTAAATTCTAATCTAATGCTCTTCCTAGAAAACAAAAGACTTGTTTCCCATGGTTTCCTTTTGTTCTTCTTCCTCCTCACCATTAATGATTCAAACTCAAAATTGACCGTTACCCCACAAAAGCTTATGCGAAGGTGACATGTGCAGGCAGCCATCCACCCTGACCGATTTCTTCTCAATTATTTAACTTGAATTGAATAAAGCTGGCAGCCCATTTTTTGATTGCGACAGATGGCGCATGAAGTGTAATTTGATCTACAACAGTGTTTGTATGGGCTTTGAAAATTCTTTCGGATGGATTAAAGAGAGGCCCTAGAGCCTACAGTACAGATCATAAATAAAAGAAACTTGCTATGCATACTGCAAGCAAGCGAAGCGGTGCAGATGAGACTAAAATCTCTGCTTAATCAAATCCCATCGACCTCTTACCTCTTATTTTATGACACAGTTGATCGTCTTCGATTGCCCAAATTAAGCTTCATCTCTCTCCAATTGCCAATTGGGGTACTGTCCCTGTCAGGCATACATTTTCCTTGGCATGTAGGAGCTGAAACTTTTCACGTGCTCAAGGTGTTCCATAGACGTGACTACTTGTGCATCCAATTATTACTCCATCAGTATCTCTCTTCCACACATGGGTTCGGAAAGCAGTGTCGCAAGTGGCTTTTCTCCTTTATTTATTTTGTAACTTGAGAAACAAATATTGCACATTTTGTTGTCAATGGGTAATTTGTATTTCCACACCCGCATGCATATATATACCAAGTACAAGTACTGTGTAACTTTTTCCCACTGGAACATATAGTTTGTGTTTTTGGGTAGACTTTTCTACTCCCGTGTTGAGAAATGCTATTCCAGCCTTTGAACACTATAAATGTATATTTAATGATGGCACATGTTTACAAATAAAAGTGGCCCCTTGGCAGTTTTGGTATTAAATTAATCAATTAATTAATGATACTCAATCTAGCTAATTAGCTAGCTAGGGTAGGGTAGGGTTGAATATTGTGGGCTCGACATCCATCGTGAACCTCGCAAAATGGAGGAGAATCCAGGAGCAGGCTCACGTGCACAGGGATTGTGACAAAAGGATGAAACAAAGCCTCTTCCATTAATTGCCAGCATTCAAATTTCAAAATCACAAGCACCTGACCTGAGCTTCGGTTTTTCCTCAGCCTGATATGCAAATGTTAAGTGCTAATCAGTAGCAGTAGCATAATCTTTCTTCTTAATTAGCAGTGCTATTCATATACATATATATATATATATATCATAGGTAGCTGCCATAGAGTGGTCCATTCTGTGAGTCCTATGATCTTACTATACTACTATCTTTTTAACATACGATTTTGATCTCATGCATTTTCATTTTACATGTTGATGCGTCGAAAGGTATTTCTTTGAAGAGTTTTTGAGCAAGTAGACTGTAAATGTTGATATCTACAATTAAATTTCAGACACATTTCAATACTTAAGTTAATAATGAATTTAAGGAGGAGAAACAATAACTTCAAGAATAAAGATGAAAGCCGTAGAGAGAGAAAAAGAGCTTGAAAACTTACTTGTGTCTTCGAAGCTCAGTCTCTTGTACTTATATATCCATGTTTATTAAATGTTAAGCAAAACAATATTATTTACATGCCAAAATACGAACAATAGTTGCTGCATCTGGTCTGATCTGATGATCAGGGTAAATGGAATAATGGTAAGTACGATTAGAAGCTGAAAAATAAAGTGCATTTGGGAATTCGTTTCTGGGCTCCCAGCCTTAGTAAGTTTAATAGGGTTGATGCAGCCCAACAAACAAAAAGGACAAAATTCAAGGGCTGAATGAAAGAAATTGGATCGAAGAAGAAGACAAACGTGACTGACTGCTTTCTCTTTCTCACTCATCGCTTATTTTGTTTGTGTCACTGACACAGAAGACTGAAGAGAACAGGGAAAAAAAAAAGAGGAAAGCCGCGTGCCTGCGATGCGGTTATTAAATTGCAAATGACAATTACAGAGCACTACTAGAGCAAAGCTTCTGAGACCCACCGTTTCCCGCTTTGGCTCCATTTCCCCAGAAATAATCACAAAACCCCGCTAAGCTCCAATTACTAGGATATAATTGTATTGTTTATTTAGCACCGATAACAAGACTTTGATGGCTGTTTTTACCAGGTCTGGTCTTGTCTGGTCTGGTCTGGTAGTATATTTTGTTCTTCAATTATTTCAAAACCACTTATAATAATAACAATACTATTATCACTACCAGTTTGCTCTGGAGAGATCCGAGATGCCCAAAACGTTGTCGTTCATCTGCAACTCCCAGAATCCTTGGCGGGGGTGTTCTGTTTTCTCTTTTGCTAATCCAAACGCTGTTGTTTCCGCTTTTATGTTCCACAAAGACACAGATTGAGAAACAGAGAAAGAACGCGTTTAAGGTCTGTAAAACTTGTCTGTCTTTGCTATTCCTTTTTCTTTTACTATTTTCTGCTTCTGGATGTGACAAAGTTTTTGTTTTGCTTGCTGTTTCCTAGTAAACAAGTCCTTGCTTCAATTCTTCTTGTTTTTGTTTGGACTTTGGGCCTTGATGCTCAACTCCTTGTTTTTTTTTTGGGTTGCTTTTACTATGAAATGTCAATCAGTTTTAACGAAGATTTTCTGCTAAAATTTGTTCTTTTCATTTCTCACTAGGATCTTAAGCCTAAAGTTTAGCGCTTTAATCAGTTCGAAAATCTTAGAAATTCTCTACGGTCTATAAATAGATACACTCTAGTGTTGCTTTCAATCAAACCTTTAATCAATGCTAATCTGAAGCCCTACATTTCTTTAATTCGGCTGTTTCTTGCCACAAGCAGGGTTTTCAGGAGCATTTTTCCGGAAATCTCGCTTTTTCTAGGGGCTGCAATGTTCACTGTAAGCTTATTTTCCTGATAAACTCTATTTCTGTCTATAGTTAGAAAGTTACTTTCCGTTGTCCAGTCTAAACTATCCATTACTGTTAAGTTAAGCTCTGATCTCTCAAGGAATGGAATATACCAACACTAAGCCCTCGTCAAACATATCCGAGTTGGTTTCCAAATTTGCCAAAGTCTGCCAGCTGAGATCCGTTGGTGTTTTTCCTGCCGAAAATCCTTTGCACTCAAGCAACAATAATGCCTCCTTTGGGGAAGATAGCAGTGATAATACTGAAGAAACTGAATGCTATAGCGAGAAAATACATCCCCAGCCAGCTTATGTTTCCTTTCAAAGGAATATATGCGGTGAGGGAGAGATCTTGAAGTTATTTGACACTGTTTCTGCACTAAAATCAGCTTATGTCCGGCTTCAGGAAGCACATGTTCCGTACGACCCTGCCAAGATTATAGTTGCCGATGAACTTGTAGTATCTAAGCTACAAACACTTTGCGAGGTCAAGCGTGCATACAAAGAAAAGCAACTCTCTAAGTCAAAGCTTGATTCCTCTTGCTTGGAAGTTCTGCAATCAGAAGTTGAAGTTAATGAGAGGCTTTTGGAGAAATTAAAGTCTGAAAATAAAACCAAGGACTCCGAGATTGTCCGCTTGAAACTGGAACTTCAGGATTTGGCTTTTGGGAATGCCAAGATGGTTGAGATACTCAAAAGGGAAAGAGTGGAGAGAAAGAATGCAAGGGTTCTGGATGTTACTTTGTTTCAAATCAGCTTCAAAGCAGCATCGAAGTCCATTCATGATTTTGCAAAGCCATTGATTAGCTTTATGATGGCTTTGAGGTGGGATTTAGACCTAGCGGCAAAGTCGATTGATGATGGAGTTATATATTCCAGGAGGCACCACAAGAAGTATGCATTTGAAGCTTACATTGCATGGAGAATGTTCGACGGAATATTGCTTGAGTCCTACAATATTAACAATATAATGAAGTTCGATGATCCAATTGATGCTCTGATAGAAAACCCAAATTCAGAATTTGCAAAATTTTGCAGAAATAAGTATCTTTTAGTTGTTCATCCTATGATGGAAATGTCATTCTTTGGGAATTTGGATCAGAGGAATTTTATATTGAGTGGCAAACATCCACGGACACCATTTTACCAGATCTTCGCAAAAATGGCAAAGTCGGTATGGATTCTAGTTGGGATGGCTTGCTCAGTTGATCCTCAAGCAAAAATATTTGTTGTAAAGAGGGGAAGCAAGTTCTCAGATGTTTACATGGAATCAATAGTTCATGACAGAGAAGGCCTGGTGGGTTCTGATGAGGAACAGACTACTCAAAGGGTTCAGTTAATGGTAATGCCTGGATTTAGAATTGGAGAGACAGTGGTGAGATCTCAGGTTTATATTTCGAAGATAAATTAGCCAATTCATTGAGGCTAATTATCTTCAATATTGAGTATGGTAATACTTGGTGGGGTAGCTAAGAACTTTTATAGTTTTTGAATGTTTAGATAGGGCCGGGTGGGTTTGAATCCAAGAGCTCAAACTCTTTACATCTCCCTCCTTTAGTTGCAAAAAACTCGAGTAATATGCTCCTTTGAATTGTAAATAGATGTCTACTCCGATGGTGCCATCATATTTTGGTTACATTCTATTATTGTCTGCTGGTGATACTCTAATATTACATTCTATGATGCCATTGATTTAACCTAGTATTCAGGTATCAGCATCTTGCGTTCTTGCTGATTCAAATCATTCTCTTGCTTAATTTAAAGATACTGAAGCCCCTTGCAGAAATCTGGTTAGAATTTTGAACAGTGACATCAAAAACATTGAAATCCTACTTGCTGGCTGCTAAGGGCCTTCGGAGTGATGTGTGTGTGAAATAACATTGCCTTGACTGTATGTCGCTCCCCGATATGTCATCTAATTCCAAGCACAATGGTATTTCAAGTTTGGTTCTTATTTCTGATGTTGTAATTCTTTTTTTTTTAACCTGTTTCGGATATTGTAGTTCAAATTGTGTTTTTGCTAATATGATCAAGTCTAGGCCTGGCTGTCCATCAAAAAAAAGGAAAAAGAAATGGTATTTTAACATTATTCTCTTTGTTTGTGTGTGTGTGTGCTTGTATTACAAATATGAGCAATTGATTAAGAGAGGAAAGTGGGAGAGGGGTGAGCCATGTAGCATAAAAGTACCCGTTTAACTGAAGAGTTACTAGGGAGTATCAGCATTGTGTTCATCATCAGCGGAAAACAAGTCTGTGCATAGCTCGCCATAGAATCTAGAAACCAAATCAATAAAGACGGGGCTTGTCAAGTTCTTCCAACAGTATAGGAGCTCTTCAACATCCATCAAGTCTCTTACTTTCCCCTCTTCAACAATCATCTCAACTAAATAATTCTCAAAACTCCTACATGCATCTTCCACATCGTCATAACCACAGGATCCCCTTTTACTGGAACCTCCAACCCTCGTATAAGCTGGTGTAAGTGGTGAGGGGAAGAGCAGCCTATCATGCCCTGCCTCTGAAAAGCTTCGAAACTCCGAAAGTTTATCCATATTTCTGGACCGTCTTAGAGAGCGAAAAACAGATAGCAACGCAGAATCCGGACGTCTTTTAGGAGCTTTTCTGACTTTGGCATGACGAGGAGGGGTTCTAAGAAGTCTTATAAATACTGGCCTTTTGAGCTTGAACCTGAAGATTCGGAGAAGTTTTCTGCATGGCTTGAAAAGCTTGGATCTGAAAGCAATTACTGCTTTCATTTTCGTTTCTAATGATTGATGGCAGAGTGCTTAATTTTGAAGGAACGCAATGGATGGTAGCTTTGGTTGCTTATGATTTCTTTGGCAGGGAAGCTGGTAATTAGCTTTGACAAGGCAACTTCATAGGGATAACAGCAGTTTGGTGTAACACACACGACAGAGATTGTGGAGAAAGGATGTTAGTTAATGAGGATGGAAAGAGGTGGTGGCTGTTGTTGTTCGGTCGGAAGTTGTTTGTTGGGCTTCTTATACTTCTCTTTCGTATGGTGTGGTGGCGTGGGGCTCACGTTTTTGGGTTGTAATCGAAGTGGAGCTCCATCAACTATCATTGGGGGATGTATTATTAGAATATCATAATAATATTCTAATATTACCATTGTTTGGGCTTGTGGGCTATGGCATTCCGGTTTGCCATCCAGATCCAGTAGTTGCAATTTAGATTTGTTGAAAGAGTCAGATTCATGGGCTTTGGGACTGCTTCCTGCATGACACCCAATCTGAATTTAGGGCAGAAAAGTGGAAAAGTGTGCGTGATACACTCATTACTCATAGCATCCATTCCAGTAATGCAGTGGGCCTTGGTAAGACTAGGGTTACTCACGTTCACAATTCACACTTCACATATACGCGTGCGTTGCTGTGGGTTCTGCTCTATTCTGTTGTGACGCTGGCTTCCTTTTTGTATGTTTCAACTCAAGGAACCTAAAGCTGAGCCTTTACGATTCCAATTATTTGGTTAGCATGGTACTGGTACACAATATTGAAACAATCCTTGGATCCCATGCTATCCTATCCTTTATTCTTATTTGGATGGTAGATTGTAAGTGTGACTGTCAGTCTTTTGTTGACCCATACCCTCTGCCTCCATCTCGAGATTGGATTCTTTGTTTTACAAGACACGATTATATAAGGGAAAAATTGAATGCAATGGCTTCCAATTCTAATCACTCCACTCCTCCCAGCTAATAATGTTGGGAGGTGGCTTACCGTCGCCAGCTATCAACATTAGGTATTGGGTTGTTGGAGGGGGCTGGAGGTGGGCTAAGCAGATATCATTCATCATAGGTAGATTATTAAAACTCTCTGTTGTACGTAGACGAAAATTGAAGAAAGAAAATAGACTGTAATTGCTTGAAATTTTTACCTCCTAAAATAAGGGAATCATTCAAGTTAAACTGCAAAATCACTTGGAAAGCTTATATGAACTAGCTTGTCTTTAAATGGCATTTAATTTATGGGGGCCGGTAGCAGAAAGAGAATGACAAGGTATGTCATGATTAGCAACCCAAGTTGCTCGTCACCAAGAGTTTGGAGGGGACAAAGTAACGGAATGTCCCAGCTCCATGCAGGTGGGCCAGCTAGAAATTAGGAGGTTGAAAAAGCATGGGATTAATTTCATCATTTGTGGCGGCAGGAATTATCATGGAAAAACAACACTTGGTAGACAAGTGGGTCTCAAACGTTATCAAAACATCATTGCACTGAAACAAGCAAAAGTGAAAAGAGGTGTTGATAATTCCGAAAGAACCGGCAAAGCATTGGTCAGCTTAAGTCCGTAGATAGAAAGCCCTCATAACATACTTGTACCTTTCAAGGAAAGACTGGCTTACTGCAGTCAATGAAGGAATTTTTCCACCTCTGTATGTGGGAGTTGTAAAATTACCATTGCAATGCATAAATTTTAAGCTGGCCTGCAGAAAACAGAACAACATGTTCGCAATTGGGTTGGTCTATATGATGATTTTAATGAAAAGCAAAGCAGAAAGTCATTTTAATGTTCATGCTTGACTTTTCTAGTTGGGGGCCCTGCTTTATTTGTCGCCTGCTTTACATAAACTAAGAATTCGTGTACATACTTGTTATCGCTTCTGTTTCCATCCGTAAAATCTTTATTCTCGTCGCATTAAATAGAATAGAGGGGAAAGCAGAGGAAGCACAAACCAAGTCTGAGAGATGCAGAGAATGAGAAGGGTGTCCAACTGAAGTGACAAAGAAAGAGTTCTTCTATCTAAGATGGGTAATTACAGGTTCAGGTTCTCGGATATGATACCAAATGCCTGGTTTTACAAGCTCAAAGACATGAGCAAAACCCGAAAACATTACACCTCTCACCCCCACAAAAAGAAACCTCCCACATCATCTTCAACATCAGTTGTATCACAAAAACACCGCAATTCCAAGCCTATGTACTCCTATTACTTCACCACCGAACCTTTCAAAGCTGCCGGATTCTACAATTCCCCTCTACATCTTGAAGCCTCGGGCAGTCGTTTTCCTGATCCACCAAGAAAATCAAAGAAGAGAAGAGACAGAAGAAGAACAGTTTACAAGCCTTCTCCCAGAGTGCTCTCCTCTGTCTCTACTGGTTTTAGCTGCCATGCCATACTTAACTCTGTCCCGACCAACTCTAATCTAACTCAGTCTCCTGACTATTCTCTTTCTCCATTTGAAAGTTCCCCTGAACCTGAGTCTCTTCTATCAGACTCAGAGGACGATGACTTTTTCGCTCCTCCCCAGACATATGATCTACCAGGTTCATACTCGAATTCTTACAACTGTAAGGTTAGTTCTTCGACTTCTGATATCATCATCGACATGAATAACGAATCTCATACTAGGAAATTCGACAAGGTAGATGCATTTGACACAATTTCTGAACTAGAGCTTCCTCCAATATTGACAAAGCCAACAAAGTCAAATCAAAAGGCAGATGAATTCACCAAGTTGACGAGAAGTTTATCTAGGTTAGAGGAGACTAAAGCACGCAGGTTTCCTTCTGTCGAAATTGCTAAGGAAGAGAGCATTGGGACTCACAAAGAGCCGAGGAGTAGTCCTCATGTGAGAAAGTCATTTGCTAATTCTCCCGGAATAAAGCTCCGGGCAAATTCTCCAAAAATTGCAAGCAAGAAAATTCAAGCTTATACGCGAAAGAGCATGTCACCTTGTAAGAACATAAAGTCCAGGAATAGAAGCATTGCAGAAAGTTTTGCAGTCGTCAAGTCTTCGTTTGATCCACAAAGAGACTTCAGGGATTCAATGGTTGAGATGATTGTGGAGAATAACATCCGGAATTCAAAGGATTTGGAAGATCTTCTTGCTTGTTATCTTTCACTTAATTCTAATCAATACCATGATCTTATCATTAAGGCATTTGAGCAAATCTGGCTTGATATGTCTAACCTACGCTTGTAAAATTCCTTGATCATCAAATGCACATAAATAAATGTTTTGATAGTATTGCATTTTGTCGACTTCTCTGTTTTGAACTCTTTTATTTATTTTTTTTTTGTAATTTTTTTTCTTATGTTGAGTACTTTTAAGTATTTTGATTAAGTCGCTAGGATTACCAATCCTTACAGCTAAATTCGCAAAATGGTAAGCTTTATATTACTTTCATCTTCTTTGTTCTTTAATTAAATCTGTTGACAGGACTGGACACTATTTTAGCATGAGTTTGCTGGATTTGCATGCAGTCTTCTGTTATGGAGTCAATGGATGCTGAATGCATGTTGTGATGGTTTAGTCCCAGAGCATAATCATAACAGAAGCCACTCCTTGAATTATTATATGTAAAAAGAAAAAAAGAAAGCATGATTAAAGTATTTTTGTCCGGAATTTTTTTTTTCTTTCTGGTGGCATTCTGCTTAAGTAGGAGGGTGAGGCATTTAAAGAGTGAATCTTATTTTTGGCAATTGAGTGTATAGTTGTGGTAGAAGCTGTCAAGCTGTGAACATGTCCAAAGAGATAGGGTCTTAACAAGCGGAATTGTGAGTGAACCAAAACAAGCTCCAACCTTCTTTTGTTCAAAAAAAGCAAAAGGAATACCAAATAGATTAATTATCAAGTAAGCCTGAAAACCGTCATCATTTCTTTTATTTCACAAGTATTAGAAATAAATGTGGACTGTGAAGTGGGAAATTAAGGGATGAATTCTCCACCATAATTGCTGGAATTATGGTCGGTGAAAGTTTGTTGAGTGAGATTAAGTCCATATTTAATCAGGAATAACTCCATTCACTCACTGTTCAGAATCTTAGGGTAAGTTTCATAATGTTCTTAACAATTAGATGAACAGGTAATGCAGTACTCATTGGTTGAATTAAGACATAATAATACATGTAAGATCTTGAGTGAGGCGAACCAGCTCAAATCCAGCTCTTGTTGGAAAAGAGGACCATATGGCGCTGATCAAGTTGCAAAAGAAATTGATTGCCCCAACAGCTGGACATCTAGTAGAGTAAAGATGCAGCTTTTAGGTCCCCCAATCTTGTTTAAAGTTGATCTTTTGTTACATAAAAGCCGCACAGTTAGACACTAACACTTTTGTAGGAGGGAAAAAGATGGAAAGGGAATTTATATATATATATATATATATATATATATATATATATATTTTCTTTTTCATTTTCCTTCCCATCATGCAAGGATATATTCACATTTTCAGGCTTTAGCATATGGAAGCGATCACTGTAGTACTTACCTTCTCTCATAGGGTTAAGATGATATATAAGAAAAAAAAAAAAAAAAAAAGTTCAACCATTGCACATCTATGCCAAGTGCTAACACAATCTTCATATATATGCGAGCCCTAGGGATCGAGTTCTATATGGCAAAAACCATCATCGCCTTTCATGTTTTAGTCTGAGACTTGGAATCGTAATATATATTGTACTAGTAAATATGGTGTGGTATACAATGCAAAGCTGGACCACTGATCGATATTTCTGCTGATTCAATTAGAAGTCTTTAGCAAAAATAGGTGGCCCTTCCGACTTTTGGCTATGGAGGACCACTATACTTTAATCACGTTAGCATCCATCCGAAGCTCCCATTTCAGTTTTCACCATATAATTATATGCTTGTCTTAGACTGTGGGTTCCCATTTCCCAACCCATGCTGATCTCAGGTGTGTAGCTGGAAAGGAGCAAAACCATCTCCCACGGTTTCAATCGGGAAAGTTATTTGAAGAAAAGACGAGATGCGTGCTTTTCTGATCAATATTAATTTACGCCTGGTTTGTTATTACTATCCATCTAAGTTTTAGTGGCATGCTACGCTCCACCTAGACATCAGAAATTGCATGGTAGATTTCGTGATTGTGGAATGAAAAGTTTTGTAGCTCTAGCATAACAGTCTACCAACTGCTAACCTAGGCTGCCTTGCCAATCGTACATCAATCATACGGTAATAATTTATGAGTGAGTTTGGAAAGGCTTTGGAACTCGCTACTGCTACCGGCAGAAGAGTAAATTTGGAAGAATGCTAGCCAGGCCTAGGATGCAACAACATATTATAAACAGTGAATAGAAGAATAAGAACAAAAGGGGCTTGCTTCCTCCGAATCGGGAACGTAAAAGCAGGTCCTTGAATGCATTATATATCTATCAGCTGAAAGCTTTTACCCATTTAACCGAATATTATGCGGATACGAGGCCTGAGAGCGAGAGTTTCCAATGTCTAGGGGCATCAAACATGGCATGGATTTTGAACCTCTGTAAAGGGACGAACATCCCGTGGAAAGAAATTCTAAAATCAAATTATCGGGGCATCATATTCAACGCCATTGAAAGTAATCAAGGACTACAAGGGAGTAGCCAACCAGGCATTAGCCTAGTAGTATACCCATCCTTAACATGATCTTGTCGTTGATGTGTCTCCTTTCTTGCTGAAATACCTCTCAGAAGCCTAGAAATTTAATGTCCTAGCCTCTCTATCCCATATTTCTTTGTTCTGCTGCCATTTTAAAGTCTCTAACAATAAAGAAAGCCTTTGTTGTCACAGCAACTTGCATGAGATGATAAGAGTTACCATCATAGCATAAACAAATTTAAAATCAGAGCTACCTTTTGGCGAGCACAATTATGCAGGGAGCACCCAAAGAATACTTTTTTTGCACACAATTGAACCATGAAGGAGGTATTAAAAATCTTTTCTGTTCAACCAATTTTGAGTGATTTTGACTCTACTTAAGCATGCATGCTGCAGTGCATTATTTGGTTTCAGTGTTTTCGCTTCAAGCCCTCCACTAGGCTGTGTTATAATGGCAAACATTGGAGCCAAGGAGTCTGGCCACAGTCACAAGTAGAACAAGCCAAATCGTTTATTCTTATACCTATCAATTATGCAGATCATCTGAATTTTTAAAACCATATTTGTTACTTTCACCATCATCTGAAGCATTTCCCTTTGGGCGTCACGCTTGCAAATCATGATAACTTTTAAATTGATGGCACTTTATACCTGTTTTTGGAGAAAAATGCAAGAAGTGGAACCAAGAAACTGAGCAAAGAAGCTTAAGAGGGATTGGACATCCTAACTTTAATTCTCCCCTTCAAGATATATATATATATATATATATATATATATATATATATATATATATATATATATATATCAACAGGACTCGACTAGCATTCTTTGCATGACTAAAAGTAAAACTAGCTTAGGATATTCAGGGAGAAATTTTTAGTAAAAAAATCTTAGAATGTAATGTCAATAGTTGAATTAGCTAGCATTGATCCAGCACTGCCTTTTCAAATTTGATAGAAACATTTGGTCAAAAAATGGATATGCAAATAATTTCTCATTTTTGACAACAATATATTCCCATATCCATCATGCTATGCTATCACCATTATTCATAAATCTTATTCTGAAACAGGCTCTATTTTTATACAAAGCACTCTGAAATCAAAGATGATCTTTACACAATTGCATCGATACTACATGAGACTATAACCCAATGTACACTCAATCCCGTAAGGCCAAATGTGGGGGGTACTTGATCAAGCACTCGTCTATTGGGATACAGGCAGTTAACCTCCTGTAAGCTTCGAGGTCATCCAGCCAGTGAGTCAAGCATTTGAATTGTAAAATTTGTGAGTGAGCTAGCTAGGATTTTAGATGTTTCTTCTCTGAAGTCCTCTGCGTCCTTTCTGTAGGAATTTCACAAGGTGCCTGAAACCCAATATCCTCCACAGCTCCAACTGTCTTAAACAACCGTCTCTTTCTCACCTCTTCCACTAATGATCGGTGTAGTAGTTGGCTCCTAATATCTACCAGCGATCGATTCCTAGTTAATCTTCGATTTCCCATCACTCTCGTATGTTTATGACTAGGAGTTGCATGTGATTCCAAAGCCTTGCATTGGTTATAGCAATTCCTAGCTATTGACTGCCCGCTTCTCGAACTTTCTTCATGGCAAAATCTTGTTGAGTTGAGAATTCTTGTGGTGAGATGTTTGCTTCTTGTTGTAGGACTCATATCAGGATTGTGGTCATCTCCAGAGAAGTAACTCAAGTAGGAATATGTTCCTGAGTGCGAAGAGCTCTGAGAGCTGGTATCATCAAGCTGCAAATCATCTGCAATATGAACATTGAATTTGGTATGTTAACCTAAGGCGTGGTTTATGAACAAAACTGCAGGACTCAATCTAGGAAGCCAAAACACAAAAGGAGACATATGTAGATCGAAAACAATGAATATATATATATATATATATATATATATATATATATATATATATATATATATTTATATATGAGCTCCTAGAAAGACAAAACCATCTAGAATATTAGATAACAATACATAATTAAAAAATTTTCTAAGCTACTTCTCAGCAGGCGAGTGTTGGGCTTTGGGCAAAGGAATTTCACAACTTGGATAATTAAGCCAATTTAACCGGTCCTATGTGGGTGCATAGCTGCTGTATAATAGGCAATCATGCTATGTAATGGGATTCCATGAACCATCAATCACAACTTTCAAAGAATTGTGCATAGACTTACCTCGGAGCCAATCGCAGCCAAGTGTCATCAAGCCAGACAGTGACACTTGGGATGAAGAACAGGAGGAGAAAGAGTGAACTGGATGATGAGACCCATCATCATCTTCTTGGTAATTAAATGTATTGTAGGCTTCCTTCGTAGGAAAGTCCGGTTTTTTCCATAGTGGTACTAGAGCAGAAATCTCACCATCAATCATTTCTGCAATTTCATGTGGATCCCAATCGGTGATCTCTAGCTCCTTCACCATTTCCGTTGCCACATCCAGTGGTGTATCTTCTACAATATCAAAGGGAAAATATATGTTCCTAGTCGAACCTGCAAGAAAGGACCGTATGGATGAGAAAATTCACCCCTTTTCAATCAATTGATGCCAGCAAGTGAAGGATTTAGATTGCCTCCAAGCGGACTTCATTTTGTTTCATGCTTTTATTTGCTTCCTAAAATAATGGTGCATTCGCATTGTCATAATTTAACCTGTAAATCACATCTATATATAGTTTGATCATGGTATGGCCAATTTACCGAAATAGGATTCTCCTCATACTTTATAATGCAGAGATAGTAAAATATGTTGCCTTACTAACTCAAAAAAAGGTTCAGATGGTACCCTCTGTATCTGCAATTTGTACTTTAAGAAAGATGGTATCATCTTCAGGATTAAGCTTCCCCGTGATTGTCATGTCTGTTCTTGGTGGATCATCATTCACATGCAGTTTCTCCATTTCACTTTCATTTAGAAAGGGCTTTGGACTCCCAAGTCTCGTCAGGGGTGAGAGTTTAGCTTCATCAGTAGTGAGAAATGGGTCAAGCAATAGTTCTTCTGCTGATAATCTCTTAGAAGCATTTACTAGGCATTTTCCAATAAACCTCTGTGCATCCAAGTCTTGAATCTGGTAGAATGCCCCTGGTAGCTTCCCCTGAACAAAGGATTTGGCATGCATGTTATAGTCCAATTAGTAATACTAAATTTTATTACTGACATTAAAACTGGAAAGTACCGAGGTCACTTTCTTGTAAATTTGAGCTGGATTGGCACATTCACTATATGGATATTCGGATGTTAGCATCTCTAACACACACATGCCGAAAGAGTAGACATCAACAAGTTCATTGTAATCCTCTTCATATAATTCTGGTGCCATGAACTCAGGGGTGCCTATCAACATTGGAGTCAAAATCTTTGAAACATAAATAATGGGCAATGTGGAGTTTATATAGCATTTAGCAGCTAATGGAAAGGAAATGGTACCTATGACACTGTGGGCTGATTTGGACCCTCGGAGAATCGCTGCAAGCCCTAAATCACCAATCTTGACTTGTCCAAGATGGCCATTAACAAATATGTTATCACACTTAAGGTCTCTGTGAATCACAGGAGGGTCATGAGCATGCAGATATATAAGACCCTGCAATATTTGGTGAGCCCAATTCTTAATGGCTCGGATGTCCACTCGTTTATATTTCTTCCTGTATCTGCAACAGCTGTTACTTGTGAACGATTTTATCATCGCATTAACATTTAGTGGAACGCAGGACTGGTTTACTTATATTTTGCTTAAGAAGTATGAGTAGGAGGTCACAGGGGTTCATTAATAAATTAGTAAGAGTTGGCAAAATTAGAGTAAGAAAGATAATTACTCTCTGAGAGATCCTGAAGTGAACATTTCAGTTATGAAGTTGAAGGTCTTGCGATGAACATCAATCCAGGAGGTGTGGAATCTAATGATAGAGTCATGATTGAGGGTGCTAAGGAGGTGAACTTCTGAGTATAGCCTCTGCAAATCCTCTGGCGACCGGAGCACCTCGTTGAGTTTTACCTGGTTCCATGCCACCTCCATTCCAAGGAGCTCATCAATTGCTTTGTACACGGTTTTCATTGCACCTTTGCCGAGAATTTCTTTCAACTGTTGGAAACAAGTATAATTTTGTTTTCCCTCATAAATAATTAATCAATGAATCTCTAAAAACAACATCTGAAGAGCCTTTATTTTCTGTTTATCATTGGAAGTTGTGTGGCATTTTGATGTCAGTCTCACGATTGATGCTTTTCTGTTGATTACACATTTAAGTGATAATAAACCTTTCTGCATTTCCTCTTATTTATTTTTCTAGCCTTGGGGTACATACATATATATAGAGGATACGAACTGAATTTTCCTCCCTTGGAAGTACAATTAAATGTAGTCATAAACAATATATACATTTATAATGTACATGTGTTTGGAACTAATTAAGGAACCTCCAAATTTACATTATAATAGCCAGAAAATTAATGACTTTATCGGTATCCAAGAGCTAGACCCAGAGAAGCAACTCGATCGAAGCCTGTATTTAGATAGATATTACATGAAATGACCTTCAACAACCGTATAGAGGTCATGAGCCATTAATTTTAATATTAATCTACTCAATAGTCATAAGCCATAAACTTGCTCCAACAGTCTTGACATGAAAATTGTGAAACTTTTCCCTGCTACCATTATTTAACTAGTGACCACCCACCCTAAAGACTAGTTTAGCAAATCAGAAAAATACAATCTGATCAAAAGCACAAATATTTTAAAAAATTTTATGTTTAATTAATTATCTATTCTCAATAAAATATAAGAATAACAGGTTGTTATTTATTTTAACAGTATTTTAAGCTTTCCAAAGGAAAATATGTTTCTAAGATGAAGAAAACTTTGGCATGCAAGTGTGTGTATGTATATGGAGAAAGACTTACCCGACCATATCGACTAGAAGGATCGGTTTCAACGTAACCATGCTCCTGCTCCATCTTGGCTTCATTTTTGAACTGCTTTCTATACATGGTTGAGCTATATATATATTCGGAAAATTTCTTCTGGTAGCTAGGCTGGAAAATCTTGAACAAACTTTGGGGCAATAGACGTACGTGAAATTGAAAAAACAAGTTAATATTATATGTAAAGGTAGGAAGGTGTATAAAGTTTACGCGTAAGTGGTAGTTTGGAGGGAGAAAAACGATCTTCTCTAAATCCGGGGTTTTCCTTCATGATATTCGTAAGAGAAGACACCAAAGAGGAGCCAAAAGAGCCTGGAGTAGTCAATCCTTAACATAATCCATGCCATTTCTACTACCGCACGTGAGAAGAAGTCGTAGTACTTCTTGTAAGCTAACATATGGCACGGGAGGGAGGGAATTAATTTGTGAAGAAAGTAAAAGTTTTGGTACTCCTCAATATATATCCTCACATACACTATAGCAGTAGTTTAACTTGAGAAGAATTCTAGTGATATTGGTAAGGAATTTTTGTTGGCGAACAAGGATAGTTTTGGCATTCAAAGAGTTGAGGGAAAGAGATTGAACGATATTGATGGGGTCCGGAACTTGAAGAATCTGTGGCTGAGGCTGTGGCTGTGGCTGTGGCTAAGCATTGTTTGTGGGTGATGAGAGAGAAGCTGGCCCAACAAGAAGGATTACTAATGGATGAAGCAAATTAGCTTATGACAACCAAAACCAAAGCAAAGCAAAGCAAATCAAAGACGAACTGATAATCAGGGAATCTTGTATAATTTGAAGAAGAAGAAGAAGTAGAAGTTAGGATGGGAGGGAATGGTTTCTTAGAGGAAGAGAAGAATGCGTATGCAATAAATGATTAGTCATTAGAAAGTTAGGTCTCAAAGAGGAGATGGCAGACATCTAAGCCAGGATGGCATCAAATGACGTTTTCATTTTTTGGATCGGAATGGAGGAAGTCAATTCCAACTACAATTTGATTTTGTAGTATGTCAAGCTAGACTTTCGGCATTTGATGACAAGCGACTACCGTTTTACTAGATGCTACTCGTATATATACACGGAATATGTAATATACTATTCGTATAGTATAGTATAGTGTGGTATGTACCATTTACTTATTCTATTATTATATGCTAAATATTTTAGAATACTTAGCCTATTATTATATACTAAATATTTTAGAAAGAAAAAAAGGAGAGGGAGGTCAATTATTATAATAGAAGGGGTTATATTAATCTTTTAGCGAGAGTGAATTCCATTATCCCAAATTAAAATTAAATAGTAAGTATTTATTATTATTATTATTATTATTATTATTATTATGAATATGGTTTGGCAATCTGCAGAGCAATAGTATCTGTCTACTATTATATTTTTGAAAAGTACATAGATTATCATGACCACACTTTTTCTTTTTTCTGTTGAAGTATAGATTATTTTATTTGAAGAGTGAGGTGGCGCATATGGGTTGTTTGGAACACAATAATATATAGTTTTGATATTATATGATAAATATGGTCACAATGTTATAAGCAATCGTTTACACATAGTAACTTAGTATACGAAAATATCTACATATATAGGATATCACCATAACAACTGTTTTTACCGAATAATTAACTTTGACAAATTCGTAAGACTGGTGGTAGTATTATATTTTAATTAATAAACTTTTTTTGAAAAGTAGAATTGTTTATTTTTTAATAAAAAAAAAAAAGAAGAGACAGAAAGAAAAGAGAAAAAGGTGCATGCATGCGGTAGCCGCCAGGGCCACTCGAAATTGGTGAGAAGAGCAGTAGGCAATGAAAATGTGGTGGGTTGACAAATCACAATGCGATAGCTCATGAATGAGTCATGGTCATTGCTGCCTCTCCCCTCACTATCACACATCACTTCACTTTGTCATGCATCTCCATTTGCATTTCACTTCCAATTCCCCAACCACTTTGTTTTTTCATTCTTATCCTCTCTCTCTCTCTCTCTCTCTCTCTCTCTCTCTCTTAATCATAAAAAATTACGTCAATGTTTTGCTGCCTTCTAAATACAAAAAAACTACTTTTAATTAACTATTTGGTTAGCCTTCACCATGCGTATATTGTAGTATACATATGACCCACCATTGCTAAAGTGGATGGATGATTTCACTGCTCCAGTGTGATCATGTGGATAATTGTTTTTGTTCTTTGGACGATAAATGTATTAATCTTTGAATGAAATTCTATATATAGGCGGTCAATTCTCTTGCGCATCTTGTAGCCAGTCCTTCGGCTCTGACGGTGGTGTAGAATCTCACAAGAAGGCCAAGCATGGTGGCAAATGAGGAGCTGTAACGTGCTCTTACGGGTGTGAGAAGAGACGAGATGGTTTTGGTAGTTGAGAAGAAATTGCGGGATCCTTCTGATTTCCAAACTATCATTCTGGATTTGATCTTTTAGTTAGAATTAATGTAGTCATAAGTATTGTCTGATTGCATTTACATGTTCTTAAATCTTAATTAAAAGGTTAATGTTTTGGGAGCTCTATATAAATTAACTTTTGCATGTCAATGTTAATTTATTTGCCAGTTTAACCTTGGGAAAAAACAAAAGTACGTAGATAGCTACGTCTTAATAAAATTGTTCAAATACTTTTCCAAAAATAAAAAAATAAAAAATTCTTAGTTAATAAGTAGTTTTGTTTAGTCCTTCATTAATTTCTTGGAGCGGCCAGGCCAACCATCAAGGCCATTTTTTTTTTTTCATTTCCTAGTCAAGATTGTTCTTTAGTACTACTGCTACAGGTTGAAAATTATTAAATAAAGTGTTCATTTCTCAGTAAATATATATGTATATATTCTACTTTTCTTGTACTTTGTTAACAATAATAATAGTGATAATTGCTTTCAAACTTGAAATTAAGTTTCCATCATCAATCAATCTGAAACAAGAAAATGGAAAAAGGGCAGATGAGCTGAACCTAATTATCATTTATTTGTTCATATGAATAAAGACAAAGAGAGTGGGATTAGAAATAGCTACAAAGTCTAAAATGTATATATAAAAGCTACAGAGTCTAAAATGAAAAATCACCTCACCTCCTTTTGTTTTCTTTATTTTCTAACTATTTCTGTTTTTCTCCTTTAAAAACAAAAAAGGAAAAATTAAGAGGATCATCAGACGTACAAACTCCAACAATCCATATTATAGTCTTCATTCCAAATTCACCCAATATTGAGCCCAATTTGTTTGCACACATGCTTAACTATGGCATTCAAAAATAAGATTGTATAATTTGTATTTTGCATTACCAATACCAACTAACAAGAGGCATCCTATTCCTTTCTTTCGGAGCCAGCGCAAAGGCCAAAGAATATTTAAACAGGCAAATTTACCCAGCCACGTCATTCTATCTAAGCCATGTAATTTGCCTTTTCAGAGTATATATAAAAGATTCAAGACCTAGAATTGCTTTTATATATATATATATATGATCAGAGGCTCAAATTTTACTATCTTGTATATATATAAATGACTATAAATCCATATATATATATATATATATACATATAGAGACTCAGAAATCTTGCATATATAAAGGATTAAAGGTACAAATTTATTTTTATATATATATCATATATGTATAAAAGACTAGATGTATAAATTTGTTTGTATATATATATGTATATATATATATATATATATGATAATTATATACATTATAGAATTATTCCTATATTAATTCATATTACTTTTTTATCTGGCTGGAAATTTTATTTATTTTCCTTTCTACTCTATTAGTGTGATTATTCATTTTTCTTCGTGTGTAGAGTTTTGCAAATAAAACTCTAAACCCTAGTCTACCCTTATTCTAAATCCCTAAAGACACCATTTACCCCGAAAGCACCCCAAAGCTAAACTTTTGCTTGAAATTGCCCCATCCAATGGTGCAAACCATGCATGAAACCCCATCCCGTGTGATGCTTGAAAACCACATATACAAGCCCATGCAAAAGCCTCTCTCAAACGCCATACACCATGTACGTGAAGACCAACCCATACCACCACATTCTCGACTAGCAAGGAGTTTGGCACTAGGATTCTCCAACACACGAGGAATTGGTCAAGGGAATTCAAGGCATAAATGAAATTTTCCAACTGGGCAAGGAGAAGTGAGGTTGCAAAGAGATCTTACCAAGTCAAAACAATTTAAATTTGAAAGAATCATCTGATCCAAATAAGTTCAAGAAAATTAGAAGATTTGAATTGGATTTGTAGACGAAGGAAAGTGTACTGTCAAGGACTCTATCTCTCAAGGCAATCGAGAGCAAGAGGACCACCCTATTCCCTAATCCAGTAACAAAAGTTTATAATTATAATAATAATAATCGATTGCTATATATATATATATATATATATATATATATATATATATATATATATATATTGGCAATTAATAAAACATAATAAGTGGGCAAAGGGGTTTTACCGTACTGACCTTCACTTCTCCAAAGAGGAGCCGAAAGGTACATTTTGTATATGAATGACAGTGAGAATTCATTACATATGATGCGCCTTCATCTCTTCAAAAACATAATAATATTTCTAAACAGAAATAACTGCTAGGAAAAATGCTGGTTGAGTATCCGGGAACATTAGACATTTAACAAATCAAATTCCGGTGTGCATTCCATTCCCACGCCTCAATGTCAATCCTGATACGCCACTAGTACTACTTCTACAAACCAAAACTGCCATATCTTTCCACTCTTGAGACTAAAATTCAATAGAAGTTGTCATCTCCAAATAACCCCCAACTGTTGCTGGCAACAGATAACCCACCCTTACCAGCAACATCTTCATCGCTGGAACAGTTTTGATCACTAATTTTTCATCTAGGACGAATGTATATAACATTTTGAAGATTTTATGCATGCAGGTCCTTGTTTGAATTCCATACTGGAGCTTTTGGAACAACACCATCACTCAAAATCCCACTTCCATTATCCACACTTATCAGTGGATCAGATTCACTTTCCTTGACCTGCATCATCCAAGAAAGAAGGGACTAGGTCAGCAAATATTCCTAGATATCAAAGAAAACAAAGATCTCATCTAACAATTTGGTACACACACGGACACCGCCAAAGAACTACCTGTGGCAATTGAGATGATACTTCACTAGCCTTCTGCTGCTGGCTCTCAGCGGTGCAATAATATGAATAAAAGACCATTCCAACTACAGCAATCAAGATCCCCAAAATGTTGCGCCAGCTAAATGGATCATGGAGTAGAACGTAACCGAAGGCCAAAACAAGGCATGTTTTCAGATGTCCTAGAACCTGGTAGGTGACCGGTGATGTCTTTCCAATTACCAGAAATGTACTAAAGTTGACAGAGACTGATATCAGGCAGGACAGAACAATGAAGAACTGCAAAAAAGATTAAACATGGAAACCATTAGAGGCGAATGAATCTAAGAAGATTATACTACTATACTCTCTCTCTCTCTCTCTCTCTCTCTCTCTCTCTCTCTTTGTATGTGGGGGTGGTTGTTTGGAATTTATCAGCAATAATTCCTTACCAGCACTTGAGGAGTATACTTGAAAGCAAAAACATTCAGGTTAGTCAAAAGCCCATCCAGGAATGGGCCAATGACGAACAAAGTTATCGCCTGATAGGGGCAAGACTGGTAGAGAAGTTGGGTTGAAGATACTTTGAACTTCTTCTGAATGGTATTAGTCATCTAAGAGGAATGAGTTAAGAACTAAAACAACTAAGAAAATTTTGTACTTAGAGCAGGAAACCCTATCATGCAATCATGCACAACAACTTTAACAATTCGTTTATTGTTCCTAAACATGGAAACAAATGACAGAAATAAAACATGAAAAGAAATAGCATATATCACTCCAGTTAAGGATAAAATTTGCGCTACGCATGTAGTAACAACTGCCAGCAGAGAAAGCATAGAACCCAGGAGATTGAGCTGAAGATCAGTCACAGTTGCAATTCCAACACCCGAAAGAAGAATGCCCAATGAAAGCTGAATATTCCTACTGCAATAGCATATACATGTATAAAAATACAGCCATAACCAATAAATTACAACTCCAAAATAATAGCAGGTATAAACTGCAAATAAAACCTAAAACCACTAGCAAATTACAGCACAAGACAAGTAAAGATTTCAACAGCAGCAGATGAATATTGCAACCCCAAACTAGAAATTCGAGCGTTTATAGGCAAAGAAGGTCCTTATCATCCTCAGATGGTAAGAGGAGGAATTGCAATTTTAACATAACTTTTAGCATTTAGCAAAGAAGGCCCTTATCAAGGCTTCCAATCCCTCTTGTCAACATGTCAGCACCAGAAAATGGCCCCTAAGCCGATCAATACAATGTCTAGCCCTCTAAAAAAATCCACTCGTAAGGTTTATCTAAAAAACCACAGTTGTAAGAGGCCAAAATTACAAGAACATGAAAGATCATCATCATAACAAGAAACAAGAAAGCTCATAACCAACCTGAATTTCTTCCTGAAGAATAGAGTCTCCAAGAGAACAGTACAGGGGATAATTGCCAGTTTTGTCATCTAAAATACAAAACAAAAGGACAAAAGTTTTCAGAAACATGCTCCTAATAAACCCAGAAAATATAGGAAGAAGGGGTAAACTTTGAACTGGATATACATAGCACTAAAAGATTTCATATCCCAAGATGCTGTCAGCAAAAGTATCTTTCTGTACAAAATATGTTGGAATCAGGAAAAACTTAGACATGACTTATATATGACTTATAATGACCGGAAGATAGAACCTTACCTGGTAGAAGCCAACAGAATTGAATCCCAAACTAAGATTCAAAAGCCCAATGGATATCCCATTTAATATACCAAATCCCATGACAGCTCTGGCATCAAAAGGCTTATGCTCAAATAATTTCATCCATAAGGCCACATGAAGAGAACAAAAGGTGACCAGGAGATGCCAGCTTGTCAAAGTTGTAGCTGCAGAATCCAAACCAGAATTTAGCATAAATAATCAAGTAATAGCAAGCAAGCAATGATTAGAAATTCTGGTGATGTTTTTCAAATTAACCACATGTGATTACAAGAAACTATTAGCTTGCATCTTCTATGGTCTTTAATTGATGACTGTATGGTGGGATTTGTGAGATCTAAAGAACTTTCCAATTATCTTTTGTCAAAAATAGCATGCCATGTCATGATAATTAGCATCATGAAGTAATTTAAAGACACAAGTTGATAAAAGTTTTTCTTCTTATGACAATGAAGGAATGAGAACATCATTCATCTTATTGTAGCTAAAAATGATGTAGCAATAATTCGAAGCAACATGCGAAGATTAGCCACCATGAAGAGTCTATTATTGACAATAAGCTAAAAATCTAAAAGAATGTATGCAATGAGATTGTTACAATTAACAAGGTTAAGCCTGCCAGAGAAAACCTTATAAACTCTTGGTGCTAAACTAAACTATTCATTTTTAAGCATATAATGTTAATTTACTTGAAATAAAAAATCAGCTGACTTCATACATTATATTATATGTCTGCCGTAAATCACTTGCAACAAATGTGGCATGGGATGGAAACAAGCTTGACTCTCTTAATTAATTGTGAATTTATTCAATCATTTAGTTAGGAACTCTAGTGAACACCAACCTGATTAGTTTGTGCACTTAAGTGATGCTTGGTAATTGTAATTGATAGCTATTCCTCATACAGATTCTGATTCAGAAAAGAAGTTAGTAATGGTAATCTTTAGTCACTGTCATACTCATACAGATTCTGATTCTAATCACTTAACATCTCGTAACTTCTTTTCAAGGGGTTGATATTTGCAGAGTATACATTCTGATTCAGAAAAGAAGTTAGCAATGGTAATCTTTAGTCATTGTCATACTCATACGGATTCTGATTCTAATCACTTAACATCTCGTAACTTCTTTTCAAGGGGTTGATATTTGCAGAGTATACATTCTATTGTGTGTTTGTCGAGAAGCAGATCAATTTTTAACTTCCACATTAGCACACAAGACAGCAATTGACAGTCTATTCAGTTTATAATTTTAGGATAACCACGTGTCATGACAAATGAAATTCCGCTTAGAATATATATTCAGCACCTTAATTTTTTGCAGTTGAAAACAAAATCCATCTCTAGTTATGGTGATTAGTGATCGGATCGCATACTTAATAATATAAATCAATCAGACAAGAAAGGAAATAATGACAAAAATTATATTTGACAGCATCCACCCAAAAATCTGAGAAAAAAAGGCCGGAATACAGAAGCGCCCAATTCTGGCGACGGATCAAAAGTAATAAAACATAGCTAGGGAATCTGTATAAAAAATGAATCCAAAAGAAACCAATCGGAGAAAGAGATTTATAGAAAACTCACCAAACGTGAAACCGAGAGTGCTGATAAGAGCCTTGTTGCAAATAACAATGGAGACCGAAGAGACCACCGATAAACTCAAAGCACCTATTGTCCCCAACTGGAACTTCTGGTTCTCACTCATTTTTAATTTTGAATTTTGTTGCTCAATCGTGAGCCGGATCTACGTAGTTCTCGATCACCTAAAAGCCTACAAGAAAAGCAGGTATTGAAAACTGGTCGTATCTCGTCTGCGCTTAAAATTCCCAAAAATTGTTGAAAATGAAAGGTAGGGGCAACTTCAACTGCAAGGATGAGAATTGAGGAGGCGGCAAACAAGCAAAGCTGAAAATAGGATAAAAAAAAAAAGAGCGTCAAAGGCGCCTAGATCTGCAGTTTAAAAAGAAGGATCAGAGAGAGAAACCTTAGAGTCGGAGAGTCCAATAGGAAAGAAAATCCGAGAAACAGAGACAGCAGCGTAAAAATCCGTCGGTGTTACTTTTTTTTTATTTTTTATTTTAAATTAGTGTAGCGATATCGAAAAAGAAAATGACAGAGGAGAAGAAAGCAGAGGGGCGAAAAGAGGGAGAGAGGAGATTTGACTCGGCCCCGTTTCTCGCCGGATAATTTTGGAATTATTCATATAGAAGCCGGGGTAGGAATGGTTTTTACTGGACTTCTTTTTCTTTTAAATAAAAAAAATAAAAATAAAGGATGGATGAAGAAGGAATTGCATTTTTCCCAAAACCAATTTTAAAAATTACGTAATTTAATTTATCAAATTAAATTCAAAGACGTAGCCCTTAAGTGATCTATTGTCTTGTCCTAGCTTACCTTACCAAATATAACAAATTAAATTTGCTGATGTGTCGGTGACGTTACCCATTGAGAGAGAGCAGCAGTAATAATGGTAAATTTTCTGGATTTGTACTGTTTAGTGCACTACCGTACTTCTTAATAGTAATAGTAATAGTAATAGTAATAGCAGTAAATTGTTGTTGACTGGCAAGCAAACATAAATGATAAATCAGGCTTTCGGCAAAGGCACCTGTAAATGTGATTCAATACATAGAGACAAAGACAAGTTGTTATCAAAGTGAGATTCCCTTCTTTCTCTAATATAATACGGTTTCAATTTCTCGAAAACATTTTTCTTTAAGTACAAGGCTGGTTCTACTTCTACATCTTAGGTGGAGATCTACTTTACAAAGGAAAGGACAGGATAGGACAGCACAGCAGCGTCATATATATATATATATATATATATATATATATATATATGACGCTGTACTTGAAAATGACCATATCTATATGTTTCACGTACTTGAAAAGAAATAGGACATTTTATGTGGGAACAGTTGATGTAGTTAAATGCTTTATTTGCTGAATTTTATAATATTACTTATTTAAAATATATCGATCCATTGCACAAATATGAAAAACACACATATATATATATATATATATATATATATATTTGACATTGAAAATGGACTCCTATGATACAAACATTTTCAAAACAACCAATGACCTAGCTAATTAGCTGGGATCTATTTATCAGCAAAAACAGAATGATTCAGACGGATGCATTTGTGTTTTGGGCTTAAGATTGTGATTAAAGCGTATGCATAGGGATGTAGAAAGGCTGGTCTTGTGGTTTCAGAATCACTGACAACTGTTGAACTTCTGGGCTTTAGGCTCAATCTTAAACCCATGGCTCAAATTCCTAAACGCCTCCAATTTTGGCATCTTCAGCAAATACACCCACGCTACGTATAAGATTCTCCCTAACAGACATGACTTTGCTGTAAATATTAGTTAATAATGGTTGACGAAATCCTCAGCCACGCAGTCAAGTTTTTGGAATATGAATATGTAATAAGAAAGTAGTAAATATTAATGCAAATTCATGGTGAAATGAAAGCTGCAAAAGTGAAACCTGGATATATATAATATATATATATATATATATATTTGTGAATGCTATAATAACGATAATAATAACGTGAAAGGTCTAGACTCTAGCGGGCGCAGTTTTAGTCACCTCAGCAAGCATTTTCCAGACCAGCACAACTCACTGTACTACTATTACAATAAGTTACACAATGCTCTCCCTTTAAACACTTGTAAGAAACAGACGCACGTAAATTCACATATATCTTCACTACTCTTAATCTAGCATAGAAACGGGGAGTGGGAGTGAAGAAATTATCTAGAATTGACCTCCTTCAAAAGTCTGACCAAACTGCCAATTAGCAGACACCACGTTGTAGCTTGTCACAGTTCTACCGTCACTGGTGGTGACTTGGAAAGACAGGCTTTGGCCATTCAGATAGGAGTTGGTCTGCCAGTTCTGGCCCCAGTTTCTGGACATGGTTTGCCACCCCGTTTTAGACCCTTTGATGGACACTGCGTGAACATCACCCGCGCCGCCCACGTTGGTGATCAACACCAGGTTGAAGTACGAGTGTCCATTGACGGTGAATCTTATTCCTCCTTTCTTCACACATGGCACCCTGCCAAACCCACACAAAACTGCTTCAACCAGCATCTAAATTGTTACTACTCCAAGAAAAAAAAGAATCTCTAAATCCAAATTTAAGACACTCATACTCATATGGTTGTTCATTAATGTTAACCATTGGTGATTGGTGTTCTAATTTTTTATCCACGAACTATATATAGAGTAAATCAGTTACCGCATTGGAGTTTTTTTTTATTTTTTTAATATCCTCTTACCTTCTAAAGACAACAGGCACAATTCCAGCTCGGTATTGGGCAATTTGCAAGAAGGCGGGCTCTGCCAAATCGAAATGTTGGAGAGGAGGATTGCACCACCCACCATTGTCATTAGATAAAGCAAAGTTAGGGGGGCAGAAGTTTGTAGCAGTGACAGTGATGGTGCCAGAGAGGCACCATTTGGGGTCATCATTGCATCGCATCTCATAGCAAGCTCCACAACTGAGGCCATTGTTGAACAAGGCTGTGCTTAGTGCTGCTGTCTTTGTTCCATACCCTTGACTGTACAAGTTCCCGTACCCACATGCTCCCCCTGGAAATATATATATATATATGTAAATTATTATCAGAAAAAGATATTTAAATGTTCGAAACTAAAAAGACAGAAAAAGGGGTGTATAATGTATTAGATTAGAGGTTGAATGGTACTCACCCATTGTGCCGGAGGCATCACCACCGCCATAGAAAGTGGCATGCGCATTTTGCCAGCCGCCATAGTCTCCAGCATTTTTATGCAAGTTTATGCTAAAGAAGATTATGGAGAGAAGCATAGGTGAGAATAATATATGAGCATTAATCATTTTGATTTCAAGTAATTATAATGTTATAGAAAACGAGGAGGCTGAGCTTTTGGATGAAGGACAGGTGGGAGTATGATGATTATTGATTTGCTTTTGTGTTCTGAATACAAGGGGTTTGAAGAGGGTTTGCTTTATAGGCAGACAGGCCATCGGTAGCCAAAGCCACGAATGGATTTGATTTGAAGAAATCGAGAGAGCACTTGCACATGCACCGGTTCTGGTTGAGCTCCACAACCACTGCGCCCCGTGGGCAACAGTCCACGTGCATCAATCTTCAACTGTATCTTTGCAACTTTACAAAATTATTGCAGCACTCTTTTCTGGGTTGCCTGTTTAATTAATCTGATCACCGGCCAGTTTTCTGAGTCTGAATGTAATTTTGGATGAGAGTAGGTCATAAACTGAAGTTGCTTCCCAGTTTCAACTTTCAGCCTTTACAAACAACCGCAAATGGGAATTGAGATTAAGAAATGATCATCTTCAGTAAGCAGTAATATAATGTACATAGTAATACTCACTCACTCGGGCGGCCATAGACATGTTTCTCATCTTAATTATTCAATTTTATAGTTTGAAATCACGGTTCAACTCAAAATACTAACACATGACCACCACTGGTTGCTTAATATAATAATGCATATATTAATAAGTTGTATAGTGAAAAAGTAGTAGTATGGACTATGGAGGATTAGTAGCTGAAATTAGGGAATTGAAAAAAATTTGATGCATTTGAATTGTTTATCCAAAATTATGCAAAGTGGAGAATCAAGTAACTTGTAGTACTAGTTTTTAGATAGGTAGATTTATATATGCTTTGATACATTCATGGTCAAACAAATTTCTAAGAAATAGAATTAATTGGGCTTTGTTTGCTTGGTTTTTCAAATTGATTTTTGCTGTTTCCATTAGAATTAATTATTATTAATCGATGTCGAACGTAATATAAGTTTCAATCATGCAGGCGGACAGTTTTGGTTGGTTTTAATGATGCTGAAATCAGCATCCAAATTTTCAAAACTAAAATCATTTTTTAATATACGTTCATTTTAATTTTTGTAAGTTAATTGCAATGCATAGTGAGTGGATTGATTTCCACCGAAAATACAGATTTTTTTGGAAAGCTGACTTGGACCTTGACTTGGACTTGGGAGACAGATAGACATGTAAGCTGGATTATATGTCCCATGGGATTCCTGTTGGAAGTTGGGTGCCTCCTGGATCTCTCATTCACATGCCCCATGGGATAGCATTAACACCCCACACCACATGACATGCATTACATATTAAATTAAATAGGTAAGCGCTGACGTGGAATTTTGGACCGGCCATCTAAATAAGGTATGCTTATGTGGCGATATGCCCACGTGGCTTCCATAAATGCAGGCGTTTCTTGCTTGTAAAGTAGTGAAGAATGAATGAAAGTAGTACCTACTGCTTGGGCTTGGAGATGAAGTAGCTAGTTAGAGCAGGGGTTGAATTAGAATTGGGTTGGGTCCCTCCCTAGCTACCAGGCTTTATTTTCGCCACTGAGAGGCTTCAATACGAATATGATACACTAACATTATTATAGGTTAGGTTAAAGCCTGAGAATTATGATGAGTAGATAAAAGAACATTGGTTTAAATCTTACAAATAAATATGGGCAAAGTAACAGATACCGTAGAAGACTGGAATAGTAATTACATGACATCTTAAAGGCTGCAAGGTCCTTGATGACCTCCCCCGAATCTGTTTCAGTTTCAGCCTCTTTTAGGTCTGTGTTGCATCCCCACACACGAACTGCAAGTCTTCGACATTTGGGAGAGGCTTGCTTCAGATACGTTCTATACCACTTCACAACGTCCATCTAGTGAATGTTTCTGAGTTCCTCCGCTTCCCTCTTTGACAAGTCAAATACATAAAACAGTTAACAACAGATGGCACAAAACTAAAATTATCTGACACCACACACAAACTTATCAGATTCTTTCCAACAAGCAATAAAGCTCCATCTCAATTGGTAGCTGGCAAGAAACATTATCGAAGACAGTGTGAGGAGAATAGCCCAAGTTACAGCCTATACGGACTGAAATGAGGGAAGGCCTGGCTGTTATATTAGTCCATAAACACGATATTTCTGTCACCTCAAGTTCTACTTATTGCAATCCAAAATCATGTTTAAACCAACCAAGATCATATTTGGATAGTACCTATTATCAACAATCTGATTCCATAACCGATTGGTCTCAAGCAGCTTCGCCGTTAGTCCACTCCTATAACCCTCAAATGATTCATCATCAACTCCTCCCTGCAATGCATTTGCAAATCAAAAGCACACTATCACATCAATTACAACTACAGTTAAGCATGCAAAGGAAAGATCCATGGATTCTTCATAGGCTATAATAGATAATTAACTGAACAGACCAGCATATTATACATAACTGACCCAAAAAAACTCACCAGCAACTCTTCCAAGCTGTTTATGAAGTTGTCTGTTCTCTCCTGCAAATAAACCGGGCTATATTTGGAAGATTGAATGCAGAAACAAAATCCATAAACACGATATCTCATCCATAAACAAAATCCAAGTTGCTTCTTTGTCCTATATTCCACATTGAATAAAGACTTAAAAAACTCATTGTCATTACTCAAAATATATGGCATGCTCAAAAAAATATTAATGGAAAGGAATATGACCATGCATGCTATCGCACTCAATTCGTGCACGCACACATCCCTACAAATATTTGAACCACCAACGCTTGCAAAAACATATATACAGACAGATACTAGTACATAATTGGTGCAATCTAGACAAGTATAGATCTCATACAAGACATGAGTTCATCCTTCAAAGAATCAAAAGAATCTTTCTTTACGGCTAGGAAAAAGATTAAGTGAATGATTATTTCAATCACTCACTTTTCTTGAAGCCAAAAGCGAACGGAAAGGAAAAAATTCATTTAATTTGCCCATCTTTGGGTATTTTTACCTTCTATGCTCAGACAAAATCTCCTAAGACAGGCTTGAAATATCAAAGATTAATTAGCACAATTTCAGACTTTCATCTTTTTTAAAAAAAAAAAAAAAAAAAATCACCTTAGCTGATTAAAAAGTGGTTCATCCACAATTTCATCAAAAAGATCTATCAAGGCTTTCAGTTTTACTGCTTCCACCCCTTCTTCTGGCTCAATTTGGAAATAGAGCTTCAATGCAAGACCAAACGGTGTAATCAATAATAGCAAAAACACATTAATAGGCAAAGAGAATATTGAGAATATTTAACTGATATTTCATAGAGAATTTGGTTATCATCAGTTACCTCAAGCACTGAGTTTGTTTAAGACTTATTCTTTACGCTGACATCTCTCACAAAGTTGGAATTGGTTGCTCTCTATGCCTCATTGCGACTGGAATTGGTTGTACAGGAAAGTTGCTTTTAAAGATGCTTGATATGTCAAGTACTTCTTTTTCCAACAAATTACCATGGCAAAGGCTCTCAATATATATCTGCACGACATATGCAGTTAGAACTTAAATTAATTGATCCTTTAAGAAGTAGAAAGAAAATAAAGAAATAACTAGATAAAGAACCCAACAATTAAATTAATTGATCCTTGTCTTATTAACCGTATCAAGGAGATATCAAGAAACACTACCAGAAGAACATGTGGGTCTTCTGTAATTCCATAGTAATGCATAGTAATGCATCACAGGTGGGTCTTGTCTACCTTCAATTATATATTTATGTTTTCTTTAAAATGTTTTGGTTGACTCTATTCACGTACCTATTTATCATTTAGATATTTCAAGCTTCAAATAAAAGAGGATATTTCAAGCTCTTCTTAGGACAATCACTTCCCAGTTTCATTGGTGATTTAAGTGTACGCCGAATAAGGAAATTGGCAATACTTTGTCCAATCATGAAATATTAATGATCAACAGGATTAAATTGGAAGCAATCTGCACATGTCCAGTAAAGCAGAATGAACACTGATCGAAGAAAACAATCGTCCGACGAATTTGTCAAACCTAGATGCCATGTATTTGTGTTACCTGGGAACGGAGCTCAGGAATAAAGGCCCTCAGAGAAAGGTCATTTAGAAAAGAAAGCTTTTCATCAACATAAAATCTGCAGTCTCAAGTAGCTAGGATGAATGACTGAGAGGCTTCATGTTGGAGTTTCTTAAAGTTCTCTCCGCATTCTCCTTAATAACCTGTCAGATGCAGTATCACATTATCAGACACACAAAAATACCTCAAGAAAACCATAAGTCCAATTCAATATTGTGTATGTGTGTTGATTTTCAGGTGGTAAGCTAATTTTAGAATCAATTGATAACAACTTTGTCGTATCGTCTGGACTATAAACAAACAATAATTTACAGTCAATCTTTAAAGTGCCAATCGTAATCAAACGGCAGCTTACCTCAATTTGCACTTGCTCTTTCCCCAAATATCGACACCCATATTACATCTACATCAAGCAACTAGCAATTTGAGGAGATACAAAGAAGAGGGAAGAAAACATGCTATATTCTTTGTACCTTAAAACGATCATTGGTAGGTGAAAATGAGTTTGCAATTGCCAAAACTTTGCACAAGAGAACAGGAAGTTTATCGTTGAACCCATAAAGCTTTAGCTCTAACTTGTCACTGTACATTGCCACTGAAGTTTCCAGCTTGGCAACACTGGCCTGCAAATAAAATTCCAGTCAGGTTCAGATTTTAATAAAAAATTCAAGGACAAACTAAGTAACATATGGTTAGAAACAAAACGAAACAAATGACAAGTATTGTTCGGAAACTAGGAAAATTATTTATAGAGATATTACTTGTCAACAGACATAACCTAGGAAGGTCAGTTAGATTCATCAGCAAGCATTACTTGCTAATTAAATTGGTGCTTTAGAGACAGGTTAAAACAGAAACACTAAAGGGCTCAGCTTTATTATTGACTACTAATAATGATTAATATTATATGCTCAAATTCAAAGATCTAAAAGCATGTGTTTCATTTGTTAACAAATATTCTTTCAAACTTATATAAACATAATCAAATTTCCTGTTTAAGAAATCAAACAGTAAAATAAATAGGAATACGAGTCCACTGATGCACAAAGGGCAGCGAAATCTTCACTAAAACAAAGAATCCTGACTAAGTAGGCTGGGAGAAAAATAAAATTTATCATTGGGACTTCAAAAGAGATACTTTCATATTTATTGTACTTACATATATACAAGGAGAAACCCTTTTTCATTAAACAATTAAATAGTGAATTTTGATATAAATAATTCAAAGAGAGGTTCTAAATACAATCTAAGTAGAACTAAACACAACCTAAATATTAAGAAAATCTATGTTCTATTTTAAAAAAAAAAAAAAATTTACTTCTTGCAACTTATAATTAAATTTATCTACCAAATTACCCTCCCACACCCTAAATATATATTCCAACATATCTCTCACTTCTCTCTTCAATTTCTTTTAAACAAATCTTTACAGTTTTGATTATTTACAACAATCTAAGATATATCTCTCTAATATCTTCATTTAAATCTATTTTTCTTTGATTACATTGCATTGAAATGTTGGGTAATATCTGGTTTTGATGAATTTTAATGTAAGATAAGAGAAAGCAATTTTTTCTGAGATTTTGATGCTCACAGCAATTCCATGCCGTGAGCCACTGAAGGCTCATCGAAGCTTTACTTCCGTGAACCTGCTTAGTCTCATGGAAGCAAGCTGTTGTGAGCCTTCATAAGCCCATATTGTTGCTCACAGAAGTCCACTTTTGGGAGCCAATTGTTGCTCCTAGAACTCATATTTTAATCTTAAAAGTTGACTCTTAGGAAACTCTGGAAACATCCAAAATTGTTTTGAGTTTTTTTCATTTGAAAATTACTTCAAAATTCAAAACAAATTATTAATTCCTTCATGTCATCTGTACCGTCTATGAAATAAACATATTTCATTGTTGTGATTAAAAGCTTAAAATCTAAAAGAAAATGATGTGATTAAAGGTTTGAAATTAGTTGTTAGATTGAGAAGAGGAAGAAGAAATTGATTTGAGTATATGAAATGGAAAGGTAAAATGATAATTTTCAACAAAGATATTTTTGTAATAAAAGAATTATTAAAATACGATGTATTTAATTAACTATATACAATACAAGTTGCATTTGGAAGCACTGTAATTCAAAACACATCTCATCCATGCACTACAGGCTGTAGTTTAGTCCAATAACTTCAAATCTGTTTTGAGTCCATGAGCCCACAGGCAAGTGCACCAGCACCACCAAGAAGGCCCACAAATAGGTCAGGGGATTGGACTACTTGAGAAGAGAAGATGGTGTAATCAGCCTTCGCTTTAAAGAAAATATATATAAAGCAAATTAGCATGAACATCTAAAACCATTATTGTTTTGTTAGGATCAAAATTCACTGTCAATAAAGTCTGCTAAGTGGTAACCATTTTACCTAGTCTATCTACTCCCTAGCTATTAGCCAAAATCAAAAAGACACAGATGATAAACCCAGAAGCCGAAGATACATTGGTGGCCACCCCAAAAATATCTACTTCATCTTTATCTCTCTTTCTAGACATTTTCTCATTCCTCATTGGTGCTATTAATTTAAAGGTGTTGAACTTTTCCTAGCCACACTTTGCCGACCCATCTTTGAAGTCGCGTACCAAAAGGCAACAAGATTTTTCATGCACAGGGGTCATTGATGTCAGTGGCGAATAACGGTGGAGCTCAGGTAAGCAAAGGAAATATATCTGACTTCTGATTTCTCTCTTTGAGAACCATTTTTCCGTTCAATTGGTACGATTCTGGCATTCCATGGTCCCGATTTAGGGAGTCCTATATTCATTTTCCATTACCTATTCCTGGTCACCAATCAGATGCTCCTTTTATCTGCTTGGAACATTGACAGCAAATTCAGCTGCCTTAACCCAAACATTAAACAAAAACTACAGAAAGGCATCATTTCCGACTTGGCTTAAACTAGCCAGACGAAATACTTAATAACAAGCCATGGTGACTCCTCAGCACCGCCCGCATCGGCTGTTCCTGGACATGGAAATGGGGATGGCGCCAATCAGTTTAAACAGCACAATTGGCTCATACACCAGTGAGGCCAATTTTGACAACAACATGGTGATAGTCCTAGCAGCTTTGCTGTGTGCACTGATTTGTGCTCTAGGGGTGAATTCAGTTATCCGTTGTGCTCTACGATGCGGCTACAACTTTGGTTTTGGGACCACGGATCAAACCCCAACACACCAGCTGGCCTCTATTACAAGGCTCGAGAAGAGTGCATTGAGCCGGATTCCAATAATAGCGTATGGATCAGGACTAAATCTTATTGGGACAGATTGTCCAATTTGCCTTGGAGAGTTTGCAGAAGGCGAGAAGGTCAGAGTTATTCCTAACTGCAGCCATGGTTTTCATGCAAAGTGCATAGACACATGGCTGTTGTCAAACTCCTCGTGTCCACTGTGTCGGCAAGCATTGCTTGATAGTACAACAAGCAGCAATATTGCAGTGGAGGTTGCCTGAAAATGGGTCAAGCAGTGGACAACCTAGATGACTTGAAGCTTGAGCTTGATTGGCGGCAGAAAAATATCTAGGGAGGTGCTATTAAATTTTTTTGTATTGTTCTATTTTGGGTAAAAAGCAGTAGCCCACCCTTTGCTGGGCTACTTTTCCACTTGCTTGTCTACTAGCATTACAAATGCACAGGGCAACTTTTGCCTACTCTAAAAAAAATGGAGTAATTTAATAGTTGCAATCTATAAATGTAGTTGCAGCATTAGACAACTGAGGGGATGTATGGTAGGACACAGGCAGCTGAGTCCTGAGGAAATCGTCACCCTTCAACCAATGTGATACCAGATCAAGATCGAGGGAAGAAATGTTTCCAAAAAGCTTGTTTAGGAGGTTCTATAGAGAAAAATCAGGCCAAGAAATTCCTACTTATTTTACCGGCATACATCTCCTCCTCCTTCATGGAATGAAAATAGAATATTCATTTAATTTATAGCTTCTCATAATGAAAGCATCCATCCTATTAGTGAATACTTTTTAGAATTAAGAAACGAGCAACAACATATATGAAGATTAAATACCAAAACGAATTATTAGTACTCCTTCGGCAAAATATTCATCAATGCGATAAACTTGGGTTGGGAACCCTATAATGGGAGGTGGTGATGACGAGGAGTGTAAGCGGAATAGGATGGTGAGGTCGCAATAAAAGAAGGGGCGGTGCTAGTAGCATGAGTCCTTGGATTTGCAAGGCTTCTTGATCTTGACACCATGGATCCGTGCCCATTTGCTCTCTCCCCGCTTCTTCGAGGCCCCTTCTCTGCCCACTTGAGCTCTGCTTGCTTCACGGTACTTGGGTACCTCGAACAGCAACCCATCTTTCCTGCTCTTTTTATGTACCTATCATAAACATTTTATTTTTAATGTATTCAATTTCACCCCAAAAGCTCAACTAACAACTCTCAATTAATGGAAACATTTTGGGGGTGTGTTACCTCTGGCTGAATCTTCTCCCCAAACAGGGAATGCACTTTCTGCCTTCTGTCATTTCTCCCATGCCCATAAACACACATTGCCTACAATACACCCTTCCACAAACCTGCATATGCATACTAGCATCACTTGAATCTTGGTCACAAAGACAGAAGCATGAATATCTATATTTTTAAAATTACTTCACGGCAGCATAAACTAATTAAGCATTTGCTTTCAGCTTTGACCATTGACAAAAGGATGATAGATCATACATTCTCATTCAATTTGAATCCTGTAGTCTCTGCATGGTTGATTTTATTGTTTCTTTTTGTTTTCTCAAAATCCGTTTTTTAATTTAATTTGGTTAGTTTAGCACATACCAGGCATCGATGCCGGAAGATGTATATATAAGTACTGCAGATGGTGCATATGTTGGAGTGAGGAATCCCAGGCCGGCGCCTTTGCGCTCTTTCTGGATGGGTAGAAGCCATGCTTATGACGCTTATATCATCGTAGGCCACGCTTCTCTCCAAGCCATGCCTAAACTCCGTATTACCTCTTGGACTAGTTATATGGGTTGGATGATTTTGGTATCGGTGAGCGTTCCACTCATGCATGTGTTGGCTATCATGATGAAGGTTATGATTGTCTACGTGTGAATCAAAGTTGTCATCCTTGTAGCCATGCTTATGGTGGTAATGGCTGTGATCTTTGGTGGCTTGCATGCCTTTGTTGAAATCGAGGCTGGGTAGTTTGGACAGAAATGATTCTTGTTTTGGAGTTTTGGCTTCTTGAACAGGCTCCTGCAGCATGGCGGTAGATTTCTTCTTCTCAGATGCATTTGCCTTGTGCTTCATATCAGCAAGGTCTTGGAATGTGAGATTAACTGAGTCATCTGGGATCCCCAGATACATTTCTTCAAGCTCCATTCGGACCTTTGCCAAGTCCCCCATCAGCTCCCGGAGATTCCTGCAGCTTCCTCAGAGATTGAGGGAGAGAGAGAGATTCGTGGTCGAAGTTAAGAAGGCGTTTATTAGGTAGGTTTCATTGGAAATGGAGACGCTTATAATAAAATACAAACATATATATATATATATAGGTATAGGTAGGCCGGACTTGACGATGTATCCACTGGAATATGATTGTGATTTTGGAGTTGGAACCAATGTTTACCAAAGTTCCGTCGTATGTATGTATGCATGCATGCTGGCTTCCATTAGGCTGGATAAGGAGGCGACAAAGGATTCACTATAAAAATTTGACCCACAATTACAAATTCATCTGAAATAGCCGGCCTATATATATGTGGTCAGATACATATAGTACGTATGAAGCAGGCCAGAAATAAGACAAACCCTCGCTCGGCCGGATCATTTAAATAATGTGACAATATACTAACTACGTTTAATAAGATCATGTCTATGCCTAAAACGACAGAACTATACATTCTGGAAAAAAAAAATCATGCCAAATAATGAAAATAATGCATCATTGTCAATTAATGGTTTTTTCAAAAAGCAGAACTCAACAGTGATGAGAATTGAGGAGGCGGCAAACAAGCAAAACTGAATATAGGATTAAAAAAAAAAGAGCGTCAAAGAATCCCAGATCTGCAGTTTTGAAAGAAGGATCAAAGAAAGAAACATTAGAGTCGGAGAGTCCAATAGGAAAGAAAATCCGAGAAACAGAGACGGCAGCATATAAATCCGTCGGTGTTACTTAAAAAAAAAAAAAAAAGTATAGAAAATAAAAATGACAGAGGAGAAGCAAACAGAGGGCGAAAAGAGGAAGAGAGGAGATCCGACTCGGCCCGTTTCTCGCCGGATAATTTTGGAATTATCCATTCGGAAGCGGGGGTGGGTAGGGATGGCATTTACTTGACTTCCTTTTTTTTTTTTAAATAAAAAAAAGAAAAAGAAAGAATGGATGAAGAAGGAATTGCATTTGCCCATGACCAATTTTAAAAATTAAGTAATTTAATTTATCAAATTAAATTTAAAGACGTAGCCCTTAAGTGATGTCTTGTCCTAGCTTACCTTACCAAATATAAAAAATTAAATTTGCTGATGTGTCTGTCCCGTTACCCATTGAGAGAGAGTAGCAGTAATAATGGTAAATTTTCTGGATTTTTACTGTTTAGTGCACTACATTACCTATTATTAGTATTATTAGTAATAGACGGGCAAACATAAATGATAAATAAGGTTTTGGTTTAAATCTTGCAAATAAATATCGGCAAAGTAAGATATACCTTAGACGATTACGATTACGATTACAATAGTAGGATTTGTGTAGTCCAACGAAAAAAAGAAATAAGACTGTGCTTTTGGAATACAAGCAAAAAGAATTATTAAACAATTAATCTACTATTTTGATCACTGCATTTCCATGCAAATTAAATTCCCTCCCCAAATCAGTATACTCTTTATGCTCAACTAGCGTTCATTTAACAAAGGCTGGGATAGTAATTACACGACTTCTTAAAGGCTGCAAGGTCCTTAATGACCTCCCACGAATCTGTTTCAGTTTCAGCCTCTTTTAGTTCTGTGTTGCATCCCCACACACGAACTGCAAGTCTTCGACATTTGGGAGAGGCTTGCTTCAGATACGTTCTATACCACTTCACAACGTCCATCTTGTGAATGTTTCTGAGTTCCTCCGCTTCCCTCTTTGACAAGTCAAATATATACCTGAAAGTTAACAACAGATGGCACAAAACTAAAATTATCTGACACCATACACAAACATATCAGATTCTTTCCAATAAGCAATAACACTCCCATCTCAATTGGTAGCTGGCAAGAAACATTATCAAAGACAGAGTGAGGAGAATAGCCCAAGTCACAGCCAATATGGACTGAAATGAGGGAAGGCCTGGCTGTTATATTAGTTCATAAACACGATATTTCTGCCACTGCTGCAATCCAAAATCATGTTTAAACTAACCAAGATCATATATAGATAGTACCTATTATCAACAATCTGATTCCATAACCGATTGGTTTCATATGAGAGGGATGGATCTTTCTCCAGCAGCTTCGCCGTTAGTCCACTCCTATAACCCTCAAATGATTCATCATCAAGTCCTCCCTGCAATGCATTTGCAAATCAAAAGCACACAATCACATCAATTACACCTACAGTTAAGCATGCAAAGGAAAGATCCATGGATTCTTCATAGGCTATAATAGAAAATTATCTGAACAGGCCAGCATATTATATATAACTGACCCAAAAAAACTCACCAACAACTCTTCCAAGCTGTTTATGAAGTTGTCTGTTCTCTCCTGCAAATAAACTGGGCTATATTTGGAAGATTGAATGCAGAAACAAAATCCATAAACACGATATGTCACCCGTGGGCTACACTCAACAACATAACCAAGTTGCTCCTTTGTCCTATATTCCACATTGAATAAAGACTTTAAAAACTCATTGTCATTACTCAAAATTTATGGCATGCTCTAAAAAATATTAATGGAAAGGAATATGACCATGCATGCTATCGCATTCAATTCGTGCATGCACACATCCCTACAAATATTTGAACCACCAACGCTTGCAAAAACATTTATACAGACAGATACTAGTACATAATTAGTGCAATCTAGACAAGTATAGATCTCATACAAGACATGAGTTCATTCTTCAAAGAATCAAAGGAATCTTTCTTTACGGCAAGGGAAAAGATTAAGTGAGTGATTATTTCAATCAGTCACTTTTCTTGAAGCCAAAAGAGAAAGGAAAGGAAAAAATTCATTTAATTTGCCCATCTTTGGGTGTTTTTACCTTCTATGCTCAAACAAAATCTCCTAAGACAGGCTTGAAATATCAAAGATTATTTAGCACAATTTCAGACTTTCATCTTTTCCTTTTTTCTTTTTTTTTTTTAAAAAAAATCACCTTAGCTGATTAAAAAGTGGTTCTTCCACAATTTCCTCAAAAAGATCGATCAAGGCTTTCAGTTTTACTGCTTCCACCCCTTCTTCTGGCTCAATTTGGAAATATAGCTTCGATGCAAGACCAAACGGTGTAATCAATAATAGCATAAACACATTAATAGGCAAAGAGAATATTGAGAATATTTAACTGACATTTCATAGAGAATTTGATTATCATCAGTTACCTCAAGCACTGAGTTTGTTTCGGACTTATTCTTTACGCTGACATCTCTCACAAAGTTGGCGCCAGAGGGAAAACATATCACTTGCTCTCTATGCCTCATTGCGACTGGTATTGGTTGTGCAGGAAAGTTGCTTTTAAAGATGCTTGATATGTCAAGTATTTCTTTTTCCAACAAATTACCATGGCAGAGGCCCTCAATATAGATCTGCGAGACATATGCAGTTAGAACTTAAACAAACTGGCATAAATGTCCTTTAAGAAGTAGAAAATAGAGAAATAACTAGATAAAGAACCCAACAATTAAATTAATTGATCCTTGTCTTATTAACCGTATCAGGAGATATCAAGAAATACTACCAAAAGAACAATCAAATTTTGGAATCTTTTACTGTAATTCCATAATAATGCATCACAGGTGGGTCTACCTTCAATTATATCTTTATGTTTCCTTTAAAATGTTTGGGTTAACACTATTCACATACCTATTTATATCATATATATTTCAAGCTTCAAATAAAAGAGGATATTCTTAGCTCTTCTTAGGACAATCACTTCCCAGTGTCACTGGTGATTTAAGTGTATGCCAAATAATGCATGCCAAATAAGGAAATTGGCAATACTTTTCTCCAATCGTGAAATGTTAATGATCAACAAGAACAAGGTGCAAAAGGATTAAATCGGAAGCAATCTGCACATGTCCAGTAAAGCAGAATGAAAACTGATTGAAGAAAACAATCGTCCGAAGAATTTGTCAAACCTAGATGCCATGTATTTGTGTTACCTGGGAACGAAGCTCAGGAATAAAGGCCCTCAAATCTGATAGAGAAAGGTCATTTAGAAAAGAAAGCTTTTCATCAACATCATAGAAACTCTTGCATAAAATCTGCAGTCTCAAGTAGGATGAATGACTGAGAGGCTTCATGTTATAGTTTCTTAAAGTTCTCTCCATATTCTCCTTAATAACCTGTCAGATGCAGTATCACATTATCAGACACACAAAAATACCTCAAGAAAACTATAAGACCAATTCAATATTGTGTATGTGTGTTAATTGTCAGGTGGTTAGCTAATTTTAGAATTAACTGATAACAACTTTGTCGTCTGGATCATAAACAAACAATAATTTACAGTCAATCTTTAAAGTGCCAATCATAATCAAACAGCAGCTTCCCTCAATTTGCATTTGCTCTTTCCCCAAATATCGACACCCATATTACATCTACATCAAGCAACTAGCAATTTGAGGAGATACAAAGAAGAGGGAAGAAAACATGCTATATTCTTTGTACCTTAAAACGATCATTGGTAGGCGAAAATGAGTTTGCAATTGCCAAAACTTTGCACAAGAGAACAGAAAGTTTATCGTTGAAACCATAAAGCTTTAGCTCTAACTTGTCACTGTACGTTGCCACTGAAGTTTCCAGCTTGGCAACACTGGCCTGCAAATAAAATTCCAGTCAGGTTCAGATTTTAATACAAAATTCAAGGACAAACTAAGTAACATATGGTTAGAAACAAAACGAAACAAATGACAAGTATTGTTCGGAAACTACGAAAATTATTTATAGAGATATTACTTGTCAACAGACATAACTTAGGAAGGTCAGTTAGAATCATCAGCAAGCATTACTTGCTAAATTGGTGCTTTAGAGACAGCTTAAAACAGAAACACTAAAGGGCTCAGCTTTATTATTGACTACTAACAATAATTAATATTATATGCTCAAATTCAAAGGTCTAAAAGCATGTGAATCATTTGTTAGCAAATATTCTTTCAAACCATAAACATATTAAATTTTCTGTTTAAGAAATCAAACAGTAAAATAAATAAGTGTACAAGTCCTCCGATCCAGTAGCCCATGCAAAAAGGCCAGCAAAATCTTCACTTAAACAAAGAATTCATGACTAAGTAGTCTAGAAAGAAGTATGCTTTTTAAGGTTCAATGAAACAATTACCAACATAAAAGTTCAAAATGACAAAAGATAAGAAATTAACCTGATATATAATCTCATTCAGCTCATCCTTAAGAAGGTGAATATAAAGTTCAGTCAACAAACAACTCTTCAAATTAAGGTATGCTCCTTTCAGATTAATCCGAAAATATGTATTTGCACGAGGAAGTTTAAAAGTACTATCGAGCTTGTACCAGAACTTCATCAATGGTTCATCAAAAATACAAATAGGCAATGACCCATTTGTATGATCAATTTGTGAATTATCAGCTCGAATGGAGAAATCACAAGGAATGAACTCATTCTTCAAAGGTAGATGCAATGAAACATCAATTTCTGGGGGATCTCTCCATAATGCCATCAAAGATGGAGAAATTTCTTCCTCAGCATAATATGATCCATACCAAGGCTCATACTGGACATCTGCAACAAGAGAGAGTATAAGCAGCTCGGTTGCTTTCCTATAATTACAATTGTAAATATTATATGATTTAAAGAAATTATGCACATTTTAGATAAGCATAATCAACAAACTCAAGAAACATGCTAATGATGGAAATCTACAGTGTAAAAGGAACAACGAACCAAAACCATCTGCAACTTCTAGTTGGAAATGAAAGAGAGCTTTGTAGCATTCAATTAATTCATTTTTATGAGACTCTTATAACATTAAACATACAGAATATTATATTTGACATAGAAGGTTAAAAAAATTACGGTTAAAAAGAATCGAAGCAATTATTAAAAATAGGAGTTGAAAACTTACCTTCTGACTTGAAGGACTTTGAGACTACATCAACCCTCATATTTTCGGGAGAGAAGAAACCTAGAATATTTCTTATCATTTCCTCATCCCAGAATTCAAATGCATAGTCTCCATAAATAACATGTTCTGGTGGATAAAAAAGCAAATTTTCTGCAAACAAAGAAACACTGGGAATAGATTAATAGTGAAAAAGTAGAAATCATTGTAAAGATAGTCTAGAAATAGATAGTCTAGAAATAGCATCAATATACAAGATTCTATTGATAGATAAATAGCTTTCTAACTCACATTTACCAAATGGTTCAAAGTGTTCTCCCATAATTCCTCACAATGATCAAACAAAATAACGTTTTCCCATTTGCTAAGATGAGTTGCTTTACCAATTGCGTAGATTTACCAGAAGCTCCCCATCAGTCCTAAGCTCTCAAAACTTTTTAATTGCAAAACAATCCCACAACCCAACCAGCCATGTATAGACACTGATTGTCAGCAACCGTATAAGTGTGAGTTTGTTTAACACACACCAGGCATATCAAATTCCCACAAATTTCAAGGCCTATAAGCAGTGTATCAACTATTGTCCATTTTCAATTAGCAACCAACCTTTAAGGAAAAAAAATAGATATGCCAATGATAGTAATATAAGCAAATTAGTTACATCATGATTTTTTAACAGATGCAAACTAAAAATTTTTTAAAAAATAAAAGGAAAGGAAAAGAACCTGCAAGTTCTGCAGCATAATCATCCTGAGGTTCTTCCTCAGCAAAACGGAAGTCTAAGTTACCCATATCCTGCAGCTCCTTAAATATCCATTCTTGGGGAGAAAGTTCACGCAATAATTTAAGGTATTGATAAACATAACCAATAATGTCAAATATCTGAGGGAGAAAAAAGGAAAATAACATCAATAATTATGGCTAAAAAGAACATAAAATCCATGAAGCAAGCTTAAATAACAAAATTATTTTCAATTAGAATGACAAACAAAGCAAGAACAATACAGAAGAAAGAGAACTATTTTCTACCGCCTGTTGTATGCATAAAAGATGAAACAAGATATACTACCTTTTCCAAACCAGAGTCCGAAAGGTGGATGGACATGCTAAAGATGTAAGCTATGGAAGATCGCTGCGTCCCATCATCCGAAACACCAGCAGATAGAGAAGTTGCCCATCCTTTGGCTTTGAGAAAGTAATGCAGGCTTCCTTTTCCCTCTGCATGAGGGGGGAAAAAGGGAAAAAAAAATTACTTTGGTACTTCAGAACACAAGTTGGCCAAGTATATTCAACATAGTTTCAGCAGAAAAAAAATGTGTCAATGAATGAATCAACAATAAAAAGAGAAAAGCGGAAACAAGGAAAAGATATTCAAGGAATCTACGTGAAAACTAAGATTAAAACATTGTTTACTCTATTCTATGGCTCTATGCAATCAAGGCCATAGTAGCAACTATATTTCTTTCAAGAGTGTAAAATCTGGTCCTTGGTAAAAATTTAAGAAATAATAATAATAATAATAATAATAATAATAATAATAATGATTAAGCATGGTAAACAGACTTATGGGGGAAAGCATGGATGTTGAAGCAAATGAGAAACACTATTTATAGTACAAAGACAATGATCAGGTGCCGAGAATTGCTTATTTGGCATCAACACTGGAAACATTTCTGTTCTCTTCGAGTATGCATGCGCACGAGCAGATGCACATGTATGACCCTTTTCTTGTTATTGTTATTTTCATGAGCGACCTCCTACTTAAGCATTAAGATAATGCAGAATTGTATTACCATGCCCAAGAAGATGAGCCAAATAATCTTCTGGTTTCTTCAGATACTCTTGCAAAAGACAAGGCAGTGTCCACCTTAATTGAAGGATATGAACATCCTTAACTGCCTCTAACCTGTAAAGTTTACCAGCATTCCAGACAGGACCTTCAACCTTAAACTCTGGCTTTCTTTGAGAACCTTGTCTGACACCCGAAAACAATTCAACAACCCATTGCTGAAGTACATCCAAAGGCTCTACATCATTAACAAAATGCCATCAAACAAAGATTTTAGATATAAATGCCATCATAATTTTCTTCCAACAGTGACATGAATAATCACTACTGAAATTCCATCAGAAATTATAACTAATGCTTATATATGTTTAAAAAAAAAAATTTGGATAGGTTATAAACTTAAAACAATAGTTGAAAAACATTGGCCATCTAAATAAGGTAAAAGGGATGAAGAAAAAAAAACAAAATTTTGGGGAAAAACATCGGTGAAAATAAACGCAGTTCCAACTTAAGGGAATTGTTTCCAGCACACAGAGAGAGAGAGAGAGAAACACCAATCAGTGGCCAGAAATCTAGAGAATCACGAAATGGAAACTTACCTCCACCAATCACCACTAATTTCATCAGTCCACCATGGTAATAATCATTGTACAGTGTTAATATTTGTTCCCGTAGATCAATCCCCTTCTCAACAGCATCAACCAGGCTCTTTTTGTTCCCTTGCATATAAGAAAAAGAAAATAACCATTTTCATACCAATAGACATAAACAAATCATTCAGAGAAAGGACACCAATGGTGGGAAACTCACCCCAAGAGAATCTGTTAAAAGGGTGACCATGTACAGTTGTATGGCACTGAAGTTGCTTAAGGCGGCAACTATCATTTTGCAAAACCTGATTAAATTCTAAAACCCAATTTTGGTTAAAGTTACAGTTCCATTCAGAAATCATATTTTACCATCAACAAATGCAATAACAAACAACAACTAAGGGCACCTGAATCCACAGCAAGCACCTCTCGTTCCATGGCTTCAAGTTTCACAAGGGGTGAAATAAAAAACTGAGAAAATCTGATCAGTAGAAAAGGCCAACATAAGTCTCAGCATTCTCACGATTTGGGAAATCAGTAAACAAAATAAAGACCAAATTATTGTGCCATTAAAAGTCTCCACCATAAAAAGTGAATCAAGCAATGGAAAGGAAAAGGAAAAAGTTACTTTGGTAACTAAAGTCCTGCCCTTTAGATTTTCAACATTTACCTTCTCAAAGCACCCTTGAGAAATTCTCTTTCAACTTCAAAATGGTAGCAGGTATGCTCAGCTTCCGTATATGCATTTGATGAGCCTCCATGTTTGGATAAATAACTATCATACTAGCAAAGACAGAAGTCGTAGGTGGTAGGCCAAACAATAAAAACAATAAATACATCACCAAACACGAATAAACAAACTGCTTAGATTAACAATAGATGAAGGCAAGCCAAAAAAAAAAAAAACCAGTGGTGTAAATATAGCTATTTCATGTTCAGCGAAGCAAGAGAGACAGAATGTGGCAAAATATATAAGACATTATACATGGATAAGCCTAATTAAGACTGTCATGGAAGTGGAAGACTCTGCCATTGATATAGCTTGGGTTTAATTGTCACGGGGCACCAAAAGATTAAGCCATGCATAGTATCTTATAGAATTATCAAAATAATCACTAGAATTTGTACTGCCAAGCTTGTTGAACTCCCCTTTCTTGATGAAGGCAATGTGAACTTGTGGACATCATTTCTAAATTATTGTTGGTTAGCAAAAGAATGACGAGTTTGGCATATAGAATGGCAAAAGGAAAGAATACAGATGAGCATACCTCGTTTTCATCTGGAAACTCAGTACTTCCCATGAACAGCATATGTTCTACAAAGAAATAAAGCTTCATGAATATTAAACACAAACAAGTCGAACTGAGGAGAGTGGGAGAGAAGAAAAGTGAAAATTAATGATACCTAGAAAATGAGCAAGACCCTGCGCCTCGGGAGGGTCAGAGAAGCTGCCAAATCCTACACACATAGCTGCCGCTGCCTGCGACCAATTCACAATCAATCTCATGAGTCGTGGCAGGTCAATAAAAAATGAAAAGAGAGAAAAGAAAAACCTTTTTAGTCTGAGCGGGCTTTTCTTCAATCTGCTTCTCATCGTCAGCGTCGTCCTGGTCTTCTTCTTCGTCTACATCATCGTCATCGTCATCCTCATCCTCATCCTCATCTTCGTCCTCATCTTCTTTAGCTTCTGACTGAGTGTTAAGTAGCAAATGGGAAGGCTGAGCAAGTCCGTCGTGGTAAGTCTGGGGATCGTGAACCAACAAAGCGACGAGACCATTGTAGAGCTGGATTACTCTGTAGAGTCGCCGATCGTTTGGAGACTTAATTACCAGGCTGTCCGACGAGTATTTCAATCCGCTTCCACTTCCGTCCGCGACCATTTCTTTTTGGAATATTAATAATTGTTTCACTACGCTACGAGTACTACTATATAGAAATGGAACAGAGGAGATGAGAGGAGAGGAGGGCAGAGACCAAAAAATTTCAATCCCATAAACAAATAAATACTCTGAACAGTCGCACTTTAGGTCTCCTCCATCCGTTGAAAGTTCAAACGCAACGCAAAGCAAAGCATATGTTGCCAGAATACCATTCTCTGACATGTGAATTTATTTTAAGCCCTCTCCAATTCAGCCATTCCGAAGCATTTGAAGAGCTCCAAGTCCAACCTACACATGGGCCATGATCCAACTCTTCTTTTTCCAAGTCCAACTTTAAAGCTCATAGACCTTCTCGCTGATGCGGTTCAGAATTATGTACGAATTTGTTTTCGTTTTTGTTTTAGGCCATCTCCTCGTCACTAATATTTCATATACAGGGAGGGAGAGAGAGAGAGAGTACTTGAACATTCCATGATGATAGCAACTATGGTTTAATATTCTAGCCCCAATCCAATGGCTTACCCAAAGCTTGCATTTGAGGAAGGAGTGCTCCATTGGAACAACTCTCTTGTAGCTCAGTTGATTGGGAGAATTCCTAATTTTAGTCTCTTCCTAAGGCTGGTCAATCTTTAATGTTTAATTTCTTAGTGAGTGACGCCAACTAAACGCAAGCAGAGATCCCAAACTCTGGATTTCCTACAACTATGTTAGGAGAAAGTTTATGATGCAATAATGGGAACGAGGGCCAAAAAGTCGAGGAGAAAGGAAGAAAGGAGCAGTGCAGTGTGTCATAAAGAGAGAGAGTTAGAAACCATTGTGCGATAATCATCTATGAAATGTTGGGGAATGATTAAACACAGTTAACCAAAGACCATTACAAATAAGATACATAGAAACAGATGAGATCATAGTAGTATCTCAACACTAAGGGGAATACGTTCTCATTCCCACATGTTCTAGCAAGCCACTAGTACAAACTTTGAATACTGAACAAAGAACCCTTCAACAACTCAGAAACCTAAGGTAAGGGGGTCTTTCCCTGTTTCTGGGAGAACCCTGAGAATAACAATCAAGAATTGAGCCTACGAACACGAATGGAATAAATAATGAAACAAATGTAGGTCTTTCTCTAACCGAGTAGATGTCAGTCTATTAACAATGAGATAAAATAAGTCGGTCGGAAGCCAAAAGTGTCAAAATGTGGTGCTACTTTCACTGGCAGAAATCGAAGGCCCTTCAGTTTTCACAGGAATGGATCCTTTACTACTGATGTCCAGCCCCTGTAATTGTCCAAGGGGATCATTTTGCATAATATCTGACAGATGATGTGGGTTCGTCTGAGGTAGATGGTGAGTTGACATACTAGATTGAGAACCACTGAAGTTTGACAACTTCATGTTGTGATAGCCAGCAGCTCCTTGTTGTGGTGGAATTGGTAGAAAGGTTGATGCAGTATATGGCATGTGGTGCATTCCCAAGCTAAATGACTCTGAGGGGCTCATTGTTTCCCCAGTGGCAATCTTAAGCCTCTCAACTTCCTTCTTCAGAGCTTCATTTAGGGCTGTATGATATTGACAGCATCATAAGCTTTACCATTTATTCGGACAAAATTGGGGCCAGTTGGCATTACAATAAGAGTTTCAGAAGTAATAGTATTAGTACCAAAGCAATGAACATAATGGAGGTGTGAGTCTTACCATCATGTAACTGAGCTTGTTGCTCCATAGCTTGTAAACGAAGCTTAAGCTCTGTGTTTTCAGTACTCAAGCCTGTTGTATCCCTCTGAATAACGGACAAGAAAAATACAGTCAAAAAAGCATTACCATGTAATATGCTTTGAATTAAAAGGTCTGACATGGAGGCATAACAACAAGAATCCAACATAGAAAACTAGATCCTATGTTTAGTCCACAGTAAGATCCGCTCCCATCTTTTGCCTACTTAAAAGCGCTTAAATGACAGTAAATAACACAAACATCACAACATTTCATACCCAGCATGACCATCAACTTTAGGAGTCAAATGATCAGTATCTTAATTTCAATAAAATGTAAGAAGTTAGCAAAATTAAACAAATGGAAAGTAAAAATCCATTAATCGAAACCATAACTTGGCAAAATAAAACAGCTATTTTATGTGAAAGAGAATACAAGTGGAGAAGGTTATAAAGATATGAATTATCTAGGATAAAAATCGATTGTAATGTTATCACCACAGACGGTGGAATAGATAAAGTGGAGATAGTTCAGCGAACACAAACCTGATATAATGTTAGCTGAGCAGCAAGAGTGGTCGCTTCGGTTTGAAGGGTCTGAACTTTACGCTCTAGTTCTAGAATATAGCGGGCCTTCCTGTCTTTTGAGCGAGCAGCTGACTGCCGATTTGCCAAGATTCTATTGTCAGAAAAAAGCATTGTCACAGGCATAATCCTAAAAGAAGAAGAAATCCTAAAAAGAGAGAGAACTTGAAATTAAAAGATGAGATGAGATGAGTTTATAAGCACTTAGCTTACATCAAACAAATAGGAATAGGATGGTTTATCTCAATGGGATGGGAGGACAAGTCTTAAGAGAAAAGTAATATGATAATAAGACTGGGCAGTGTGTGATGCTAACAAAAGCTGGTGCTGATGCATATATAATTTCATCATAATTGAGAAGTTGACATGACATCACGGATGTAAGTTTGATTTAGCGGAGTTTTGTTTAATTAATCAACTTAAAGTGAACTCATGCACACTAGGCCTAGGAGTAAAAAGATTTTCTTTTCTTTTTGAAAAAAAAAAAAAAACAATATGAATCATAATCTTTTTCTTCTTTAAAAAGAGCAAACTTGATTCCATAAAAATGGGGAAATTCCTCTTTTTGTTTGGTTGGCCATAAATCATGTCAAGATGTTAGCATTCAATTTATTCCCTATTACATTTTGCTTATGCACATTGAAATTGATGATAGTTTTGATATGGTTTTCTTGGCAAAACAAACAAGAGAAACGATTTGCATTGCAATCATCCTAACATTGGATGCAAAATCAAAACTTTTCTCTATATTAGAAGGAAAGAAAGAAGGAACCTTTTAGCACGCTTGGGATCAAGGGTCCAGAGTTCAGCCAACCTATCAGGAGGCATAGCTTTCTTGGCCTCCAAGATCTCTCCGTAAACGTTACCGTCTACCGAATTACTGTGCCTGTGTCTAGGCCTCGATGACGTCGTGCTGGTGGCGCTGGTGGTGCTGGTGGAGGATGACGCCAGCTTCTCCCCCTCGCGATGATCCGTACATTTGCTGCGTCCATTGGCAGCAGTGTCGGAGGAGGTGAGCTTGTCGACGTCAATGTAGGTGGAGAAAAGGTCATCCTCGGATCCCATCTCGTCGAGGCTGGGCGTGGAGGATCCTCCTCTGGTGTTCATGGGATCTTTAGGTAGAGAGAGATCCATCATCATGATGGACACGTCGTGAGGCAAGCGGAAGCTCATCTCAGAGTGGGACCTCCTGTGGTGGGCACCACCTCCTCTAATGAATGCACTGCTTCTGTCGCTACCATTGTTGACGTAGGTGGTGCTGCTGCTGCTGCTTCCAAACATCGGTACTGCAATTGAAGGCGGATCTGACAATGTCGTGGCGGAAGTTGAATCGGGATTGGGGTTGGAGCTGGGTGTGGCTTGCGAATCTTGGATTTGCATCAGCACCGCGATCTCTCGAACCACCATGACATCATGCAATAAAAATGGAATGTTATGTAACCGTGTAAAATGGTGTCTATTTCCTTTTACTTTTTTTTTTTTTTTTCTTGTTCTTGCATTTAATTAAAAATAAATAAAACAAAATAAAATAATTTCCCCAACTGATTTGTTTTAGTACCTGAAGTAATTTAATACTCATTTTCTAATTCTCCTTCTCCTTTACTATAAATAAAACTCTATATATTTCTTTGCACATCACATCCTTAATCCTCTCCTTTCCTAAAAATTTGTTTTAGTTAGTAAACCTTCTGTTGATGATAACAGACCCTAAAATTTAGTTAATAATCTTCATGCGTTCCACGCATGCATGTGTTGGCGATCATGATGATGGTGACCCAAGTCCATATGTGAATCGAAGTTGTCATCCTCGTAGCCATGTTCAAGATAATGCTTATGGTGGTATTGGCTGTGATCTTTGGTGGCTTGCATTCCTTTGTTGAAATCAAGGCTGGGTAGTTTGGACAGACGTGATTCTTGTTTTGGAGTTTTGGCTTCTTGAACAGGCTCCTGCAGCATGGCGGTAGATTTCTTCTTCGCAGATGCATTTGCCTTGTGCTTCATCATATCAGCAAGGTCTTCGAATGTGAGATTAACTGAGTCATCTGGGATCCCCAGATACATTTCTTCAAGCTCCATTCGGACCTTTGCCAAGTCCCCCATCAGCTCCTGGAGATTCCTGCAGCTTCCTCAGAGATTGAAAGAGTGAGGGAGAGACAGATATTCATGGTCGAAGTGAAGAAGGCGTTTATTAGGTTGGTTTCCATTGGAAATGGAGACGCTTATAATAAAATGCAAACATATATATATATATATATAGGTAGGCCGGACTTGACGATGTATCCCCTGGAATCTGGATCTTCATCCTCCTCCTCATCCTCATTATCAAAGTCCAAAGGAAAGATATTTTATTGTGATTTTGGAGTTGGAACCAATGTTTACCCAAGTTCCGTCGTATGCGTACATGCTGGCTTCCATTTGGCTGGATAAGGAGGCGACAACAGATTCACTATAAGAATTTGACCCACAATTACAAATTAATCTGAAATAGCCGGCCTATGTATATGTGGTTGGATGGGCATAAAATTATATAGTACGTATGAAGCAGGCCAGAAATAAGACAAAACCTCGCTCGGCTGAACCATTTGAATAATATGACAATATACTATGTATAATAAGATCATTGCTATGCCTAAAACAACAGAACTATGCATTCTGAATATATATATATATATATATATATATATATTCATACCAAATGATGAAAATAGTGCATCATTGTGAATTCATGGTTTTTTCAGATCTCGGCAGCGACTTCTAGCAATCGGAAGTTGGTCAAATAATGTGGCATACATCGATTTTCATCTGTCTACTAGCACAAATGTGAACAAAGCTAACAAGCGATAGCACATATTTTTGACAAGCATTCAAGAACCATCTTCCTCTAGAAAGAACACCAGCTTTATTTTCCTAAAACCATCACGCATAATGACCCACAGAACCTCTTATGCTATTGTCCTCCCTCTACCCACTTTAAAAAGATTCTCCAGGAGCACATCATTGAATCAGTGGAGCATAAACATTAAAACAAACTTTATATCTCACAAATAGATCTCATCAGTAGCAATCTCACAACAGGAAAAACCAAAGTAAAATGTCGCACCTGCTTGAATCCCAAACATTATCTGAACATGTCCATTTTGAGGGGAGAAGAACATCCATAGGCAACCTTCGCCATTTGGAGCAATCATCACACTGGGCCCATAGCTTCTGTCCCCTACATAGAGTCCTCATAACATTCAGCATTAGACGAATAAATTTAGAAATATATATATATATATATATATATATATATATATATATATATATGAAGACACTCTTTATCATATATACAGCAGTGTGAGATCTCAAAGTTCTAGCATTTATGAAACTGTAATTCTTGAACAGATATCATTCCTAATGTAAGAACAAGTTCCATAGGAAATTAAAAATTAAAAATTAAAAATTAAAAATTCTCTTTAAAAGAGACCGCATAACAAAAATCTAGAGCTAGCAGATCAGAGTGTGGTATGAAAATGAAGTTTCCCGAACTGAATATTTAACAGCTTGACCACCCTCAAAAAGAAGGCTTTCAACATTGAGACCTTATCAGCTTTCACAACCAAGAAATAGCTTCAAAATTTAGCGCTCTGCAATTGACTCAACAATGCCATAAGTGTTCAAATAATGTTTTAGTTTAAAACCGTTAGTTGGATGTCCTAACCAGAATCTCGTATGCTCAACCAGGTAATAACTGAAAAAATAGACAAATATTATAACCACATTGTAACTTTGTAAATTGTCCTTTTTTCCAATTCTCTAAGGAGATAATATTGAGAAATATATCATGGAAGTCTTACCGAGATGGTTGGGCAGCTAATTTAGTCCTCTTTCCAAAATCCGGGGGTACCTAAGTAAAACAAACAGCATTAACCACACAGCTAAAAACTAAACACGGTAAAATATGAATTTGCTTAGGCAAACCATCATGGGAACATTTCAACAGCGGATAAAAGTGACTATACATACATCATATTCTTCGAATTCATAGTCCTCAATAGTCACAATGCTAGGCCTGACACTTGGGGTGGACAAAGCATGTCCTATGCCTCTTCCTAACTCCAAAACATCTTCACGATGCATCAGCAACCTCTTGCTTTTGGACCCAATATTTCTAGCCCTCTTCTTCTCTGCATTCACTGCTGGTTGCTGCAGTGGATGCTCATTTGCACCATCTCCATGATTCTCACCTCTACCCCTACTAATATTTCCATCAGGTAAACCCAAATGTTCAGACAGAGAATTTACAAGAGAATCCTTGCCTCCTTTTGGGGTCTGCAAAAGACCAGAGTAAGCAATCACATTAGACAAATTCTCAATGCCACCAAAATGTGCACCATTAGGAAGGGTAGATGGCCTGCCTGTTAATGTTGTACATGTTCACGTAAACTATAAGTTACTTTAGAAACGAAATCCAAACTTATCTGAAGTTTGAACATGCTAGTAATATTTGCTATGAAGCTTGACCTATGCATCAGAGTTTGTCGCCTTCTGAAACCCCATAACAAGTTTACCTCCAGGATCTATTTGACTAAATGTTACCACAATAAAAGTGAAAATCTTATTACTAGTAAAAAAGAGAGAAAATTAGGTCTGCAATACAAGTTGACTTCCCACTTGCATGATGTATCAGAATATAGAAGAAAGCAGCCAGACTATTAAGGAAAGAGAATTCCTAGATGCACCAAATATCTTAAAAATCAATGAAATTTTACATAAGAAGGCTGACACATTGTGACACAAACAATCAAATTTCATGAAATATGGAGAAAACTGCAAAAGTAGCGAAAAGAAAATGAGGCAAGTAGTATTTTTGCTTTTCAATTCTATTGGAAAAGAATTTCAGAGCACCCTAGGTGAGAAATTTAACATTTTTATTCTGTTTCTCAGCATTAAAATATAAAAACCGATGGACAGAGATGTTATAATTTTCATATCTATAAATGGACATGAGAAAAGAATTTTTCATATAGGATGAACACTTAAAGATGCTGAAGGGCCATCATATGCTATTACGTGGAGTTGAGGAAACTAACTCTTGGCATAACATAAACAACAATAGATGCAATACATAAACTACTATTGTTATTTGGCCAAAATCTGAACTGAAACGTCCATTCTTTCCCTTTTACATTTCGAATCCTTAGAGGAAGGCTTTCTGATAGTGAAATAGGAGGAAAATATTCCTGCACTGATTTCTAGTTCATATAGATGCAATGCCAAGAAAAGATTGGAGAAGGGGTAGTCGAGCAGGGTGGAGTGCGGGGTGGGGGAAAAGGCATGAAAGTGAATATACTTCAACACTTACTTCAGCACATGCTTTTGGTAGCACTAATCGACCAATTTGACCAGCATCACTGGCACAAAGAACCTTCTCAAACAGTGCACAATGGTAGATTTCAAACTTTAAATTTGCAAACTTAAGGTAAACAAGACATTTGAATTGACATACCAAAAACTATATATAACATAAAAAGATATTATTTTAAGAAAACCAAAATTTAGAAACTTAAGCTAACAATTGTGGATGCTCTCCTGATAGTTTTTGTAGCTCTTGATCAGTAATCCTTGGCCGATACCGAGGAAGTAAATGATTTTTTCCCCTGTCCCTCAACCTGTGCCCTTGTGATCCATGCCTGGGGACCACACTTTTATCCACCTCTGAACTTGTTGCTAGACCAATTTTTGAGGGTTTGGGCAAAATATCAGACGGGATCGCTGCCCTTGTCAAAAAGGGCAAGACATTTTACTCTGTTCTTTTCCATCAGCTAGCCCACTGGAAAAGGGTAGAACAAAATTCAGATTCCTAGATGGTCCACCCAAAGTCATACTCGAAGAAGGTTGTGAAAGTGAATCATGAATGTCTCTAATGTCTAATGCTGACCTGAAATTGTTTGTTTTTGCAAAGTTAAATGGTCGAACATATGGTTGCATATCAGATGGTCTGAACATATCGTACGAGACCGCTCCCCTTGTCAAAAAAAGGAAGAAGTTTTACTCTGTTCTTTTCCTTCAGCTAGCCCAGTAGTATAAAATTCAGATTCCTAGATGGTCCACCCAGAGTCATACTCAAATAAGGTTGTGAAAGTGAATCATGAATGTCTCCAATGTCTAATGCAGGTCTGCAATTGTTTGTTTTTGCAAAGTCAAGTAATCGAACACATTGTTGCATAGCATTTTTAATCCCAGCACCCACTTTCCCAATGGGACATGTGACTTCCTCTCCTCTGTGTTGCCCAAGAGATGAATTTACATCAGTGCTCTGAGATTGTGGCAAGAGGTTTCATTCGTTAGTCTCCATGATTTTGCACAATTGTGCACGTGTTCCCTTCTCAACATGATCACCAACAGCTTTACCTTCAACAACACTGAATCCAGCATTATTCATTGGCAGTACACTAAATCATTTGCAAATTTCATCACTATTTGTCTGCATCATAAAAGGGAAAATAACAGTAGGAAGAAATAAGAATACAACCCATCAAATGGCCTAAAAACCAAATTACTAAATGTGTCATTTCTAGTATTAAAATATTGCTTTGTAGACCCTACTTTGCATGGAAGTCGTGTGATAAAACCGAGAGCATAAAAAATGAAAAAGAAAAAAAAAACTAGCAGAAGAAATAAGTTGGTGTAAAGAAGCATCAACTCTTTCCCATGACCTTGAACAAGGGTTCTCATAGGTGCGGATATTAAACATCAAAATTTGATTTTATAATATGAAACCAGGTGAAGCAATCTTTCAGATGAGTGGGAAAAAAGTACCTGAATTCTTCCAACTGAATGAAGTCAGGAACTCCTAACACAGCTGGTACACCCAACACCTCCATAATCTAGGAGTTCAAGCAGATGCTCGGCGACTATGCAACCACAGTGAAGACGCTGCCAAACAAAATTCAATGACTTGAAATGTTAAACAATTGTTTGAACTTTAATAAGATCAGCAGGATTATCAGCTTACTTTCCCGCATAAGTGGCACTTCCACCATCCAGACTCCTTCAAGTGGAATGTATCACAATAAACACTATCCTTGTAGGCAGAGCTTAAGTACATAAGCAAGCAGACCGTGAAAAAAGATAAAGCATTGAAAATCAATAGAATGAAGAATGTATACACCAAGAAAACAACACTATCATCTTAAAAATAAAAACTTATTTAACAAAAGTTTCTCAGTTGAAGGTAGAAAATCATGCACCAAATGGGCATGCTCTGAGAGGAAGGAAATTCCATGCAGCCCCCCTCCTAGCGGCATCAGCACTTCAGACACATTGCTAGAGCACATTCTACAAATTCTTGCAATAAAGACTCAAAATTTAGAGGGCCATTTTCATCCCTATAGTATCATTTACTAAATACAGTTATCTTTTGAATAGTTAAACAACAAACAGTTTGCTGAACACAAAATTAGCTGAAAAGATCAACTTGGTGCTGATAGAGTCCATAAAGTTATGACAACTTAGTGCACAAGGCTCCCAGATGGAGAGGGTTATTACACACAGTCTTTCCTCTGCATTAATATAAAGGCTATTTTTGCTTAAACCTGTGATCTCTAGATCACAAAGGAGCAACCTTTATTTTTCTATAAAGTTATACTTCTCTTTTGTGGTAGGGGAAGGGAGGTGGTAGTAGTTGCTTAAGACAAGTACTAATTCCACTCCTGAAGTATAAATCTAGAAACATTAGCAAGTGCAATATTCATCAAAAGTACATATAAGCTAATACTGTAAGATTATTAATATCATGAGTAGTATATTGGCCTTAGTTTGTTGTGATTTTTCTTTTCCTTTTTTCATAATCACTCTAAATATCAAAAAAAAGAAGAAGGGTAAAACTCTAAAATGAAAAATTGTCAACAGGGAAGAGGTATTTGGAAGCCAAAAATCTCAATTTGGAGAAAAGTAAATAAAAAAGAACAACGTGAAGCAATAAGAGAGAGAAAATAAATCCAAAGTCTTGTAGCAAGCGAAGTTTTAAATTGGAAACCCAAAATGTGGAATGCAAAATGGAATTGATAAAAAACAAATAATAATGGAAAGAACAGAAGTACCCGCAACAGTAGCAGAGATGAGCAAAACAACCAGATCGCAGGGGCCATCCGTTCTTCCATTCATGGGTGGTAGCAGTCCCACATGAGGAATTCATGCAAATCTTGGACCCCATTCAGCTAAAGCTCTCTATCCAAACACGGCATCAAACCAAAATCAAATCCCTGATAAGCAATAACGCTGTCAAATTCATCCACAAGTCTAAGTATAATTTCATCAAGAAACATCCCCATGCACAACATCCAGTTTTCAATATGAATAAAAAACAGAGCATGATAATAACAATAAAAAGCGACCGACACTGACCTTGTTGAAATTAAAACAAATCAGTCATTCCGAGAAGCAACAAGGAATAACCCACTTCACTTGCAATGAAGGAGAAGCTAAAAAGGAAGGTAGTCAACCGGCATAGTGGATGAGTTAATAATATATATATATATATATATATATATATATATATATATATATATATATATATAGATAAAACAAAGAGAAGAGAAACAAAGATATGTTGGCTTGTAATTTATGCCTTGTTATAGTTACTACTCCTAGATCTTAAATAAACAAAGATAGAAAACGTGTTTTTGTTTGAGTTTATGTTTGGAGAGAGATAGAGGGGGGAGGGAGACAGCATGCAGAGCATAGGCAAAGTCAGCAACAGCCCACAGCAAGCATAGCAAAGCAAGAGATGCATAAATGCATGCACGACACTTGAATTAGTTCCAATCATTGACTTCGTATCTTCGAACGTTTGGTAAGTTTGCGCCACAAATAATTTGATAATTATTTAAATTTAATTTATTTAGTATTAAATTATATTTAAATTTAAATATTTTAATATCAATTGAAGTGATTTGCAAGTCTAATAAATATTTTTAATATTAATTTATTATTTTATCCTCGTAATATATATGATTGGAAGTTGATAGATGAAATTCGAATAATTTAAGTATTTTATCAAATCGAGTTCGATCATTAAAAATAAAGATCAATCGAACTCGAACTAAATTTCAAACATTAAATTTTCAAATCAAGTCTATTTCAATTTTAATATTAAATTATTTCAATTCGATTTGATTATACATTTACTCGTATTAAATTTCATATGATAATTAAGATGCGAAATTGAAATGCCCACAAAATAAATAAATAATTGAGGAATCGGCGTAGAAAATATTTTCAGAAAACAGTTACCTAAAATCTATGCATCCACCAATCATCCTCCACAAAGTCGGGAGACGTTATGCCATTAGTCACCTTATTCTTCTTGACAATAATATTGCAAGGCAAAGAATGCTATTTATATATATATATATATATATATATATATATAAGATTTATACACACACATAAAAGAACTAGAGCATTAAAGGAAAATAAAGTATTGAACTTACTGCAAATCTTGATTTATGGTTTTAGGTTTATACTTTTGCTTTGTCACACCTTACAAACACAAATATAATCATGACAATGTTTCCACTATATTTTTGAACAATCTCACCAACGGTTATCAAATTGGAAATGTGAAGTTAAAGTTTCCTTGGCTTTGCAACAATGGTCGAATGCTTCAATATGTGCAAACTGAATTGTCCACCTTTCTCTGTGGTATCGATCCTTGACTGTCCTGGGGGAGGCAAGAGCTCAAAATTCTGCACTAAACGACCCAAAGTAATACCAAGGATGGGCAGTGCAAGAATAATTCCAGGACAACTTCTTCTCCCAACACCGAATGGGAGGTACCGGAAGTCATTTCCACTGGCCTCAACCTTAGATTCCTCTTCCAAGAACCTCTCGGGCCTAAATTGGTCTGGATTTTTCCAGTTAGCAGGATTGTTTGCAAGCCACCATGCATTCACCAAGATTTTGCTCTCAGCAGGGATATCATAGCCACCAAGCTTAGCATCATGGAGGTTCATGTGGGGTACAAGTAGAGGAATTGCCATCCGTAACCTCAAAGTCTCCTTGATTACAGCCTGAAGGTATGGGAGTTTTTGGGTGTCAGGTTCAGTGATCTGGTGACCAGGTCCTAGAACGGTGTCAAGCTCATGGCGCAGCTTCTTCTGAATTTCAGGGTGGTTCACCAGCTCCGCAACGCCCCACTCGATCGACCATAGGGTCGTTTCAATGGCTGTAGAACAGAACAAATTTTACTCAACAATGTTCTATAATGCAGAACAATTTATGTTAGTGTAATATGTCCCCTGATCCAGAACGTACAGTATTCTTTTATAATGAGTAACCAAGGTTTTTATTAGAAAAAATCCACCATCGTCAAGCTAGCCAAAGATGCATTATTGTTGGGAAAAGGATAGCCAAATATTTACTGTAGTAGCTTATCTAAATTATTGAAGTAAGACAGCTAGCTTTTACCCATTTATGACTGACTACAGAACGGCTCCCCTGATTAGAAAAGTGGCGCTAAGGTTGGAATTCTGAAGTCAAACCGGAAAATGGGAAAGTACAAGCTTGTTTGGCTTAAAAGTCAAGCATATGTATGTCGAAATTTTGTCAACGCGACTATGAAAATTGGGCTTTTGACAGGGAGAACAACAGGAGCCTATGCCATGATCGTCCAAGTCAGGCTTAAGTATCTACTTTTCTTTTCTTTTATTTTCTTTTTCCTTTTTTTTTTTTCATTCTTTTCAAGTCAAAGATAATATTTTAAGAATATAATTAATGAAAATCAAAACTTTCAAAATAGAATTACGTAAAATAAAAAAATTAGACACACTATATAAGTAAAGAGAAGTAGTGGTAGAACTTAGAAGCTGCATACTAATTTATATAAAGAAGACAAGAACATATTTCGTTAATAGTTAATACTTAATAGTATACTTTTCTTTTTATGCAACTTAATAGTAGTACTAATTTTTTTATTTATATATAACAAATTTAAAAGCAAAGGACAAATTTAATTTTCAAGATCACAGTAAGTCATTTATTTTTTATAAAAAAACCTATCAATTTATTTTAAAATTTATGGATCCATATTTTCAATTATAATTTTTTTAAAAAAAAATTAATAATCTCCTGTCAATAAAAAATCATAAAAATTTAAATTCAAATATTTTATACACAAAATAAAATATTAATTACTTACGTCAACCCTAAATAACATATATTAATACATCTGGAATGATTCAATAAATTTATTTTTTTAGGAAGCCCTGTAATAATCAATGCTGGGTTCCATTGCCTAAGTAAATTCTGACCTGACCACAAATCTATTTCTAAATTCACGACCTTAAATATAATTTCTTTCCAGCTGTAGCAGTTAATCTAAAAAAAAGTACTCCTATACTGTATCTTGGCTTTAATTATTTTTATTTTATTTATAGATATTTTTGGCTTATAATTTAAATAGGCAATGCTTTTCAGCGAAGAAGAAGAAATTGGCAGAGAAAAACTACGGCTGCTACCGTTTACTAAATATTATTACTAGCTAGTGTAATTAATCGATTAAGGGAAGAAATGAAATTAACAATACTAGCACTCTAGTAGTAGCACTAATAGCAGAATGAAGAAACTTAGGCTGGCACATCTAGAGGAATAGGATAGATAAAAGAACAGGACAGGGCAGGAAGTTAAAGGTACTAATAAATAGTAACTGGTATAAAATAAAGACATGGCATACCGGCAACATTGATATTCTCGACAATATAGAGAACGTTGTCCTCGTTGATCTCCCCCTTCTGTTGAGCATCCAGAATATGATCTATGGCACATTTTAATCCTTCGTTGTTCATGCTTTTTGTGCTCGCCAGTTTCCTGAACATGCATGTAAAATATATATATATATATATGAATTACAACCACATCCTTCTTATTTTACTAGTACTACTACTAAAAGCAACAAAACCAGAGAAAGAAACAGAGGAAGAAGTGAAAACAGTTGCTGGATCAATTACATACTTTCTCTCTTCTACGAAGTGGTCCTTGAAGAGCTGCAACCTCCTCTCCTTAACCTCCTTGCAGATCTTCAAGTAGCCTCTCAAGAAGGGCCTCAAGATGGGAATAAAATCTCCATAATTGTACTCGAAACTCTGAGCCAACCGACTCCTCTCTCCGTTCAAAGCCTTGAGCCTCACAAACAAAGGATCATCCTCGCTCTCGAACCTCTTGTCGAACATGATTCTGTACATGTTGTTGTACATCATCAGCTGCAACCTCCTCCTCAATATGATTCCCTTGGTGGCTGCCTCCGGATTGTTCTTCACATCCTCCACTACACGACCAGCCTCGTCCTCCCATCCGAAGCGATACTGCTGGACAACCTTGTTGGTGAAAAATGGGACTGTCATGATCCTCCTCATTTTCCTCCAGTGCTCACCGTACACCGTGAACACCATATCTTGACCCTTACCCGTGAAAATATCAAACACAACGTTCCGGGTTCTTGATCCGAATTCCACTCCCTGCGTGTGGAGTACCTCTTTTGCCAACTCTGGTGAAGACACCACCACCAGATTACGCTGCCCCATTCGAAGTAAAAATATGTCACCGAATTTTTTGGCCAAGTCTGTCAGGTTACGGTGGTTCAGGTCATCACCAACTTGGAGCCAGTTGCCGAACAGCGGCACGGGCAAAGGTCCAGGAGGGAGCTTGAAGCGCTTGCCTCGAAGTTTAGAGATGGTGATGGCTATTACCACCGCCACGAAGAGGCCTAGAAGGGTCTTCTCCAAGAGGAGGAGATCCATTGCGGGTGTGGTGTGCTAATTTGTTTTGGTGCTAGTATTATTATTTTGTGTGTGGGTGTGTGTTGGCGGAAAACAACTGGCGGGTACAGGGGCTTGGGAAGATAGCAAGCTTTATAGACACGAGGAAAGACGTAGAGGTAGTATTGGGTTTGGAATTGGGCCTTACAGGGTTGATGTGGAAGGGGTTAGGTGGGGCGTGTGGTCATGTATGAGTTTGGGAAAGTGGGTGAGCTTTTAACTTTTGACGCCGTTTGATTTTGACGGCCCAGATCTTGGAATTGGACAAAATGGCGATGTGGGCGAGCCTTTGCTTGCGAGGGAGTAGGTAAGGTAAGGTAAGGTGAGGTAAGGGGGTAGGTGAAGCTATTTCTTATTTGTCAAAGTTTGGTGCAATATTTATATTTTGCCTCCTATTCCAATACATTATTACTTGATGTTATCCGATTACCACTTGACCGTCTCTTTCTCAGAGCCAGCGGGATGCATCACATACTGACATTGATATATGCATTCACTAAACAATTTTTTTATTTATATGACAATTAAATTTGAATTAACAATTGCTATTTTAAGGATTTTGTGATTGGAGTTCATATACTACTTAATTTAATATGAATTGGATCTCAAGTGTTTGTTAATTGTATTTTATAATGGTTGGGGCGCCAACTCTCATGTCATGTCTGCTACATCATCATCTCCATGCATCTGTAGCGCGACTGTACTTTCCAGTACTCTTTCATAATATAACCATATTAACAACATAAATAATATCCAGTATCGTACCGCGCATGATTTATTAATTAATTTAACCAATTCAATTTTGATGGAATTTTCAATCTATCCGGTAAAACAATTTTGGTATAGTATTTAATAATATGAACAAAATACATAATGTATAATAATTTTTTGTTAGCTAAGGCAACTGTACTTTTTAATTTGAGACTTGCACTTTTGCACAGCACACTGTCTGTGCGTACACATTGCTTTTTGATTTGAAATAAAAAATAGTTTTATTATAAAAATAAAGAAAAAAAATGAAGATTATAAATATATAATAATTAACTTATTTCAAAAGATTTATTAATAATTTTAATTGATTAATTTTTTTAATAATAAAATTATGTGATATAATTTAAATGAAAAAATATAAATTGACGTAGAATAATTGATTTATATAATCATTTTTTAATCCTCTATATTATACAAATACAAAATGGTTATGCTATTAATTATATATAAGTTTATATTGATATTTATTTCAACAGTGTGGAGTGTGGACAAAGCTTTGTATATGATTATTTATTGGAAGAATCACAATCACATGATATTCTAACCCTGGAGCTGCCTTTCTGCCTCTGCCTCTCTCCCTCTTGGACAGATCTTTTGCTACAATCCCCCTTTTAAATAATGTTATTTTTTTATTAACTGAGAGTGTAGTTGAAATTAAAAAATATTATGTTATTTAATATGTCTATTAGATTAGATCAATAGAAGACAAACGTGAACATGCACATCTTTGATGTTGATGATGATAATAATAATAATATTGCAGAATTGAAAACAAACACTATTATTAAAAAAGGCCAAGAATATAAGGTAGGGGATGCCGAATTGGGTGAAATGAAATATTACCAAATTTCTGTGTGAATTCTAAGTCAGCCCAATGTATCCACACCGTTATATCATCATTGTTGATCATGTATATTATTTGGCACCAAACGTTATGCTGTTGCTGGTGCAAATCTGAAGATCTACACACAGTACTCTTTATAGTTTTTTTGACAATTCTTCTGCCGCAGGACGTGAGATGCTAATGATGATTGCACATGGACCGCTTCTCAGTCCGATTTGGGGACCAAATAAATACTTCCAAAGTCATAATTGTATTTTATTGGAGACAAAGTCAAACCTCAAATGAGTGGAAGACTGACTGAGTCATGTGAGGTCTTGAGATGTAACGGCGTTAAAGCATTGCTCTTACATCGAGATCAACGTTATTTAAATAACTACTCATACATGGAGCCCACATACCACTATGTAGTCATTTTAATTCTTTATAAATCCCTTAAAATTGGCGTTTTATCTTATAATCAATCGTTTGAAAAATATTATTTCAATATATATATATATATATATATATATATTCAAATATTTGTTGATCTATTAAAATAAAATTTTAAAATTTATTATCTCACTTAATTTTTTATTTATAAATAATTACACGTTTATTTATGTCTTTTTCTCTTTTAATGTTTAAACAATTATAATTTTTTTAAAAACTTTTTTTAACAATAAATTATTTTCTATTTAATCCATATAGTGAGTGTGCATAGTAGAACCCATATTAATAATAATTCTCTCGTTTTCTCTAAATTTACCCTTTTTTTAATTACTTTATTTATTACATCGATAGGATCGTTAAAAAATGTTTCTTTCTTACATCGTTCATGACTTGGTTGCTTCTTTTACTTGTATTACATGACGATAGTTTTTTTTTCTCCTTTTCTGTATATTAAGAAAAATGACAACGGTACGCCATTGGCATTGACTAAATCACAATTTTTAAAAAACTATTTTAATTAAACCTAATTAAACTGTTATTGAAATTAACTATGATTTTCAAACTCTCCTATTCCTTATTTTCTTTTTTGGCATTGTACAAGTATCTAGTGGACCAATTAATTAATAGGATAGCTCATCACTTGAGTGCACGAAACGTGGAGATGATGATCATGAAAAAACCTTCGAAAAAGGAAAAGAAAACGAAAAAAAAAAAAATTGGTTGAGAAAGAGAGCCGCTCCGAGGCTCACCTACTACCATTGAAAGGAACGTGGACATAAAAGAACATTACCTATCTTCCAACAAAGGCCACGTCACATCTAAATAATGAATGTTTCACCCACACCACCCCCACTTTTGGATCCACGACACAATTGCCAATGACGCTTATTCACACCGTCATCCAAGTACTCTACTTGGATTATTATTAGGTCAGGTTCGATTAACTTGTAGCTTAGTTTTTTTCTCTTTTATTTAGTTTGCAATTTAAACGTTATTTCATATATAGCTGAAATTTTGAACTATATAATCGATCATTGTCATATTTTATATTTTAGAAAAGCATATGATATGCCTCAACTTTTTAACTATGGTCTCATTGATGAATTTTTTTAATTTAATAGCAATTAAGGAATAAGGAGAAGTTTTACTCTTTCCTTCATTTTTCACCTCTTCCATCTATTGTGTCTCTCATGGCCTTTTTCTCTTCACTCTCTTATTTTCTTAATTTCTTATTCAATCACAAATTGCCAAATGAAGAGTCAACAATATCCTCAATAAATAATAATAAAATCATCTCTTGGTACATGTATTGACATCAGGTGTTTATTTCCTTGCATGCTCATGTTTGGTATGAGCCCTGTACATGTGTAGATGGGGAACAGGTGTTGCATTTTTCATACTTGGCAGAAAAAGGGTTAAGTTATTCTGCTAACTTCCTGTGCAGCCTTTGCTTCTATTCCATAATTTTATCTTAATTCCAGTTATTAAACACTTAAAATTCTTTGATATAGAAGCGTCGAGAAATTTTTTTTCCTCAAAGTACAATAGTCTTCAAGTTGTTGATTTCTAGCTAGAAAAAACCATGAGAAATACGCAGGTGATCTAATAGGTGAACCATCATACATGCATGCATGTTTTTACGAAGAATGCCTAGAATAATTTTGAGCCGTATTAAGTTAACCCTTAATATAAATGATCGAGCACTAATTTTTGTTTTCAATTTGAAATAATTGATAAATAGCAAATCAATTTCTAGACTTCTGAGCTAACAGGGTTGTTCATATATACTTAACCTAAAGGAGAAGGATAGCCGATGGAACATTAAACGGTTTGTGTCTTAACATGTTATTGCAGTGAAAGCTGAAAGGTAAGACACAAAGGGAACAAGCCAAACTGCTAGCAGTAGTATAATATTAATCTTAGCAAATTACGCAATACCAACCACGTACGCAGTAATGTTTTCCTTATTCTAACTCACATAACACAATCATAGGTTTTAGCAGAAATATATATATATATATATATATATATATATATATATTGCGGAAATCATGCATGCATTGCATCTGATTCTGATATTCACCCATCAAAATCAGATTCGCTTTCTTTGTTAATCCCATCAAGGATCGCAATAAGAGCCACTATAAACGCATAATCCACGTTGGGATACACTGTTACCATAAACTTGTCCTTTCCAAGCAACACGCTTTCAACACTGTGCTTCTTGTGCATCTGCGCACACACATATATTAATATTTAAATGTATAGAGAGTGACAGATCCTATTCAATACTCAATTTCGCTTAAATTTCTGATAATTTATGCTATATATATATATATGTCTATTACTAAAATATGATTTATGAAATATGTTTATATATTGTGGTAGATTTATTTTATATGAATTTATACCCTAGTAGTATTATAAACAAATTTTAATAATTACAATATTATTAAAGAGAAATATTTTTATCGACGCTTTAACATTTATATCTACAGTCTTATTGCAATATTCGAGGTTATACCAATAAAAATATATTTTTAGTAAAATATAGATTAAAAACAAAAAGCTAAATATGGTAATGGATCGATCCGTGGAATCAGCGAACAAACTACACCAACAATTATAACTTTACTGACGGAGCCAAATTATTGGCAGATTCGTACTATTAATTCTGACAGTTTAAACTATTGGCACAGACAAAAAAGCTATACCATCGGTTAGAAATTTATTGATAATAAGTATGGATTTACTTAAGAAATTAGATGTTTGTATAGTTCTACTACCTATTTTGGCAGTTGAAAATCCGTCAAAATAGGTTTATATCGATAAGGATATATCAACGGATAAAATACTATCGAAATACACATTTCCACCATCAGTATAAGATTGTTTGAGCTATATCAATGGATTTTTTAGTTTAGTTACGCTTATTTGAGCGTCAGTATATGTTGATTTTCTTGTAGTGTATATGCATGGAGTGGTAGTTAGGAATTAGAGGAAATTAAGAAATAAGTTCGATGGACGAAGGTCTTACTTGAGCCACAATTGTGTTAGAGTCTCCAGAATAAACGATGCAGGATCTTTCGAGCCAACTTCCTTCCACCCTGAAATCACAAACATCCTCCTTCGGGTTGTTTGCCAAGAACACATGCAATTTGGTCTTGAGTTGGATCATTGAAGATCGCTTGACAGTAAAGATGAGATCTTTTTCTTCAGTGCTTTCTCCCCTGAAAACTTGCCATCTATCATGAGCAGTCATTATCTGCAGACAAATTAATGAAGGCAGATCGTTGATATTAACAGTACAGGGGCAACTTGAGCTTTGTTTTGTTTATTTACATACATGCAAGTGAAAGGCAGACAAATTTTAACTTTTATGTCTTGATATTTTTGAATCAAAAACGCAACAACAGACTTACCTTGGGTCGAAGAGTGCAAATGGGGTTTCCGGCAGCATCAAGTAAGAGTCGGCGATCGTGGATACTTAAGAATTTCCCTTTGATTTTGAACATTATGTTCCCATTGATGTCCGTGACAGCAAAGTTGCCCTCCGTTATGGTCAAAACCTTTCTGACGATTGCCAGATCAACTGGTTGAGGACAACAGTACTGAGGCCCGATCACGGAAACAGGAGTAGCCAAGGGGGGGTAAGCGGTGGATGCTAGTACCGCTGGCGGTGGCGGAGGTTGTACTACTTGTTCCATCGATCAGCCTGACGAACTCTTCTTTAATATTTGAGGCTGATGAGTACGGGTTTAATATATTTATTGGGACTCCCGGCTTCCTCTATGTATAAGTAGATATAGGGAAGGGAACCTTACAAGCTATCTCTTTCTTTCCATCTCACACTCTGCAATAAATCTACCTGTGCTTAATTTCAATTATCCGTCCAAATTGAGAATAAAAATTATACAACACAAACAAGGCCGAGGGGGGCCCAAATTCTTCGACAGGAACACGACCGGCTTCTCCACCAATTATATGACAGGTGCCGAATGGGCCCAACCCACCATGGAAACGTGTGGAGGTGAATCCTCGATAGGGAGAAATATCTATGCCCAATAACGTATAAGACAGGCCATTATTGTACAAACTTTTTGATTGGGTTCATAAAAATCTAACTTTTCATCTAAATTGACAAGGTTTCAGCTTTTGGGACATTAATTTAGTGATATAGGTGAAATTTTGAAATTTTAATTTGGAATCTTATCAAATAATAGTTTGAATATAACTTAATTATTTACTAATGAAAACACTCTACTCAAAAAAAAAAAAAAAATTGATGAGGTTTTGTCTCGTCTTCTCTTCATATGTTGAAATTATTAAATTTTGAATTATATTTTCCGTACGGGAATTTAATTTGCTTTTCTTTTTAAATGGTGTGATAATTTTTAATTTATCATATCATATAGGCTGATTTTTTTTAACCGTAAGTTTTAATGTGATCCCATGCATTAAAATAATCAACTTGACCAAAAACATAAAAAATCTGTCTTGAAATATAACTTTATATTAAAACCGAATGATTTGTGAATCATTCAACACTAAACCCTAACAACTACACCCTCAATTCAAATTGAAATAATTATTAAAATTTTGAAATATTTTTGAATTTCAAATTAATCTAATTAAACTCTTAACCTACACAATTCAACATTCTCCCATCAAAATTTAAGAGATGATAGAAGTTATATAAAATGATTTATATTTGATGCACTGATAATGTATAATCTTTATATATTATCAGTAAACTATAAAATACTACTTCATTAATGATTAAAACTCAAAAATATGTATGCTCTTGAAAATAAATTTAAAAACTTTGCTAAGAAATTAAATCCAATGCAACACGCATTAAGTGAATGAGAAGTGTTCAAATATTTTTGATAATTCAAATAAATTAGTTAAATTATAAGATTACATCTGCATATTAAAATCACAAATTCACGATTGTAACCAACATTACCATTAGATTTGTTATGCTATACCTAACTTAGATCTTAAGTCTAAGGCCTTTGGTCCACAAATGCCTAATTAAAGGCTTAACAACTTGACAACAAGCCAGCTTACGGAAGAAACAATCCTTAATTAATATTGACACCATATTGATCGCTCCTCTTACTGAATAGAATCTTATTGGAATAATATCTCATGGACAAAGTCCTAGATAGATACATAATCCTAAACACACTCGAACACAACAAAGTATAAGACGATGTATTCTAAGTATAAAACTATATATAGGAAGTCAAAATACATGTATTCTTTCTCTAATTTATTTAAGCTCTATACTATTTGCATACTCGTAAATTTTTATCTTGAATATTTATTGGCTTTAGCATCAGAGCATATGCTAATACAAACTCCAATTTCTAATGTTCTCTTCATAGTTCTTTGTTAGTGTCAGGTTTTGATCCAATCTTAAAATTGATCTTTTTCAAATAATTATGAACAAGATTAGCCATTTCGATTTTTATTATTAATAATCTATTTAAGTAAATCTCAATTATTAAAAAAGAAAAGGAAAGAAAATGAGTAATCTAATTGTAGCAGAGTTAACTCAAATTAACAGTCAAAACAGGGTTTCAATTTGTAATCTGATCTCTGTGAAAAAAGTTAATGAACTTTTGGAAATAGGAACCGTGCATGCAATCTTATTACAAAGTGAATACAACTTGCACCTCTTAACTCCCGACGCATTAATTAATCCACAACTGATGCTCTCATTTCGTAAGGTAGCTAGGTTAGCTGTTTATTGCTATTTTTTCCTTGTTCTTATCACAAAGATTATTGATCATAGCATATATACCTCAGCATATACTTTTTTGTTTTTTGAGAACATCTAAGCATATACTTGACATATAATAATAAAATTATGTATTCCTTATGGTACTATGTTTGCCCTATGTTTTTTTTCTTGTGTTCTCCAAAGAATTGGAAATTGACTTCGATCACTCCTATTAATAATTATCCGATTGATAGAAGGTGTCAACCAAACTATAGTTTTTGTGCGTCTAGGAAATTTAAGGGATGGGAAAGCTCAGGATTGTTTGGTCACTAATGGGGATTCTTCTTCTGCTTGGCCATGCTGCAGCTCAAATTAAGTCTCTAACTGTTCATGCCCTCCTTATTCTTAGCGTCGTCTAATTTTGAGTCGTGTTAATTATTTATTAGTAATTATTATAGCTTTCTCATCATTTCATTATTATTTAGAAAATGCTAATTATTTTAAAATATGTAGTATTTCTGACGGATGCATATAAATTTGTTCCTGCTACTGATTGCAGACAAGACAGACATACCAAAACATGTATATTTGAGTCCGTTCTGGGGTTGGAGAGGTGCCGCAGAATGCTTGCTCAAATACCAGGTTTGTTAGGCTTGGTTTTTACCTTCTACCCTCCTTAATTATTTGGTAGAATTAAAATATTAGAAACAATGTATAGAAGTGGATCTTAAGTGGTATAATTTTGAGTCTATGCTCAGAAAACTAGCAACTGCAACGGAAATGAAGTACTAACGCTAAACGGATTGATCAAAGTTGAGAAAAACCAATCAACAGAGTACTGTAAGAAGGGCGGTTGCGGTGACCAGACCAAGGATGTGCTGGACTGTATTCATTCAGTCAAACGAGATTTCCGATTTGTTAACAATGTTAAGGTTTCGGTGGTCTCGGACGCCATTACCGATGGGTGTAAAACCCTTTCAGGTACAACCAAAATCTATGATCGATCTTAATTAGCTGCATGCGCACTATCTAATTAAAGAAAGACGTCTAAATATTCTAAATCCTTTACGTGACAGCTATAAGCCCCGCCAATTACTCTACTAGTGGTACTAGTCGTGCAATGGAGTTGTTGGCATCCAGCAGGATTTTATTTCTATCGATGGTGGCATCCATGATTTTCCACTTGATCATGAAAGCTGATCTGAATCTCTGATCATCCTTCAAGCATGCATCCATCCCTCTTGTCTGTTGAAAATAACAATGCAATCAGATGATCACACCGCTAGCTAGCAACCTATACTTTCAACAAAATAAAAAATTTCAAACTATATCCAATCTAATATATTAATATATAAGTAATATATATATATATATATATATATATATATATATATATATGTTGATATCGAACATCGCTCATATTGTATAGTACATAATATATGATATGAGTGCATACAGCTAAACAATAAGATGGAGAAAAAAACGCCATTTATGTATCTCCCTCCTATCCTTTTGTCAACTCAAATCTATCTTTGTACTGTGACAGAATATACAGGAATAATGACTATAGCTCTATTTTTCTTAGAAGGAAGTACTAATATTGTTAAGTTTCTTTTTGTTTTAGTTTCTATGATTTTTACTGGAAAAAGTAAATAAATAATTAGCTATATTTGTTTTTGGCGCTTATACTAATCTGCATCTGCATGCTTGCCTAGGCTGGCTCAAGGATTTAGCAGCCCAACTAATTTGCAACATAAACCCAATCTGTTTTTCCAGAGTAGCCACACACACGCTTCCTTTCTCGCCGAACTGCCTTGGGTATTACGTAGTTTTGAAAGGAAATTAAAACTCTTTTCTCGCTGAGGCTCCAAACAACTGATTTTATCTATAAAATGTCTGGAAATTCAAAACTTTTTTTTTCCCTCTCTCAAGGAATGGAACGGAACAAACCTCTATTGGTTAATGGACGTACGGATCAAGTCAAAGTTAAAACTAAAAACCTTGCGCTCCCCCCCACTTGTTTCCAATGTGCTCTTCAGTAGTCTCCACGCCTCACGCACCATTCCATTTCCATCCACCAACCTAGCTAGCTTAATCAAATGCTTTCTTTTCAGTCGTGATTCCTTTAGATTCTAAGCTTGCATGCAGATGCGGAAGCTTTAACAGAAATATACCATTGGTTATAGACTTATTGTTTCTAGTAATTAATGAATTAGCTAGGTATAATAATAAGCTAATTCGGTTTCGAAATTTCTAATGGCTAAGATAGCGAAATTTCCGGGCAGAACAAAAATGAAATTGGTAAGATAAAAAAAAAAAGAAAAAAAGAATGTATGCATGCTTTGAAAAAACAAGGAACTGAAAAGATCCTAGTTAATAGTACTAAAATCGTTTTGATCATTCTTGACATGTAGTTGAATTATTCAAATTAGGGCAACAATAGAAGTTGAAGTTTAGTCAAGGTCAACTGAGGAAAATCGAACGATTTTTGAGTAGAGGATTGATTGGTCGGCCTTATTCAATCTATTTAAGTATGCAACTTTTGGAACTTTCACCAATTACTACTAGTTGTAGTTATTATTAAAGTTATGGCAGCTGCAGTAATTGTAACATTCACCATATTTGAAAATTCTGATTCTCCGCAATGATATCTCACTCCTTGTCTTGTATCGTATAGTAATAATAGTATATATAGCAATAGCATAGTGATTAGTATTGGATTGATTTTTCAGCAGGCAAATGAAGAGGAAATTAAGAATCACTCGCCCAAGTTAAGTCCTTTCCTTAATTAGGAAATAGGAATACGTACTAGTAGTAGGCCAGTCTAGTGCCACGCAGCTATTTTTCTCTCTTCATATTTCATATTTGATTGGTTTTCGATCGCCCTCGGACTGTATGCCTTTTGTTTCCGGTAGCTGTATTTTGTCGACTAAACCAAAGTCCCCATGACTTCGCAACAATACAATATGACCAATCTCAATATAGCTTAATTTCCCTCCTCTTCGGCGTTCTTTTTTTTTTTCTTTTTTAAGGGGGGCTTTGGCATTCTATTCACATATGAAGAGTTGTTGGGCCTAGCAGGGTGGTGACACCTAAAGTCAATGGAATTAATATTTGGAGAAACATTTACACAAATAAGTATGTATATTCAGATCAGATCTTTATGGTATAAACAGTTACAAACAGTGTGTGATGGTATTGGCTTGGTAAAATCTAAATGGGATTGGGATATGATCACATGCATTTCACAATCACACGGGGCCGGGAAGAGGATTTTATTGTTTGATATTAAAATAAATAAATCAATAATGGGGTGATAGTGGGAGGCGGCTGGGTGTGTAAGGCGGTGGTGATGGCCATATTTGGGCCTTTGAAACTTTCGTTTCGTTTCGTATCGTATCTGTTAGGTGACCAACTGTGGGGCCACTGCTGATATCGCTTCAGTTTAATTTCCACCACTCAATTTCTTAGTAATTGTCAAAGTTAACCCCATATTATTCCCAAATTCTTTTAGACAAACCCCTTCGAACAGGCAATTAGCACTTCAAATTTTATTGCAGCCGCCGGAGCACAGCTTCAATGTCAATTCAAATTCCATTATCAAATCATTATCACGCATAGGAGTACTGACTGAGTGACCCCATCGCCGTGGGACCTTCATTATTGTGAATCACCAGCGCTGTGCGATATCCTATATATCCTTGGGTTTCTGGCCCAGGCCTCTGCGCCCCTCACCCAAGTATCCACCTTCTGTTGCCGCTGCAGCTTAGGTTCAGCATGTTCTTCGTAATTATAATTATTCCATGCAACAGAGAAAGATGTTTGGCTCCTGCATTATGGAGAAAAAGAACCGTTAAACTTGCATGTCTGATCATGCATGAACACCTAGGGATGCTCAAAATTAAGTCCTGCAGGATGCATTTCCTAGTAACAGATCAAAGTCAAAGGAAGACTAATTCCATAGTAGGAAATTAAGAAATACAGGAGAGAACAACCAACCCTATGTATGCTTAATTAATTTATTTGGTGGTTCTTCCTCCATGCATGCATGTCACCATAGAAGCATAAGTACTAGTGAGAATCAATTCATGCATCTTGATAACCAGTTATTTAAGCTAACCTCAAATCATGGCACACCGTCTCAATATTTCTAATTGAAAACTGTTTCATAATGCAAATCGTCCCCCTTGGCCACACACAGGAAAAAAGAAGGGAAAATTACTAGTACCGCTATATTGTTTAGTGACAAAAGTATGAAAAAGCTGAATATTTGTGTTTGAAAGTAAGGATTTTCTTTCTTTAAAAATATTATAAAACAATTTAATATTTAAAAAATTAATCAATCAATTGTAATCATCAATTTGAATTGATTTCGATATCATTCTCATAATTGTTTTTATAAAAATTTTGAAAAAAAGTTAATAGTTTCTATGAATCGGAAATTATTATCATTGTTATTTGAAAATAAATCTGCATATATTTAATTGGTAAAAGAGTATTTTTGAAGCTAACTGCAAAATAGTAAGAACAATGTTAGATACATAGTAGTGGAAAGATAGTGTAGTGAGTTAAAAAAAAAATTAAGAGTGTGATTTTAAAAATGTATCATCTAATTCTAATGATCTAGTCAGTCGTGCTTATCTATCTATTTATGATTAATTATATTAATTATTTACAAATAGGATATGATAGTATTAATCTGGTAAAGGGGATAAAAAGAGGCAATGAAGCAAGTCGAATTCTGAATATGCGACAAGGCTAGGCCAACCAATTACTATACCTCATGGCATGGGGAGTTGACGTATTGCGGGTGGGGGCCATTGAAGCAGCCAGCCAGAGCCAGGCATTGAGGGATATAGCTACATTTCCAACGTTTGAATCTTCAAACAATGTCTCCTCTCCTCCAATATTTATTGTTAGTATTAATCTTGTCTTTGTCACTCTATAGCAGTAACTTACAATTGAGCCCATTAGCCATTGCATGTCAAGCAGCAGCTGCAATAACAGAAGAAGAATCAATCTACGAAGAAGATTCATTCAACCAGGAAACCACCAGAAAAACCATTATCAATGATTATTCTTTTCTCTTTCTATTTTTATTTGATTTTCCATTCTTGGCGTGACATCTAAGCAACTGTCTCCCTCTCTCTAATCGCAAATAATATCACTCGCAGAATTTTCAATCTATAGAAACGGTCGTTTAGTATTTGTATAGTACTAGGTATAAAGAGTTAGTATTTTTTTTTTTTTTAACGAAAGAGTTGGTATTATTTATTATTTATAACAACGGACATTATTTTTTCTTTGGTGTCTATTTATAGTCTTATTTTTATATAAATTTAAACACAGAGAATTAGTAACAGTTGTATTACTATTACCAACAATAAAAGCTTCTTCCGTACTAAAAAAATTAAATACGGTAAAATTTGCGATTACAGCTACAGAACACAAAATGGGGTAAACCCCGTAGTTTGACTATCCATTATCATTTATCCAATCCAACAAAACAAACAAAGAAGTGGGTGGTTTAGGAAATCACGTTGGAATAACATTTGACCAATCATACTTCACCACATACCCAACAACTGCCACCTACCTAGGTCGGACTAGTACAAGTGCACAGGTAACCAAAAAAAAAAATACAAAATTTTCTTCGCTCACCAAAATAGTATTCTTCTATACTCTTCCCAACTGATTTGGTGCTCCGGTTTTTTGGGCAAAAAATATATTACTTTAATAATAATTTACTTTTACTACCATAAGAAAATGGAATTAATCTCCGACCAAGAAATCGTCAACGTTAAAGTCGGAGAATTCATCGTCCTGCTGTTGGGCAAACAAGTTATCCAATAAGGAGAGATCCGTGGAGTAGGAGGGAACATCAATCTGGAAGCCAAAAGCGTCAACGCCAACATCCGCGTATCCCAGGCCGTCAAAGGCTGTCATTTCCTCGTAGCGCAGAACGGACGTGGGAGAAGAGAGAGAAGAGCAGGGTGAGGAGTCAAAGCCATCGCCTTGACTTTGGTCAACAGCGGCTTCCTTTTCCGTCAAAACTGGGATGGGGAAGTTGGTGATGGCGTTAGGACCCTTGAGCAAGAGGGCAGCTTTATCGTAGACGGTGGCTGCTTCCTCAGGGGTGTCGAAAGTGCCAAGCCAGACCCGTTTGCGTTGGGTGGGGTCTCGGATCTCGGCAGCCCAGCGTCCCCATGGCCTCTGCCGGACTCCTCTGAACTTTTTACGGCGAGTGACGTCAGATTGCAAGGATGGTCTTTCTCTTTTTGTACTCGGTTGTTGTGCTGATGACGATGGGGATAGTGGTTGAAAGTTGATCTCTTTGACGTACCTCTTCACTCTCCTTACGGTTTTTATGCGTCTTCTACTTGTAGTTGGTGTTGGTTGGTCATGTTCTTCGTCACTGGAAGAATCGGTGGCATCTGCATCGGTGGAGATGATTCTGAGAAGCTTTTGAGGGATGTTTCTGGTTGGCTGTGGAGGAGGTTTGTTAGTAGTGATGACGTGCTCTGTGTATTTGAATTTGACCATGCCGGCATACGAGTGGTGCGACTGGGTGCTCATCATGGGGTAAGGGAGAAGGGTGCAGCAAAATAGTTTATTGGGCTGGATCCTTCTCCAAACATGGATCCCAAGTCCCAAACTTTAGCTTGATGAAAGGCGAAGAATGAAGAGTGAAGAGTGTATATGTATTGGATATATATATATATATAGCAGAAATTTTATGTATCTGTGAGCCCCTACTACTGGAATTTGGGGGGAAGAAGATAGATGGATAAAAGATACTACTGGTTTCTAATTAGACAAAAGGCGGAGTGGAAACTCTTCTCTAGTATTTGTTTCCTACAATAATATTTTTGAGTCGACACTTGACACAGACTAAACTAAAAACAAGCAGAGTGAAGGTATGGAGATGGGGTTTTGGCGGGAATAACACTTTTCTATCTGCTTCTTAATTAGTTATTAGCTCACACACAGAGCTAGAAGAAAGGATTGGATTGGAGAAGTTAATAATGTTAAACGTGAATGGATTTATTTTTTGCTTAGAAAAAGGAGTGAAATAAAAGGGAGAGACAGAGAGTGTGTGAGGGGAGGGAAAGAGCGAGGTTTTGAGAAGAAAGACAACAACATATATAGAAGAAGAGAAGAGGATCGACGGTTGACGTTGGGATGGGGGTAACTTTGGTCTTGTGGGTCATTGTCGGGGGGGAGACGGGAACACTGAATCCAGCTGCCTCTCTCCCTCCTCAATTGACGTGTGTGTCGGAACTCTGAAGTGCCATTTCTAGCTTCTCATTTCTTTTTTCCATTAAATAGCATGCATTCTAACTTTGTTTTGGTTTAGGGTTTAATTAATTAATAAATCAGTTACTATATTTTCTACGTATTAAAATTCTATATTCTAAAGAGAGTAAACTATCTCACTGCCCATTGTGCTTAATACTTGAGAAGTAGAAGGCAACCTTAATTAATTAATTAATACCTGAAATCAGTTTCACGAATTTTATTTTACTACTATCGTCGAAATTCGTTTTCCGCTTGTACTTGGATCTCAAGTGAGAATAACATATAAAATTTTGAATTAAAATCTAAATTCTTATAAATATAATAATTCTTATCATACATGTTGTTAGGAATACTGTAATTACATAATAATTATGTCCAGGATTTCATGTTCAATCATCAAGAAAATTGGAATACGGAAGCGTACCTGGATCCATTGAAATTGATCGATTGGGGTTAGCAGTCTTCCAGTCTAAACCTTTTCTTTAGGAGAGAAAACCTTAGCTCACTCACTGATGGGATATGAGAATGAGAAAAATTACGTTTAGACTGGGGACCATAACCTATTTATAACTGAAGCATATTTTAATTCTATTTTGGCCCATCATTAAAATAGAATAAGATATCAGGTATCTACACATTGTAAAGCTCATACCAATTGAGATGCACTGAAATCCAATAACTTTATTTGATCACTTTTAAGTGGACTAAAACAAATTAGATAGCCTGTAATGTACAATAAATTGATATATGTAGGCCCACACAAATAATTTTTTAACAATTATTATATATAATTTGTATTATAGATAATTATCTTACACACAACTAATTAAATTTTTTTATCTTTATAAACATGATTAGAATAATTACACATATTTTTATCTCCCACAAATTCAAATATGTCACAAACATAATTAAAAAAAAAAAAAAAGGCAATTGGTGTAATTGTTAACAAGTCGAGTGGTGGTGTCCCGTCCGGATGACTGCAGGGTGCGTGGTCAAACTTGAAAGACGGACCAATACCACAAATTGATGTGTAGATTTTGAAAACAGCGGAAAATGTGGTTTAAAATGACTTTTCTTACGCAACAAAATCCCACCTATATATGCCTTGGATGGATGTGCTTCTGCTTGTGGGTTTGGGACAATCTTCAATATTTTGCGAATGACCATAATGTCAATGTGGTTTGGGATGTCCATTGCCTATTCACTTGACTCATCAATTGGCAATTGCCTTCCCACTTCCCACTTCCCACTTCCCACGCTATTGTATCTTTTGGAGTTGAAGAAGGCTGTAAGAGCCGAGTGAAAGGAAAGTACGTACATAGTAGTCGCACTACCCTTAACTGTTCTGTTCAATTTAAACATCTTTTCCCAGTCAATATGATAATATTATGCCCGAATGTCGAAGGAGTGGTTGAGCAAACGAGCAACCTTTTTCAATTTAAGGAGAACATGGTTATGACAAGAATTCCTTTTAGCTAGCTAGCTAGTATGGGTCTACAGATTCCCTGGCTGCAGAATAAGACCTCGATCTTCATGTCATCATGTTTCTTTGGCTGAGGAGAGTTCCTTCCATTTTCTAGTACACTACACTTAATTAGTAAACCCCTACATTTCGTTATGTTCTCGTCAGAATGCCTGGAAAGAACAGTCTCAGCAGAAAACAACATACGCATTACGCATACATATAATAAAGACAAATGTGCATATTCTAATTTTCCAAAATAATTAATTAAATAAAGGCTTGTAAATGAAGACAAATATGTGCAATGTTGAGCAAAATCATAACCTTAGTATCGTATATTAGTATGTAACAGAGCAAGTATAATCAAGCTTAATTAAACAATTAAATGTTGAAAAAGTATGTAGTGTTAGGTGGCTTTTGCCTTGAAGAAGAAGCAAAGTCAAGAGGCAGCATGTGAAGTGACCCCCTTTTTGCTTCTCAACCAAGCGACTAAACATATACTAATACATTAATTATATACCATTTCTTTTTGCCTAGCCTTTTTTGTGGACTCTATGCATGTACTAAACTAATTATTGGGCTCCTTGGGGGCGGAGGGTGCGATCCATCCACCTTATTTAGCTTTGACTATGCGCTTCAAAATTAATAACTTCCAAGATCTCAGGCTATAATGTCTTCCTTTCAAACTTAAATCATCAGTAAAATCAGAACAAACGGTACGTGAAGGCAGATATTAAAACAACGCTATCCCTCCCTTTCAAGCCAGAGCAATTGAGTTGATGGCTTTCTTTCTCAATGATGTATCAGACTTTAAAAATCAGCATTGCCCATGTTTTCCATGATTTAGACAACGATCCTTCTATGGGTTGTCCTGTACTAAGCTGATCGATCAGGTTAAGCTGTGCTTCCAACAGAACCATGCACCATTCTTTCACTGAGCAATTGAAGACTTCAGTGACAAGATGACAGTTTCATCTTTTTAACCTTAAGGGGCCACGCATGACGCATCCCTTTCCTGCAAGAGTCATGGAAATCTCATTCCCTTTTTTCCAAAGCAGCTGAAAGCTTCTCTTCTTTCAATGATTCTTGCGGTTTCAACATCTGCAAACGCCATGCTTTTCATGCTTGAATATCCTTGCCTCTAAACAACCTACTTCCACTTTGGTTGAGCCATCTTCATCACGCCCCCTCTTCCTTCAGTAAATGAATGAGTTATTATAACTTCATTGTGAAGATTCACACTTGGTACCAGATTAGGTAAGTCTTGACTCCAGAGTTTCTTCTATCGAAATGGTTAATTTATCAACTTCCCCAGGCATCTTACTCCTGCAACAATTCACCGACCAAGCTAGCATCCTAGCTAGAAGATTCAGCTACCGGCAGCGAAGTTTCCAAAGGGAAAGCAGGGGACAAAGACACACGAGATGGCCCAGAAAACTTAAAGAAGACGAAAAAAAAAGGGCAGAGATATATACAATTAAGAGGGAAACCGAAGGGGGAGAAAGAAAAAATTAATATTTACGTTCATAATAGGGTTTCTTTTACTATATTTACGGTTTTCGACAATTCTTTTTCTTGTTGATAGAACATCATAATATTATACTATTTTATGATTCTAAATTTATTCAAAAAAATATATAAAAGAATTGAATGAATAAATTTGATAAGTCGCCCTCTTCTAGTAACACCTAGCTGTATAACAGTTTTAAAGGAAGACAACGTTGCAGCTAAAGCATTATTTCATATCAATCATACCATATGCTTAAAAGTACGTAAAAAAGAGATTGGCAAGCAGACCATTCACTTTGACAACACCACAGCAACCATTATTACAGCTTTCTCCCTTTATTGTCTTTGGAATAAATATTCACAAAATCATGATGAATTCCTCGAGCACTTTTTTGTGGTATCCCCAACAAAAAAATAGCGACTGATATCATTTCAACATACTTCTTTTCCTTCACCTATATGAAATTACAGCTAGAAGATCCCATTTTATTTTTAGTATTTATCACCGTCAAGCCATTGCGTACTTCTGAGTCCAGCTACGAGCAGTTGCTTCATACTTAGCCCTGTCAGTCTTGTACATATGAGCAATTTCAGGAACAAGTGGATTGTCTGGCTTTGGGTCCGTTAACAGGGAACAAATAGATAACAGCACCTACAACACATAATAGACTTGATAAGAAAATGTTTGCAATTTTTTTTTTTTTTTTTTAAGTTCATTTAGAGTTTAAAAGGAAAGAAAGAAATCAAATTTTGTACTTAATCTTTTTTTAAAAAGAGTAACAACCATAAATTAAACTTTAGATTAGATCCGAGTAGATCTTAAATATATTACCTAACCTAACCTATTATTTATGTCAACATTTGAAATTTCCTAATTATCTTGAGCAAATTTCTAAATATGAATACTTTATTAATATATAAAAAACTATAAATATTTTTTTCAAGTAAATAAAAGGCAAGCCTCATAAAATATTTTAAAAATTTTAAAATAAAAATTTTTATAATTATTATTATAATTACTAGAGTTTATAAGAAATTGTACAAAATAAAATTTACAATTGCAATGACAACAATGATCGTTATTATATCCACCACGATAAATGCGACGCTGCAAAAATATAATCACAATTTAAATCCTTAATACTTAACTTTAAGAGGAGTCAAACCCAAATCAGAGATGCTCCCGTCAAGATCTTGATTGAGGAGAACATTTGAGGACTTGACGTTTCCATGAGTAAATTTGGACCACCCACTGAATAGACGTGGGCAATTCTCCTGGCAGCTTCAAGAGAGATTTTTACTCTGGATTCCCAGTCTAAAGGGGTTCTTCCACCTCCCCTGTTTCCTGTTATCAAAATGCATGAAACATTACATGCTTAATTTCCACAAACTTATTCTAGATATTGTTTGAAACTAGGAAAAGAAAAGAAACACAAGAAGAAAACGTGTACCATGCAAAAGTGTGGATAAGCTGCCGCATGGAATATAGTCATAAACTAAGAGCTTCTCATACTCGGAGTGGGACAACATTTGGGTGCTGCCCCACCCTTCCTATAATCTCCTTCTGCTGCTCAAAATCCTTTTTCCCCACAACCACTTCCTTCAACCTTTTCACTACCACCGTTGTGGATTCCTCCAGGACAGCCTTATATGCTGTGCCATAACTACCCTTTCCCAGAACTTCAGCTGAAGCTCTTAATAAATCCTCCAGGTCAAAATTATAAGAACATCCTTCAACGAAAACCAGCTTGTTTTTCTCAGGTTCTTCACCCCGCTCCCAAACTCCTCTTTTGGCTTCTCACTCCTGCCACCACCAGAAGCCTTCCCCTTTAACACACGACTTCCACCATTATTCTTTTTCTTCAGACAGCAGCCTAAGATAATTAAAGCAAAAAGAAACAGCACTAGAGACCCTCCAACTGCAATGGCAATGATAACACCCGAACTCAGTTTCTTTTTGGAGCTCTATTGAGGAAATGCTGGTTGGGGTGGAGGATAAGCATGAGATTGTGAAGGAGGGAGAGAGCAGGCTTGTAGAGGAGGTCCACATAATTGTGAGTTTCCTAAAAAGGAAGAATTAGGGAATCTTTAAAGGGGCAATGGATGGAACCACTAAGCTGGTTATAGCTTAAATTCAAATGCTTGAGCCTAGTAAGGTTAAGGTTAGGTATTGGTCCAGAAAGGTTGTTGTTCTGAAGGTTTAGTCCAGTAAGCAGTGTCAAATTTAGTACTGTTTCTGGAATGTCACCTGTATAGAAATTGAATGAAAGATCCAATACATTGTGTTGGAGGGAAAAGGAAACAGGAAGATTACCAGAGAAGTTATTATGTTGAAGGTAAAGGTATCGAAGTGATGGAAGGGTGGAAATATCTGAAGGAAGATCACCATTCAAGAGATTAGAGCGAAGGCTGAGAATCCTGAGGGCACCTAATTTACCAAGGGTGCTGAGTGGGTTATGGCCTATGAGTCCAACCCCAGGGAGCCTAAGGGCAAGCACACTAGAATTATCTCGAGTGCAAGTGATGCCAATCCAGGACGTGCATATTGAGTTGGTTATGGTCCTGTTAAGATTTAGACGTTGGGGGACAGCGGCAGCAAAGTCAAGAAGGGCTTGCTTATCAGAGTTTATATCAGCAATTATCAGAGGAAGAAAAATGCCTAAGATGACAAGGGAAGAAAGCACTGAACTCAAGCAGAAGTTCATAGGCTGTAGTTTGGTGCAGGGTATATGGCAATGATAATGGTGATGAAAAAGTAACACCTGTAATCTCGCTGATTTCCTGTTTCAAACAAAAGACCAGAAAACATATCAGGAAGCCGGCATAATGAAGAACTAAAACCAATATTTATAGGAAAAAGAATGCTATGCTACAGTATTCCGTTGCAAACATGAAATATACGTGACAAAAGGTGGTGACACAACAAAAACACAAAAACAATCTGAGGCACCTAGAGCAAAGAAAAATGAAATAGCTAAGGCTCTATCAGACAACCTATTTACTAACTGCACCAACCAACACACCCCTTGAAATTTATGCTCATATGCTAAAGCCTTGATTCAGCATAAACTCAACAGTTGCTGAAATTCCAACTAGGTGTGCTTGCGTACTTTTAGAAGGAAGGGAAAACATATCCATTGAGGATGGACTCTGGCATTCACTTCTATAAGGCAGTTGCTAGATTCCAGGTAGTTGCAGCAGCAATTGCTAAAATTCTAACTAGCAGCACTCTAAATAATTTTCTGAAAGGAAGGGGAAACATATGCAATAAGAAACTGTTTTGGCATTCTCCCTACAAGGCACCGTCAAGTGAATATGAAACTTAAAATTTCTTGAAAGTGTTGGTTTTAAAGATTAAAGGTGAATTTACAAAAACAAAAGAAAATAGGGTAAAGTATAGGTAAATTAAACATATGAAAATAGAAAAAAGAAAGTTGGTTGAGAATTCAAAGGATTTTCTTCATCTATAAAAAATTCAATTTGCAACAATATAAATAGCTAAACTAAAATGAAAATCATACCCCCATGTTCTAATTTCATAGGGTGATATTCACCCACTAACTACACAAACATAAAGTGGGATTGTGGGCACTAACTATTAAAATCTAGAAACCACTCTTCCATGTTATACACGTAGTGGAAGACTTATTCAATAATTATTTGCATCAATTTTAAACATCCCCTTGATGCAAAATCTCCAACTCCCAATGATAACCAAAACTTTGTAAACTTAGAATAACTAAGTCCCTTAGTAAAGCAATCAGCAATTTGATCATTTGTTAAACAATATTTCATCACGATCAGTCCTTCAACAACAACATCTCGAATAAAGTGATGACGAAACTCAATGTGCTTTGTCCTTCCATGGAACACTGGATTCTTAGTCATTAAAATTGTTGCTTTGTTATTACAGAAAGTTTCAGTTGCTTTTTCTTGAACTTGGTGTAAATCCTCCATGATTCTTCGCATCCAAATTGCTCGACAAGCGGCTAATATAGCAGCAATGTATTCAGCTTCTAAAGATGACAATGTTGTGCTTGCTTGCTTCTTTGAGCTCTATGACACAGCACCCGAACCAAAGCTAAAAATAAAACCAATTGTGTTTTTTCTATCATCTGCATAATCTGCCCAATCACTATCGGTAAAACCAAGTAATTTAAAGTTAGGAACTGAGTTGTACAAAATCCCAAAATTGCTTGTAGCTCAAATATAGCGAAGAATCTGTTTTGCTGCCCCAAAATGATGCAAAGAGGGATTATGCATGAACTTTGAGACCAAACTGACAGGAAACATGATATCTGGACGGGTATGGGTCAAATGCATCAACCCACCAACCAAGCTTCTGAAATACTTCACATTTGCCCTTAGTATTCCATCATTCATTATCAACTTCTCATTATATTCATGTGAGTAGAAAACATCTTACAATTCTACATATTAAACTTTTTCAATAGTTTCAAAACGTATTTTTCTTGTGTAACAAAAATACCACAATCAATTTGACAAATTTGTAAGCCGAGAAAATAATGCAACAACCTCAAATCCGACATATCAAATTCATCAATCATACTCTTCTTAAATTCTGTAGTAAGAATTTCAGAAGAACTAGCATAGACAATGTCAACCATATAAACACAAATAATGAGAACATCATCACTTTTTCCTTCACATACAAAGTGGGCTCACTACTACTACGATGGAAACCATTTTCAAACAAGTAAGAGTCAAGCCTACCAACAAGCTCGTGGTGCTTGTTTGAGCCCATAAAGAGCCTGTTTGAGCTTGTACGCCTTATCTTCTTTGCCTTCAATAGCAAATCCTTATGGCTCCTCAACATAAATATCTTCATCCAAATACTCATTCAAAAAAGCAGATTTGACATCAAATTGATAAACCTTCTACTTTATTTAAATAGCCAATGCCAACACAAATCTAACAATTTCAAATCTAGCAACAAGAGAAAAGGTTTCAAGGAAATCATTTGTAAGACCCGAACTTGGCATTTTTCCTTATAAATATATCATTTTAATCGTGTAAATATGATATATTAATTAATAAAGAAGGAATGATGCAATTACAAGTTCAATTTAATCAAGAAATAAAGTTAAGTGCTTTAAAGTACCGAAATAAGAGTTCGGATAGATTCGGGACAAACCGAATAAAATTAAGTTAAACCGACTGAAAATATGGATTTAGGACGCGAAAATATAGGGAGTCCAAGAAGGGAAGTTAATCTAAAAACGATAAACCGGAAAAATTTCCCAATTTGGCAATTTATCCCGAAAATAACAAAAAATATATTTTCGGAGGGTTAAATAAATGAGATAAAATGAAATGGAATGTACATATATTTTGGTGAAGAAAAATAAAATAAAATATATGTACAAAGATGTATAAATTTTAGTGTATAAAATACACTATGGGAATAAAATATACTAATAATAATAATATTTGTTTTTTTATTATTATTATTATTATTATTATTATTATATTTTAAATTATAAGATTATTTTAGTATTATTATAGGTATTTTGGTAGATATTTTGAAATATATATTATATTATATTGAATATAATATAATATATATATATAAATAAACGAAAAAAAATAGAAATCGAAAAAAAAAAAAAAGAAGAAACAGAACTGAAAAACGCGAGGAAAACCGATCCCGCTGCCTTCCACCTCCGGCGAGCCAACGACGGCGATAGAGCGTGAGAGAGGGGTGGCGAAGGACGACCGGCAGCCCAGGGAGTCATCGAGCACCATGACGCGCCGTCAGGGCTGCCGGAGAAGGCAAATCGGTGAGGAGAGGCCGCGGGAAGAAAAGGCCAGATTCGCCGGCACCGGAGCCGATTTGGACCCAGCCCTTCCAGCCGAAGCTTCCCCGGGTCGTGACGCGTCGAACGGCGGTAGAATCGCGCCGGGAACCGGTCGAAAACGCCGACAACGGCAAAAGTCCACCTGAACCGGTTCGGACCGGTTCAGTGTGAAAGGGGCTGAACCGGTCCGAACCGGTTCAGCAGGAGAGAGAAAAAAAATTTTGAAAAAAAATTCAGTGTAATCCCGGCACAGCAGTAGACCGGTAAGTGGTCGAAAATCGATCGAATTATTTTTCGGATAATTAATTTAAATTTTATTAGACCGAAATTAATCGGTTTAAATATATATTGCTGTGTAGCGAAAAAACGGTAGGCGACGTGTACGAGTTCGAGCAGATCTCGATTTACGTGCCACCAAGGAAAGATTTGGCTTTCGAGAATATGTCCGAAGCCAATTAGACTGCGAGATCCGGAGAGATCAAGAATTAAAATTCGCAGTCGACACATTTCGAAGTAAGGGATTCCGTAAGCTCTTAGAGATAGCTGTACGTATTTTATCGTCGTTTATGTACACCTAAATTTTCATATAGAGTATGAATATGAAATATCTGGATAGTACCCAAATATGAGAAAATTACGAAAATGCCCCTAGGTACGAAAAATATAAAAATGACCGAAATGGCCTATTTTGATGTGTTTTACATGAATAAGCATGTTTTGTGAATAAGTGGTGATAGAATGGCTCTGAATTTGATTATCTGCATTAAATTGCAATATTTTCAGAATAAAAAGTGTTTGCTGAGTGATTTGATAGAAAATGTTTTCTCTCACTCAAGTGGGTACTACCTTCCGTGGTTGAGGTTGGTTTGTACGCCCCTTATGTGCATCGAGCCATCTATCAGTTTTGAGATTAAAGTCGTGCTAGAGCGTTGCTCGCACTAGACTTTACATGATTTGTGCATGATACCATGCTGGAGCTTTGCTCGCACGGGACTTCGATTTTGTGATGTGCATAAAATCGTGTTTGGAGACGTCGTGTAGGCTGTGTAAGCTTGCACTGATCCTCGCACGTGATTTGATAAAGCCGTGCTGGAGCCTCGTGTAGACTGGGTGTCACAGTGATTGATATGCCCACACGTGCATTTTTGGAGACTCAGTATTGATATAGCTGGAGATGGGATGATAAGACCCGTTGGACGGGCATTCCTAATCTCGCTGATTTCAAATATTGGGGTCCATGGAGTACAATGTACCGTGTGGACGCACATGGAGTACAACGTACCGTGTTGTTTGTTTGTGTCTGATGGTAGACTGACCCCCTATCATCAGCCATCCGGGGACATTCATGCACACCTGATCCGTGATTGCATGGAGTCCATGACTATGGCCATATGTCTATTCGTTTCCATATGCTCTGCTTTGTCTCCATACTTATATGATTTCTGATTTAAATTCTGAGATTTTGATTTATCTCCTATTTGATTTAAATCAGCTTTATGAGAACATCTGTTTTAAAAAAATTCGTTTGTGATATGACATGCCTTTGAGAAAGCATACGTGTGTGGTTTTGGATATTCAGTTGGGATTGAGAAAGAAAGGATTTTCTGTATGACATGCATGTAGGTAGTATAGTTATCTACCTGCTTGCGTGATTTCTTACTGAGCATGTTAGCTCACCCATTTTTCCTCCACTCCACAAAGTTACCTAAGTCTTGAGAGCTGCAGTAGTCCTGAGTAGTTGATAGCCCACACTCCATTGTGCGTAAAGGTATACACTTATTTTGCTTTTGTATCTAAACTTGTCAGGCACAGTTGAGTATATTAAGAATTACGGGGATGTAGATGCACGTATGTAAATTCATATATGAATAAAGAAATATAAATTATCATGTACGGTTTATATTTATGGGTGTAAGGTCAATATCGGCTCGTGTGCCCAACCATCCGTATGTTGTCTGCTCCGTTATGTGTGTGTAAGAATGAATAGTAATGATTTAAATGTGGAAACGGGGTGTGACATCATTACCATACTCTTGCACATATCCCTTAGCAACCAACCTTACCTTGAATTTTTAGACACTTCCATCTGCATTACACTTTACCTAGTAAATCCACTTTAAACCATTTGTATCTTTTCCTTGCGGCTTGTCTACTAGCTCCCAAGTATTATACTTCTCAATGGAAGCAATCTCCTCCTTCATGGCATGTTCCCATTCATCTTTTCCACATTCTTCATCAAAACTCATGGGTTCTTTTGCTAAAAGAGCAAACATATTAAAGTCATATGCTTTTTCCCAAGGTTTTACCTTTCTTGGAAGAGCCCCAGACATACTTCTAGTAATCATCCTTAAATGTTGAGGAGTTGGTGAAACTTGTGGTGACAACATTGAAAGACTTAGTGTAGTGGGAGCTTGTTGAGTCACTTCGTTCTCTTCACTTCTGATTCATTTTCTTCATAAGAAAGGTATTGATTTTTTTTTCTGCATTCCACTCCTAACAACTGTTCTCATAAAAAATAACATCTCTATGAATGACTTGCTTCTTAGTAACAGGATTATACAATCTATACCCTTTTGTCTCATCATTATACCCAACAAAAATACATTTTTCACTCTTCTTGTCCATCTTTGTATGATCATTAGAAGCTAACATGGCATAAGCAACACAACCAAAAATCTTCAAGGCATTTACATTGGGCTTGCAGTTCCACCAAGCCTCATAAGGCGTCATACCACGCAGCACTTTCGTTGGAGAAATATTGAGGTGAACCGATGTAGCCACTGCTTTAGCTCAAAAATTATTTGCAAGTTTTTTCTCATTCAACATACTCCTTGCCATCTCAATTACTGTTTGATTCTTTCTTTTAGCGACTTCATTCTGCTCTAATGTTTGTCTCACAGTTAGCTACCTCTTAATTCCATTTTGCTTGTAAAACAAAGTAAACTCATCAGATAAAAATTCTCTTCCCCTATCAGTTCGAAGAATTTTTAACTGATGACCACTTTCTTTTTTTGCGAAGGCCTTGAATTTTCAAAACTTCTCAAGTGCTTCTGATTTCTGAATAAGAAAAAACACCCAACTCATCTGAGTAAAATTATTAATAAACAACAAAAAATATCTGCTCTTGTTCAAGGATGACGTATTCATTGGCCCACAAATGTCTGTATGCACCAACTCTAAAGGCTTCTTTGCTCTCCATGCTTTTCCAATCGGAAATGATAGTCTATGCTATTTCCCATAAATATAGCTTTCACAAAAATTATTAGCAAATGCAATAGAAGGCAAACCATGAACCATGTTTTTCTGATACAATAACTTCAATCCATTAAAATGTAAGTGCCTGTATCTCAAATGCCACAACCACAAATCATCTTTAACACTAGAAACAAGTGCACAATCATCCAAATTGGAAATCTCAAGAGAAAACATCTTATTTTCAGCCATGTGAATTTTTACAAGAGGCATACCAAAATTTTTACTCTAAATTTCACATACACCATCATGAAATAAAACTGAATATCCCATTTTTACCAATTAACCCACACTGAGTAAGTTATGTGCCAAGCTAGAAATGAAATAAACATCATGAATCAACCTCTCATTACCTGGCTTGGTCGTTACTGCTATTGTTCCCTTACCTTCAATTTACACTTATTTGTCATTCCCAAGACGTACTTGCAACTTTACTGTTTCATCTAGACTCTGAAAAAGACTTCTAACACCTATCATATGATTACCACATCCATTATCTAAAAACCAAATATCACAGTTGCTCTCCTTTGAATTCATAAAAATGAGAAACAAGGTACCATCTTGTCATATGATTACCACATCCATCATCTAAAAACCAAAGATCACAGTTACTCTCCTTTGAATTCATAAAAGTGAGAAACAAGTTACCATCCTCTTCTTTTTGAAGGAAATTTTCTTGCTGCTTAGCTTTTTTCCACCAATTCACCTTAATATGCCCCTTCTTGCAAAAGTAGCACTGCTTGTCCTTTTGATTCTACCTTTAATTGTTTGTATCTCCACTCTCAATTTCATGGCGGGTTGAATTTGATTTACCATGACCTCTACCACGACCACAATAGCCACCTCTACCTCTATCTACAAAACCATTGTCATTGCTCCTTGCTATAGATCTCTATATTTATCTGAAAGGCTTATTTCATACTCTTTTCTGTAGACCTATTCATCCTTTCTTCGTGTACTAAGAGTGAATCCATTAACTCATTAAGAGAATACTTAGTAAGATCCTTTGATTCTTCAACAGCAGTAACAACATGATCAACTTTAGGAAGTAAGCTCCTCAAAGCTTTTTCAACAATTATTTGATCTTTAATTTTTCTCTACATAGATTCTCATTTGATTCATAATGAGAGAAACTCTACCAATATAATCTTGAACCAACTCACTACTTTTATACACAGTCTCAAAATCTCTACGAAAAGTTTGAAGTTTCACAACAATTACCTTGTTATCTCCATGGAAATCTCTACATAGAATGGTCTAAGCTTCATTTGATTTTATTGCTTTGCAAATTCGAGGAAAAATTGAGTCTGTCACTGCTTGTTGCAATACAAGCAGTGTCTTTGCATCTTTCTTCCGAAACTCCTTCATCTCTGCTGTCTTCTCTATCTTGTCAAATTCTGTATACTCATTTTCTACAAGATCCCACAAATTATGAGAAATGAAAAAGGTCTTCATTTTAATGCTCCAAAAAGCATAATTTTCTCCATTGAAGATGGGCACCAACAATTGAGAAACATTCGAAGTATGCATACTATTCGACATGATGAATACAAACTATAAGCTACAGCTTTCAAAAGATCACCACAACAGAATACCACCTAGTTTAATCGAACCATGCTCGGATACCAAAAATGTTGATTTTGAATATTAAAAGTGAATTTGACAAGAACAAAAAAAATAGAGCAAAGTATAAGAAAACGTAAAATATGAGACTATAAGAAAGAAAGTTGGATGAAATTCAAATGATTTTCGTCATCTATAAAAACTCAATTTGCAATAATATAAATAGCTGAACTAAAATGAAAGTCACACTCTATGTTCAAACTTCAGGGGATGATATTTACTCATTAACGAAACAAGTATAAAGTGAGATAGTGGGTATTAATTCTTAAAATCTAGAAAGCACTCTTTCATATTATACATATAGTGAAAGACTTATTTAATAACTATTTGTATCAATTTTTAACAGAAGCAAAGGGAAACACATCCATTAAAGAAATCACTTCACATTTTATGCCACAAGACACCACAAAAAGGGCACTGGTTTTGACATCCAGTGAGAATTTAAATGATCTTGAATCAAATTATCAAGATATATTTATCTAAGGAAAAAAACAACTTATCCCAAAAGAAAATTCTCTTTCAATTGCTTCTCATGAGAAAATGGCATTCTCTTTAAGTCTCTAATAGCATAGGTGGTATCCATTTTGATGTTGCCTACCTGACAGCAACAGTGATTTACCTTCCACGTGGTCTGATTGTACTGTTGACGATTAAATTACGTCGATACAATTCGCTCTACGTGTTCTTCGTATATCCTGCAAGAACAACAGGAATCAGAGGGGGCAGGGATTATTCCCTGCACGCGCACTCCGACGATCAAGTCAGTGATCGGGAGTTGGTGTATGTAAGAAAAGGAGAAAGTATTGCTTAAATCAAAGGGTTTAAGTGTTTCTCCCTGTTTTTTTTCTTTTTTGGATCGAATCCCCTGTTTTTTTTCTTTTTTTTTCTTTTTTGGATCGAATCCCCTGTTTTTTTTCTTTTTTGGATCGAATCCCCTTTTTCAGAGAGCTCACCTGGTATTTATAAGTTCCTGAGGCGGTTCGGGCTGAGACCCAGGCGCGTGTCTGGGCCGCGACAGAGTTATAGAGCACTCTGTCGCGCCTCGGGCCATGCAACTTGCGGGGGAGTAGTCTGGTGGCAGTGTATGCATGGAACCTCTACCGCTGCTGGTGCGGGAGACCTCTGCCGCTATCTGTGCGGGAGACTATGCCGCATGCTGTGCGAAAGACTTCTACCGCGGTCTGTGCGGGAGACTATGCCTCATACAGTGCGGGAGACCTCTACCGCAGTCTGTGCGGGAGACTATGCCGCATGCTGTGCGGGAGACTCTGCCCCAGGCTGTGCGGGAGACTCTGCCTCAAGCCGTGCGAGGGACTCTGCCCCAGACCGTGCGGGGGACTCTGCCCCAGGCTGTGCGGGAGACTCTGCCCCAAGCCTTGCGGGAGACTCTTGGTTGGCGATCAGTTGTACGCTTGGATCCTGGTGACACGACCACCATCACATTTTTTTTTAATGAATAGTATTTCCTTACCTTTTTTCAAGAAAGAAGGATATTTTCGATGGAATAAACTTTGAGAGATACGACTTCGCCTATCATATTTCTAGGTCCCCTAAGAGAGAAGGAAAATATTTGGAATAAGAATCTCTGCTATCTTACTAACTTATTAAATGACTTGGAAAGGAAGTAAAAAAAAAAAATCAAATTCAAAAACTGAAGTGAAAGAGGTCTTAAGAAATAAGAACAACAAAAGGATGACAGGGTGCTTTTCCATTAAAGAGCACCCAGAGAAGAATATACTTGGAAAAGAAAAGCTAGACTCTTTTAGAATTAGGAATAAAGAAGAATTTTTATAGATCGAGAGTGATAATTAAGATAACAATTTCATACAATTCCGGGGCTTTTCTCTTTCAAGTTTCAAGCGACAGTTTTTTTTATTATTTTTATTATTATTAAGAAAAAGAAATTTTCAAAATTGGGCAGGTTGAGGCAGAGGATAGAGTGGTTGAACCACTTAAAGCTGCATTGCGCAAGAAAAGAGGTGGAAAGCGAGAAAATGAAATCTACAGTTGCGCAGATGCAAAAGATTTTTTTTTTTTTTAAGCTAAGATGAAAATTTTGAGAGCATAGAAGAAACCCGCAAATTGTTGAATCACCGTTCAATAAAGAAAGTAAACTGGCATATCAGAAGAGGAATTGATGTCAAAACCTGAAACATTCCCCAGACCTACAAGCTTGATTATGAGAGGATAAATCAATGCTGACAATAGATGAACTTAAACACATTTGAAAAAAAGTAAATGTAAGAAAGCAGCAGGGAATTAAACCTGGGAAAACAGCATCCGAATCCAATTGAGTAGTGAGAAGAGCTAAATAAAGGAAAGGAGTAAAGTGAAAGTGAAAGATGAGGTTGAAAGGAAATGGCCTCAGCTGTCAGCAGCATTTGCAAAAGGAGAAAGATAGACTTATAGATCCGGAATCTGGTGAAACTGAAATGAGCATCTCACCTCAAATTGGAACTCAAATTGAAGTTCAAACTCAAGCAGCAGCATGTGTCAGCAACTAAATGTCGGAACTCGTTGAACTTGAAACACGAGACTGCAATTAAGAGTAGAAAAGAGAAGCCATTTTTGTGTTTTGGATTTGGGGGAAAATGGATTGAAAGTGAAGAGTGAAAATGTGTGAAATCTTTGTTTTGTTTATTTATGCTTGCATGAGTTTATATTACAATATTATTACAACTATACCACTATCCATTCCTTTTCTGAACATTTACAACAGCAAACTCTTTGTCCTTCGACCAAAAACAAAACAAAAACAAAAACTGTTTCCTAACTAACAATGTCCATGAATTGATTTGTCTACTAATGCTAATCTTCTCCTCTTAAATATGGAAAAAGAAACAAAGAAAGTCTCTAAAACCAGGAAAAGAAGAAAGCAAAAACAATCCCCTTTCATCCAACTGAGTAATAATAGCATGATTGGTTTAGCGCTTTTTTTTTTTTTTTTCTTTCTTTCTTACTGAACATTTGAAATGTTGATTATAAAATCAATTGATCAGCTAATCAATCTTAATTTAAGCGTACTCTCTCGTCTCATTGTCATGGGTAAAAGAGAAAGTTGTTGGCACTTGGCAGTCAAATTCCCATCCCCAAGCTGAGGCCTGAGGGTGAGGGCTCCTCTGTTTTGTTCTTTTTCCATAGTGGGAATTAGTGAGAGCCCATGGCCACAGGCCACACTACAATTGACTAAATTAAATATATGTATGATGCGAGCTGCTTCAGCAAAATATTAATGCTATCTTCGTCTATTTATATCGAATATACAACGTTCCATATACCTGTTGCTAAATGTGTAGGTACATATGCCTGAATCCTGATGATACACCACAATCCCCTTCTTTTATTAGTAGCCATCTATGAACAAATCAAAAGCATGTATAAAGTGAAGGAAGAGTCAAGTCAAGAGCAAGTAAACTGAATAATTTTTAATTAGTCGGATCAGATGACATACATTATTGTTTTGATAAAAATAATAATTTTTTATCTTCAAAAGATTCATTAATTAAGAATCCCAGCTTCGCAGAGAAATAGATTTTTTGTTGCCGTGTGAAGTTAATTTTTAATGATGGTTATTTCTAGCTATAAGCTTGAATTAGTCCTTTCATACGTTAAATATATCTTAAATTTTTTTATACAAAATAGATATAAGCGTTTAATATTTTATTACATAAAAATCGATCAGTAAATTTTTATTATATTTTAAATAAATTCGTAATCTTTTAAAATCATATAATTAAACCTAAATTTATTTAATAACACTAATTTTTATTAAGATTGTACATGTGTCAACCAATTAAATTATCTACGTCAGCTTTTACATAGAATGTCTAAACGACAGTTAGTGTCATTTAATATATTTGGACTTAATTGCATTATTTGAAAAGTTTAGGGTTTATTTATAGTAAAATAAAAATTTAGAGACTAATTTTAATGTGATAAAATGTTAAAAATTTATATTCATTTTAGACAAAATGTTGATGATACATTTAACTATTAAGTTTTTATATTATTTTGATTTGACAATTTAATCTTTATATTTTATTAAATTTCAATTTAAATGCAAATTAAAGGTCATTATCCTGTTAATTTGGATGATTTGGATTTTGGTGATCACAGACATCTATTAACTTTTTTGATTACACAGATCTTATATTAGTTTTTTTTTTAAAATTTATTTAATTTTTTAAATAAATAATAATTCATTTATATATATTATACTAGTAGAATAACAACTAAACCTGATCATGCACTGACTCGAGTCAAGTCGAATTCAAATCGAATTTAACACATGATATTAATATATTTTATATGTAATTAAACTCTGTCTGATTTACCCGATGTTTGGGCCTAATTATTTAGACCCATTTTTAAAAATTACAAAAAAGTTAAAGTCTGTCCAAGTTTGTCCAAATAAATCAAATTCTTAAAGGATAACATAATTTTGATTTTATTATTTGATTGATTTTTTTAATTAAGCGCGTTTCTTAATTATTAATGATTGATATTTATAATAAATTTTATCGATTTGGTTCAATTTTGTTGAATATAATTGATTTTGGCATATTTAATGAGTTATATCAAGATACTTATATTTATATATATATATATATATATATATATATATATATATATAGTCAAGCCTAACCAATTTAAGTTTAGGCTTTTAAGAGTGAGATCAAAACTTAATCTAAATTTTGATCAAATCTATTTTATTTGTTTAAATCCGTTTTAACAAATTTATTATTTTGTCCAAACTTAACTAAATATTAATTGAACTTTCATTTTTGAACGGGGAGTTCGATCTTTAAATAGATTTATAACAGTCTAATAGCAGCTATTAAAAAACATAAAGTGCAGAATATTGCATGCTTAATTTGAAATTAATTAGCGAAGATAGGTTGGAACGGCATGGGACAGGGACTGGAGAGGAAATGAAAACTTGAGAGCCTTCAATACTTTAATTACTTTATTAGAACGTAATGATAACTTTATAATATAAGTTGAGTTGAAGAGTGCTACACTGCCACATCCACATATTTTGGTTTTCTCATTTCGGTCTGAGGTATTTGTTGTTACTTACCAAATCTCACCCAAATTTCAATATATATCCAATCTTTTCAAGAACCATTTATTCTCGCTTTCAATTTTCTATTTATGATTCTCGTATCAATAATTGATTAGAAAAAAATAAAAATAAGCTTTTTTTTTAATATTTGAACAAAATTCAAATTTTAGAATTACCACTATTGAATTACCTAAATCAATTTTCGACTCAAATAAAATTGTCTCAAATTATAAAATGGATTGAATACCTATGATTAAATAAAAAATATTCTCTTGAAATGTGATATTAATTTTTTCGGTTTAAACTTTATATCTTACTAATAAAGTTTTTAATAACCTAAATGAATAAACTATAATATTTAATATATCTTGATTCTTTTTATTTAAGTATTGTTTCCTTGCCTTTTTCTTTTTTTTTTTCCCCTCCAAATATTTTGCGTCAAGTTATTATTATTTCCAACAAAGGCACAGCTCATGTTGTTATATTATATAAATATAGCTTAAATATTGTCTTCGGTGAGAAAAAAGAGTAACACTGTAACACTCGTTGGAATTGGAAAACCTTGGGCTTTTTTTGTCTGAAGAATTAAAACCTTGGGCCTTAATCAAGGTATCACAGAATAAGGACCCTAAAAACCCAATGGGCAAGCTCAGCTCCAACTTTTATGTTTTGAGCCCAATAAGTAAAAATCTAGATGGAGGTCCAACAAATTCATCCAATTTGAAGTATTTTTTTTTATTATTATTAAAGTAGTACATTTAAATTTAAATTAAAAATTGTATTCAAGTTCACGCATGCTAAGTTTCAAATCCAAAACTTCAAAGTGTCTGACCTCTTCTTTGATAGTAAGCCAAGTCCTCCTCGATCGTAAAACAAAATTTTAAATCTAACATGATTAAGAATTTATATGTGTGTATATGAATATTAACACATCGGACTTAAATATCCAAGTGTATAATTTGAACTTTGCTTGAAAATTTCAAGAGATTGAGAAATATAAATTTTTTTATAAAAAGCAAATCATTAAATAACAATCAAAATATATAAACATATTATTACATCTTATATAAAAATGGAGAAATTAAATCAAATAGATAAACTAATGTATAATTTAATAAATCAAATATGAAATTAAATCAAATTTGTTATGTATCTTATGCTTAGTTTGGATTTTACTAGAGTCCTAGCGCGACGAGTGCGACACAGTAGGTTCAATAAATGACAAAAATTTTGAATGATAAAATTACTCTTTTATTTTTACTTTTTATTTTTATTATTTTATTAAAAATATATATTTTTAATAGTCAATTTTTTTAATTTCACCAGAACTAATCACACCACTTATCTAAACTTCCCTCAACCTTACATATCAAATTGTCTATTCTCTGTTTTCATTTTATCATTTGAAGTATCTATAATTTTTTCATCTCTTAAATTTGCTATTTAATTTTTTTAAAAGATTCAAATATATATGATAATTTCAAATTAAAGTATAATAAATAAAATACTAAGTAGGTCAAGAAAAAAGTTATCTTTTCTATGCAATATGTATTTAAAAGATGGTTTAATAATCAAATATATTCTCAATTTTTTGTAAAAGATGAAAATAATCATTCAACCTTTAATTTTACTGTATAAACCCCTAACATTTCAAAATAATATAATTAAGTATAAACTAATTACAAATTTTTACAGTAAAATAAAAAGGTTGAGGGCTTGTAGAATCTTAACCTTATTTTTATTTTACTTAATTGATTTATTTTGAAATGTTGAATGATTATTTTACAGTAAAATAAAAGTTTATGAATTTTTACAATAAAATTAAAGGTTGAAGATTTATATCAATTTTGTATAAATAATTAAAAATCTATTTGACTATTATGCCACGTTGAATTATTTTGACAAGTAGACAATTTCTTCACCCTGTTTACATAATAAAGAAATTAATTAAGAATTGTTTATCACAAATGATATATACTGAAACTCGAGATCCTTTAGCTAATGTTCTTCTAGCTTGTCAAAAGTTATTAAATAAAGAGTGGTCTCAATTAATCATGATTATAGGGAAGCTAAGAGATATGCTGATGATTTAAAAATAAAAAATAAAAAACAGATGTACCGATTTCATGATAATTTTAGCACATGCTAGTACAGTTGATACTATGTTCATTAGGGATCCTCTTTCTGGAGTTATTTGTCTTTTAGAAGAAGATAGTAGGGGAGTTGGTTGTAAAAGACTTGTTATAGAATGGAAGTAAAGATATGATCTTTAATATATATATATATATATATATATATATATATATATATATATATATATATATATATATATATATATAAAATAAACATAAAAGCATAAAAATAAGAATTATCACAAACCAAGAAACCAGTAAGCCAACCGGTAAGAGATAATTAAAGTAATAAATTAATCAATCAAGAGATTGAAAACCTTCTCCTCCTAGGCTTGGTAAGGTCCACCCTAAGGCCATCATGGATATGAGAAGTGTCCTTGGAGCCATGTCGGAAGGGATTTAGCTTGCCAAGAGTCTTGGACATGGAAGAGAAGAAGGTAGCTTTTCGGGTCCCCATGCTCTTTGAACAAGTTCCATCTTGATTCTTCTGCAAGTCGGATAAGAAAATCTTTATCTTCATAAGCTCGGATCGCAAGGCCTCGTTCTCCTTTACTACCGACACGTCTGCCTGCAACTGGTTCCTCGTCGTCACGGCATTTGGCGTGTTACGATCATGCACACCACCACTCCTTAGCTTCAGCTGATCACAGTACAAAGCGCGCAAAACGATCTGCACGGGCAAGCGCTTGTTTTGGGAAGCATGGACTTGAGCTTCGTAAGACAGCTTCAAGGGGTCCATGGAGCTGCATACCTTCTCTCTTTCTATCTCTTCCAGATTTGGATGAGCCTGCATGCATTAATTAATTTGCAACCAATATTTTTAGTTATCATCATAATATAAAATTAATCATATATGATATACCAGTACTTGTTAACAGTATCGATTTAAAATTAAAGATCAAGGGTACTATTAATAATAATTAGTACCAGTAATTATATATAATTAACCTTGAGATAGATGTCAATGGCCCGATAGAGATCATCCTCCTTTCTGGCTCCTTTAGGGACGAGATTGGCGATCCTGTTGAACTTGGGGATGGTGAGTTCAGCGACGGTTGCTAGCTCCGCGAGGTATGCATCTACAGTCTTCGCAACTCTCCGCATCGCAGATGAACTTACCTCCCTAAATTCCCCACCACTGAAGACAGCCATGCCCTTCTCCTTCTCCACGAACCCGGATATGATCCTCCTGACGCTATCCAGATCGAAGAGCCTCTCCCCATCAAATGTGAAAGAAAAGACCAAAAGATCATCAACCGTGGCATGCTCCAATATCAACGAGATCCGATTCTCCAGCTGGTTCTTACAAGCTGTAGAGGCTTTCAGGAAAATTGCACATCGAAGAAGGCAACACAAGAAGTGAATTGGAAAAGCAGCTTTCTCCGCGGGTAACAGCGCCACTATGGACTCTAAAAGCTCACGCTGTTGGATTCGAAGATCAGAGTCAGTGGGATCGGAACACTTGATACCGTTGCCTGAGTGATCGCGTACTAGGTCTCGAAGCCATCTCTCTGAGTAAGTGATGAGAGCGGTGGCTAGGGTTAGAGCTTTCGCTCCCCGTTGTTTCATTGCGGCAATGATTCTGCCAAACAACTCAACGTCGAGGATCGATAGCTCTTTGGTCCACCAGTTTGGAGGCGTACGGCAAGGGCAATTCGCCTCGCTACAAGCCTGCAGACAGAATTGAATATAAATTTTATCCAGATTGTAATTGATTTTTTTTTTTTTTAACTACCAAAGAATTAATTCAATTCCCAATGGCTTGTTATATACTATACTAGTAGAGAGTAAAATTATTGAATACAAATAATTAATATTGTTAATGAAAGCATATAGAACATAAATTAAATTGCATATTATTATACCCATGCCCTAGCACTCGCGACATCAATGCATCTTTGAACAATTTTAAGCTCCTCCGCCATGGGAAGCAGATCTTCGCATGATTTAAGGACGACAACGGCGCCAGAGAGGCTAGACAATGCAACTTGTGAGAGGAAATCTTCGGTGCGCCCAGCCAGGTCGCTGTCGCTGCATTTGTCTGTCATTTGAAGATACTCTGCAGCGCATCGGAGAGCTGCAACGTTATGGACTGTAATCTCGAAATTGACACCGTAGCAGAATTTCGCTGCCTTCTCGAAGATCTCAGGGCCCCCGGGGATGTCAGACAAGTTGATTCTCGTCAAGTCTGCTGCTTTTGTTTCCATTATCAGCTTTCTTATGTAATTGCTCTTTGCCACTAGCATGAACTGCATATATGGCCGTAGGTGTCATGATAAATTACGCATAGATATATAAATCTAAATTTTACTGGTGATCAGATCACTGCATAATTTGATATATTTCTTAATTAATTCGACAGTAAATAATATAGACGGTACAAACGCACAGAAGCTAGTTTTAATATACCTTATGCAGATTGAAATAAGCTTCACCAACTTCGACTACAACATCAGTCGGGATCTCTTGGGAGAAAACCCTGAAATTAAGCAGAAATGATAATCAAGAATCTGACTATGATAATATAATTCGAAATCGAAGTACGTTGTTGGGAGGCTTAATTAGTGAAGTATTTTACCACTGGCCGGCCCTCTCCGAGGCAACGGACAGCCTGCTATTGGTCATCACAGGAGTGCTAGTTGGGGAAAGAAGAGACCTACGAACACTGAGAAGTTTAAAACTAAATTCAGATTTTTTATTTTTATTGAGACTTTTGTTTCAATTATCTTTTGAGGTTTCTTTTTAATCCTCTTTGCCTTCTTACCTTGTGACCTTGTCTAACTTCTGGGTAGGACTTTTCCTGATGGACCATTCTACCCTTGTACTACTTCGGGAGTCGACAAAAGGTAGCTGGCTACGCCAGCTGACTCTTATGAGTCCTTGGCTAATTTGCATCTGTAATCCGTATAAGCTAGCTCAAGAATCAAGCCTGCAACTTTGCCATGTTCTTTTCTCCTCCTGCTATTGTACAACATGTGTTGGTCAATGATTATGGTAGTGTTATTCTCTTCTTCTACCATGTTGATAAAACGGTAACGCTGGCGTCTATTCTTGGAAAGAACATCAAAATGTTCATTTTAATCTTCTTTCATAAGCAAAATTTTAAGTTAATGATTTAAAAATAAATTGAAAAACTAAAATTATATTTAACAATTTTTAACTGACATTATTACTATTATATTGTTTCCATAAAAAGAAAGATGAATTTAACATGATAAAGTCATTGACATTTGAAATTTATTAACCAATTTTTATGATTTTGGCATCAAATGTTTGTTTATCATGGTCCAAAATTGTTACAAGAAGAAGACACAAATGTAATGCCGCATACTCCCAACAAATTTTTGTTTTAATTCGGCTGGCGTGGCGGCTCAATCATGAAGTGGGCAGATCAACTGACATTGACATGTTGGCGGTCTGCTTCTTAGCTAGCTATTACGTACTTGCTGTTATAAATACATTAGTATTACTTATCCGTTATATATGTATTCCTGTATGTATTAATAGTGTTATAGTCAGAGAAAGCATTAATACGTAAATTGATGGCAGTATCGATCATTGATCATCGAATTCGAGAGACAGATGGCAGGCAAATGGCAATTGATACTGTCTCGTGTCTCTTGAGTTGACTTGTGCCTTTCAGTTCAAACTTGTGGTTGCTATTTCTCCAGCTGTATATCCTTTGGCTGCTGTCTTGCCACGTTCTCCGCCAACCCCACACCTCTATGCAAGGGTGTTGTTTAAATAAATTTCTGTAGCAGACAAGATACCAAATATCCATCATTTTAACCAATAGCAGGTCCACACATCAGACATAGTGCCACATCGGTCCACTCCTATTGAAGAAACGGATATATACATCCACACTTTAATACTTTTAATTTTTTTTTTTTTAAAGTGATGCGATGCGTCTGAGAAAATATGAGAATTGGCATGTATCGAATTTGAATTTTAAATTTTTTAAAATTCATATTTTTAAAAATGTTACTTGCATCGATTAAGTTATTTATTTTTTCCTTTCGAGAATGAAAATAATTGTCTCTCGCCATGGATTTATCCCACCCACTGATCACGACTGTACCGTTGTGCCATATACCCGCTTTCTTTATCTATGATTATGATGCATACTATTAATTGTTATGTGCCATTATATATGTTCTTTTTTAAGAGTATTTTAATTATTTAAAATGATTTAACCGAGTTTTATTTTTATTTTATCAATCAATTCAAATTTATTAATTTTAAAAATTTAATCAACCGAAATTAATTCGATTAACTTTTGAATTAATTAAATAAAAAATACAATCAAGTTAAATTATATTTTAAACATTTACTTTTTTATTTTTGAAATAAAACAAATAAAATCATCTAACATAATATTAAAATATCAAAATATAAAGTTAAAAACTTAAACATTATTAAACTTAAAATATCTTCCAAACTCCAAATATTAAACATATATTTAGATTTTATGTATTTTTAATTTTATTTATTAAATTTTTTATATTTCATTTAAATTTTTAAATTCAATTAATTGAGAATTATTTTAAAATTGATTTAGATAATCAACTAAAATTAATTTATAAGCATCTTATTTTGATAATTGAGAAAAACCATTCTTATTTTGAGAAAAAAAGATGCATAATGTTATTGAGCATTACACTATATATTAATGAAAAAATTATAGTTAGTTATAGTTTTAATAATCATCGTAACATTCCGTTTTGAAATTTTCTGTCTAATCATTGTTCTTGAGAAATTTAAGAGAAAAAAAGGGCTCTCAATCTTGATGTGGCCATAAGAGGCTTATTCCCATTTACCTTTTTTTTTTAATTGAAGTGTTTAAATGAACTGTTTGTGCGTTCATTTTTTTCAGCAAAAGAAGCTATTTGGTTTTTTCCAACAAAATAAATATGGTTTTTTTACTTGGTCAAAAGACTATGACATCGAACATTAATGAATGAATGGATATGAGGTTCTAGATGATATTGATTTGGGCATTGGGCTTTGCTTTGCTTGTGTGAATCATGTTGTGCCAACATTGCAACTTGCCATTATAGCCTATGACAATAATATACTAGAAATGTTGATCCCTCTAGTCTCAAGTCTAACTACTATCCTTCAAAGATCTAAATTGTGGGCTGAATTGAACCATAGCTTTCTTGATTTTAATGTCACCTTCAGTATCAAGGTAAGGTAGGGTAGGATAGGTTTGGCTTCCTGGTAAGGTTGGCGACTTCGGCCCAAAAGCTTAAATTTGCTATTTAATTTTTTTAAAAGATTCAAATATATATGATAATTTCAAATTAAAGTATAATAAATAAAATACTAAGTAGGTCAAGAAAAAAGTTATCTTTTCTATGCAATATGTATTTAAAAGATGGTTTAATAATCAAATATATTCTCAACTTTTTGTAAAAGATGAAAATAATCCTTCAACCTTTAATTTTACTGTATAAACCCCTAACATTTCAAAATAATATAATTAAGTATAAACTAATTACAAATTTTTACAGTAAAATAAAAAGGTTGAAGGCTTGTAGAATCTTAACCTTATTTTTATTTTACTTAATTGATTTATTTTGAGATGTTGAATGATTATTTTACAGTAAAATAAAAGTTTATGAATTTTTACAATAAAATTAAAGGTTAAAGATTTATATCAATTTTGTATAAATAATTAAAAATCTATTTGACTATTATGCCACGTTGAATTATTTTGACAAGTAGACAATTTCTTCACCCTGTTTACATAATAAAGAAATTAATTAAGAATTGTTTATCACAAATGATATATACTGAAACTCGAGATCCTTTAGCTAATGTTCTTCTAGCTTGTCAAAAGTTATTAAATAAAGAGTGGTCTCAATTAATCATGATTATAGGGAAGCTAAGAGATATGCTGATGATTTAAAAATAAAAAATAAAAAACAGATGTACCGATTTCATGATAATTTTAGCACATGCTAGTACAGTTGATACTATGTTCATTAGGGATCCTCTTTCTGGAGTTATTTGTCTTTTAGAAGAAGATAGTAGGGGAGTTGGTTGTAAAAGACTTGTTATAGAATGGAAGTAAAGATATGATCTTTAATATATATATATATATATATATATATATATATATATATATATATAAAATAAACATAAAAGCATAAAAATAAGAATTATCACAAACCAAGAAACCAGTAAGCCAACCGGTAAGAGATAATTAAAGTAATAAATTAATCAATCAAGAGATTGAAAACCTTCTCCTCCTAGGCTTGGTAAGGTCCACCCTAAGGCCATCATGGATATGAGAAGTGTCCTTGGAGCCATGTCGGAAGGGATTTAGCTTGCCAAGAGTCTTGGACATGGAAGAGAAGAAGGTAGCTTTTCGGGTCCCCATGCTCTTTGAACAAGTTCCATCTTGATTCTTCTGCAAGTCGGATAAGAAAATCTTTATCTTCATAAGCTCGGATCGCAAGGCCTCGTTCTCCTTTACTACCGACACGTCTGCCTGCAACTGGTTCCTCGTCGTCACGGCATTTGGCGTGTTACGATCATGCACACCACCACTCCTTAGCTTCAGCTGATCACAGTACAAAGCGCGCAAAACGATCTGCACGGGCAAGCGCTTGTTTTGGGAAGCATGGACTTGAGCTTCGTAAGACAGCTTCAAGGGGTCCATGGAGCTGCATACCTTCTCTCTTTCTATCTCTTCCAGATTTGGATGAGCCTGCATGCATTAATTAATTTGCAACCAATATTTTTAGTTATCATCATAATATAAAATTAATCATATATGATATACCAGTACTTGTTAACAGTATCGATTTAAAATTAAAGATCAAGGGTACTATTAATAATAATTAGTACCAGTAATTATATATAATTAACCTTGAGATAGATGTCAATGGCCCGATAGAGATCATCCTCCTTTCTGGCTCCTTTAGGGACGAGATTGGCGATCCTGTTGAACTTGGGGATGGTGAGTTCAGCGACGGTTGCTAGCTCCGCGAGGTATGCATCTACAGTCTTCGCAACTCTCCGCATCGCAGATGAACTTACCTCCCTAAATTCCCCACCACTGAAGACAGCCATGCCCTTCTCCTTCTCCACGAACCCGGATATGATCCTCCTGACGCTATCCAGATCGAAGAGCCTCTCCCCATCAAATGTGAAAGAAAAGACCAAAAGATCATCAACCGTGGCATGCTCCAATATCAACGAGATCCGATTCTCCAGCTGGTTCTTACAAGCTGTAGAGGCTTTCAGGAAAATTGCACATCGAAGAAGGCAACACAAGAAGTGAATTGGAAAAGCAGCTTTCTCCGCGGGTAACAGCGCCACTATGGACTCTAAAAGCTCACGCTGTTGGATTCGAAGATCAGAGTCAGTGGGATCGGAACACTTGATACCGTTGCCTGAGTGATCGCGTACTAGGTCTCGAAGCCATCTCTCTGAGTAAGTGATGAGAGCGGTGGCTAGGGTTAGAGCTTTCGCTCCCCGTTGTTTCATTGCGGCAATGATTCTGCCAAACAACTCAACGTCGAGGATCGATAGCTCTTTGGTCCACCAGTTTGGAGGCGTACGGCAAGGGCAATTCGCCTCGCTACAAGCCTGCAGACAGAATTGAATATAAATTTTATCCAGATTGTAATTGATTTTTTTTTTTTTTAACTACCAAAGAATTAATTCAATTCCCAATGGCTTGTTATATACTATACTAGTAGAGAGTAAAATTATTGAATACAAATAATTAATATTGTTAATGAAAGCATATAGAACATAAATTAAATTGCATATTATTATACCCATGCCCTAGCACTCGCGACATCAATGCATCTTTGAACAATTTTAAGCTCCTCCGCCATGGGAAGCAGATCTTCGCATGATTTAAGGACGACAACGGCGCCAGAGAGGCTAGACAATGCAACTTGTGAGAGGAAATCTTCGGTGCGCCCAGCCAGGTCGCTGTCGCTGCATTTGTCTGTCATTTGAAGATACTCTGCAGCGCATCGGAGAGCTGCAACGTTATGGACTGTAATCTCGAAATTGACACCGTAGCAGAATTTCGCTGCCTTCTCGAAGATCTCAGGGCCCCCGGGGATGTCAGACAAGTTGATTCTCGTCAAGTCTGCTGCTTTTGTTTCCATTATCAGCTTTCTTATGTAATTGCTCTTTGCCACTAGCATGAACTGCATATATGGCCGTAGGTGTCATGATAAATTACGCATAGATATATAAATCTAAATTTTACTGGTGATCAGATCACTGCATAATTTGATATATTTCTTAATTAATTCGACAGTAAATAATATAGACGGTACAAACGCACAGAAGCTAGTTTTAATATACCTTATGCAGATTGAAATAAGCTTCACCAACTTCGACTACAACATCAGTCGGGATCTCTTGGGAGAAAACCCTGAAATTAAGCAGAAATGATAATCAAGAATCTGACTATGATAATATAATTCGAAATCGAAGTACGTTGTTGGGAGGCTTAATTAGTGAAGTATTTTACCACTGGCCGGCCCTCTCCGAGGCAACGGACAGCCTGCTATTGGTCATCACAGGAGTGCTAGTTGGGGAAAGAAGAGACCTACGAACACTGAGAAGTTTAAAACTAAATTCAGATTTTTTATTTTTATTGAGACTTTTGTTTCAATTATCTTTTGAGGTTTCTTTTTAATCCTCTTTGCCTTCTTACCTTGTGACCTTGTCTAACTTCTGGGTAGGACTTTTCCTGATGGACCATTCTACCCTTGTACTACTTCGGGAGTCGACAAAAGGTAGCTGGCTACGCCAGCTGACTCTTATGAGTCCTTGGCTAATTTGCATCTGTAATCCGTATAAGCTAGCTCAAGAATCAAGCCTGCAACTTTGCCATGTTCTTTTCTCCTCCTGCTATTGTACAACATGTGTTGGTCAATGATTATGGTAGTGTTATTCTCTTCTTCTACCATGTTGATAAAACGGTAACGCTGGCGTCTATTCTTGGAAAGAACATCAAAATGTTCATTTTAATCTTCTTTCATAAGCAAAATTTTAAGTTAATGATTTAAAAATAAATTGAAAAACTAAAATTATATTTAACAATTTTTAACTGACATTATTACTATTATATTGTTTCCATAAAAAGAAAGATGAATTTAACATGATAAAGTCATTGACATTTGAAATTTATTAACCAATTTTTATGATTTTGGCATCAAATGTTTGTTTATCATGGTCCAAAATTGTTACAAGAAGAAGACACAAATGTAATGCCGCATACTCCCAACAAATTTTTGTTTTAATTCGGCTGGCGTGGCGGCTCAATCATGAAGTGGGCAGATCAACTGACATTGACATGTTGGCGGTCTGCTTCTTAGCTAGCTATTACGTACTTGCTGTTATAAATACATTAGTATTACTTATCCGTTATATATGTATTCCTGTATGTATTAATAGTGTTATAGTCAGAGAAAGCATTAATACGTAAATTGATGGCAGTATCGATCATTGATCATCGAATTCGAGAGACAGATGGCAGGCAAATGGCAATTGATACTGTCTCGTGTCTCTTGAGTTGACTTGTGCCTTTCAGTTCAAACTTGTGGTTGCTATTTCTCCAGCTGTATATCCTTTGGCTGCTGTCTTGCCACGTTCTCCGCCAACCCCACACCTCTATGCAAGGGTGTTGTTTAAATAAATTTCTGTAGCAGACAAGATACCAAATATCCATCATTTTAACCAATAGCAGGTCCACACATCAGACATAGTGCCACATCGGTCCACTCCTATTGAAGAAACGGATATATACATCCACACTTTAATACTTTTAATTTTTTTTTTTTTAAAGTGATGCGATGCGTCTGAGAAAATATGAGAATTGGCATGTATCGAATTTGAATTTTAAATTTTTTAAAATTCATATTTTTAAAAATGTTACTTGCATCGATTAAGTTATTTATTTTTTCCTTTCGAGAATGAAAATAATTGTCTCTCGCCATGGATTTATCCCACCCACTGATCACGACTGTACCGTTGTGCCATATACCCGCTTTCTTTATCTATGATTATGATGCATACTATTAATTGTTATGTGCCATTATATATGTTCTTTTTTAAGAGTATTTTAATTATTTAAAATGATTTAACCGAGTTTTATTTTTATTTTATCAATCAATTCAAATTTATTAATTTTAAAAATTTAATCAACCGAAATTAATTCGATTAACTTTTGAATTAATTAAATAAAAAATACAATCAAGTTAAATTATATTTTAAACATTTACTTTTTTATTTTTGAAATAAAACAAATAAAATCATCTAACATAATATTAAAATATCAAAATATAAAGTTAAAAACTTAAACATTATTAAACTTAAAATATCTTCCAAACTCCAAATATTAAACATATATTTAGATTTTATGTATTTTTAATTTTATTTATTAAATTTTTTATATTTCATTTAAATTTTTAAATTCAATTAATTGAGAATTATTTTAAAATTGATTTAGATAATCAACTAAAATTAATTTATAAGCATCTTATTTTGATAATTGAGAAAAACCATTCTTATTTTGAGAAAAAAAGATGCATAATGTTATTGAGCATTACACTATATATTAATGAAAAAATTATAGTTAGTTATAGTTTTAATAATCACCGTAACATTCTGTTTTGAAATTTTCTATCTAATCATTGTTCTTGAGGAATTTAAGAGAAAAAAAGGGCTCTCAATCTTGATGTGGCCATAAGAGGCTTATTCCCATTTACCTTTTTTTTTTTAATTGAAGTGTTTAAATGAACTGTTTGTGCGTTCATTTTTTTCAGCAAAAGAAGCTATTTGGTTTTTTCCAACAAAATAAATATGGTTTTTTTACTTGGTCAAAAGACTATGACATCGAACATTAATGAATGAATGGATATGAGGTTCTAGATGATATTGATTTGGGCATTGGGCTTTGCTTTGCTTGTGTGAATCATGTTGTGCCAACATTGCAACTTGCCATTATAGCCTATGACAATAATATACTAGAAATGTTGATCCCTCTAGTCTCAAGTCTAACTACTATCCTTCAAAGATCTAAATTGTGGGCTGAATTGAACCATAGCTTTCTTGATTTTAATGTCACCTTCAGTATCAAGGTAAGGTAGGGTAGGATAGGTTTGGCTTCCTGGTAAGGTTGGCGACTTCGGCCCAAAAGCTTTTTATTAGACTCTTTGAAGGATCTGATGCTTCAAACTTCTGAGCAGGGCATGGCTTAAAGCCTATGTAACTCAATTGCTATTTGAATAAGCCTATTCCAAGTTTTATGCTATTTTCCCCTTCAAAGCAAAATTAAACTAAACTAAACTAAATTGATAGCCCAACAATGATGATTGATGTGTGTCAATGTCAAGCTTCAATCGTTGAGATAGATAATCTCTTGCGAGGAATCTTTTTCATTCACTAGTATTATAATCTAAAATATCTTTGTAGAAAATTTTTTGTATCTATCACCATTGAAATCGCAAATCTAAACCTTAACATAAGATCCTACTGTTAATTGGGTAAAATTCTTGAATATTACCAGGAGCCAAGAAAAGCACTGTTCAAAATAAGTCAGCCAGAGCCTTTTTAAGATAGATGGTTTTGCCTCAATGAATCCAAAGTGGAAGAAATATAAGAGTATATTGGATTATATGAAATGATGAATCGAAAGTGTGTATTCATTCCTTAATTTGTTGTTTATATACAAAGTAAAACGAACATGAAGAAGCGAGAGATTAGGAAAAACAATGGGAGATTAGGGAGTTAACTACCTAATTAGTTAACCTATAACTAACTATAATTAGTTAGCCTATAAAAACTTATACAATTGGACTACTAATTTGTTACATGTATTACCCCCCTTCAAGCTGGATTATACAGGATAAAAATTGAGTTTGTGAAGAAATATCTGAAAGCTAGCAGCTATGTGAGCTTCTGTAAAGATATCAGTCAACTGAGACAAAGAGGAAACATGAAGCAATCGAATGATCCCAACTTACAATTTTTGATGAATAAGGTGACAATCGATCTCAGTGTGTTTCGTTCTTTCATGAAACATCGGATTTTCAACGATTGCAATGTCTGATTTACTATCAGAAAATAGCAAAGCAGATGAGGTATGGGGAATGTGAAGATAATGAAGAAGATATAACAGCCACTGAATTTCACATGTAATAGAAGTAAGTGCGCGATATTCTGCTTCTTAGATTTCTGGGAAACTGAGGCATCACCAAGGAAAACACAATAACCAGTGACTGATTTATGAGTATCAGCATAGGAAGCTCAGTAAGAATCACTAAAAGCTTTAAGCTGCATATTTAAAGAAGCTGAAAAAAAATAGCTATTGTCCTAGTGTACCCTTTATATATCGAAGCACACGGTGAACTGCTTGAAGAGGAGTAGTGGTTGGTTTTATCAATAAATTGAGAAAGTTGTTGAACATGATAGGATAAGTATAGTCGAGTAGAGGTAAGATAGAGTAGTCGACTAATGAGTCTTTTATAAAGAGAGGGATCATCCAAAGGTTGTCCTGATGTTTGGGAAAGCTTCAGAGTAGGAACCATGGGTGTTGAAACAGGCTTGCTGCCAAGAAAACTTATGTCTTATAAAATGTCTAAAGCATATTTTCTTTGGGAAAGATTAATACCATGTCGAGATCTAGCAACCTCAAAACCTAGAAAAAATTTAAGGGTACCAAGATTCTTAATTCAAAAAACAGAATCCAAATAACTTTGTCTCCTAGATAAGAGCCTCGTCGTTGCTTGCTAATAACATATCATCAACATAAATCACTTGGGTAATAAATGAGGAGTCTGAAACTTTGACAAATAAGGAATGATCAAAACCAGCTAGTGTGAATCCTTGAGCAAGCAAAGCAGTGGTGAGTTTGTGATACAATTGTCCGCTTGCTTACTTAAAACCATATAAAGATTTCAACAGCTTATAAACCTGCCCTGGCTTAGCACCAGAAAATCCAGAAGGCAAGTTCATGTATACTTCTTTATAAAGGTCCCCATGAAGGAAAGCATTGTGAATATCAAGTTGATGAAGAATCTAGTTCTTAGCTACAGTTACAGCCAACAAAGCTCGAATGGTTGTGATTTTGGTAACAAGAGAGAAAGTGTCATGGTAATTAAGTCCATATTGTTGTGTAAAGGCTTTTGCAACAAGACAAGCTTTGAATCTCTCGATATCACCATCAGATCAATACTTGTAAGACCCAAATTTCGTATTGTATTCCTTATGATTCCAGTGTGTAAACATTTAATTATGTTAGATGAATCATAAGAAGAGTGTTTACTGAAATGAAAATGCAAATGAAGCAAACAAATGCTTATAAGTCATGAAAATGCCAAATAGGGGCTATAATGGCCACTGGCTAAACCGAAGAGATGTCAACCATTTTGACTGAAGATAAAAACTTAAAACATCAAAATAAGGGTAGTTGGTTTGGTTTGGTCCCGAATACATTGAAGTAGTGAAAATGCCAAAAAGGGCTCAAACGAGCTTAAAATGGACCATTTGAGGTGTTTTTAGCAACTTCACCTCCCGGAAGCGACCAAAACGTAGATATGAGAGTTTTCACCATGAGAAACTACACTTTTGGATTTTTGAACAAAAGTCAAACATGATCAATGGTCAAAAAAAGTCAAAGTCAACTTTGAAAATGTTGACTTTGATCATAAGAGCTAACCATGGTTAAAATTTAATCCAACCAAGATTAAAGAGTGGGAAGAATTATTTTTGGCTAAAACACTCAATTTTCAGCCTCTAGTATATGGAAAATTAATTAAATTAAAATTGGATTTGATTAAATAGGCTGAAATGTAAGAGAAAAACTAATGGGCCAACTAATGGAATTTTCAAGCCCATTAAGCTTAACCGAGCATGGGCCGAAATTGTACAAACTATTGAGTCAAATTGTTGGGCCATTTGATTGGCCCAAAATGAAGCAAATTTAAGGCCCAATTTTCTATGAGAATTCAGCCTGATAACATTGAAGAAAAGCCCAAAACCGAAAGCCCAAAAGGTAAGCCCAAAACTAAAGCCCATTAGGGAATGTTTAAGCCCAAAACTAATGGTTCAAGCCCAAAACCATTAAGTCCACATCATGGGCTGAAAGCTTAAGACAATTAAACATGATTTAAGTCTTAACACTTAAGGAAAAATCGGCAATCATCACCTCCTTCACCAAACCGAGACCAAGCACCATAGTTAGCTAAGTTTTACAAGCTTTCTCACTCTAGAAAATCACTAACCTAAAGGCATATTTGGAATAAGTGATCTTCATGGAAGTTGCTCCAAATTGAGAGAGGAATAACATACCTTGAAATCAGCACTCAAAGAGCTGAATTGAATAGCCCAAAATCCCTTGAAGTTTCGGTCAGGAAGAGAAGTATAAGCTAGGTAAGTTTTTAAGCTTCCAACTTCAAGTATGTTTACTTATGGATTATTCTAAGTTGATTGGTGTATGAACTGTATAGCAAAACAACCTAAAACACCATGAACACATGTTGGTCGAAAATGGGTATGGAAACTTTTGATGAATACCCATGTTATTTAAATGCATATATGGATTAGTTAAGATGAATGAATGATGATGGTATGATTAATTTTGATTAATTTGTTGAATTGGATAGTTGTATGTTGTTGGCACATAAGGTTTTTGATAAAATGCCAACATAAACTATGGAAATAGCTTAAGACATGTCATCTAAGTGTTTGATGAAATGCCTAAGTGAGCAAATGGCAAGGTTGGCGTGGTGATGGCTAGCAATCGACCAAGGGTGGCGTGATGGTGCTCGACCACCATGCCATGGTCGAGAGGTACAATGGGCCAAGCTTTGATGGGTTCGACCCAATAAGGCTAATGGACCTCGATAAAGCCCAATAAGTGTTAATGAGCTTAGTCAGCCCACTAAGCTTTAACAGAATGAATAGTGAAGTGAAAATGAGCTTAAGACAGGGTTAGACCCATTAAGGTGAATAAAGCCCAATAAGAGTAAACGAGCCCAATAAGTTAAATCGACTGTAGTGAAAGTGAAATACAGATAAATAAGTTGTCATTAATATGATAAATGATTACCTACAACCTCAGAGATTATACTGGGAGCTAAATGGACTGAGCGATTTAGCAGCATTAGAAAAGTAAGCACGCTCGACGTGATTCGAGGTAAGGGAATTTTGTGAGTAGTTAGAGATAGTTACGCGTATTTTGGGAGTCATTTACAGGGACTTAAAAAGTCTGAGAGTTATAGAAATTAAATAAATTTTATAGAGACCCTATATGGGCAAATTACGATTTTACCCCCATTACGGGTAATTTTATCAAACTTTGGAAATGTCACGACATTCATGGAATGCATGTTTTTGACTATTTTTACTGCTTTTTAGCGAGTACATGGATAGGTTGGCTAGTGTTTGCATGAATTACATAAAATAGTGCGTTACTGGTGTTGATTGTGAGTGTGAAAACTATCTCTTTTAAATTGAGCCACCTATCGGGATTTGTGTGGAAGCAAATCGTGTTGGAACTCTGCTCGCACTGGATTTTATATGAATTTCTACATGAATTAGTGCTGGAGCGTTACTTGCACTAGATTTAACATGATTTATGCATGACATAGTGCTGGAGCGTTGCTTGCACTCGATTTTAATATGAGTTACACATGACATGGTGCTGGAGCCTTGCTCGCACTAGATTTTATATGAATTATGCATGAAAACATGCTGGAGCCTTGCTCGCACTGTATTTTGATATGATATGTGTGATAACGTGCTGAAGCATTTCTCACACTATATTTTGACATCATATGCATGGAGTCGTGTTGGAGCTTTACTCGCACGAGATTTTCTTATGATATGCATAAAATCGTGTTGGAGTTTTACTCACACGTGATTTGATATGATATGCATAAAATCGAGTTGGAGCTTTACTCACACGTGATTTGATATGACATGCATAAAGTCGTGCTAGAGCCTCGTGTAGTCTGTGTGTCACACTAATATGATATGCTTGCACATGCGATTTGAGACATGACATAGGTGATTGACATGATATGGGGTCCACAGAGTACGTTGTTCCATGTACGTAGCACGGAGTACACTATATCGTGTAATCTTCGGACTATATGAGTCTTTAGACTATATGATATTATGGGCTGGCGGGTAGGATTTGACCCACCTCTCGTTATAGCAGTGATGCCCCGCACACTAGAATCCGTGTAGCTTGGGATCACAGATCAGGATATGGCCATAGTTCTTATATGCTTACCATAATACCTGCCTAGTCTCGCATGCTATATGGTGTATATAAATACATGATTTCATATGATTTTATATGGATCAAGGTATCCCGAGGGTCTAGAGGAGCCTTGATATATGTTACATGGACACATGTTTTATATGGTTGCATATGGATCGGGATAGCCCAAGGGAGGGGTTGAGTCTTGATACATGTTTACTTGTTCAGGGTGAACAACATATTGGCATGAAAAATGACATGATATAAATGTGTTTTAAATGTGAAAAATACATGTCAATAACTGATTTGCATGAAAGCCCATTTGTGCATGAGATTTCATGATTTCCATAAATATGAAAATGGTTATGTATGATGCATAGGTGTATGCATAAACTCATGTTTCAAGCATGATATGAAAAAGAATGATTTAAAGTATGACATTATGATCATGTAGATAATGTAGTTATCTACTTGTTTGCATAATTTCCTTACTGAGCTAGTGAACTCACCCTTTCTTTTCTCCCTCTCTACAAAGCATTTTCAGTAGCTAGAGAACGACTGAGGACTCGCATTCCGATATCTGTTGCTTCCCATCGATTGAAAGGTATACACACTCATATAGTTTTATACCTAAGCATGTACAACACAGTGACAAATATGGATGTAATATTGGGGATGTAAATATTTGTAAAATGTGTAAGGCCATGTAAATACACGTTATGAAATATAAGTATTTATAGTTGTAATATAAAGGATCTTAATATGTGAATGTGATGAGAATGAATGATGAGATACGTAACATGATATGACTATTGCTGAATCATAGCTCAACTGTTAATAAGATGGTCACGAAGGGAAAAAGGTAAAGAAAAAACGAAAAAATTGGAATGTTTTTGGGTAAAAAGAGCTCGTGACAATACTTAACTTTATTAATCCACTTACATCTAATAGCTCTTTTACTAGGAGATAACTTAGTCAAGATCCAAGTATTATTCTATTGCAATACTTCCAACTCAGTTTGCATAGCTTGTATCCAACAATCTTGTGTTGATGCCAATCTATAGGTAGTAGGTTTAACAATAGAAGAAATGTTAAAAACAAAAGTTTTATGTGAAGGTGAACACCTATGATAGATGAGAATAAAAGAAACATGATATTTACAATTAGAATGTGATGATGCATAATGCAAGAAGGAATATTGATTGGTAATAGCTAAATCACAATGATAGTCTTAAAGATAGGAAAAAGGATTTCTTGTAAAAGTGAATTTTCTTAAATGGACAGGTGATCTAGAAGAAGGAGACAGTTCAATGGATTGAGGAGTAGGTTGATGAGGCGAAATATCTAAAAGTTATCCAGAAGTTATACCAGAAGAAGGAAGAACTAAGGCGTGTAAGATGGCACAAAAATGGAGTCAGAAATAAATGGAAAAATGTGTTCATAAAAGATGATAAATAGAAAAAATGTGTTCATAAAAAATGACATCTTTAGATGTAAAAACTTGGCACGATTGAAGATTATTAAATTTATCACCTTTAGTACCAGCAACATAACCCAGAAACATGCATTTAATTGCTCTTGGTTAAAATTTGGTTTTAGGATGGGATACAGTTGAGACAAAACACAAACAACCAAATACTCGAAGATGAGATAATGTTGGAGGTTTGTTGTATAAAAGTTCAAATGGAGTATTATTTTGCAGTAAAGGTGAAGGAGTTTTATAGATTAAATGGATAGCATGACAAATGCAATCATACATCCTTCACAATATGGAAGATTATTACTGTTATTGGAAGATAACTAAATAGCCAAGAAAGGCTGGAAAGAGAAGGCTTGATGAACTAATGAAAATATAAGGAAGTAATTGCTATAAAAAATAATAAGGAAAAATGCAATAAGGGGTATAAATTAATGCCTAGCCCATTACGATGTGAAATTAGCTTATTTAAATAAATTGAGTTCAAAACTTAAGTTTAGATATAAAAAAACGTTTTTGAGCTTATGATAATTAATAAAGATGATTTGTAAATTTACTGCAGCTTCGAGAGACGTGAACGAGGTAGAACGGACCAATTGACTTATGGTACTGGGGTATAAATACTACCGTCTACCACTGAGGTAAAGAAAATTTGTGAGCTGCTAGAGATAGTTGCACGTACACGTTTTACTTATTTAGGAATAGATATGAACTGTATGGTGGTTTTATGTGGTAATATAAGTATATAGGTTAAGCCTATTAGCAAGTGACCCAACCTTACCTTATACAACTGATTGATATATACACCGAAAATCACACCTGCAGTACACTATAGCATGAAACCTCATATTTTTTTAAATACACTACATACTGATGTTTTAACTGAAAAACGATAAGTGTAAGACCCTAAAATTCGGTGTCATTTCTTTAAGAAATTGACATTTGTAATCATGAACTTATGTAAACTTGATCAATAAAGAAGAAATAATTGAATTCTAAGTCCAATTGATCAAAATATGAATTTATTGTAAAGACTCGAAATTTTTTCACCTCAGGAATTTATCTCAGGATTATGAAAAAATATTTTCGAGAAAATAAAAATAAAAATAAAAATAAAAATAAATAAATAATTGGATATTTAGGTATATAATATATTATAATAATATATTATATACATAAGATATTTGTCATATAATATATTATATATAAAAAAAACGAAAACGAAAAAAAAAAGGAAACAGGATTGTGTGACTCGCGCGACTCAGGCGAGGGATTAGACGGAATAGATCCCTCTGATTTTTCGATCACTGGCGGCGAACGACGATGAAGGACAGAGGTCGAACGAAGACCGACACGGTGGGAGTACCCCGAGCACCACCACGAGTCGGGATCTGCCCGCGATGAGGAGAACGGTGGGAGAGGAGCCGAAAGGGGGAGAAGAGAAATCGACGACTCCGACGTCGATTTTGTCATGACCTATTTTCGCGACTTACAGACTTCTATTGGTAGGGCTGTGAGTCAATATCAGTTACCTCATTCTCATCCATTCAATCATTTCTTATCAGAGTTGCATAAAATAATATAGAAACTGTGTTTTTTTTTTTAACTAAGTTATCTACATCAGTTTCTGTTATATAAATCCCCAAATACAAAAAATAACGTTACTGTGCATTAATAAACAGATACAACATTCGCATATGTATATACCTCGATACTGCTGGAGGACTAGAGAGCACGGTAGCAGGAATAAATGCAGCGGATACACTCTAATGCGTAGAATCTGTAGAGGTGGAAAATAAGGGGGTGAGTTAACACGCTCTGTAAGGAAAATATGAAAGCAAGTAGATAACTACACTATCTACAATGCTTAAAATACATATTTATTTTCCTTATAAAACAATATGCATTCATTTAAAATAACATCTATCTGTGCGAAATCATTAATTCACTAGATCGCTATATGCATCATTATTTCAAATCACACAGCACACACTTCGAAAACCATTTTCACATAGCAAAGCAATATACGTGACACTAGTCTGAGATGTAATATCAAGTTTTAAGGGACATATGACTATAGTCACTGGATTCCATACAATCACGGATCAGGTGTGCGGAATCTCATGCTTAGGGAGGCGGATCAACCATCCCTTCAGCTCATTAAGATCACTAAGATATCACGGCACATCGTACTCCGTGGCTAACACTCACGGTACATCGTGCTCCGAGCATCCTTATATATTGTGATATATAGCTGAGAAGACCGAGTAATCTCGAGGTCTACCTTCCCAGTATCACTATCATCCATTACCATGTCTCAAAATCACGTGCGAGCAGGTCAGTGAAAAAACACATAGCATCACACGACGGCTGCAGCACAGTTTTGTACTCACACTACATCAAATCCATAAACCATGTGCGAACAGGTCAGTGCAAGAACACATAGCATCACACGAAAGCTTCAGCACGGTTTTACTCAGATTCATCATAAGTTTAGGAATTCACCAGCGAGCAGGTCAGAGTAATAACACTTAGTAATTACTGACGACTCCAGCATGAATTCAAAACCCAGTGCGAGCTCTTTAGTGTCTCACTCAGCTTACACATAGCTCTAACGCCGCTTTCATTCTCAAATTCAATTTAAAACTAAGTGCTAGCAAATCGGATAACCAATAGTACTACATTGGCTCTAGCACCTTTTTACACAGAAAATCGATAGATGGCTCAAGTCTGATGAAAACGGTACTCAAAATCGAGTTCAACACGAAAAATGGTGCAAAACAGAACAAGAGGGGTAATTTCCTGATGGTCACCTATCTTGAAATTTCTCCTACTCCAGCACGCTTAACTTTGAAAAACGTGCAATTTAATGCAGACAGTAAAATCTTGAGTCATTCTATCATTCTACACTTGCAAAACAACTTTTCACGATAAAGACACCGAAAGCATGCACTTTATGCATTTATGCTTTTTCGATAATTTTACAGTATAATTTCATCTGTAAATCTAATTTGGTTTTCCTGTAGATATTTCAATATCTATATACTCTACAGTATTTATTTACATACAGAAGGTAAGAAATATACGTATAGCTATCTCTAATAGCTTCCATAAATCCCTTACCTGAAAAATGTGTCGACTGCGAATTCAATTTCCTCGATATCCTTGAATTACGCAGTTTAATTGGCTCCGGATGTATTCTCGGAAGCCAAATCTTTCCTTGGTGGCACGTAAGTCAACATCCGCTCGAACTCGTACATGTCGCCTACCATTTTTTTCGCTACACAACAATATATATTTAAACCGGTTAATTTCGGTCTAATATAAATTCAAATTAATTATCCAAAAAATAAATCGACCGATTTTCGACCACTTACCAGTCTACTGTTATGCCGGGGTAACACTGAATTTTTTTTCCAAATTTTTTTCTCTCTCCTTTGATTGAATCGGTTCAGACCGGTCCTTTTCACACTGAATCGGTTCAGGCTGATTTTGGTTGTTGTCGGCGTTTTCGATCGATTCCCGAGGTGGTTCGGTCATCGTTCGGTGTGCCTCAGCCTGGGGAAGCTTCGCTGGCTTGGCTCGGCCCAAATCGTCGTCGGTGTCGGCGAATCCTCCTTTCTCTCCCGCGGCCTTCTCCTCGTCGATCTGCCGTTTTTCGACGTTCTGCCGCGCGTCGGGCTGCCTGGAGGTTGCCTGGAGGTCGGTCGTACCTCATCGGTGCTTCCTCGCGCTCCTTCGCCGATCGTGGTTTGCCGGTGGTGAGGAAACGGTGATTTCAATTTTTGGTCACTGTTCAGTCTCGATTTTCAACATGTGTTTCCTCTTTTTTTTTTTCGATTTTTCCTTTTTGTTTTTTCTTTTTCGATGTCATCTCTATTTATTTATTTTTTTCCTTTTTATATAATATATTATATTTAATATAATATATTATAGTCTAAAAATATCTTCTAATATTATTATAATAATAATATAATAATAAAATATCTTTTATTATTATTTATTATTATTATAATAATATTATTACAATGTATTTTATGTACATTGATATCCGCACACAGAGGTGTATATATATATATATATTATTTTTATCTCTTCAAATATATATGTTTGTCATATTTTTATTTTTATTTCTCCGAAAATTTATTTATTCTTTATGTCGGAGATAAATTCCCATTGTGGAGAAATTTCTTGGTTATCATTTTCGGACTAACTTTTCTTCTTGGACTCCTTATATTTTTACGTTCTGAGTCCATATTTTTAATCGGTTTAACCTAATTTCATTCGGTTTATCCCAATTCACCCAACTCTTATTTTCGATTTCACTATTTAATTAGTTGAACTTGAAATTGTATTATTTCTTCTTTATTAGTCCATATATCATAATTACATATTCAAATGATATATTCTTAAAGAAATAACACAAAGTTCGGGTCTTACAAATTTACCTTGCACCACCGCCAACCGAATGCTCCTCAGGCAAAGACGAAACGAGGGGTGGTGGAATCGGCCAGAGAACCGACCGACAGCACCAGCAACGACGAAAGGGAGAAAACCGGCAGCAAAGTTGAAGAGAGAAATGGTCGAATCGGTGTCTTTTTGGTTAGCTGAGGCTCGACCACCACCAGATCCCTGCACCGCGAGTCCCGACGGATCTGCTGGAAGTGGAAGCTGGCGAAGAACCGGTCGACGCAGTTTCAAACAGCGAATGTGGTATTAAACTGGACTAAATCGGTCCGAACCGGTTCAGCCAGAAAAAGAAGAAAAAGAAAAAAAAAGGGGGGGAAAGGGGGAGAAAAATTCGATTATACACCAGGTTACGGGTAAGGCAGTAAGCAATCGAAATTGATTGATTTAACTTTTGAAAAGTTTATTTGAAATTATATTTGACCGAAATTGACTCGGGTTAAATATATAAATGTGTAGCACGACAATAGGTGACGAACGTGAATCGATCGAGCCTCGAATTACGAGCCATCACAGAAAGTCGGGTAAGTGAATCTTACTTGTTATAACTTGTATAGCTATACGAGTTAGGAATTAATCGTATAAGTTACGGATTAACTTCGTATTAAATGTTTTATGTTAGAAAAGGTTTAAAATGGCGTGATAGTCGTATTAATGGGCCCTAAGGATGACCCAATAATCATTAATGGGCTTAAACAGCCCAATGGACCGTGATAGAATAAATAGTAAAGTCGAAATGAGCTTACAATAGAGTTGGGCCCATTAAGAGGCAACGAGGTCCAATAGAGCAATTGAGTTCATTTGATGAAATAAACTGCATAGAAAAGGATAAATGAGTTATCAGACTTAATTGATGTGATTGATAACTATCTGGAGCTCCAGGAGATATATTCGGAGTCGGATAGACTAGTTTACAGAAAGTGAAAAAAGGTGAAAAAAACCATTCGACGGGATTCCAAGTAAGGGATCTATGCTAGCTCTTAGAGATAGTTGTACATATTTTATCGTCGTTTGCATACACTTAAATTTCATATAGAGTATGGATATAAAATTTTTGGATAATACCCAAATATGAAAAAATTACAAAAATACCCTTAGACTCGAGAATTTTTGAAAATGCATAAAGTGCATGAGATCCATGTTGTCTCTGTGAGAAATAGATTTTGTAAAGTTGAAATGATAGACTGGCTCACGATTTAACTATATACATTAAATTGCACGTTTTTATAAAATATGATTTGATTGACGAGTGATTTGATGACATGTTACCCCCTCACTTTGTTTTGTACCATTTTGCATATCACACTCTATTTTGAGTACCATTGTTGTGAGAAATAGAGCTAGCTGTCTATTTTGTGTGTGTGAAATTATGCTGGAGCCATCAGATTACCTGTGAGTTACACAGACCGGCTCGTACAAGATTTTATATTTTTTTTACATGATATAGTGTTGGAGCCTTGCTCGTATTAGATTTGATAAACGATAAGGTGCTGGAGCTATGATAAGATTTGTGGATTTATCCAAATCCGCTCGCACTTGATTTTTGTATGGCATATGAACAAACCATGCTGGAGCACTATTCGCACTAGATTCTATTTTGATGTATGATTGAGATCGTGCTGGAGCCCTCATGTTGGACTGTGTGTCACTCTGAGTTGCTCGCACTGGATCTGAGACGACAGGCTATGATTGATAATTCATTTGGTTGGGGTGTTGAGCTTGTGACTCAGGCACCTACAACTATGTGGTAATTATACTATGGTTCACGGAGTACGTTGTACCGTGTAAACAACATCGAGTAAACTGTACCGTGCAACTATGGGTTGTGAGGATTGCGTATTTGAACTCGGGCATGCTGTGTCATTGCTTTGATTTGCTCCTTAGATAGGAGTCGATGGATAAACTAATACCCTCCTCGGACTCTGAGATACCCTTGCACACCTAGTTAGTGATAGCTCGGGGTCTCGAACTTTGGCCAAATGTCTTATGGATTATGTGTGGATCCCTGCCTAGTCTCATCTATTTTATTGGTTTAGGTGACGAAACTATCTGTGATTTGATTTCTGTGATGAAACCATTTGGAATGAAAATATGATTTAAATGTGAGTTTCAATACTGAACACATAAATATTTTACTCCGAATGAGTTTTGATATTCGATTTTTGGCAATAAATTGCTATGTGTTTTACTATGATGGTTTTGTGAATGACATTGGTTTTCGGTATAAACCATTATGAGCATCGTAGATAGTATTGTTATCTGCTTGCTTTCATATATTTCTTACTGAGCATGTTGTGCTCACCCCTTTACTTTTCCCCCTCTACAGAGCATTTTCAATAGAGTATGTTAGATGCATCCGTTATGTGATCCTTTACACACAGCTATTCAGCAGCATTAAGGTATACACACATATGTACTTTTTGTATCTGAATAATAGTGTACAGTGATGTAGTCACGTTATATGGGGATGTATATGTAAGGCAATGTAAACGACTTCCTAATTATGAAATGGTAACTTTATGAGTTTCTGCGATGTTAGTGCCTGAGACGAAAGCATGGCCTGATATGTATATATATAACATATGAAATTTAGTGATGAATATTGACTCATAGCCTAACAAGTGAAGTGAGGTAAGTTCGCGAAAAATTTGTAGTGATTTTTGGGAAAACGGGTCATGACAATAAGTAAGCTCATTTTTATATTTTATGCAAACTGCACAAAATTTCAAAGTTAAGCATGCATAAGTGGGGGAAATTCCATGGATGAGTGACCATTCGGGAAGTTTCCACCCAAAGCTCTTTTTATACCTCATTTTGTGTACTGAATGTTATTTATCACTGATTTTAATTAAATTGGGTTGCTTATCGATTTTACGAGTAAAACTGTGCTTTAAGCCGAGTGTTGACTGTGTGTTACATTGTCAAACTTTGCACTTGTTTTGAGACAATGGCCCCGGATATTCATGCTAAACTGTAACTGGGGTGGCTGGTGGTTGTCGAGACCAACAATAATAATTCCTACTCAAAATAAATTAAACTGTAGTATAAATGAGTAAGGTCGTTTTCCAAGAGATTGGTTAGATTTATTTTTCTGTAAAATATTTAAAAAGTAAAATGGGGATTTTGTTGTAATGAAAATGAAAAGAGAAATTAAATTGTAGCAAAGAAAAATCACTATGTAAAAATATTGAGAGAAAATCAATATGATGAAAATATCCAACCAAAGGAATAATTTTAGAATGAGTTCATAGAATTGATCATTGATGCAAAAATGAATTCGTTTAATCTTTACCAAATTGGTTATGGTTATTGGTACGACCTAACAACCTATCCCTCCTTACTTCTTCGATAATCAGGATACGATCTCTAATTATTTCTCTTGTTAGTTAAACAACCTTAGATACGATCATAAGATTTAATTTACCAACAACATTGAAAACTAGAGAGACTACCAATTCTAACCAACAAGCACACACGTAGGTTCATTTAAGCTAGATCATATATTTTCTTAACATAGAATTGAAATCCTATCTGAAATCAATTATGTTATTTACCACTTATATTAGAATTCCTAAACAATTACGGATTCAGGTTTCTAATTGGTGATATATTATCCTGACAATTGAACAAAAGACCCTTTTTGCACAATCAATCAAAACAATAATTTCAATAAAAACAGAAAATATATAAATAGTAAAAATATAAAAGAACAAAATAAAAACTAATTAGATCTCACAATTCTTGAAGAACCCAAACTTTAATTATACTTTGACTAGACTAAAAATTTAGCAAGCCGTAAGTTCAAAGAAAAACACTAAAGAAAAATATAAAATTGTATGTGTATGATGATAATTGAAGGTTTAAGATTAAGATTCTCAGCTTCTTCCACTCTTAGTCTATAAATACTAAATATCCTAGCCCCAGATTCTGTTTCCAAAAGAAACTTCTCTGATTGAGTTTGATTACAATTAAACTTCTTTTCTTTTTCAACCACTTGCCAAAGACAGTTTTTGCATATCTCTTCCTTAATAATTAAAATCTTCCACTTGCTATCTTTAGATTGATTCAGTCAACTTCAGCTACAAGTGATAGATCTTGACTTGAATTCCAAAATTTCTTCTGATTTTGTGACTTGAGTAGAATTTGTAACTTTAGTATATTTTGTTCATATTCCTTCATTCACAATACAAAATAGAAAATATAAGTCAAATTCAAAAATTAAGCATATAAAATAATTTAAATTATGGGAAAATATGACAATTAATATGTATAATATGCAACTTATCAATGGCAAATACCTGGCCTACCCAGGCGCTCCCAGTTTTTGCTACTGATTTGGTCCATGGAGTACGTTGTACCGTGTGATTTACATGTGAGTACGTTGTACCGTGTTTTCAGTGTTCGAACTTTTAAGGGCCGATGGGTTGCTGACCACTTCCCACGACAATTGATATCCTTGCACACCTGATCAGTGATGCTTGGAATCACTGACTATGACCATATGTCACTCTCCCATTTGGGGTCTGTAATTAGTATGTTCTGCCTAATCTCATTTATTTGAATTACTGAACATACTGTTTGTTTAGAGTACTAAATGAACCGAATATTTATAACGTCTTCTATATGTATGGAGACTAATTTATTCTCATTGTACGAAGTTTGTGAACTCTGTATATATTACTTTCTGTTTTCTACGTTAATGATATTGGCACTGATCACTGATATTGTTTTACTGTATGACATCGTCACTGTTTTACTGTATGACATTTCATTACAAGTACATAGATAGTATAGTTATTTACTTGCTTACTCATTTTCCTTATTGATCATGTTGAGCTCACCCTTTTATTTCACTTCCACATATTACCTCCAATAGTGAGGACCCCACTGTACAAATAGGAATCTTTTAAGGAGTACATATCTTTGCAAAGCTACCCTTTGCATAGAGGTATACACAATGTATTATTCTTTTGTATCTAAACTTTTGTTGCGTAGTAATGTATATAGACTTGTATTTTGGGGATGTAAACATGAGTAAATATCGATGATAGAATTATGATCTTGATGTTGTATAAAAAAAATTGTTATTGTGAATTAATGCATGGACTAACACTGACTCATGACCTAACTAAAAATGTAGCAAGTAAAAATGAATTTGTAGGGGGTTTTGTAAGAAAAACGGGCGTGACAGGCTATAAGAAATAAGTGTTTGGATGACTAGAAAATGAAAGAAAATTTGAAGAGAACAAGAAAGCTCCGATACCATATTGGATTGTATAAATGGATGAATAAAAAGTGCATATTCATTCATTAATTTGTTGTTTATATACAAAATAAAATGAGCGGGAAGAAGAGAGAGATTAGGGAAAGCAGTGAGAGATTAGGGCGTTAACTACCTAATTAGTTAACCTATAACTAACTATAATTAGTTAGCCTTTAACAACTTACACAATTGAACTATTGATCTTTTAAATGTATTAGAGTATAGTACATCTTCTTGTATCTGTATGTGTCCGTTTATGCTTGCATATTGGAGCTAACTATCAAATAATAAAGCTATCGAGACTTGGTGTTGATGGAGACGGCATCTGCCTATAAAAAACACTGCTCTTCTTTTTCAAGTCTCCAAATCTAACTCGGTCTATGATCTGTTAACATAGGCAAATGCAGCGGTGACAAAACCTGCCCTGCCATGGCATGGACTGAGAATGACAACAATTATTTATTTAGGAATTTGATTCCCACAAGAAATCATCGATTGCATCCATCTTTGACTGTAAAACTATGTGTTAAAATTGTAGCCTTGAAGGTTGAGACGGAACTGATCAGGTCTTGCTAACGCAATCAGAAACAGGCCAATTCATACGCCAATGTGCTCTCTGCCTATTCAAAGTCTCTATTTGCCACCAACTTCGATGACCAAAATCAGATACTCGAAAAAGAATGCTGCAAGTATGAAGTTATCCATTCTAAAGATGCATATATATATATATATATATATATATATATATATATATATATGTAATTAGTATAATTAAAAGTAAATCAAAAGCGTGTATTACTGAACCATTGAATTATTACTTGTGATAATATTCAAGTTAATTTATTTTGTGGTACGCGGTACATTACATATATATATATATATATATATATATGTATATTTTCAACTTAAATAAATTGTTTTAGATTTTAATGTTTGTTCTGTTATTAAAAAATAGCCAACTTCCCAGAATTTGTTAATCGGACCTTTTTACCGATTTCATGCAGCCGCCTAAACTAAGAAATGAATATAGGAAATAATTATACAAGGAAATAAATAAAAGATAAGTAATTGTACCACGTATTAATTAGAAATAAAAAAATACGTAATTGTACTACTTATTAATTAGCTTATGCTTTGGTAATAAGTTGCATTAGCTGGGCATTTAATTAGGTTATGGTCACACCTAGCTACTAGACTCCACTTGCTCATCCAACAACTTCCCAGACCCAGTGGCTGTCAGCTAGGTTAAGCATCATTGTTGTCATTAATGTCTTTTAATGTCATCTTTGACAAATGTTAACCTCGTTTAAGAATCCGACTATGACTTCAATTTGCCCTGCCCTCATGCATCATATGACATACATACCTGCTCTCTGAGTCTTAGGTATGTGATTGTTCAGTTTGAGTTTGGGGAATACAATACAATTTAAAGCTCTTCATACCGTAACTTGTAAAAAATACCTTAGATAAAATGGTCGTGTGATCTTACATTACATGCACTATTTTCTTCATTCCATCATGTTTATAGGGAGGCAAATGTGTGCTGATTTCTTAGCGAATTTGTCGGGGTGAATCGCCCTGCCTGGGAGCAGTTTTATTATCTGACTGCAAAGAGACGGAGGAGTAAAATAATACAGCCTGCGCCAGCGCGCTTCCTGCCGCCAAAGAAACTAAGAAAGTCAAAGCTAAATCCATTGGCCATTAATATTAATATTAATACTAAAAAATAAAGAGAAGAAGACTTAGAGACAGATTAATATTAATTAATAATAAATTCAAAATCGGTAGATATTATAAAAGTAAAAACTGAAAGAGAGGTGCAAGCAATATCATTATTAATATGTAATAATACGAGTATCCACCAACTTCATCATTGTCAGCTGTGCACCAGCACCAATCTATCCTTCATGTCGACCTGGTCAGACTCAGACACATACCAAACCCCGACTCATCCAAACCCAAGGTCTTCGTTTTACGCTTTCCCTTTCTATTTGTTCTTTTTTCTAATTCCGCCCAGCAGAACAAAACAGGGTAACATTAATGGTTTCTTCTATTTTTTTTTTATTTTAAATTTCGCATTTAGTTTGCTCTGTTCTTTCTAATTTCACCCTTTTTTCTTGTATTTGCAGCTGTCATTTAAGGTTTCTGTTCTTGTCCAATAGCTTCTCCTGTAACAAAAGGAACGGCAATAGTATATTTTATATATAAACTCCTATATACTACTAACGAGGAAGGTTTACGTATTTGTTCTTGGTGGTTCGGGGGCATCAGGGGAAGTGTTGGGATTTTTTAAAAATTCCTGAGCGGTTTGGGATTTATCATAAAGTATCAGAACTCTGCTGAGTTTCGCATTCTGAGGATGCCTACATCAAAGGCTTGGAAAGTAGGAGCTATCTTTTTTATGTGGCTTTTTGGGTCTTCGTTACTTGTCGGAGCACAGGATGGTATTACGCACCCAATTGAAGGTAATTTTGCCTAGTTTCACACAGCATGCCCATATCAATCCTTGTTTCTTACTTTGCATTTACAAAGAAAACTATATGTTAGCGTCTTTTACTCGCACTTTGCCTATGACTCTGTGCTTACTACTGCCAAACCACAGGATTGGATGTATTAAACTACGAATGATCTTAGTTTTGGACTTTTGACCTTAAATTTTCTTTGTTTTTTCACCTCCAATTTCCAAGTTCCAACACCATCTCATAGGAGATGTAAGAGCATGGCCACTTCTGAACTTAACTAAATCCGTTTCCACTTTCTATGTTGGATGGAAGTTCTTAATTGTAAATATTGATCATTTGCATTGGTTTGCAGTCAGGGCATTACGAGCCATCAAAGCAACTTTGATTGATACCAATAAGAATTTGAGTAATTGGAATCGAGGAGACCCATGCACATCCAACTGGACAGGAGTTTTGTGCTTTAATACCACTATGGATGATGGCTATCTACATGTTAGGGAGCTGTGAGTGTTAAGCACGAGAATAGTCCATTTAAAGTGTCTTGGCTTTCACACTTATCGAAGTGTCAATTTACTTTTGCGTACATACTATAGCATCTTATGTTGATTCTAGTGACATATTCATGAAGAAAAGATATTAGCTTCTAGTAGACTTGCTGATTGGAAAGACACATATCTGTCAACAAACAATTTACTCATTTTTTTTCATCCTTCTTTGCAGGCAACTATTGAATATGAATCTTTCAGGAAGTTTATCACCAGAGCTTGGCCGCTTATCTCGCCTAAGGATATTGTGAGGCTTAATATATTAAGACTCATAAACTTGCTTTAATCTCAATTCAAATTATATTTTTGGGTTTCCTTTGCCGAAGACTCTGGAAGCTTTACCTTTTTTCTCCTAATGCTGATGTAAAAATTTTGTTTCTAACTGATTTTTTCTTCTGACTTTTCCAAAAGGGATTTTATGTGGAATGGCATAAGCGGAAGTATACCTAAGGAAATTGGCAATATTACATCCTTGGAACTTTTGTAAGTTTGTCTATATCATTTTGAATTTCTTCACAACTGCATGAATTGTGCTTAGTTTGTTATTTATATTTGAATTCTTTGTTTCCAGGCTTCTAAATGGAAACCACTTGACAGGTCCCTTGCCTGAAGAAATTGGTTATCTTCCAAATCTGGACAGAATACAAATTGACCAGAACAACATATCTGGACCAATACCCAGATCATTTGCGAACCTAGACAAAACAAAGCATTTGTAAGCGTTTTCCTTATTGCTAGTCAGCCCATCTGTGCATTGTTCTTGTTTCTTCTGCTGTACCTTTTCTTCACATCATTTGTTTCGTTTTAACCATTGTGAATAGTCACATGAACAACAATTCAATCAGTGGACAGATTCCACCTGAACTAGCCAGATTACCATATCTTGTTCACTTGTAAGTTTCTTACCAACTGTTGTCTTAAATTTTAGTCATGTCATTCATCTCCATTATCCGTTAAATAAGTGACCATCTGCAGTCTAAACCTTTTCTGCTTTCCTGTATAATCTTGTCAATCTATTGCTAATGAAGTGAGTTTCTGCAGCCTTCTGGACAATAACAAGTTATCTGGGTATCTTCCACCAGAGTTATCCAGAATGCCGAATTTAACTATCATGTATGGTTTCTTTTCTTACTTTAATGGAATAAGTGGATTTAGATTTATGCTCTAACTCAGATAAACTTCACTGTGCTTTATTCTTTACATTTCTTGACTTGTTTTAGCATTTTAATACTTATCATGTGGTTTTGGTAAAGGGTTTAAGGAGTTTAGTTTTAGCTGATAAGTTGCCAAAATAAAATTGGGGGTTTGAGTTTTGAACCCAACTGATGCAAAGTTTCTTATTTGAAGTAGCAAAGATATTTAGTGAACATTCTGGAGAAGCCATGATATCTTTGATTCCATTGCCATTTTCTGTAGCAAATTACAGAAGTTGGAGATGTTCAGCAGGGCATGGAATCAGCATATATCAACCGTTTAATTTTTCCAATCTATTGAATCAATTCATTCCACAAGGTGTATATTGAATGGCATGTTTGCTATTTATTTGGAAAGACAAACCAATGCCTTATGTTTGATCGCCAACTGATTATATAACTGAATGTGATCGATGCAGCTTTTACTGATGTCAACATAGTTGCCAAATATATATAATTTTTTCTGGATGATTGATATAGCTAAGAAATTAAAAGATGGAGAGAGAGAGAGAACTATTCTAGTAGGGTAGTAGTTAAGTGCCATGAGGAGAATGGTACTGAGCAAAACTGAGATATAGGTATAGTGCAAGAAAAGTACCTTTTTTTTTTTAATTTATTAAATCTTAACATCTGTTTGTGCTTTTTCTTCCATTTAAATTCTTTTTTATTTTTTTTGTAAAAGAAAAAAAAATCTCCTTCTCATATATTATAATGCATGAATAATCTTGTGCTGCGTTTCTAAATTGTTTCTCTTTACCTTTTGCAGTCAACTTGATAACAACAACTTTGATGGGACTACAATTCCGGATTCTTATGGCAACATGTCTAAATTGTTGAAATTGTAAGTACTCATCTGAATCTTCCCTTTACTAGTGGGTTTAGAAGCTGGAAAGTGGAGCATAGTGCTAAAGTATTTTTCTATTTTACAGGCTACAGTATTGTGTTAGATGTGTAGATTCAACGGTAAAAAATTCAATTAGCAAGAAAAAAATTGGCAAAACAACAAGGGAAGATTTATTTAATGAGTGAAAAGAAATCATACAAATTAAAACATCTTTCTGACTAAAATATGACTTCACTTACCTTACCAGATTCACATTACAATTTAGATTAGAGAGTCCCATGGTATTCCACCTTTGACAGTATACTTTGTGCCAACTAAAAGTCATAATGTACCTTTTTTTAGGCTATTATAAAGTACTATTTTTAATAACATGTATTTAGTGATTTTTTTTCTTTTTTTTTTTTTTCCATTTTCACTTTACGCTTCAATAGTTTACAAAATTATACCCCCGAATTATGTTATTTCACATTAATTTATTTATTTTATTTAATTTTTATATTAATTTAATCTTTTTTATTTTAATTAGTAAAAGTATCTTTTATTCTATTTATTTGTTTCACATAAAAATTTGTGATTTAATTTAATAAATTTTATTATTTTTTTAATTTATTAACAATATACAAAAATTTTATTAAATGGTTTTAACCTTCTAAAGTATCAAGTTTGCCGAGTGTTAATTTAACTTCTTTTAACAATACTTTTAAAATAGCTCTATTCAAACAAATCTTTTTACAAAAAGCTCCGGCAGGGCTAAACAAACCCGAATGTCTACTGAAGAAGCTAAATATTTCAATTAGTTGTCCCTAACCTTTAATGTTTTCAGAAGTTTTATATGGATTCAATGACTATTAAGCATGCACTCAAATCTGTTATAAAAAACCAAAGAACTTTTTGCATAATTGTTTTCCTTTCTGAATTACTTGGCTGTATCAGGAGCCTCAGGAACTGTAATTTGCAAGGACCAATACCTGATCTAAGCAGGATACCCAAGCTTAGTTATTTGTAAGTTCATGTATTTGCTGTTCTGTCATAAGCAATTTTATGATGTTAGGGTTTTCCCATTAGGAAATGGGTCCAATGTTTTTTTTTTTCGCCTCATTTATCATATCATATAAATTCCAGAGACCTTAGTACAAATCGGCTTAACGGTACTATACCTACAAATCAGCTTTCTCAGGATATCACAACTGTGTAAGATTCTCAATCTTCCAATTCATGTATCTCTGTGTTTTATATTCCATAAGAATCTGCAAGATTTTGAATCCTGTAGACTGTGGCACCAATGATTTTGATGGATTTAACAATTATTTATGTAAACAATATGTGCAGTAATTTATCCAACAATGAACTTACTGGAAGCATTCCTGCCTACTTCTCGGGACTACCTAATCTTCAACAACTGTGAGCACCTTCTCTGTCTTCCTTCACCTTTTTAAGCCAAACTCTTTTTTTTGTTCTTATTTTCTTAATATGAGAATCATAAAGCCTTTTTTTATATAGCCAGTTTTCTTCATGGCAGGTCACTTGCCAATAATTCATTGAATGGTTCTATTTCGTCCTCCCTTTGGCAGAACAAGACTTTGAATGCAACAGAGAGTCTTATCTTGTAAGCATGCTGTCAACTCTTTGTACCTCAATCATTTTGGACCTGAAATACTGAGCTACAATGTTAATTTTCCTTGGTTGATTTTAGCAGCCTATGTGTTTCCTTTGAGGCCGAAGGTGCAACAATTTTTTAGAATGTTTAATCATTCTTTTAGCATCTTGTTTTGCTAAGCAGTGGTCTTTGGCTCTGTGACATTAACAGGGATTTGGAGAACAATAAGCTTGATAATATTTCAGGCAGCATTAACCTCCCTCAAAATGTCACTCTCTGGTTTGCTTCTAAACTTGCTTTCAAAGTTTAACTTTTAATGTCTATACTGACATTGGCTCTCTGAAATTATTATTGCTCTGCTTGAATTAATTATGTCAACAATTTCAGGCTCAAAGGGAACCCTGTGTGCACAAATAACAATTTAAGTTTACTCCAGCTGTGTGCATCTCGAACTGATAATGTAACGAGAAGACAGTCTGCAACAGACTCCAGTGTTGGATGTCGCCCTCAATCATGCCCATTTCCTTATGAATATTCCCCTACATCTAACTTATCTTGCTTTTGTGCTGCACCTCTTCTTGTTGGATATCGGTTGAAGAGTCCTGGCTTTTCAGATTTTCTTCCTTATAAAAATAAATTTGAGGAGTACCTTACCTCTGGTCTTGTCTTGGATTTTCATCAACTATATATTGATACGTTTGCATGGGAAAATGGACCTCGGCTTAAAATGTACTTGAAGCTCTATCCTGTTTATAATAGTAGCAACAATAGTAATATGTTTAATAGAAGCGAGATTCGGCGAATCAGGAGCATGTTCACAGGATGGCTTATTCCTGATAGTGACATATTTGGACCATATGAGCTTCTCAACTTCACTTTACTAGACATCTATAAGGACGGTTTGTCTTAAAAACCTTATCTGTTACATAATTATATTTTCCTTGCAACGTTATGGATATACACACACGACAAATATAAACACTGCATTAAACCATCATAAATTAGTTGAAGTTTGATTGCTTATTATTTTCCTTAAGTTTCTGGATATATAGCCAATGAGGCCTTGGCCTAGTGGCAAGGAAGAGGCTTTGAGACTTTAATGAGGTAAGGAGGTTTCAAGTTCAAGTCTCACAAATTTGTGAGTTGTATGTTCAATTATATATTGGTTTGATGTATCTTTCTCTGGTTGTCTACTAAAGAAATCTTCATCCAGGTCTTTATGCTCTTACAAGTTTTTCATTTGTTAAGATGATCACAAGGAAATAGAGGGTCTGGCTAGAAACTAGACCTTGTGCCAATCACGATTGGGCTGGTTACAACCTGGTAGAGAGTTGGTTGGCTAAGCTTTTCCAGCATACAGCACTCACTTTGTGTCTACCACTAGATAACTGTAGTGCTCTAGATGATTGGTTGAATGATCAGTTGTCAGCTATATGGAGCCTAAATGGAAATGTCTCACTTGCCCATGCAGTGATGACATAAACTTAGCATTTGTTGCTTGTTTATGTGTATGCAGATATAATATTGGTGATGTATGCTTTAATTTGTCATTTGCATAGTTCTGAATTCTCATGGATGTTGCAGTGCTGGTAACCACTTCAAAATCTGGTGTAAGCAAGGGTGCACTGATTGGCATTGTACTGGGGGGCATAGCTGTTGCAGTTACATTATCTGCAGTTGTCACACTCTTAATCTTGAGAGTGCGCCTGAGGAAATACCGTGTTGTTTCGAAACGTCGTCGAAGTGAGTATCTTAAATTTTTGAAATAAGATGTGCCTGTTTATGCAAATCGCAATTTCCATCTGGACATTATGTACTCTGCAACCAAACATTGTTTGATATTTTGAATATATTTATCTTGAAATTTGTTATTGAATTTGGACGTTATCTTGTTTTTATTCACATGGACCTGGGAAAAAGCCTAGTTTACAGCTATGATATGTTGCATTCTTCCAAAAAAAATTGTAATAATGTATGCATCATGCTTTTAATATAATCCGAGAACTGTATTTGTGTATACACTGGAGATTGAGTGGCAAAATGAATCCAAACTCGAAGACCCTTCCAAAAGAACTCAAACTCAAACTCAAACCTGTCTCAATATGATTTGACCAAAACAGTCAAAGACTTGAACTGAAAAAAAAAAAAAAGCCGAATAAGAAATGATCCAAACCCTAACTCAAAAACCATGTTAAAATGGTTATATTTTCCATAAAATCTAAAAATGACCTGACTAGCCTAAACCTAAACCCAGCCAAACCTAAAAGGACCCAAACCCAAAATAATCTGAACTTGAACCCATCCAATCCTGCCTGTTTGGCAGTTTGCCACCTCTACTTGTAGGTTTTCTTTTTCACCAAATATCATCCTATTCAAACTGTTAGCTATTTGTTCTAATTATGTTTGAAAAGAAACTTGTGATTATGCATTGAAAGATGGATCCTTGCAAATCCATTTTACTAGTCTAAAACAGTTTGCTTTTAACATTGAGTCTGTTTTTCTTTACAGCTTCTAAGGCCTCAATTAAGATAGATGGTGTCAAGAGTCTTACTTACACAGAGTTGGCCATGGTAACAAACAATTTTAACGACTCCACTCAAGTGGGCCAAGGTGGGTATGGAAAGGTTTATAAAGGCACTTTGGCTGATGGCATGGTAGTGGCCATAAAACGTGCACAAGAGGGATCATTACAGGGTGAGAGGGAGTTCCTTACTGAAATTCAATTATTGTCAAGATTACACCATCGGAACCTTGTGTCTTTGATTGGATATTGTGACGAAGAAGGCGAGCAGGTACTTGCACTCATCTGGTTTTGGTTATATATAACCTGTCAATTGTACATATTGTCTGCACCATCACTTTGGAAGTTATGATTCACTTATGTTATCCTCAGCGGAATCCCTTGTATCCTCAATCCATCTATTGCTTGGCCAGCAATATGACAAATGGAGGAACCTCATTTTACAGTTTCCATTCACTTGTGCACTTTAATTCAATCAAACAAAAATTTTCACATTGTTTAAGTCAAAAACAAAACTTGAAGATATCAAACCTTTTGAATAGTTACTTTAACAGTGGCAAAAAAGAAAAAAAAAGGAGAGAAGATATATACACACATATGGAGAGGTACAGTGAGGTTTTATCAACTTAGATTTGGCTCTTTTGTCACTTTTAAATAAGGTGAATGGTTTCTTTGAACTACATTCTTTAAGAGCAATGCTAAGCTCCAAGTGTTATGTGCTGTGCTATACTAAGACTAGCCCTTTTTTATTCTCTCATTGTATTTGTTGAAAATCATCATATGGTGAGAAACTATGTACGAATTCTCTTTTGCACATGCAGATGTTGGTATATGAGTTTATGTCAAATGGCACTCTGAGGGATCATCTTTCTGGTACTTCATCTTTTGTTCACTTGACTGTGCCTTTAGACAATAAGGGAATGCAAAATTCACCTTTTTAGTTCTGCTAGTTTTTTATGCCAATATTAGATGCTCTAATTTAATGTTACATTCATATGATATAACAGCTAAGTCTAAAGAATCTCTGAGTTTTGCAATGAGATTAAGAATTGCCCTTGGTTCGGCCAAGGGAATCCTCTACCTACACACAGAAGCTGATCCTCCCATATTTCATCGAGATATCAAAGCCAGCAACATACTCTTGGATTCAAAGTTCACCTCAAAGGTTGCTGATTTTGGATTATCAAGACTTGCCCCAGTTCCAGATGTTGAAGGGGTGGTGCCTGCTCATGTATCTACAGTTGTAAAGGGGACACCGGTAAATCTCTTATATTGATAATTCAAAGAAAGAATGAAACTCATGACTGTAGCTTGATAAGAGGCCTGGTTTTGATTTTACTTCTATCGAAACTCATGACTGTAGCTTGATAAGAGGCCTGGTTTTGATTTTACTTCTATCTCTTTTTATGTGTTACAGTTCCTCTTATCTCTGATTATATCACCAATGTTCTAGATTGAAACAGCAATGTTCTAGCACCTATGAGTCCTTAGATGTCATAATGCGAGCATTTGGACAAGCTGGCATGGCAACATGAAATTATTGGAAATATTAATAATACAAACAATTTATAATGCAAGCCAGAATTTGTTTAAGATGATGAAAAAACCTCCTCCATACAAACTTTTAAGAGGTGCTCCATAAATTGCTAGAAGATGAAATTCGAAATTGGTGAATTGACTTGTACTATCTCATGGAAGATGTAATAATCATGATGTGGTCCATCTCTAATATTTGTGGCAGGGTTACCTCGACCCCGAGTATTTCCTAACGCACAAGTTGACAGACAAGAGTGATGTATATAGCCTAGGTGTTGTATTTCTAGAGCTTTTGACAGGGATGCAGCCGATCTCACATGGCAAAAACATTGTTCGAGAGGTAATGTTTTACTTTTATCTGCATCTCTTCCTTGAAGTGTTGATTTTGATTGTAGTAACATCTCCACTTCACATGGCAAATTTTAGGTTGAAAATAAAATGTAGACATATCTACTTTCTTTCCATTGAAATGAAGGGAGAAAATAGCAGTGCTTTTGTTTTTCTCTTTAGGGAAGTGGTTGGGAGTTTGGGAATCTAGATCTTCTTCTGATCTCTTTTGTGGAGCCAATCTCTAATTCCTTGCAGGGGCCATGGAATATTAAGATTTGATGATGTCCTGACTGAGTTGTTTTGACTGTATTTTTATTCATAATAAGTTAGTTTCAATGGGTATCAGGTTAATGTTGCATATCAATCTGGTATGATCTTCTCAGTCATTGATGGGAGAATGGGTTCGTATCCTTCTGAATGTGCGGAGAAGTTTGTCACGTTGGCCCTCAAATGTTGCCAAGATGAGACAGATTGTAGACCTTCAATGGCAGATGTGGTTCGTGAGCTTGAAAATATATGGCTGATGATGCCAGAGTCTGACATGGGAGTCCCAGAATCCATTGACACGGTACCTGAAAAGAGGACTCCACCTTCCTCATCTTCTATGGTGAAGAATCCCTATGTGTCATCGGATGTTTCTGGTAGTGACCTTGTTAGTGGAGTCGTTCCCACCATCACACCTAGATGAATGAAGATGGAACTATTTTCTGCTGAATTTTGGAGTTTGGACCCATGTCCCATGGTTCCTGATATGTGTATCTCTTCTTCGCATTGCATTGTATTCTGTATTGTCTTGTTTACAACATAGAAATGGTTAGATTTATAAAACCAATACTACTATGCTATGTTAGACTTAGATGCAATGTAGTATATAAAATTTTTGGTGAGCTGTGCTCCTATGCTCACCAATATCTAATTAGAAATACTAAAATGCTACTGAATCTGTATTCATTGTTTGATATTTACAAACCTTAATACAATAGACTATGATTCAATTCAACATTAAGTGCATTTTTCTGTTTTTATTTTGGTTCATAGGAGGTAAAAGGGGAAAAATGGATTCAAATTTTGAATCTCTCTAGTAACAATCAATAAATCAAGTTTTTTATTGTTAAAGTGCATTAGTTTTTTAAGTCAAGAAAATTTTATATCATACTATATTATATTTATAATTTGATACTAACTTAACAATAATCTATACTCATTTCAATATTAGATAAGATGATGTGTTATTTGTTATTGAATTTAGTGCAGCAAAACATTTTCTTAAATAGTATTTTAATTATTATTTTTAATCAATTTTCGTAGTCATAGACACCGTGGGATTCATAAATATTTTATTAAAATTCTTAAAGTCAGATAGGTCCAACCCATAATCCCAATAGTTGGGTCAAACAAGTAAACAGCGAGCCGATGTAATGACCCAATGGCGATGAGCTGAATAAAAAACAATGACGCAATCACACACGTATAAGGCCGCGTTGAACGTGTTAGTTAGGGTTTCTGGTCTGCCGGCTGGCTATATAAATTGAGCTTTTCTTCTTCCTTCTCTATTTTCTTACGGTTTATTTTGGCAGCCGCAGATTTCCAAAGATCTACAGACATGGGGAGGAGTGAGTATATCTCTCTATGTTTTCTTTTATCATTTTCGATTGTTTTGTATTTGAATGAATAACTTGAAATGAATGATTGTTGTGTGTTATCAAGGAATGGTTGTTTAGTATTTGCTTGCTTGAAGAACGCCGGATATGTGCTTTAGTTTTCTTTTCTATATTTTTCTCTCTTTGTTTTATTGTAGCTTTGATTGGCATAAACATTGAAAATTTCCTTTACAATGTTTCCTGTTTATCTTCTTCTCAATTTGCGTTTTTTTTTTTAATTTACTTTAAATAATCGTGCCCGTTTCTGATTAACTGCTCTTTTTTTTTTTGCTTCTCAAGTGTTTCATTTTTTCTGCATCCGATTTATTGTGTTGCTTCCAGACCTGCCTTGCTAAAGAACTTGTTGTATTTAAATGATTCCCCATTGTGGAATGCTGCTATGTTCATTGCCATTTTTTAAAAGGAAAAAAATAGTAAATTTTTCTAGCTGACCTATCAATAACTTTAACTCATTTAGCTTGAAAATTCACTGCGAAATAAAATATTGGCAGAAAGGAATCTGTCACTGCTTTTTATTCCATTTAGCGAACAAAAATGAGTTTCCCAATTTCACTGCCCTTGCTCAAGGGATCTGAGTTCAGATTTGCATATAATGCTTGGCATCCTGGATTAATTTTTCAGATATTTCACACTATTTTGCCACTTAATGGTTTTTGTTACAGAATTCAGGCATTAAATATGTTGGCTAACTATAGCAAACTTCTGTAATTGACATTCTTATAATTTTATTCATTTGCAGGACCTGCAAGGTGTTATCGTCAAATCAAAAACAAGCCTTACCCAAAGTCTCGTTATTGCCGTGGTGTTCCAGATTCAAAGATCAGGATTTATGATGTGGGGATGAAAAAGAAAGGTGTGGATGAATTTCCTTTCTGTGTGCACCTGGTATCTTGGGAGAAAGAAAACGTCTCAAGTGAAGCTCTGGAGGCTGCTCGAATTGCTTGCAACAAATATATGGCCAAGTTTGCTGGAAAGGATGCCTTCCACTTGCGTGTTCGTGTTCACCCATTCCATGTCTTGCGAATCAACAAGATGCTTTCCTGTGCTGGAGCTGATAGGCTTCAAACTGGCATGCGAGGTGCTTTTGGCAAGCCACAGGGCACTTGTGCAAGAGTAGCCATTGGTCAGGTTCTCCTCTCTGTTCGTTGCAAGGACAGCAACAGCCATCATGCACAGGAGGCCCTTCGTCGTGCAAAGTTCAAGTTCCCTGGTCGCCAAAAGATTATTATCAGCAGGAAGTGGTATGTAATTTACTTGTCATGATTGTTATTGGGGATCCTTATTTTGAAAATGACATCATTCTTTTTATTTTATAGTAATTATTTATTAGTTGGCATTACGAGTCACTGGACTTGCTCTTTTACAAAATTCAGGGGTTTTACAAAGTTCAGCCGGAATGATTATTTGAAATATAAGTCAGAGAATCGGATTGTGCCTGATGGTGTTAATGCTAAGGTTTGTCTTATAAGTTAAATTATCCTATTTTTCCTCTTGGTGGTGTCTTCCATTCGGATATATATAATGATGAGCCTATTTTGCATTGATGGGCTTTTTACTGTTAGGCTCAGGTACTATGCTGGGCCGCAGGTAGTATGTTAATTGTATCTTACCTTATGAACTTAATGATATTTGTTATGGGCCTTGCAGCTTCTTGGATGCCATGGACCCCTAGCGAATCGCGAACCAGGGAGGGCCTTCCCGCCTGCGACTGCATAAGATCACAAGACACTCAAAATCTTGAACTGCATGGCCGAGTCTTATTAGTCTTTTTTTTTTTCTTTTTTTATTTAAATGTTAGTTGTTGAAAGAACCGTTGTTCTGTTGAATACATGGTGATATTTTTTTTGATTGTACTGTGTTTCAAGTAATTTTTACTCATTTTTTCTTAATGGTTCTCAATTAAAGCGTTATTGTTGATTTTATTTGATGCCAAATTGCCGATGATAAAAAGTAAGGCAAATGCAAATGGTACTACTTTTTTAGAGAAAATGCTTATTTTACTTTAATAATATTGAATGTGATCATATTTAATATACGTATTTTCGATGTAAATCACGAAATGTTTTTATGTTATATTGAGTAAGTGGTTAATTTTCGTTGTGTGTATAATGAAATTTTACTTTATTGGAGCAGTTATTAGCAAAAACTTACAAGTAAGGACTGGTGGAGATATTATACGAATAGTTTTAGATCAGTTATTATCAAAAACCTACAAGTAAGAACTGGGAAAGACATTAATTAACATGTATAAAACTCTTGTTTTGCCTTGTGTTGTTGAGTAAAAATCCAAAATGACCGAGCAAAGCAAGGCAACTATTCTTGTGTTGTGTTTAAGCGCACAAGTGAAGTGAGTAAGGAATGGACCAAACGGCAGCTGATAAAGAATGGCCCGAATTGGGAAATGGGCTGAATTGTGTTTAAGCGCACAAATGAGGCTTTTAATTTCTATCGAAATTCAAAGGGGCGCCATTTCCGTTTTAAAACAATAAAAGTTGCAGAGTGAAACGGGAAACACTGATAGGCTGAGTCTACTTTCTTGTATGGCATTGGTAATGGTACGACTGGAAACCTCATTTTATTTCTCTACCAAGGTTGAGTTATTGTAGGCTTTTTTTTTTGTCCTGAAAAAAGGTTATTCAACTGAATCACTCCTGCGGTCCTACCAAAACGTTAACAGCTTACAATGGCGGAAAACTCTTATGAAGAGGCTCGCCGGCAACGCGTCAAAGAAAACAAAAAGAGATTCCAGGTTCTTCTCCTGTGTCTGTGTGTCTCCCTTTACTTCTGAATTTAAAGCTTGTATCAATCTGGTTGAAATGTCTACTTCTCATTACGCAGCTCAACTCAGTGATGAAAACATACAACTTTATTTAATATCCATAGCTACAATTCCCTATCTCCATCCCGCACAACCCATACCCATGGGCAAATTCTTCATCTTTTTTACTATTATTATTACTTAATTTATAGAAAGCATTTGTTTTCACTATATTTGAAATGAAAATCTTGGAGTTTGGAGTTTGGAGTGAGTAAACTATTCATTCCTAAGTTAATGCTAGTCTCTTAGCTACTTTCTTTTCACTTGCTTAATGTAGGAATTAGGAATTTCGAAAATTTCCACTTCTCTGGCCCAACTTCCAATTCTCACAACAAATCTCAGGTAATGCTTTAGCTTAACATATTCGCTACTTCTTTAATTGAGTTTATCTTAACTCAACTGGGCTTCATATACTTCTCCTTATTTCCCCTTTTAATTCTTAATGTAAGCAACGTCTCTCCAAACCCAAACCCAAACCAAAACCTAAAAGCACCAACACATTTGAGCTTAGGCGTTCTTCTCGTGCACGTAACCCAGTTCCTTCTTTCTGTTTTCCCACGAGCCATGACACTGTGTAGATTCAAATTCAATTATAACATTCAAGATATGCTTGTATTTCACCTTTACACTTGAAAGAAAAAATTGAATTTCCTATGCTTATAAAATTTGGAGTTACTAGCTTCCTCTTTACAAATCTCTTTGTCTTAATGGGTTTGATTCGGCTTGATAAAAATGCAGAAACTACGAATAACTCCTCTTGCTTCCAAAACAGGTGGACATAGACCTTCCATCTTTGCCGAAGAGGTCAAGATCAAATTCATCATTTTGGCAAGGTGGAATTAATTCCTCTGTCAAATTAACGGTGCCTTTCATGTTTTATCTTGGATGTTAGTTTTTGATTCCATCAATTTTCAGCTATCTAGCAAGGCCCCTAGCTGAAGTCAAAACTGCTTCTTATGAAGAAAGGTTCAAGGCTTTTAATGCTGCAGAGGATTTGCAAAACAGTTTACAATCTGGGAATCCATCTTTTGTAAAATCAATGGTTAGGTCCCATGTTTACAGTTGTTTTTGGCTGGTAAGGAAATTTTATATAAGACTATGGAACTTCATAACTAATAAGAGCCTTGTTCAACAAATCTGCTGCATATGCCTAAAATAAAAGCCATGCAAAGTATTATCTTACAATACTGACGTCTGGTTATTTCTTTTGCTACAAGGGGCTACCTTCCAAGTTCTGCGAGGACCATCTTTCAAAAATGGTAGAAGATATGGTATTAGACGGCGAAAATGGTTCAGAATATGGTGCAACCTACATTGGCAAAAGCAGGGCTCAGTGGTGGCTGGAGAGCTTTTGCACTGGATCACAAATTGGACGATGGTGATGCTCTAGTTTTTGAATTGATTCAACCAACCAGATTCAAAGTAAGCGTAACCATGTTATAGCTAGCGTGAACCATGTAGTGAAATTTGCACGTCCCTTGCCTGTCGATTGATTATATGCCATTTAACTTAGATTCATGGAAATCAGTTTTCTTCTTCCATTTCTAATCCATGTTATTATCATCCTCATCTTAGTCCATTTGGCATTTCTGTTGCAGCAATGCTTGCGCGTATATAAGTTCAAATCTGGTCAGGTTGTATTGTTTATGCCTGTTATTAATAGTGTGCTTTTAAACTCAAACTACCTATTCCTCACCACATTCTATTTGCTTAAAAAACCTAATCCTTAAATTCTTTTTTAATTTTCATCTTTAACAACCTAAATTGAATAGTTTCCTACCCAAAACACCCTCAGATGCCCTGACATTCCAACAACTTATCTCTCTTTTCTCTCTTCAATTTTTTTCAAACAAATCTCTAAATCTTTTTTCAAATTTTTGACAATTTTCAATTTTTTGCAACAATCTAAAGTAAATTTCTTTAATATCTTAATTTAAATTTGTTTTTCTTTAATTTTATTCCATTAAAATGGTGGATACCGACTATTTTTGGAATTTCAGTGTTTTAAATTGGAAATTCAATTGTTTTTTTAGGTTCTTGATGATCACGACATAAAATTGCTGTGAACCATTTGTAACTCACGACAATAACATGTCTTAAGCCATTGAAGGGAGCCATTAGTTGCTCTCGAAAATCCATCTTAGAGAGTCATTGGTTGCTCTCGGAAGTTGACTTTTGAGAGCAATGTGTAACTCTTAAAAATTTATTTTTGAAAACATCTCGTAACTCTTAAAAATTCACTTTTAAAAGTTTCAAATTGTTTTAGGTTTTTTCATCATAAAACTCTAAAGAAAAAAAATTAAAATAAGTTTGAGATTTGAAAGAAAATGAGAATGAAAGTTTGAGGTTGGTTGGTTGTTAAAGTGAAAAGAGGAGGAAAAAATTGAGTTGGTTTTATGAAGAAGGGGAAAATAATAATGTTAAACAAAGACATTTTTATAATAAAATTTTCATTAACATAGAACGTGTCAAGTAATTAATAAATTATGTGTAAAAGCTATCACATAAATATTTCTATTTCAGCGTAAAGTGATCTTGAAGTTTAATATAAAAAAATGTATTCCATCATCATATGGCTGTACAATTGTAGGTGATCTAATTTGGATATCTAAAGTAGCTAGACTCCGTCATCATACTTGATGTTCTACCTATTTATTTTGATGGTTAAAGTTTCTCAAATCATCTTATTTGTTTCTTCATGTCTAAGAATTATTCAAAGAATAGACGGATCATGAAAATAAATATTCTGTTACTAATGCAGATTTACATAATTAGGGGTATCATCAATTTTGAGTCAAAGATGTGAAGCGGATGTGTCAGGCAATGGACTTCGTGATTGCATCAAAAAGAAAACCAGGTGGACCATGAGGCTTGACTCAATATCAAATAAGAAAACAGCTACTTCGGGTGAAAAGGATTTTGACTCAATATCAAATAAGAAAACAGCTACTTCGGGTGAAAAAGATTTTGCCTCAATATCAAATAAGAGAAAGTATTTTGACGTGTATCAAAAACTTAGAAAGAAAGCAAGACTAAGCAACAAATGTTAGTAAATGAAGCAAGGAAGAATTGGCCAAGGATGGGGGAAAGTTTGACTCTTTTAAGCGTAGAAGAAACCTGCAACAAGGTTATTAAGGAGTACAATGTTGAAGAAACCTCGCCTCCTGCTGTATGACTTTTTTTTTTTTCTTCTTTTTTTTGCCACATGTGAAAACCTGTAGTGTTTAAGCTGTACGAAGGGTAGCTTCTTCCATTGGGTCTGACATGCTATTGCCAATGCTTGTGCCTCGTGATTAACACGTGTTGAGATTTTTCCTCTCCGTATATCGATTATTTTTATGGAATAGTTTCAAAAAAAAAACACGAGGTTAATATAATTAACTACGGAACAAATCTTATTTCTTATTATATTTTTATTGATTTTTTAAAATTATACAATTTTTTTTGTAAGGTTCAAATTTTTATCTATTTTAATTATTTATTATTTCATATTTTTCAATCAATGAAAATAAAAAAGTATAAAAAGGAACTTAAAATTATTTTTTCATCAAATATAAAAATATATGAATATAATTTTTTAAATACAAAATGTTGAATAATAACAATCTCATTACAAATATTAAGTATAAATAGCAAGAAAATGATAATTTCTTATATGATAATGAAATTTTAAATTTACAAGATTGAAAAATTAACTTATATCTATTAAGATATATTTAAAAAATAATAAATTATTTAATTATTAAATAAACGTATAACAATAATCTTTTTTATATATTGCTAATGAATTCTATACTTTTAATGACATTTAGAAAAGTTTGCAATCTTAAGTCATTATTATGGGTTTAATGTAATCTTATGTTGGATTTGTTCAACTATACATGTGTTTGTTGTTTAATTAATTTATCTATTTATTTGATGTAGTTCATTAATTTTTCATATGTAATATTAAAACATGATTTTAAGTTTATATTAATAACATCATAAAAAAATTGATTACTTATAGCTGCAATAGGAAAAATCAAAACTATTTTAATGTGAGAAAAATTATTGCATAAATAATACTAATATCCCTTGTTAAAACTATCTTTATGTTATCTCTATTTTTTCTATATACCCAAATTATTTTATTATATTCTAATCAACTATAAAATAGCATCTCATTAAAAATAAATATCAACAAATATTTTTAAAATTTTACTCGTTAATGCATGAATTATAAAAGAATTTCAAATTTCTGTGAAATCGGAAGCGCCCACTATTTACAACATGACTAGCACTACCTGACTGCCAAGTGCCAACACAGCAAGTATGCAAGAAAAGAACCGCATTGGGGCAATGATATCCAATAATGGGCAACCACTAACATCACTAAACACCAAACCATGGCATTGGTATATTGCCTAAGAGTATAATTTCATCTGCTTCAGATTGGTGTACCATATCTATAAAATAAATCAGACACAACAGCTTTGCCCCAAGATTGAAAGAGAAGAAATCATACAATACAAATTCACCTCCATCTTGTAAGGGCACGGAAGAATTGCAATGGTGCCACATCAGATCATCTACAAAATTTGTATGGTTATTTATGTATAGTTGTGACCTAGTTAGCTTAAACAGGACTATAATTTAAGGTTCATGCCTCAACTTTGATGGCTGTGTCAATGGCATCCATGGAACTATTTTGCTGGGCCCATAGCTGTGCATATCTTCCTGCCTTTGCCAAGAGAATATCATGTGGTCCCTGTTCAATCACCTTGCCATTCTCCAGAACTATAATCTGCAATACGTAAATGGGAAAACTTGAGCACCAGATAATCCTAAAAGTAAACTGACATAAATCGGGGATTAATTAGAGAAGGATGAGGTTGGATGCAAGATGGGAATATTGGAGGAAACAAGTGAGCTTGAGTAATTACGGTGTTCTGTTCAACCCAAATATCTTAGATTTTGTCTGAGGAAACGCAAGGCTTTATAATTTCAGTGAAAACCAATTTATTTTTGTTTCTCCCCTGATGAAAACAACTTCATTAATTTGAAATCAGTAAGAAGCATTGAAGAGCCGGATGAATTTTAAGGTTGAATAGGTATTATAACATAAACAAAGTTTTCCCAGATGCTACCAAATTAATAATTTGGTGACTACTCTGGCAATCACTGGAACTATTTAAATATTAGCTACAGTTTACCCATGACAGATATTTGTAAAATTTTGAACTACTTATCAACAAAGTTGCTATAGGATCTTGTCTATTGGCACAGACGGACAAAGCAAGAGGGAAAAAAAGAGGCTAAAGTCAGAGGGAATTTGTATGTGAATCATAAAACACAAATCTTTTGTGTAATTTCAGTTCCATGTTGGTATCTTTTTCCTACATACGAAGTATTTGATCCTCTAGAGAGTGAGAGAGAGAGAAGGAAAGTTTCCAAGGACATTTCAATTTCAGCGCCATGCATGCATTACCGTGTAATTTTCATAGGCAAGCGTACCTCATCACACTGCATTGCTGTTGTAAGCCTGTGAGCAATGAAGATTGAAGTTCTATCATTTGCTAGTGATTTCAATGCATTCAATATCTCTGCTTCAGTCGTACTGTCAAGTGCACTAGTAGCTTCATCACACAACCTGTGAAGAGAAATCAACAGTCATGCACTGAATATGAAAATTAGATGAAAGAGGAAAAAGGCTTTCCCTTTTTTCTCTCTTAACCTACATCTTTCAGGCCTAGTGGATGAGTCTCCCACAAGACATAGGTTATCAGGGAAAGGATTGAAAAGAAAAAGAATCTATATTTTCTACTCATTGAGCATTGCAGGACATCATCTTTCTATCCAATACAACCTTATTTCTCTTTGTCGGCTAAATCTATCCACAAATAACAAGCTCAAAAAAAGGAAATCAAGCACTGTAAAACCAATAATTTATCAATACAATAATAAAGAATAGTTAAGATATCCATACATAATAGCCAACAGCCGTGTGTTCTGTTGGTAAAGTGCTGGATTCTTAGTTCCAGTTACTATGGATCAAACCCTGGCAGCCAGAAAAATATGCATATATAATAAATCACATCTAGAAGAAATGCTTACAAAATAGCTGGAGCTTTCAGGAATGCACGAGCAAGAGCTACACGTTGTTTCTCACCACCACTTAACTGGAAAGAAAAGTCACCTAATTAGTTAAGATTCTAGAGAATACCAGAAGGCAACCTTTAGGCATCAGTTCTTTCCTATTAAAGTTCTTTGGATGGGAAATTATCGTCAGATTTGAATAGTGTGTTTGCCTCTCACCTTAAGGCCTCGTTCTCCGACCACAGTTGAATATTTTTCAGGGAAGTTCATGATAGTATCATGAATTGCAGCCCGTTTAGCAGCATCATAAACCTATACGGAAACTACTGTTAGGCTGTAAAAGAAATATAAGAGTGAAGCTGTGAACTATGAGATTAACCTCTTCTTTTGTTGCTGAAAGACGACCGTAGTGTATATTGTGAAAAATTGTATCATTGAAGAGTACCTGCCAATTGAGAATGATTGGTGTTCTTCATTGGTTTATACAAAAATAAGCAAGGAAAAATGAACACCAAATTGTCTTTTGAACTAACAGTATCTTGTGGCACAACACCAATAGACTGTCGAAGACTACCCAGTGTTACATCCCGTATGTCTTGACCATCAATCAATATCTGCGGAGAGAACCAAGAGTCAGTAATGTTGGCCAGTAAGTCACACTGGAGAAAGGTATCAAAATATCTGAGACCAAATAAATACTTAATAAATACTTTCTGGTCTTAAATGAAATGCATGCAAAGGAGAAGAGCTTTTTCAATGAGTATTCATTAATCAATCATATACTATTCTTCATTGCATCATGAAGACTGTTATGATAAGGTCATTAACTTGATGAATTAAAAATCATTGCCAAAATCAGAAACATGTATTGACATAACTTAATAATACAACATAAACAAGGATTTGTTCTTACACTTCCTGAATGAGTGTCAAAGAACCTGAAGAGCAATCTAAGAATGGTTGATTTGCCTGAAAGCACCGGACAGAATAAATTATATCAATAATTCTTAATGAGGACTAAAAAATATATTATGATACAAGAGTTTCAGTACCAAAAATTAAAAAAGCCACAATTAGCCGTGTTGACATGATTTTTAAGATAACTGACTGATCATCAATAATAAAGGCAAGTACAACAGGTCATGGAGCATCTCACAATGATGCATGTTTTGACACCTTCGACCCCCTACCATAAAAAAATATATAAACAAAAGGAATAAAAAAGAAAAAAGAAAAAAGAAAATCCCAACTGAATTTTACTTGCGATTTTATAAGCCACCATCTCAGCATAGCATTTTCAACCAAATATGAAAAGCTCCATCTAATAGGGTAATCTTGCATTGTTCATACATATGAAGCGAGAGATAGTTGTTTGAAGTGATGCATGTAATGCTCGAGTCTTGGGAGTTCAAGCAGTCGGCAAATGCCACAATCATAACACTAGGGCAGCCACGTCTCAGAAGGATGGCAAGTAAGAAAATTTTTAGATATCAAATGCAAACACCAAGTCTACACCCAATGGGGCCCTTACCACTTCCACTAGTTCCAACAATGGCCACACTTTTCCCAGCTGGTACAATAAAAGATATCCCATCAAGAATCTTTCTTTCTGCCAGGTAACTATTATAACCACAAAAAATAAAGCAAATTAGGATTCTATCATCAAACGAGACAAAAGTAGTAGATTAACAATTAAGATAAGTATATTACTTAACATAACCAACACATTCACATATATCCCTGGACCACATATCAATTCAACCCAACCAGGCCTGATTCTCTAACTAATGGTCTGAACCAGAGCCCTACAACGTGGAGGACAGCTGTGGTTAAAGTTAGGCTCTTGCCTTGGCCACCTCAAACTAGTGATGTCAGCGAGGCTAACACTTTTACTGGTTCTCCCAGTTAAAGAACTTTGGATGAGCTAAATTAGATCAAAACCATAGAAGAACACGCTCTCATTAGCTGCATAATTTAAGGGTAGAGCAGCAGCACATTAAAGTTTCTCAGATATCGGATTCAAAGAATTCAATATTTAATTAATGTAAGAAGAAAACTCTAAGATTCAATTAGAGAAAGGAAGAGCAACAAGCTTAAGAGAGAGAATTTTCATGACACATGAGTTCTGTTAAAAAATGGAGCACAACTTAACGTTTCATAGTAGAACTTAAATTACATCAAAACCATAGAAGAACACGCTCTCAATAGCTGCAAAATTTAAGGGTAGAGCAGCGGCAACTTAAAGTTTCGGCATTTCACAGCTATTAGATTCAAAGAATTCAAAAACTATGTAAGAAGAAAACTCCAAGATTCAAGTAGGGAAAGGAACAGCAACAAATTTAAGAGTGACATTTCCATGAAGCAAGTTGCATGTAAAAATGGAGCAGAACTTAAAAGCTACTGGATTAAAAAAAAAAAAATTAAATAACCATATAAGAAGAAAAACTCTGAGATTCAAGTATAGAAAGGGACAGCAACAAATTTAAGAGAGAGAGGGAGACAATTTCCATGCATAGCATGAGGTGCATGTAGGAATGAACATGTTACTGACATTACATTATATACAAAATTAGATATTTGAAATCATTCAGTAGCAAGGGAATAATGAGGTTCAAATGCAATCCAAGCAGTCAGAGGGAAAATTAGAACACATATTACACAAAATAGCAATCCTTACAAATAACAAAACATTCAAAGAAATAAAAGAAAACCAATAATTTACAGCATTCACAAAATGATACTGACAATATACTGCACATGTAATCTAAACTTTAATAACCGTTATGTGCAAGTATTGTTATATGAGCGTGTGGCACTATTATAAACACTGAAGTGTGTGTTTGGTATTCATTCACACAACAGATAGACGATTGACAGTGTCGTAAGAATAACCCATGATTTCACAACAGCAGTGATCCTCAATCACCTCATTTGTATAAATTGTCAAGTAATCACATCATCAGTAATTTTTTATCAACATGTTAGGCAGTCACGGGAGTGGTTAATTTTCATGTAATACCACAATTGCCTCGACACTAATTCATTTGATTTTCAAAGCCAAAGAGTAATTCGTTGAATCTTAGAGAGATTTGCTTATAAGGAGGATAGCATCTTCAGTTTAAAAAAAATAATTTCATACTATCATATTTGTTTTGGCTTAATAGCCAAATATGCCCTCAACTTTTTGTACACAATGGATATAAGCTCTCAACGTTTTATTGCGTGGAAATCGGTCCATAAACTTTTATTTTACTGTAAATAAACTCTCAACCTTTCAAAATCATGCAACTAAGTCCAGATCTGTTAAATGGTACTAATTGCCGTTTAAATACTACGTGAAAGCTAATGTGGATAGCTTAATTGGCTGCCACGTGGCATGCAACATGTGCAATACTAACGGAAGTTAGTGTCATTTAACAAATTTAAACTTAATTGCATGATTTTGAAAGATTGAGGGTTTTTTATAGTAAAATAAAAGTATATGAACTGATTTTCATGCAATAAAACGTTGAGGGTTTATATCTATTTTATGCAAAAGTTTAAGGGTATATTTGACTATTAAGCTTATTTGTTTTACTTGTAAATCGAAGCAAGTTGTTCATTTTCTATTACAACACACAGAAGCTTCATGTAAATTGCTATTTGCTTGTTAAAAATAATACAATATCACTACAAAATTAACCGTATCTAAGTCCAACACCCAAATAAGACGAGAGATGCCAAAAGCAAATAAATCTGTATTGGTTTACAGGGAGGAAAAATAACCGCACTGATAGTTTTTTGAGGTAATTTTCTCCTGTTAAAAAATCCTAATAACTCCCTTGGGAGTTATGAGTATCATTAGGATTATTGGGGAGTGATGGCATCACCCTTCAAGGGGTGATATAATTAATAAAGTGATTTACATCAATGCCACCAAAATAACTGCTATGATACCTAACAAGGTGATCTTATCACTGAAAGCTCTATGACTGCTATAACTTCCATCACCCATTCTTTTCGTCAAAAGCAAACACACCTAAAAGTATATGTTACCCAATTTCATGTACTGTTTGAGGGAAACTAAATTCATGCAATTAAGTTCAAGGACAGTGCTGACAGAAAACAGGTCAAAAATAAACCTAAAGATGCTTGCAAAGAGGAAAAGAACTAAAAATTGACCACTGCCAAAAATAAAAAAGACATTGCAACACCATGTTTAGATTGGGCAATGGAGGGAAAGAGAAAGGCAAGGAAGGATATCCCTTACCTTTACTGGATGAATCATTAAGCAGGGGAAGGGAAATGGGGAGGAACCTATTATTCTCCCTTTGCCTTAGGCATTTTTCAAGCCCTTCAAAGTGAGGGAAATGTTAGGGAAAGGAAAACCTTTAATGAGTAATGAGTGTATTGTCAATTCTAACCCATTCAATGTTAATAATACTTATGTCAATAAAGGGCTAAATTTAAAACAACATAATGACTAATCTTTCCTTTCTCCTTTTATGTTTGTAATATCCAGAGAAGGGAATGCACCATCTCTCCATTTCCCTTACTCTTCTTTCCTTGCCCTCCTCTCATTCGATCCAGAAATAGGGTAAAGTCTGAACCATTAGAAGATCCTTTATCCATAACAAAAGAAATTTCTAAAACAATCAGAACAAAAGACCAATCAGGGCCATTTTAAGCGTCATATAGACACATAACTTGCCTAATTATAATGCTCACAGATGAATATACTAAATGCCAGATGTTACATTAGAACATGAATAATTATAAAGATAACAGATAATCACCCGAAGTGCACGTTGTCAAACAGAATGCTTCCTCCACTTAGCTTCAGAGGCTTTGCATCTTTCTTGTCACTAATCTCAACCTCCTCCTGCAGCAGTCATTGAGTTGAAAATTACATTACATAGACAACAGAACGACACCCAGCAGAGGTAAGTTCATATTATCTGCAACCCACCACTATATCATGTAGAATAATTTATGAATGACAACATCAAATTTATCCGTGCACTTCATATGGATCATGATTGCCAAGAAGGGAGTCAAAAATAAAGCAAAATTCTTCTCATTGTCTGTTCTTTAATTATTATTTGATAAATGGTTTCATGAACTATAATGTTGCCCTCCTTACCTAACAACTCTGGAATGGTACCAAGAAGACCAAAAGAATGTGACAAAACAGTCAAAAGCAATATTTTGAGACACTCTTAATCTGCAGGAACTTCCTCAAGAAATACCTCAAGTAACTGAAACATGTATTTCATATCGACAAGACTCTGTATGGTCTCACGATAAACACTTCCAAGGAAATTGAGTGGAAGAGAGAGCTGGAAAAGTAGTCCATTCACCATAACCTGTATTTTCAAGATTACAAATTGTGCACATCACATCATTCAACAACTTAACTAATTTTAATTTCTTTTCAAAAAGTCAAAAGAAAAAAGAAACTTCTGTGATAAGTATAAGCAAACATGTCAGTAAAAAGTTTGACCAGATCACCAACTGTCATTTGGCCATTCATAATTCCATGTGCACACAACACCATAGCTGTAGATAGAGCTGTGCTAAATATCACATTTTGGCCAAAATTCAGAAAGGCAAGGCTCCGTTGCGTTTTCAAGGCAGCATCTTCATACCCTAAAAAGAGCAAGAAAGAAGCAGGAGTAAAAAAGCAATATCAGACAAAGTGAAGAATGAAAAGCATACAAAAGAAAACTCTGCTTTCTTTTTGTCTAACCAAATTTAGAAAGGTCGCTAAAAGAGATTCTAGTGGCAAGAATAACCAAGGAGTCCTGCACAGCCTGAAGAACTACCATATCACAAAAGCTCATTTTACATGACAGCTTAGACAACACCACAACCAGCTAGCTACTGCAATTTCTATGTGCTAACTGTAAGAAGCAAGAAAATGGCAGGCAGCAGAGGTAAAGCTCACAGAAGCTCTTTTCCTTAGGATGTCTCATGTTTGGAACTTGGAAGCATGTCAAAAGAAGCAAGAAGGAACACATGTACTGACGCACATATGTGCACTCTGCAATACAAATTATTAAGCAATTGAAAGTGTTGAATTTCCAATGATTCCACTTCATCTCTAGTTAACAAAGTTCTTTTCTGAGACTGCAATTCAGCTGTGAACAAACTTTAGGTCTTCCAAGGGTACTAGTAATGCAGACGCTTCACGTAATGGTTAAGCAATAACATCCATACATTTTAATGATGTTTTACCAAATGCAAATTTTCAACCTAGCTGTAACACTTAGATTAACAGGAGGCTTGCATTTAGAAATACATGCCTAGGATTAATTCAAGCAGGATTGAGCTGTTCCAATTTATAGTTGTTGATGGCAGCTTTGACAATAAAGTGGGTCATGGATGAGTTATTCTACAATAGCCTTGCAATTAGAGAGGAAGTTACTTGCACTTCGAAATTCTACAGTCTGCCTAAAATACTTACTCTTTAAGAACTCATCATACTTTTCAGCTTCAAAAGCTTCATTGTTGAAATATTTAACAGTCTGAAATATAAGACCAAAGAAAAAACAATAAATAAGGCATTAAAATGGGGCCATATAAAGGAAAAAAGAATCATTATCAATTACAAAAAGATATATTTGATTATAAATTAATAATATAATGAAAAACCTTCATAAATGAGAATATAGCTCACCTCATAATTGATAAGTGAATCAATGGCCCTTGTACTTGCATCATTATCGGCTTTATTCATGGCCTTCCTAAACTTGGTTCTCCACTGTAAATAACAACAAAAGCTTAGGCAGATAACAAGTTTCAGTCCTCACAAACTACATTAAGGATCCTGATAAAGTATCAGGAAGAAATATGGTACCTGTGTCACAGTAAGAGTAAAAGCAATATATGCAGCAACTGAGAGCGAAGTTATCCACGCAAAAGGCGCTCCAAATTTGTAGGCAAGTATACCTGATACCATAGATATCTGAAAGGATAGATATTAACTCTGTTGAATTCGTTAAGAAATTGAGGAGCAAGAAGTAATGTGATGACATTTAACCCTAACGCTCTATAACAAAGATATTGAATACTGGTGTTCGAAATGTGTAATTGGCAGGAAGAATGTGGTGTCCATAGTAGGTGGCAGCATGTAAAATTAGAAACTAACATCTTTAAAAAGTAGATAGCTCATCAGAAGTTGAACCAAAATCAAACCTCTAAAATGGTGGGCACAACATTGAACACCATAGATGAAAGTATAAAATTGATAGCACGGCTACCACGATCAATTATTCTATTTAAAGCACCTGTTTCTCGACTGAAAATAAGTTCAGTAAAAAAGAATCAGAAGCGGGAGCACAAATTTAACTGCTTGAGGTAAACTACATTGTAGAAGAGATAAACAAACTTTTTTTTTTGCCTTTTTTTTTTGGGGGGGAAGGGGGGGGGGGGGTGGTGTTGTGGGTGTGGAAGGGAGAAGGGGAGGGGGAGAGGAGTTAAAGGAGTAAAACTGAGATGAAAGGCAATACCTAAGATGGTAGCGAAGATCGAGATCATGTAAATGTGAAAAGACCTGCAATAAGAAAACAATAGTACCGAAGTTTAATTGAGGGAAACATGCAAAAGATGTAAATTATTATGAATTCCGACATGCCTTTCTGGAAACAGAGCGGATTGTTCGTAATGCTACTTTGGAAAAGACAGCAGTTCGCAGTTCTGCCCACAACAGAGGGAGCGTAGTTATGTATTAGTAAACTATGTAATCAAAAAGAGAAAAGCAGATACCGTTGAAAGCAGAAGCTCCAGAGCGGGCAATGCCATAACCAATCAAGACAGCAGTAGGCGTAGCAAAAAGGACGACAAGAGTAGAGTTGGCAAGAGCGGTGGCGTTGGGGGTGGTCAACCAGTCAACGGCAAGCTTGAAGAGGAAAGGAACCTGAACGTTCAAAAGCTTAGCCCCAACGAGGAATCCCAGGGCCGTCATCACCCTTAAACGGAACTCCAAGTTATCCCTCATCCACAAATAGCCTGCAAGAGTGCGCAGAATTTTCATGTCCGCCACTTGTCGTCTCTCGGTAACAGGTGATGCTGATGCTGATGATGCTTTGTTTTGGGATTTGTCATCATCATTATTTGAGGCTGAGGATGAGAATAATAAGCGACCATTTAGCATTGAGCCCTGCCTCCCGAAATTCGCAGAGTAAAAGTGTTACGAAACATATAAAAAATTGAAATTCATGCGGAAAAAAATTAGATTGGGCAAGAAATTGACAAACCAGCTGCTGGCAGGACGTGGAGGGGGAGGAGAAGGAAGAATCGGAAAGAAAAGCGTCAACTTTAGCCTTTCTTTCGATGAGATTCCATGAGTATGCTCTTCTAGTGTTGTTGGTGTAGAGAATGTGATTTTTCCCGAAACTAAAGCTGCTACCTGCTCCGAGAGGTGAATGATTAGAATGCAAAGCGCACGCAGAAAGGAGGGGATTATGCTTTACTGTATCTTGGCGCAACATTCGTAGCGCTGCTCGAGCTCTCAAGCCCCTGGATGCACTCAACATTTTCAAGCTCTTTATTATTCAACTACTCGATCGGTCAATAATACTGAAATTCGGGTAATCAACACCCTATTCAATATTGATTAATGATGAAAACGGGAGAAAATGAGATGAGGCAAGATTTATTTTTTCATTTAAAAAACAAAACAGAGGCCAAGGAGTAAGAACGTCGGAGACAGAAGGGAAGCTGTAACAAGATTCAAGAGTCGGGACGGGTCCGGTTTTTGATTTTGAGTTGAGCACGTGCTTTTAGTGAAAAGAGCTTAAGAATTTTTTGATGCGTAAATGTTTTTTTCTCTTTATTTATTAACTTACAAATATTAAGTCTTTTTTAACAATCAATTCATATCATTATTATTTCACACACACCTTGTTTCTTAATCCAAACTCTTTTATATTCTCACTATTGTTCTCTTTTATTATTTCTTCAATCTTGTTTCAGTTGTTTTTAACATTACTCAACTTTTTACCATCACATATCGTAACAATCAATACTTCAAAGTCGCCTTCTATATTCTTTTTCGTCATCTTCCAACACATTTTGTTCCACTTATTTGCACCGTTATCTATTTAAAAAGAAAAAAACTATAGAAGACTACCATTCTCAAATTCGAAACTTCTTTAGGCAAAGAAATGAATTCTATAAAAGATACAAATCAGAACGGTTCTACGGAGGGTAATAAGTCCTGCGATTGCGTGCCTTTTAGTCTGTTCTCCTCGCTTGGCTCAATCATTTGGTCTTGCCTTGCTTTCTTATCTTGTATTCTTATCCACCACACAACGTTTCATCAGACTGCATCTGCATTTGTGCATGAGTTGGACTTCCTCCAATTATTTTTCCATTAGAGATATCTCAAGAAAATTAAGAAAAAACAATGGCCACTGCTGCCTCCTGTTTCCACTAGCAACGTAGGGCACCAGCCTGAGTCAATTGTCAGCGCAGAAGCAGCATCAGCAGAAGAAAAATGACCATGGGATTTAAATCTACAAAGGGACACAGTAAGACTTCTAAGACCAAGAGATGTGGATCGGTGAGATGCGTTGGGAGTGAGATAGAGATAGGCAATTACGATACCAGGTCTGACGAGGTTAAATCTTGACTATGATTTTTTTCATCTCGTGATGACACTAAGTCACCCACTTAGTCATCCAACTCAACCACTCAATCAAACACCCTAGCAAGAACTCAATTTGCAAGAAAACACACAAGTACAAGAAATCCCTAACTTTTTTATTTACACTTAAAAAAGAATACAAGTCAACTACAGCGACACAACAACACATTTTTTCTGGAGATTTGTGTCTTCTGTCTTTCAGGACTCAACTATTTATAGATAACCTTGGTTGAAACCCCCAACCAAAAAAGGGAATCACCGGAGTAAATGCATCAAATCTCGCTGATCACGGACACTGATTATGCCCATATATCTCACCTCATATATGACAGGTCCAAGGATTGCGCGCGGATCACGTCGAATTCACCAAGATCCTCCTGATCCTCGCATGGGTGTAACAAACTCTCCTCTGCCGGTTGAAGCCGACGTCCTTGTCAAGAGGTAGTCAATGCGCCTATTTTTACTGCTCGCGTCCTGAGTTTTATGATCGAGAATCTCCATCAACTTCTTTTAGAACTCCTTCCGAACGGTTGGTGGGGCTCTCTTCTCTTGTTCTTGTGTCTCATCCTAATGATAGGGCTTAAGAAAGCTCACATGGAAAGTTAGGTGGATCTTCATACTTGCAAGTAGGTTGAGTCGATATGCCACAGTCCCGACTCGCTTGACCACCTTAAAAGATCCGTCATACCTTTAGACAAGACCCTTATGGTACCACTTGTTGTTCACTTTCTTCCAAATTTGAGGTTTGAGCTTCAAGAGCACTAAGTCCCTTTCTTGAAACTCTAAGGGTTGTCTATGTCGATTTGCATAATCCTTCTTCCATTGTTACGCCATGGCCAAGCTATCCCGTGCTTGATCAAGGAACTCTTATTTGTCACGGGCAAATCTATACGCAGCTAGGTTGTAAGACCCGAATTTTTGGGTTATTTCTTTACGAATATATCATTTGAATAAGTGTTTATGATATATCGACCAATAAAGAAGAAATAATACAATTTCGAGTTTATCTGCTGTAATTGAAAATGGTAAGTTTTAAAATACCGAAATAAGAGTTTGGATAAATTCGGAATAAACCGAATAAATTTTGGTCAAACGGACTGAAAATATGGACTCAGAAAGCAAAAATATAGGGAGTCTAAGAAGGGAAGTTAGTTCAAAAATGATAACCCGTAAATCACCCTATAATGAGAATTTATCTCCGAAATAAATGGAAAAAATTATATTTTCGGAGAAATAATAAAAATAGTATGTGATGTACATATATATCTATTTTTCTAAGTAAAAATTAAATAAAATATATATGCACGGGTTATGGTACTATAATATTATTATAATAATATCAAATAATTGTTTATTATTATTATAATAATATTATATAAAATATATTATTATATTGGGATATATATTATATTATATTATGGTATAATATAATATAATATAATATTTATTTATAGCAAAAAAAAAAGAGAATCGAAAATCTGGAAAAAAAAAAGAAAGAAAAAAAAGGAAACTGAAGAGAAAACGTGAGGAACAGTGGACCGAAGCCCGATCCTCACCGTTTCCTTCCTCCGGCGAGCGACAGGCGGCGCAGGAGGGCATAAGGCGTTCGGCGAGTGACGACCGGCACCAGGGAGACGTCGGGAAGCGGTCACGCGACAGATCGAAGAGAGAGGAGGCCACGGGAGGGAAAGCCAAATTTGCCGGCACCGGAGGCGATCTGGGCCGAGCCAAGCCAGGCGAACCTTCCCCAGGCCGAGGCGCACCCAACGGCGGCCGATCCACCCCGAGAACCTACCGGCAGCGCCAAAAATGGCCAAAATCAGCCTGAACCGATTTGGACCGGTTCAGTGTGAAATAGGGCTAAACCGGTCCGAACCGGTTCAGCAGGAGAGAGAAAAAAATTGAAAAAAAATTAAGTGTTACCCCGGCACAGCAGTAGACTGGTAAGTGGTCGAAAATCGATCGAATTACATTTCGGATAATTAATTTGAATTTATTTTAGACCGAAATTAACCGGTTTAAATATATATTGCTGTGTAGCGAAAAAAGGGTAGGCGACGTGTACAAGTTCGAGCAGATCACGACTTACGTGCCACCAAGGAAAGATTCGGCTTCCGATAATACATCCAGAGCCAATTAGACTGCGTAATCCGAGGGGATCGAGGAAATTGAATTCGCAGTCGACACAATTCGAGGTAAGGGACTTATGTAAGCTATAGAGATAGCTATACGTATGTTTTCTATTTGCTGTGTGAAATGTATGTGATAAGTACATAGATATCGATATATCTAAGTAGAAAACTACGTATAAGAATAAGTCAAATGATGAGTTGCATGACTTCTATGATTGAGTGAAAAGAGATTTTGCAAACGTTTTGAGAAAGAATGATAATAGATAAGCTCCCGGTTTAACCAAGTGCATGTAATATGTTTTAAAGAGTGACTGAAGGGAGAATTGCCTCCTCACTCATGACTATACATGGAGCCTTTCTATTTCTTTTCTGTGTGAAATAGTGCTAGAGCAAAAGAGGCAACGGTAGATTGACCAGCCCCGCTCGCACATTATTTTAAAAAGGGATTTTGAGAAAAACAAAAGAGTGCTCGATGCCTCGAGTGACGTTGTGTGATTCCACTCGAGCGGCTTGCACTAGATTTTGGGAATCATGTTGGGGCCATAGAGTACTTCTTATTGATCTTACTCTGATTATGCTCACATGTGACCCTCTCGATTTAAAGTGATGAAACAACAGTGCTTGATGCCTCGGTAATACTATGTGTTCCATCCGAGAGCTTGCATTCGTGCTCGATGCCTCAGATATACTGTGTTCTACTCTGAGTTGCTCGCACGTAGTCTCTTGAGCTTCTGTGTGATAAGCAAAACCGTGCTTGATGCCTCGATCATACTGTGTGTTCCATTCGAGAGCTTGCACCGGGGTTTATGATATTATTGTGTGATGAATAAACTATGCTGCAGCCGTCGTGTGATACTAGGTATTCTTGCACTGACCTGCTTGCATGTGATTTTGAGACATGGAAATGGATGATAGTGATACTGAGGTGGTAGACCTCGAGATTACTCAGTCCCCTCAGCTATGTCACAATATATAAGGATCCTCGAAGTACGCTGTACCGTGAGGTAAACCACGGAGTACGATGTACCGTGATATCTTAGTGATCTTAGTGAGCTGAAGGGATGGTTGATCCGCCTCCCTAAGCATGGGATTCTGGCACACCTGATCCGTGATTGCCTGGAATCCGACTATGGCCATAAGTCTTTATTGTCACTACTGTGTGAGGTGACAGATATCTTCCCTTGCTGTATGTCTGGGGATATGTTAATCCATGATTTATGTCTCAACATGTAACTGATTTACAAAGTATAAAGCATTTTCTATATGTGATTTGTGTAAATAGATTATGCTGTGTAAACCTGTGTGATTTTGAAAGATGGTTTATGTGAAGATCTGTGCTACTGTGTGAAGTTTAACCTGTGTGGTTTTAAATGATAAACTGTGTGGATATACATATACCAACTAGCGAATTAATGGTTTCGCATTGATGGAAGTTGTTTTTAAAGAACATGCATATTGTCTTATAAGGAAAATGAACATATATGTATTTTAGCATGTAGATAGTGTGGTTATCTACCTGCTTGCATATTTTCCTTACTGAGCGCATTATGCTCACCTTCTTATTTCTCCTCCACAGATACTACGCAGTAGTGAGTACTGCAGTCGTCCCTGCTACGGTATTCTCTAGTTATCCAGCAATACAGAAAGGTATACACTAATGAGAAAAAAATTTGTATCCTGTAAATTTATGCACAGTCTAGTAATATTTTGTACGAAAGGGATGTATAGTTAATAAAAACTGAGGTAAACGATTCAGCATAGTTATAAAAGTCCAGTTTTTATTGTACTTCATTTATTAAAATGAATTTAAGTGAGATGTGGATTGAATTTGACTCACAGCCCAATTGTAAGTGGTAAGTGGTAAGTAGTAAGGTAAATTCACGATAAGAGGGTAGGGGTTGTGACACAGGTAACTTCCTTGCGACTGAAGCTTGACCACCTCCAATGGCGTTAATGGTTGACGCCTAATTGCTAGCTCCGAAGGGCTCAAACCAGTCGCGGAAGACTTATGCAAATTATAACAAAATTGGACTACATTCAGTAAACTTACCCAATTTTGCTGGCTTGCGATTACATAATGCCGCAAGTATTCCTCAAGCAAAGCATTAACTCGTTCCGTCTAGCCATCTGTTTGTGGGTGGTTTGCTATGGAAAACTTCAGTTCTGAATCCATTAGTTTGAATAAAACTGTCTAGAACTTGTGAACCGAGAATCAGAATCGCTGATGATGTCCTTTAAGACTCCAAATACTTTCACCACGTATTTGAATAACAACTCCGCTGTACAAACATGAGTCACAGCTATGAATACTGTATACTTCGAAAAGCGATCTACCACTACCAAGATGGATCTCATCTCATCAACTGTCGGCAATCCTACAATAAAATCTATTGAAAAAGACTCAGATGGTCCCTCAAGAATAGGTAGTGGCTGAAGCAGCCCAGCTTGCTTCCTATTCTCGATTTTGTCTAGTTGACACACTAGATAGGTACGAACATACAACTCGATGTCCTCCAACATCTTTGACCAGAAGTAGTGTCTCGACACTAGAGCTAACATCCTTTCCACACCTAGATGTCCAGCCCATTGCGGATCATGGGTCTCCTTTAGCAACTCGCGCCTCAGTCCCCCGCTTTTAGGGACAAACAATCTGCCTCCCTGAGCATTGAGCAGATTGTTCTTAACCCAATATTTCTGAACCAAACCTCCCAAAACTTGCTGCTTAATCTTGCAGTAAGTTGCATTGGTCTCGACTATTTGCTTAATCTGATCAATAAAGTCTGAATGCACAAGGGTTAAAGAAGCCACAAAAGACAGTACCTCCTTTCGGCTTAAGGCATCCGCCACTCGATTCTCGCGACCTGCACGATGCAGTCAGTTGAAATCAAACTCGACAAGGAACTCCTACCACCTTGCTTGTTTGAGGGACAAATTCTTCTGCATTTTGAAACCACATTATCGGTCACCACAGTGAACTTAGTCCCCAACAAATAGTGTTTCCAAACACCCAAGAAATGTACCAGTGCAGTCATTTCCTTCTCATGCACCGAGTAGCGTTGCTCAGCCTCTTTCAATTTCTGACTTTCATAAGCAATGGGATGTCCCTCCTAAACTAACACTCCCTCAATTGCCTTATCTGACGCATCGGTGTGTACTTCAAAGGGAAGCTCAAAGTTTGGAAGTTTGAGAACTGGCTCTGAAGTCACCACCTCCTTTACCTTCTCAAATGCCTCTTGGCACTCAACTGTCCATTCCCACAGTTTCCCATTCTTCAACAAGTCCGTGAAGGGGCTCACCATCTTCAAAAATTCCAAAATGAACCTTTTGTAATAATTCACCAAGACAAGAAACGATCTCATTTCTGATACCGATTTTGGGAAAGACCACTCAACAATGGCCTGGATCTTCCATTCATCCATTCGGATCTTCCCTTTGCTAATCTTGTGTCCCAGGAACAAGATCTCTTACATCCTAAACTCGCACTTCTCATTCTTGACATAAAGCGTGTTTTCTCACAACTTTGAGAATACCTTCCGAAGGTGCTGCACATGCTCGTCAAGTGTCTCGTTATACACCACTATGTCATCCAAGTACACCACCACAAAATTATCAAAGTACTCGTATAGAACATCATTCATAAGGTTACAGAATGTAACAGAAGCGTTAGTGAGATCGAAGGGCATCACGAGAAATTCGAACGACCCATACCTCGTCACCATGGTCGTCTTAGCCTCATCCCTTAAGGCTATACAAACTTGTCAGTATCTCGACCGCAAGTCTAGTTTGGTGAAAAATGTTGTCATGGTCAGTTTATCAAATAGAACTGCCACATTCGAAATGCGGTATTTGTTTTTTATCGTAACCCTATTCAGTGCTCTATAGTCAACACACATTCGAAAGGATGCATCCTACTTCTTCTGGAACAACACAGAAGCACCATATGGGGATTTCGATGGTTGCTCAAGTCCTGCCTCCAACAAAGTATCGAGCTGCTTGCGTAGTTCTGCGAGCTTCTGTGGGGCCATCCGATAAAGCGCTTTCGCTGGAGGTCTTGCGCCTGGTTCCAGGTCAATCTTGTGGTTTATGTTCCATCGCGGAGGCAAAACATTAGGTAACTCGGGCAACATCACATCGCGAAATTCCTTGAGCACATTAGCGATGCAATTATGAACATCGACAACTTGGTCTAGCTTAATCTCTACCAAAGCCGCAAGCATAGTTGTCTCACCCCGCTTCACGCCTGACTTTACTTGTGAAGCTGATTGCATCAACGGCTTCTCCGCCACAAGTCCCTTGTACTCCGCTAGGACAAAACCCAGGCACTCATCGTCACTTATACATAGACCACAAAAGTTAGGTAGAGGAGCCGCCCTGGCCTCTACAAAGAATTCCATACCAAGGATTAACTCAAAGTCATTGAGGGGTACGACCATGAAAGGGCACAATTTCTCTCTGTTTCCCACATTCAATGTCGTGGTCGTGATTCCTTTGATGGGCTGAGCACTGAAATTCACTGCTTTGATCGTACTAGTGCTTTTGGACACGGTCAACCCAAACTGATTCACCACTTGGTGAGAGATGAAATTATTGGTCGCTCCCGTATCCAACATGGATCTCACCGAGAGTCCATTTACCAACACCGACAAGTACATAAGCCCTTTGTAGACAGTTCGCTTGTATACTGTGATGGCATTCAGCAGTCGCAACAGGTTAAGTCGAGGATTCACTTCCTTTGATTCCGTCTTCGAACCATCTTGAGCAATAAGAGCGGAAAGTTTCTCCTTGCGGGGACAATCTCTAGCACGGTGAGGGCCATCACAAAGGAAGCAACCCGTGTTCCTCTTGCATTGAGGTGGATACGTTCCCTTCGGCTTCGACGTTTCACCATCCTTCCTTTTGTCCCACTTTCCTTTTTTGTCTTGCTTTTGGTTTTTTCCCCCCTCGTCCTTGGCCTACTTCTTGTCAGAGTTGGAGGACGAAACTCTAAACTTGAAATCATTGAGGCTGTATGTAACCACAATTGTCGAAGGCAAGTCGCTCACCTTCAAGCGTCTCAACTCCACCTGTACCCAAGGTAGGAGATCTGACAAGAAATTAAAGACCTGATCCTCCTCAGTCATGTTGTTGATCTCCAACATTAAGGAACTGAATTCCTCTCCAACATTAAGGAACTGAATTCCTTAACGTAGTCCCGTATAGAACCTGTGTGCTTCAACTTCTTGAGGGACTCTCTTGCTAGCCAAACAGTATTTATGGGAAGAAATTGAGCCCTCAACCTTTTTCAATGTGTCCCACGTCTGAAGGGAGTCCATCCGAAACTTGCATCATCGTCCAAATGAATCTGCCACCAAAGTTTCGCATCTCTCCCAAGGTACATGCTAGCGATGAAAACTTGTTCGTTCTCCTCCACTCGAGCAACCTTAAAGTATTGCTCCATATCCCAAATGAAATTCTCAAGCTCTTTAGCATTCCGACTACCCTCGAACTGCTTTGGCTCGGGAACTTTCAATTTTGAAGGCGGTTTATCCTTGATCCACCAACGACTGGATTTGTTGCAGTAGATCTTTGGTGCGATTTGTGAATTCTTTCTAACAATCACTCATTGTGCGATGAAGGTCAGCAATGGCCTGCGAATGGAACGCGACTTGCTTCGAGAGCGACGTAGCATGAGGTACAGGTGCACCAATCAATTCCTCAATGACAGCAACGCGTTCACTCAAGGTTCCAACCATTGAAACTCGAGCTTTGATACCAGACTATCACAGGACTAAATCTCGACTATGATTTTTCTCGCCTCGTGATGACACTAAGTCGCCCACTTAGTCAGCCAACCTAACCACTCAACCGAACACCTTAGTAATAACTCAATCCGCAAGAAAACACACAAGTACAAAAAATCCTCAACTTTTTTATTTACACTTAAAAAGAAATATAAGTCTGTGTCAGGGGTATAACAACACACTTTCTCTAGATGTTTGTGTCTTCTGCTTTTCACGACCAAAAAAAGGAATCACCGGAGTAAATGCACCAAATCCCACTAATCAGGGACACTGATTACGCCCATATACCTTGCCTCATATATGACAGGTCTAAGGATTGTGCGCGGATCACGTCGGATTCACCAAGATCCTCATAAAAAGAAATATAAGTCTGTGTCAGGGGTATAACAACACACTTTCTCTAGATGTTTGTGTCTTCTGCCTTTCACGACCAAAAAAAGGAATCACCGGAGTAAATGCACCAAATCCCACTAATCAGGGACACTGATTACGCCCATATACCTTGCCTCATATATGACAGGTCTAAGGATTGTGCGCGGATCACGTCGGATTCACCAAGATCCTCATAATCACGTCTTTCCTTAAATATCCAAGCAGGGTGCGCTAATCCCGCGACCTGACACCTATATATAGCGCACTCCTCCACCTCTGATTCTCATGAATTCCTTCGATGCCTCTCGGGCATGATGTCTACATCACACCAATCCAACAACAGCCAACTGTAATCGTTACCAAGCCTCCATCCTGAGACTTGACGTATCCCACCTCGTGTCAGCTTGCGCACGAGTGCGCGCCCAGTGCATGCTCAACTCACAAGGGTGTAACACCAGGATACTAGGCTACCCTCACCAAGATCCATCCTCTTTTCCCTGTAAGCATATTGCTCTATTTAGTGCAACGCTCTATTAGCTTTATGCTTTTCTGTTACTACTATCTTACATAGTACTAATGTAAATGAAATTATAGGCTCACGTTCGGAAGCAACCTATAGTTGATTATAGGCTGCAGACACCGCCTCCTGAAGCTAAACGATTGATTGTTTGGATAATTGAAGCCAAGGTTATACTAACACCCACCACTTATCCCCCCTCCCCGAAAAATTGATCTGATACAGTAACATCATCATTTGCATATGTTCTCTCCGAGTCGGAACTGTAGTTTCTTGCTTTGCTTGCCACCCTACAGCCTAAAGTTAGGGTTATAGCCGAGTGTGGAAATTGGCAAGTCTGTTTATTGTTCCTTTTTGTCTTTTTTGGGCCAAAATTGTCCCTTTTTGTCTAGAGCATGCAACAACGCATGCCACGCATCTTATCCGCTTCTTGTCAATATCGCAGGAGAAAATTTACGTGGAAACTATTCATAGAAATAGCAGGGCTAACTACTAAGGAAGGAGGATGAACAACAGTAATGCGGATATTATCGAAGATGTTTAGAGAATCAACAACCTAGAAGTTTAAGTCACAACTCCTGTAATGCCTAAGTACCTGAAGGCCTTTAAACCGTGCTTCAAGGGAGATAACACTACTAATTCAAGGAAAGATAATCAACACCATTTGCACTCATAAACTTACCTGTCACAGTCATTCCAGATAATGTAGTCAAGATTCCACCGGCTATAATCAATCATCTTTCCATTTCTTGATGCTCAACCTGTCATTGCCCAACTCTCCCCCACAACTAAGATCATGTTTACTTGATTTGCTCACATCTCTCAATGAGAAGCCTTTCAATAGTTACTGCACTAGATCACACACGAAAATTATCTGATGCCGATGCACTAAAGCATATGAAGAAGCACAATGTTATCATGCACTATATTGCATGTTAAGCACCATACACCATGCTGTTTACCATAAGCTATATTTAATTAAATTAACAAAGATATAAACAAAATTCAAGTGGCTGACATTATTTTCAACAAAGGAAAAAAAAAAAACTAAGCAGCAATAATAATAGGACAAGTAATGCTACTGTCTCTTTCTGGAATAATCTTACTCGAAATTCTAAGCATTGAAGTACTGACCTCAAACACTGTTTTCCTAAATAAAGTAAAGGAAAGAGTAAGAGATTAAAGTTTTCTCCTTCCACGTTTTCCAGTGTCTAAATCAACCAGCCTTGATGATGACGACATTGGCATTGGTGTTTGTAAACCAACAGATTCTGGAATGTCAAGATTGACTCTCATAGATTGGCCAGCCATTGTACGCTTCATATCAAGCTCATGAAATTGCCGAACTTCGAGTTTTTTTTTGTCAATCTGATTAGAAAATACACAAGAAATAAATTGTAAGTGACAGCAGATTAAAACCTTTTGCCAATAATGCAAGCTGCTTTTTACTAGAAAACCAGATGTATGAATCAAATAGCTGGAATTACAAGATCAATATGATGGATGGATGAACGCGCATCAGCAAGCCTCTTCTGCAAATCATCAAACTTTTTTCTTTGGTAGTCATCATTCTCCATTTCGTTTCCTCTCTCACCTAATTGTTGAAAGAGACCTGAAGAAGAATAGTTGCATAAAGATTAATTCACAAATAAAGTACTTTGAGAATCCACACAAACCACATTAAAAACCTGCAGAGCAAGACATACCGGTCAAAACAGTCAGAACCCATATCTGAGTTGGGATATCACCGAGCTTCTTTGCCAAAGTGAGTGAGGATCTTAGGATCTCTCTAGCTTGTCCAGTGTCATGCAGAGCTAGTGCCAAATTCCCAAGAATGGTCAAATACTGCGAAACAAGTTGAAGGTTTCCCATTTGAACATGAGCAATCTGCAAACCCTTGGCCAGCCGATTTCTGCATCAAAGTTGTTATCATATGCGCAAACATTGAGAGAGAGATAGCATTCATACCAAACACAAACCATAAAATTAATTTGAATGTTCTATAACGGACCAAAGGGTATCTTTATTTTTCCTTAGATAAATATTCTTTATTTTCTTCTTTTCTTTTTAAAAAAATTAATGGTCATCAGTGGTAAGACGTATATTATGAATCTTGTTCATCCAAACATGTTTTTTTACCCGAAAATAGTAATAAAAAAGGAAGACATGCCCATGTTAATTTATCTGTTTGCCAATTATAATGATCATGGTTTTCCCATTAACAGTACCTTCAATCAACATAAAACCTTAAAAGATAGAGCATCAGTCTGAAGCACAGTAGAAAAAACATATGCCCCATTCTAAGGAAACTGTTCATTCCCATAGGATTTACAGGCATAAATCAATGCTCCGGAGACAGGACAAGGGAGGAACAGAGGAACTGAAGGAGAATGTTGCATAGGAAGAAGGAATACAAGGTCTTTTCAAAAAGATTTAAATATTAATCCTTTTTTGACACATCAATACAGATGTTATTGCTATTACTGAACAGGGAAACCGGAATGCTTTGAAAAGGAAATCAGTTTATTTCAAATGCCATGTGAGACATGACGGACCAAACTATCTCAACCAAACAGTCAACTGCCTTTCAGTTTAAATGGAAACAATCAACTCAGAAACTTAAGCGCTCACCGCGCTTCCTGTAGATCTTGCTGCTTCATCAGTAGAAGGCCATAAGCAAAAAGAACACTTGCTTCCTCTCTAACTCCAACAAAGGAATCCTTCATTCTGTAAACTGGTCCAATTAAATCAAGTGCCTACATGCAAGATACTTATCAGTAACACAATATAGACAACATAGAGAAAAATACCACAACCATGAACCAGACAAACTGCTTCACCTGTGAGGACGATTCAGCATCACCAATGCAAAAGTATGAAACAGCTGCATAAGCTTGGCACATGATTTGCATTGATTTGCTCTCTGTTATCTGAACATGTAAAACAGAAGGGCAACTTACTTTTAATTTCAAAAATATTCATCTGGAAAACAGTATATAGAGTAATTCACATCAGATGACATCAGCTAAACAGAATGAAGTTGCTTATATTAAATTGTATTAGCATTTAACCACTCACCTCTAATCAAAAGCAATAATTGAACTTATGGAACCTGCTTTAAGTTAAACAGCTTACCTTTGCAGCTTCTACATAATGAAAAGCTGCTTCATTATAACAACCAACAGAATGGGCATATTGCCCCCTAAGCATCTCGATGATGCTCTCACAAGCCTGTAAAATTGTTGGAAAACGAGTGAACCAGTTCTTCATTTGCACCAATGCCTGTAAGATTGGCATCCGATCTTAGTTAATCAATTTCAAGAACTACAGATACCAATTACTGGCACAGAGGAGTGAAACAGAACACCCAAAAGTTTATTATTGCACTGCAGGAAGCATTGGCATCACTAATAGAGATGGTGATCATGTAAAAGAGGAGTCCGTAAAAGTCTCCCCACCTGCTTCTATATATAAATATACATATAGAGGGTGGACATCAAAGAAGTACCGTCACATATGCCAAAATAATTTCAAAGTGAAGTCACCATCAATGCTCACTAGAGGCAAAGACATCAATATATTGTACACATGTACTCTTTCCATCTTTAATCTTTGTTTTAACAAACCTAAATGTTAATTAATGTAACTAAATAGTTCAACTTAGATTAGCAAAGAAAGCATCAAAACTAGAAAGGCAAAGATCCTTCTTCTCTCTCTCTCTTTTCGGATAAGCGAAATCAAGGATCCTTCAAACCTTTATAAATATTAAAAAATAAAACACATATGCATCATGGTTAGACTTTAGGCTAAATTATCAACATTTTCACTTAGATGCTGTTCTAAAAAGTTAGGGAATATAGCACACCCCTAGCTGACTCAAATGAACGCATCTGAAGTTCTTAGAGAAAAGACAGAGACAGGTCACTGGCAGTTGTGGAGGCGTAAAATCTACCTCTTGAGCTTCAAGAAATTCAGACCGTGTAAGCTCCACTGCCACTTTATTCTCAAGGAACTGCATCAACAGCATTAAATATACACCAGCCATCCAAATTGCTGAGTGTTGCAAATCCACTTCTACTCAAGAAAAATTGAGAAAGTCAATAGTAACAAACGTCAAATGAGTTCAGGACCGACAAACATAGGTGTAAAAATAAGGAAAGGAAACTAACCTTTCACACCATCAGTTATCCCAAGCCTAACCAGTTCCTCTGCAAGAAACAGTAATGCTCAGATTTCTAAGCATCCATGAATTATATATAGCTTAAGGGGATATGTAGAACTTATAACCCCTTCTGCTCCACTTTTCTCTTACCCCCAATCATATAAAGCACCCTAAAAGAAGACAAATGCTGAAAGCAAAGAAACAGAATAGGGTTCTAGCTTAAAAAACAAACCTTCGATTATATGCATTCCAGACTGAATTCGTTTGTCACACTCTTTGAAATTTCCTTTTGGACGGCCAAGTATGATGACCATAAGATCAACAAGAGCATAGACAGCACTTTTAGGCAGCCACTCCCCATTAATAGGAGGTGCTGCAAGGAGAAGCTTATCTTGCAAAGCCCGTCTTGCATTTCCAAAATATGTGGGTTCGAGAGAATCATTTCCAGCTGAAGTGGAAGTAGTAGTAGTAATACGGGTAAACTGTCCCTGAACATGGGCTTTTCGTGCAGACAGAGCAGACCTCTCCCTGGAGGGTAAGTCGGACCGGGAGAGACTTTGATTCAAAGCGTTAAGCTCAAGGGTGAGTTGGTGCAGTTGGTACATGATGTTCGAATCTTGCTTGACAGCAGCATCCAATTTGTCCACATGTTTGACAGCATTTTTATAATCGGAGACACGAAGTCTATAGAAGATGTGGAGAAGCTCACTGTAAAAGAGTAAACCCAGGCAATGGGCTCTCTTTGATAGGAAAGAGGAATTAGTACTATATATTATAAAATGCGAATACTATAACTGATTCACAAGGAATACAAAAAAAAAAAAAAGGAAAAATAATAAAGACAGGACAGAGTTAACTTACCCTATCAGAAGGAATAGTCTCCCAGACCTGATCGCATCGGTGAATAGCTCGCTCAACCTCAACCGCAGTTTGATCATCCCATTGCATAAGGAGCCGGACATGCAGGATAGAAGCCACAAAGAACATCTGAAGCTCCGGATAGCAAATTTGAGTAGCGGATGCATAACCTGATTCTAAAGTGGAGATTGAATTGTGGTAGTCTCCTTCAATAATCAGAGCGTTAGCCAGCTGAGAATTGAAGTTGCAACACCACAACTTGACGGACACACTGCAATTGCAATGAGTTACTAGCACTAGTAACTTGTTTACTCTATTAGTACCAATATGTAATCTAACCAAAAGAAGATCATGTTTTAACAAATAAAAGTAAAAAAGAAAATCAAAGTGCAAGCATACTCGGGAGCCGCCGCAGAAGTAAGGTTAAAAGCCTTGTACAAGATCTGCTTCTGAGGAGGGATGGCCCCAACGAGATGGTAGCACTGGCTGAGCAGCGTGTAGGTTCGGCACTTCAAATCGAAGCAAGAAGGAATGGAATTTAGGAGCAATTGAGAGCGTTCCAGGTGGGACTTGGCATGGTTCACGTTGTGAGAGTGGCGCAGCAGAAGAGTGGCTATGCGGAGTCGAGTCTTCACCTCAACGATGGGAAGGAAGGAAGCGTGGGACTGGCAGATTGCCTCCAAGCACTTCACCGCCTTCCCTATCTCTCCCTTCTTCTCGTGGTAATCCGCCAATCCCCACAGCCCTTCCGCCACTGCTTCCATTGTCCAATCTTCCCCAATTATTACCTTCTAGATCAAAACAAACACAAGTTCTGTTCTACTTCTACAAGGCAGAGCAGAAGGATATAGAAATGAATGAATCACGATCGGAATGCATCCGCCAACTATCACGTCTCAAGTCAACAGCAGAATTACCGCTACCCCTAATCCGCCCCAAGCTGAATGGATTTTGCCTTAAATGATCAGTTGTTGGATTTTGAATGAATGGACCTTAATCTGGTATCTTTGGATTTGACAACTTTGAGTCATGGGTTTACCAGGTCCAACTTTTGGGCGAGTTCAGTTGAGCTTGAGTAACAGAGCTGACTTTCTGGAGGCTTTGGGAAGGAATTGGTTGGGTCTGATAAGAAATTTACCACCTATCCAAGATGACACGGCTTTCATCTTTTGGGTCAATTAGGGTCCAACTGGCCCAGAGCCCCTTCAAAGGTTTAATATTTGGTCATATCTGGTTGCTTTGTGGTGGTTAGGATAGTTGTAAATTTTGTATTTTATATTTTTAAAAAATTTTAATTTTATTTCTTTATTTTTAAAATTTTAAAAACAGAAAATATATTTTGTGAACTAATATTGCTGTATAATTTTAAGAACTAAAAATAAAACACATATTTGACATCAAATAATTTGATACATAATTTTTTAAAGATAAATTTTATATAAATTTTTCAGTTTAAACTTAATTCAAAACTAGTTTATTAGTTTGAGAAATAGACATTGATAAAAAATTATTAATTTGACAATACAAAAAAATCATTTTATTAAGCCAATATTAAAAAATTTATTAATCTAAATATTTATTGCTCATGAAATATCCATAATGTTTTTTTTATATTAAAAATTAAAAATTAACTGATATATGTTAATATCATTTTTGATTTTGGGTGCAATGTTTATTTTTAAAACTAATGGATAATAGTTGAATTATGACAAAACTTTAAGGACCTTGGTAGAATTTACTCTTTTTAATTTTATAATTTATTAATGTTTGAACATTAAATATTTTGTTTATTAAAATTGTGTGTTATTTTATTTTTAATTTTGATATATCACGAAAGCTATTTCATTTATTGTTATATAAAATTTCTATTAAAATTATGATTTTAAAAATTATATAAGCTTTATTTTATATTTTATGTATTTATACACAATTAATTTAATATGATATCTGTAAAATTATATAAACATAATTAAAAAATAAAATTTATTATAACAAAGAAAAAAGGAGAGAGTTTAAGAGACCAAGGCTTGAAGTAAGCTTTTTGGGTTATTTGTTGCATGTCAGCAACTTCCTAGTAGAGTTTCAAGTGACAAATTTAATATGCAAAGTAAAAAAATTGAAAGTGGGAAATAGGAATCCAACCTAGTCTTATCCGAATGATATGATATGTGTTTCTGGATTCAAGCTGCTATGTTTATGAAATTTATTTGATAAGTAGGTTTAGAAAGCTTTCAGTATGGAAGTTTATCCTAAAAGTATATGATTTTATTTGAAGGTATGAATATGTTCTAAAAGTGTATGATTTTATATGGAAGCATAAATGCGTTTGAAAGTATATTTGGAGTATAAGCACTTTTGAAAGAATGTGACGTGATTTGAATGAATAAGCATGTTTTGAAGGTATACTATTGAAGTTTAGTACAGATTGACAAATATGTTTTGGAGATTATAAACATGTTTTGGAAGTTAGGAGTATTGTTTTGGAAGCACAAGAAAGGATTCAATATATAAGTCTATGTCTTGGTTTGTAAAAATACGTTTAGGAGGTTATAAGCACAATTTGGAAATTATAGGTACGGTTCGAAAATATATAAGACAATTTAAATGTTTTGAAAGTACAAAATATGACTTATATTTTTCGTAATTTATTTGACAAGCACGTTTGGAAGTTAAGTTTAAATGTTCATGTTCAAAATATTACGAATTGATAGTTATGTTTCGAAATCCACGATTTAATAAGTGGGTTACGAAAATTATGTTTGAAGGTTGTACCTTAGAGATTTTTCTTGGAAGTTGTTGTTGCCAAATACAACGATGATGTATTGCTAACATCCTTGCTTCAATATTTGTATCACGTGTTACCGAAAGTTTTGCAATAAAAAGAATGATCAGAGGGATGCAGGGGTTTTTCCCTGCATAAGCACTTCAGTACTTAAGTCAAAAGAAAATTTGACAGAATTTCCGTAAAGAAAATAGAGACATTTGTTCATAAATCATATCTGACCTGTAAGACCCGAATTTAATTAAAATATAAAATAAAGGAGTATTTGTGAAGGGAAGTCGGGTTAAATTAATCCCAAACACGTGTAAGGGCAAAACGGTCAAAAGACCGAAAGCCGGAGTAAAATCGATAAAGAAAATTAATTAAAATATGGATTTAAGAAATCTTGGTCAATAAAAGTGAAATAAAATTATTTCGGATTAAATTGATCAAGATATTAATTTATGAAAATTAATCGGGATTAATCGAGATTTTTAGTTCGGAAAAATAATCCCGAAAATAATCGAAAAATATGTCGAAAGGTCACCCGGGACAATATCCCAAAAATACGGAGAAATTATACCCGAAAAAGGATTAAAAATAAATTAAATAAATTAAATAAAATTAAATTAGTTAAATTAGAATAAAATAATAATTTTGTAGATGTTTTGGGGTATTTAATATATTTTAATGAATAGTAAAATAATTAAAATAAATAAAAATAAAAATAATAAAATTGATAAAATAAGAAAAAAAAAAAGTAATTGAAACAAAAAAAAAAGGGGGTCGGGGAGAGAGAAAGAAAGAAACAGAAACAGAAAAGCAAAGAAACGAAGCCGGAAAGGGGGAGAAGGCCGGCGAGCCGTCCGGCGGCCGATGGCCGGGCCAAGGGTCGAAAAAGAAAGAGGGGAGGCCGGTGATCTCAACGGCACCGGCGGTGCAGCCTACCGACGCCGGAGGAAGCCGATCGGAGGAGAGAAAGGCGGCGGTAAAGAGAAGGCCACCGGCGGCGAACGGCGGCGATCCGACCAGAACCAAGGCCCGATTTGGAGAGCCCAGTCGACGGCGGTGCTTTTGGCACCGGTGGCAGCCGACGAGACGGCCGGAAACGGCGGCGACGGCCAAAAGAGGGAGACGGGTCCGACGGCGAAGAGGAGAACAGCCGGACCGGCGGTATTCCGGCGACGTTGAGGCGAACCGAGGCCAGATTCGAGGTGCGGACGACCCAGCGGAGCTGCTGGCGGTGGAAGCCGGCGGAGAACCGGCCGGCAAGGCAGCGAACCGGCGGTGAACCGGTTGAACCGGGGTGAACCGGCCGGCTGAACCGGTCCGAATCGGACTGAACCGGTTCAGCCAAAAAGAGGAGGAAAAAAGGAAGAAAAAAGGGAAAAAGAAAGAGAAAAAAATTGGAGAAAATTCCGGCGATGCAATCGAGCTTCGGGTAAGTCGATAAGCGGTCAAATTGACCCGATTTAAATTTGAAATATATTATTTAATTAAATTTCGATCGAAAAGTTTACCCGAAAATGTAATTAAATGTGTAGCTCGACGATTGGCATCAACCGAGGGCTCGAGACAGTCTCGATTTGAGGACTAGCATGGAATCTCGGGTAAGTGATCCCTATTTACGACAATTACCTCGTTATGCGTGATATTGATTTAAATTCCGCATAAATTGAATTAAATTATGGAAATTTAGATAATTGTCGTAAGTAGTGAATTTAGCTATTCGAGAGCTAGGACGAGGCCCAATAAATTATTGGTGGGCCCAATGAGCCCAATAGGCCTCGATAAAGAGAAAACTAAGTGGAAAACGGGCTTAAGGCCGATTAAGGCCCATTAAGGTGCAATCGGGCCCAATAGGGGAAAATGGGCCCAGCGATTTAAATTAAGCCCAGAAAAGTATTAAATACAATTAAATTGTATAATATCTGACCTGAGGAATATTAATACGCAGTTCCGGGCGTCTGATTGGGAGCATATCGGACTGCGCGACGAGACGACAAGGGAAAAGAAAAAGGTCAGACTCGACGAGAATCGAGGTAAGGGAATTCTGCGGACTGCTAGAGGTAACAGTACGCAATTTTAAATTCATATGCAGTCCTTTAAAACTAATTGAAGGGTCTAGAGGTCGAAGAACAATTTTAGTGCCCCGTATGGGCAAAATTACTAAAATACCCTTGCTAAGGGTAAAATTCTAAAAATTTAGGAAAAATTGGGAGGAGCAAGAACAAGAGGTTCCTGCTCGTTCTGGAGGTATTTCAACGCATGCATGAGTAGGCTGGCTCACCTTGAAAGAAAATGCATAGCATTGCATATCTTAACTGATGTGATTTCTGTGAAAACTATTTGGAAATAACCGAGCCGCCTACATGTTTTTATTTACATGTGACGTGCTAGAGCTCAGCTCGCACGATGTTTGACTTGTGTGATGCATGCATTAGTGCTGGAGCGAGAGCTCGCACTAGAGTTTTACATGCATAGGTGCTAGAGTATAACTCGCACCAGATTTCACATGCTTTTGCGTGACATGGTGCTAGAGTCTAACTCGCACCAGATTTTACATGATTTTCATGACAGGGTGCGGGAGTTTAACTCGCACCAGATTTTATAAGATTTTCATACGATTTGTATACAGAGTGCTGAGCCTAGCTCGCACTAGTTTTACTGGATTTGTGGAGTAGCGCTGTCTGCCCTTGGAGTCAGCCAAAAGGCCCAACAGGCTCAATAGACCTCTTAAGTAGGGTGAGAGTGAGGGATGAGGTTGGCGGCCTTGTGGAGATGTAAAGCGGGCTCTGCCAAGTTTACTTGATTTGATGAGAGTGCTGAGCATCGCTCGCACTGATTTTTAAGAGAACATACAATGAGCCGTGCTTGGAGCATCGGGTAGACTGTGTGTCACCGATTTAATAGGCTCGCACGTGCGTTTTGAGACATGGCAACGAGTATTGAGTTATGAAAACCTCTGTGGGAAGCAGGCCAATTGGGCTGGAGTACCTAGAGTGATATGGGTCCATGGAGTACGATGTACCGTGCAAGTAGCATGGAGTACGATGTACCGTGGGGTATCTTCGGATACGGTATCTTTGTGATACAGAGTATCTTCGGATACGGTATCTTTGTGATACGGGGTATCTTTGTGATACGGTATCTTCGTGATACGGGGTATCTTCGGATACGGCATCGACGGATGCGTGAGATCGGATAAGACTGACGGGTTGGATTGACCCACCTCCCGGGCAGTTCCCGATCAGGGTGAGACCTCGCACACTGGGATCCGTGAAGCTAGAGGACTCACGAGGACATATTGGCCAGTCCTGGTTATTACCGATATACAGTATTGCCTAGTCTCGTATCTTGTATATATATACGTATGTTTTCGATACCGATGCTTTTGAGAAATTCTATTTCCATGGTTTTGTGTGAGTCAGGATCACCCGAAGGAGGGGTCGAGTCCTGACTTCATTGTGAAATTTTTAAAGAGAAAGAAATGATTTAAAATAATTGCATGTTGAGTTTTCCGTGCAACTTGATTTACATAACATCACAACATCATATCATATGTTTTAAAATGTGTGGAGAAAGGGTGGTTTATGCATGGCACCACGTTCATGTAGGTAGTATGGTTACCTACTTGTTCGTAGGATTGCCTTACTGAGCTTGATGTGCTCACCCCTTTCATTTTCTCCCACAGATGATCTCCAGTTGAAGTTGAGGCGACTCAGTACTGCATTCCGGATATCCGCTGCTGCCCATCAACATAAGGTATATACACTTGTACTTATTGTATCTACATAAGCATAGCACAGTAACATGTTTGTAAGTAACTTTAGGGGATGTATAAATAATATAACAATTATAAATGACTGGAGAAGAAATAAGTACTGGGGTAGATGTATGGTGGGACTGGCATTGACGCACAGCCCAATTAGTAGTGGAGTGTTGGTCACAATTCGAGGACAGGTAAGAATTAAAGTAAGAAAATAATAAAAACGCGAAAAATTAACTCTGATTTTTGGGTAGTTTGGGTCGTGACATGACCCCTATTTATAGGGATTAATTTTCATTTAATTACGTAGTTATCTACTCATTAAATATTTTTTACTGTTTTACGGGTTCTGCAGAATCAAAAATATTTGAGGACAAAATTGTCCAACCAGCATAATTTATTATTTATTATTCTTTTTATTATGCACAACAAAAGTTTATGTTTTGGGGATATGTTTTGGAAACAAATAAATTGATTTGAGGAGTATAACTCTGCTTCACGAGTCTACAATGTGAATGGTTCGAGAACCAAGAAGAAAATGTGTGGTTGGGAAAAATTAAGAAAGGAAAAAAAATGTTACGGGATTAGGGCTTTTAGAATTGTAGATAAAAACGTCGTAAACTCACTTTCGATGAGATTTACACCAAAAAGCCATGAATTTTAGTCACTCATCATCAATTTGTCTCAACTCATTTGGGTTTAGATAATTGTAATATGCTTTAGGAAAACTCAGAAAAATGCAGAATAAGCAAATCTCATACCATTGAATAATCCTTGTAATGAATGCTTAATGAACTTAAAAGATAAATTATCATGCATCGGACTCTAAAAATTGCAAAATACAATTTACTTGGCTAATGAGTGGAAAGTAGAGCAATATATAGCTTGTCTTCAGGCTTTTTATACCAGGCAACAAAGCAATAAAGTATGTTGCATATCTTAAGCATGGACTGCGTACGAATATAACAGAAATAAGAATATTGAACATCAAGAGAGATCGAACATATATATATATATATATATATATATATATATATATATATATATATATATATATATAAACTTGATATTTGAACCAATTAACCATATTTTATGCAAGGAAAAAGTCTTGACTCAAGATAGTTCCTACAACATAATATTCACGTAGTCAAGGCAAGTGGGAGATACCAGCATTCTTGACAACTAATATAAATAATTTTTTTTTCCAATTTTCTTGTTAGGGTTCAATAATTTTTTAATTCACTCATTAATAAGATGTCAACTTCTAATGCATCAATAATATATAAAATTTATAAACTGTTAGAGTGTCAATATCTTATATATATATATATATATATATATATATATATATATATATATAAATCCATATTTTTATTATAGGGTATAAACTTAATCCTTCCATTAATCAAATGTTAAGTTAACAGTTAAATATTTAATTTTGAAACCATTTTAATCTTTAAACCAATCAATAATAAATAAGAAATATAATACTTACTAAGTTTTAAAAAATTAATTTTCTTCTTTATTTATTTAATTAATAATTTATTTTTTTACTTATTATTAATTATTTATCATTTTTATTTATTACTTTTGTTTACATACTTGATTTTCACATTGAGAGAAAAAGTGACAAAATTGGGTATAAATTGATTTAGATGATTAGATTTAAAACCTTATGTCACACCCCGTTTCCACATTTAAATCATTATTATTTATCCATAACACACACATAACGGAGCAGACAACACTCTGATGGTAGGGCATAGGAGCCGATATTGATCTTACACACTTAAATATAAATTCGACATGATAATTGAATTTCTTTATTCATATATATATATATATATTGACATACGTACGTTTATATCCCAGTAATTTTTTATATACTTAACTGTGCCTTACAAGTTTAGATACAAAATCAAAAGAGGTGTATACCTTCGTACACAATGGAGTGTGGGCTGTCAACTGCTCAGGACTACCGCAGCTCTCAAGACTTGGGTAACTCTGTGAAGAGGATGGAAAAAAAAGGGTGAGCTACAACGCGCTCAGTAAGGAATCACGCAAGCAGGTCGATAACGATACTACCTACATGCTCATGAATTATGTCATGTAGAAAATCCTTACTTTCTTTATCCCAACCGAATTCACAAAACCACACACGTATGCTTTCTCAAAGCCATGTCATATCACAAATGAATTTCTCAAAACACATGTTCCCATAAAACTGATTTAAATCAAATAGGAGACAAATAAAAAATCTCAAAATTTAAATAAAAAATCATATAAGTATGGAGACAAAGCAGAGCATATGGAAACAAGTAGACATATGGCCATAGTCTCTGGACTCCATGCCTCACGGGCCACGTGTGCATGAATGTCCCCGGATGGCTGAGGATAGGGGGTCAGTCTACCCATCAGACAGCAAACAAACAACACGACACGTCGTACTTTATGTGCGTCCATACGGTACATTGTACTCTGTGAACCCCAATATCTGAAATCAGTGAGATTAGCAGTGCCTGTCCAATGGCTCTTATCATCCCATCTCCAGCTATATCAATATTGAGTCTCCAAAATACACGTGCGAGCATATCAATTAGTGTGACACATAGTCTACACGAGGCTCCAGCATGACCTTATCAAATCACGTGTGAGGATCAGTGCAAGCTCACACAGCCTACACGACGTCTCCAAACACAGTTTTATGCATATCAAAATATCGAAATCCAGTGCGAGCAAAGCTCCAGTATGGTGTCATGTACAAATCATGCAAAGTCTAGTGCGAGCAACGCTCTAGCACGACTTTAATTTCAAAACTGATAGATGGCTCGATGCACATAAGTGTCTTACAAACCAACCTCAACCACAGAAGGTAGTACCCACTTGAGTGAGAAGAAATATTTTCCATCAAATCACTCATCAAACACTTTATTCTAAAAACATGCAATTTAATGCAGATAATCAATTTCATAGCCATTCTATCACCACTTATTCACAAAACATACTTATTCATGCAAAACACATCAAAATAGGCCATTTTGGCCAATTTCATATTTTTCGTACTTGGGGGCATTTTGGTAATTTTTTCATATTTGGGTAATATCCAGAAATTTCATATCCATACTCTATATGAAAATTTAAGTGTACGTAAACGACGATAAAAATATGTACAATTATCTCTAAAAGCTTACGAAATCCCTTACCTCGAAATGTGTCGACTACGAATTTTAATTCTTGATCTCTCTCGATTACGCAGTCTAATTGGGTCTGGACATATCCTCGGGAGCCAAATCTTTTCTTGGTGGCACGTAAGTCGAGATTTTCTCGAACTCGTACACGTCGCCTACCTTTTTTTTCCGCTACACAACAATATATATTTAAACCGATTAATTTCGGTCTAATATAAATTCAAATTAATTATCCGAAAAATAAATTGACTGAATTTCGACCACTTACCAGTCTATTGTTGTGCCGGGGTAACAAGGAAAATTTTTTCCAAATTTTTTTCTCTCTCCTTTGACTGAACCAGTTCGGACCGGTTAACACCCTTTCACACTGAACCGATATGAACCGGTTCAGGTGGATTTTTTGCCGTTGTCGACCCTGCCGACCGGTTCTCGGGGTGGTTCGGCCACCGTTCGACGAGCCTCAGCCTGGGGAAGCTTCGCTTGGCTTGGCTCGTGGTGGGTGTCGAGACCAACAATAATAATAATTCCAACTCAAAATAAATTTAAACTGTAGTATAAATGAGTAAGGTCGTTTCCCAAGAGATTTGTAAGATTTATTTTTCTGCAAAATATTTAAAAAGAAAAATGGGGATTTTGTTGTAGTGAGAATAAAAAGAAAAATTAAAATGTAGTAAAGAAAAATCACTATGTAAAAATTGAGAGAAAATTAATATGATGAAAACATTCAACCAAAGGAATAATCTTAGAATGGGTTCAGGGAATTGATCATTGATGCAAAAATAAATTCTTTTAATCTTTACCAAATTGGTTATGGTTATTGGTACGACCTAATAACCTATCCCTCCTTACTTCTTCGATAATCAGGATACGATCTCTAATTATTTCTCTTGTCAGTTAAATAACCTTAGATACGATCTTAAGATTTAATTTACCAACAGCATTGAAAACTAGAGAGACTACCAATTCTAACCAACAAACACACATGTAGGTTCATTTAAGCTAGATTATATATCTTCTTAACAGAGAATTGAAATCCTGTCTGAAATCAATTATGTTATTTACCACTTATATTAGAATGCCTAAACAATTACGGATTCAGGTTTCTAATTGGTGATATATTATCCTGACAATTGAACAAATGACCATTTTTGCACAATCAATCAAAACAATAATTTAAATAAGAACAGAAGATATATAAATAATAAAGATATAAAAGAACAAAATAAAAACTAATTAGATCTCACAATTCTTAAAGAACCCAAACTTTAATTATCCTTTGGCTAGACTAAAAATTTAGCAAGCCATAAGTTCAGAGAAAAACACAAAAGAAAAATAAAAATATATGAAGATTCACTCTTCATCATATCAGCCTCCTCCACTCTTAGTCTATATATACTAAATATCCTAGCTCCAGAATCTGTTTCTAAAGGAAAGTTCTCTGATTGAGTTTGATTACAATTAAACTTCTTTCATTTTTCCACCACTTGTCAAAGACAGTAATTGCAAATCTCTTCCTTAATAATTAAAATCTTCCACTTGCCATCTTTAGACTGTTTCAGTCAACTTCAACTACAAGTGATAGATCTTGACTTGAATTCCAAGATTTCTTCTTATTTTGTGACTTGAGCAGAATTTGCAGTTTTTAATCCATTTGTCTATTTTCCTTCATTCACAATACAAAATAGAAAATATAAATCAAATCCAAAAATTAAGCATATAAAAGAATTTAAATCATCGGAAAATATGACAATTAATATGTCTAATATGCAACTTATCAAATTCCCTCACACTTAAACCTTGCTTGTCCTCAAGCATACAATAGTCTAAATTCATAATCTCTTTTCATCATTCCTTCATCATCTTCCTATGCTCATCCAAAACACATTCTTTTCAAGAAATAAAACATAAGTTTTTAAGGCGAATTCTTATAACACATATGAATAGCACTTTTTTTTCAATTAAATTCATAAAGTACACAGGATCCAACACCCTCGCAATTGGATTTCACTCATCACACTCTTAGTGTTTAAGGCATATATCAATGAACTCTCAAGTCATTGCATAGAAGATTTCTTACCATAAGCTTGCAAATTCATCACATCTCTTCCACCAATGAATGAATTAAGATGTAAAAATCTAAAGGTCTAAAAGGGTTGAAATGGGGCTTAGGTGTGAGATCTGAGAATTTTAGATATATTTTAATGATGTAATAAGAACTTGAAGTGTAATTTATTGAGCTAAGTGAATTGTGAAAATTATATTTGGAGATTTATGTGTAAGTGTTTAACATAAGTGTGAAACTAAGAGGTCAGATCGATCTTGGGGAAGGAGAGATCGATCTGGTGAGTTAAAAATGACAAGGAAGGAGGAATTTAAGGAGTAGATCGATCTCCAAGGGAAGAGGATCGATCTCCTGATGATTCTGTTTGAGAGAAGATCGATCTTATGAGGAAGGGATCGATCTCCAAACGTTTCTGTTTGGGAGAAGATTGATCTCCTCAAGGAGCAGATCGATCTCATAAAGCAATAAAGAGATCGATCTCACCCCTCGACAGATCGATCTCCTAGGCATAAAATTGCCTCAAATCGTCCCCAAATTCAAATGCAGATCGATCTCATCAAGAGCCAGATCGATCTCCTACCTTCAGTCTATATAAGGAACCCCTGCTTCTCCTGCAATTTCATTTTCTCTCTCTTCCAAACCCCATTTTCACCGAACCCTAGCTTTCTCACTCATCCAAAGCACCCATTTCGGTCCAAATCAGAGGCTGTGGCAAGAAGGAAAGTTGTTCCTCACCAAAGGGAGAACAACATACTTGGAAATCGTAAGACAGATTGAATCGAGGCAAGAGATAAGCTCTCCATAAGTTTTGGGTAATTTCTAAACCTCGATCTTGATATTTGAGATGATTTTGGTAATGATAGTTGTGGGCATTGTGTTGAAGTAGTTGGAAAATGATTAGGGATTGATGAAATTACAATGTAGTTGGAGTGATGTTGATATTTAGCAATTTTGGTAATTTTGGAAATTTTGAGCTATAGATGGAAATTTAGACAATGTGGTGAATTAGCATAGATAATTTGGCATGAGAAATGTAGGACGTTGAGATGTTGTGAATGAGATTGTAGTTTGGGGTAGAGTTACGAGAATCAAGAGATTTGAGGTGTTATGAGCAATTATGCTCGATTTTGAGAATTGAGGTACTGTGATGATGAATATTGATGTTTTAACATCGTTTGGACAGCTCGGGAGTTCCAGAGTGGAATGCGAGACTAGTCCGTGACAAGGGGGGAACAATTGCACTATACGAGGTGCAAAGAGGTAAGGGAAACTAAACCAATTGTGTATGTGATTTTGAACTATTATAGCATGATTTGTGATTTATAAAACAAGCATGTTGAGTGTTGTGTTGTGATATAATTGCACACGATTTTTATAGCAGGTTGGAGCCCAATATTTTATGAGTTTATAAGCTGAGTGTGAAATTGCTTTATAAACCGTTGAATTTGAGTGAGTAATGAACTGGGCTCTACGTTAAGGCAATATCGAGATTTGAGAAATGTGTGCGTGCTTTGCCGGTTGGAACTCGGTTTTAATATGTTTTGTGTTGAGTACAAAACAGCTTTCAAATGAGTTTTATGAGAGAAAAACCACTATGAGTTCTACGTGAAGGCAAACCAGTCTTATGTGATAAGACTTAGGTGTGTGATTTTGAGTACACACCGGGCATTGCTGTGGTAGCATGTAAGCCTGATTCTTCTCCGTTCTGGTAACGTGAGATTCCCCATTCTGTGGCTATGCCACGTATATTTGGTGGCCGTTGCCACGTGAGAACCCTATTTGGTGGCCGTTGCCACGTGAGATCCCCCCATTCAGTGGCTATGCCACGTATATTTGGTGGTCGTTGCTACGTGAAACCCTATCCTGTGGCTGTGCCACGTGTGAATTTAAATCAGTGGCTATGCCACGTGTGTTTAGTGGCTGTGCCACGTACTTTATTGTTACAGTGATTTTATCACGTTTATTGAGATAGCGATTATCGCATTGTTTTTACATGCTTGATTACTGCTCCATACTGAGCCTTTTACTTTATGTTTTCACATGATTTGAGATATGAGAATGTCGTTTTGAATACTTTCATGCTATGGTTTTCAAATGAGTATAATGAGTTTCACATACAAATAAATGGTTTATGATGTGCATTATGGTTTGTATAACGAGTCTCTTACCCATTTACTGAGCGATTTAGAAGCTCACCCTGTTTTCTTTCCCCCCAGATTTCTTCAAGTGAAAAAGGGTTTCCCTGCGACGTACGGAGTAGTGGCTAGTGGAGGATTTGAGTTTCAGGCCATATATATTATATTTTGAGGTATCTTTTATCTTTTCATGTACCCAGACAATTATTGTAGTTACAGACACTTGATGTATAACATTGTATGAGATGTATTAGGATTAATTAACTTGAGATCCTGAGGTATGATAAATATGATGATGCATGACACTGCACAGAATGCACTCTTAATTGTGAATTGATAAATAAAAAGTTTTTAAATTTGTCATATTTTTCGCGTTTCCGGGGCGTGACATTAGGTAAGGTATGACAAAGGAATTTTTAGGTTAGAGAAATTGAAAAAATCCTACAAAACTTTTCACACAAAATTCAAGTCAATTATTTCAAAAGACTGCTTCAATAACATAATTTTCAGAACTAACTTCCAAGCATTGAAAATTGCACTTCTCTTTTTATTTTTCATTTTCATTTTTTTCTTCTTTTCTTTTCTGTTTTTTTTCTTTTTTTTTTCAACTTTTTTTCTCGTTTTTCTTTTTCAAAAGAGAAGAACTCAATGAAAGCAATAGCTTGAAATATTAAATTTTCAACATATGCAATCTTTCCAAAAATATTTTGAAATTTCATGTGCATAAGTCTATATGATTTTTCAATTCAAGGTTCAAAAAGAGGGAAAATCAACAAAAAAAGATTTATCATGGCTTGAAATGTGATTTGATCCAAAGAAAAGGTTAGGCTCAAAGTGGTTTCTCTAGGGGTTAATAATAATAAGGTGGGCTTGAAAAGAAATGTATAATGACAAGAAAAATGGTTTAACCTAAATGCCCTTGTTTGATTAATTGCATTATATTCATCAAAGGAGTTGATTAAGACATGTATAACAGAGCAAGTTCTAGAATAGTCAATTATGCATGACAATCACACAAACAAAGAAATGAAGCATGATGTAATGAATGCTCGTAGGCTCAATTCTCACCAAAAAAGGTTATATGTGCTAGATCCTATACACTTTTTCCATCTAATGAATCAAAAGTAACTAATCAGTGTTTTAATGAGAATTCAAAACTGTGTAAATCAAATTTTTTTTCATGGGATAAGCATTGAAAAAATCTAGAATTCAAAGAAATCATAACTAATGTACCTTTTGGAACAAAATTTTTATAGATTTGCAAAAATTTTCATGAAAATTAATCAAGAATGAAAGAATAATGAAGCAAACATCAAAGTCACAATTAGATACCCTCCCCCGCACCTAGACTATACATTGTCCTCAATGTATCAAATTAATGCTCATTAACTTTAAAAGATCAAGAGAATTAAGAAACTTCCCTGAAAAATATTGAGCAGTGTGAAGCATTGCGTTGATTTTGACCACTTTGTCAATCCGAGCACGCTCACGAGTGCAAGAAACTCCTTGATTTCCACTGCTAGTCATTGAGAAATTCATCAACCTGTGCGATTATTAATCTCCAACTACATCAAATCAGATAATGTTAAGGATAAAAATGATATAGTTGAAATTAGTCAACTAAGAGTATAGCCACCACCCAAAAAAAAAATTATTATTATTTTTTTTTTGTTTTTTTATTTTTTTTATTTTTATTTTTTGTTTTTGACAAATATAGCAAAATATAAAAATAAAACAAATCAAGGAGTGCTCGGTCCGAGCTCTTGCTGCCAAAAAATTGTTCGTGGTGGCCTCTGTTGTTTGCTGATGATCGGGGGATGACCGGCGTGTGTGGATGGAGCTGGTCGGAGCTGCTGTCTCGGTTCTGTGTTGCCGGTGCTTACTTCCGGAAGACACCAGTGAGACGGGAGCTCGGGATTGGAGGCTCTGTACTGCTGAAGTAGAAAAGCTGGTGACTGGTGGTTACTCGGTTCCAGAGGTGATGGTGGAACTATTTTTGCTGGCATTGGTCGGAGAAAATGATGCAGTCGGGACCGGGAAGAAAGGAGGTTTGGCTATCGGCTGTGGGTCTCAACTTTGGTGGCTGTTGCAATCGAAAACTGGAAGGGGCCGGGAAGTCTGGGTGTGTTGCCAGTCTCGGTTCCGGTGGGTTGTGATGAAGCTGCTGGAAAGTGGGATTTCTGCCGAATCTGTTGGAAACTGGGTGCTCGGGGAGAAGGGAGGTGACAGGCTCGAGCTGCCGGTATGTGGGTGTTCGAGGTACTGCTCGATCGGTTGCTACTGTCGGGGCGTGAAGAGCTGCTGCCGGATCTACTGCCGCCGGTCAGTGCTGGTGAAGATGCTGTCGGGAGGGGAAAGAAGAGAAAAAAATAATAATAATTAATTAAAGAAAATAAAAAAAGTATAAATATAAATACATATGTTTTTTTTTAACAGTAAAAGTCTTTTGATGACAGAAGTATTGTGTTGATAGGGCGTGGGTATGCCCTATCCACAATGCTCTTACGCATTTTTGTTGTTGTTTTTTTTGGGCAGAAGAGGTTCAGTCATAAGGCATGGGCATGCCTTATACAGACACCACTTCTAGTTTTGTTTTTTATTTTTATTTTTTTCTTTTTAACAAAACAAATATAAATCTTATCAATACTAATAAAATAACAAAAATTAAGAAGAAAAAAAATTGTGAATCAAAAAAGAAAGAGAAATTTTGGGTTGCCTCCCAAAAAACGCCTTTCTTTAAAGTCTTTGGCTAGACATAATCATGCTTAATTATATGTTGGGCATTCCAACCCAATTTGTTCAACTTCATGCACTTGTAAACCTTCATAAAAAGGCTTTAAGCGATCACCCTTGACCTTAGAGATATGACCTGTATCCAAATTTTGAATTTCAACTTTACCACGAGGAAACACGTTAGTAACAACATAAGGGCCTAACCATCTAGAACGAAATTTACTAGAAAATATTTTTAATTTAGAATGAGATAATATAACTTTCTGACCAACATAAATTTTTTTCCTGGAAACTATATGATCATGAAAGGCCTTTATCTCTACCTTGTAAATCCCAGAGATTTCATATGCATGATTAATATTAAACTTAATGATTTTATCATCAAATTTCATTGTGAGTGTACCATCATGCACATCAATTTTAGTCATAGATGTTTTTAGAAAAGGTCTTCCTAACAAAATTAAAGATCTAGATGAGTCACCATCCTCCATATCAAGCACATAAAAATCAGCAGGAAAGATCAATCCATTTACTTCCACTAGAACATCCTCTAAAACACCTTCAGGATAAACGTTAGATCTATCAGCAAGTTGAATAATCACACCAGTCTCTTTTAATGGTCCAACATTCAAAGATTTAAAAATAGACAGAGGCATGACATTAATTGAAGCTCCTAGATCTAACATTGTTCTTTCAATTTTAAGATTACCTACCTTACAAGGGATAGTAAACATACCTGGATCCTTGCATTTAGGAGGTAACTTTTTCTGAAGGACAGCTGAAACATTCTCACCCATGCTAACAAATTCATTACCTTTCAATTTCCTTTTGTTGATGCACAACTCCTTGAGAAATTTGGCATATCGAGGTACCTGTTTAATTACATCAAGTAAAGGAATATTTACCTCAATCTTGCGAAAAATGTCAAAAATTTCTTTTTCCTCCTCCTCCTTTTTAGATTTGGATGATCTAAAAGGAAAAGGAGGAATTGGTGCCAAAACTTTTTTTTGCGTGCCGTTAGGTTCCTTAGGGTGATCCAACTGTGGTTGGGATGCAGTAACTTCCTTTTCAGCTTCTTCTGAAATGTGCTTTCGGGTTGTCTTGCTAGACTCCCCTACCTCGATTCCACTCCTCAAGGTCATTGCACTAACATTCTGTTTGGGATTGATGACTGTCTGTGAGGGCAATTTTCCTTGAGATTCTAGTCTATTCACAGAAATGGCTAGCTGACTCGTTTGATCTTCCAGCTTCTTGATACTTGTCCTTGTTTCCTATTGAAATTGTTGTGTGTTAATTGCAAGTAATTTAACAATTTCTTCAAGAGACGTACCTGAACTTGAGGGTGGTTGATGTTGTTGTTGTTGTGGAGCAGGCTGGCTATATTGAGAATTCTGAAATTGAGGCCTTGCTCCGTAGCTAAAGTTGGGATGATTTCTCCACCCTGGATTATAAGTATTTGAATATGGATCGTGATTCCTTTGTGGTGGACCTGGAAATCCTCCAACTGCATTTGCGTGCTCATGAGGTTCATCTTGAAGTGTGGGGCACATGTCAGTTAGGTGGCCAGTAGCAGCACAAATTCCACAGGGTTTAACTTGTTGCACATTTCCCATTCCTATAGCCAATTGTTGAACAACGGATGTTAGACTAGCTATTTGATTTTCAAGAGAATGTGTATTTACCTCATTTACTCTTCTGTGAGGTATGTCTTGTCTGAATCCAAACTGTTGAGAGTTAGCAGCCATGGTGGAAATCAAATCTCTAGCTTCTCTAGGAGTCTTGTTCACTATCGCACCTCCACTGGCTGCGTCCATCATCATTCTTTCCATGTGTAGCAGTCCTTCATAAAAGTATTGAATTAAGAGCTGTTCAGAGATTCCATGTTGAGGATAACTTGCACAGAGTCGCTTAAACCTTTCCCAATATTCATGAAGAGTCTCAATGTCTTTTTGCTTGATGCCACATATTTCTCTTCTAATGCTAGCAGCTCTTAAAGCAGGGAAAAATATGTCAAGGAACAGTCTCACCATTTCAGTCCACGTGGTTATAGAACCAAGAGGTAAATAGAACAACCAATCTTTTTCTCTCTCAGCTAGTGAGAACGGAAAAGCTCGCATTTTAATTTGCTCTTCGGTAACTCCTTGTGGCTTCAGACTTGAACATACCACATGAAATTCCTTCAAATGCTTGTGAGGATCTTCATTCTCAAGACCATGAAATTTGGGAAGCAAATGGATTAAACCCAATCTTAACTCAAAATTTGCTTGCAGAGTTGGGTAGTGAATGCAGAGGGGTTGTTGATTGACAGGTGGTGCAGCCAACTGCCTTAAAGTTTGCTCTTCTTCAGCCATTATTTTTTCAATCTCAGAATCACTTGATGAATTGACCAAATCAACTGCTAAATTCAGTTCAGGGGATGAAGATGTACCTTCTTGTGCCTTTTGAATTTTAGTATCCTTCCTATTCCGCTTAGCTGTCTTTTCAATTTCAGGGTCGTACGGGATTAATTCACCAACACGAAAAGAACGGGGCATCAAAATAAATCTAATTAAAAACCAATCCCCGGCAACGGCTCAAAAAATTGGTGGGTGTCGAGACCAACAATAATAATTCCTACTCAAAATAAATTTAAACTGTAGTATAAATGAGTAAGGTCGTTTCTCAAGAGATTGGTAAGATTTATTTTTCAGCAAAATATTTAAAAAGAAAAATGGGGATTTTGTTGTAGTGAGAATAAAAAAAAAATTAAAATGTAGTAAAGAAAAATCACTATGTAAAAATTGAGAGAAAATTAATATGATGAAAACATCCAACCAAAGGAATAATCTTAGAATGGGTTCAGGGAATTGATCATTAATGCAAAAATAAATTCTTTTAATCTTTACCAAATTGGTTATGGTTATTGGTACGACCTAACAACCTATCCCTCCTTACTTCTTCGATAATCAGGATACGATCTCTAATTATTTCTCTTGTCAGTTAAACAATCTTAGATACGATCTTAAGATTTAATTTACCAACAACATTGAAAACTAGAGAGACTATCAATTCTAACCAACAAACACACATGTAGGTTCATTTAAGCTAGATTATATATCTTCTTAACAGAGAATTGAAATCCTGTCTGAAATCAATTATGTTATTTACCACTTATATTAGAATGCCTAAACAATTACGGATTCAGGTTTCTAATTGGTGATATATTATCCTGACAATTGAACAAATGACCATTTTTGCACAATCAATCAAAACAATAATTTAAATAAGAACAGAAGACATATAAATAATAAAGATATAAAAGAATTAGATCTCACAATTCTTAAAGAACCCAAACTTTAATTATCCTTTGGCTAGACTAAAAATTTAGCAAGCCATAAGTTCAGAGAAAAACACAAAAGAAAAATAAAAATATATGAAGATTCACTCTTCATCAAATCAGCCTCCTCCACTCTTAGTCTATATATACTAAATATCCTAGCTCCATAATCTGTTTCCAAAAGAAAGTTCTCTAATTGAGTTTGATTACAATTAAACTTCTTTCCTTTTTCCACCATTTGTCAAAGACAGTGATTGCAAATCTCTTCCTTAATAATTAAAATCTTCCACTTGCCATCTTTAGATTGTTTCAGTCAACTTCAACTACAAGTGATAGATCTTGACTTGAATTCTAAGATTTCTTCTCTTTTTGTGACTTGAGCAGAATTTGCAGCTTTTAATCCATTTTGCCTATTTTCCTTCATTCACAATACAAAATAGAAAATATAAATCAAATCAAAAAATTAAGCATATAAAAGAATTTAAATCATGAGAAAATATGACAATTAATATGTCTAATATGCAACTTATCAGCTCGACCCAAATCGGCGCCGGTGTCGACGAATCTCGCCTTTTCTCCCCACGGGTTCCTCTCCGCTGATCTGGCTTTTCTGACGCTTTCACGGTCCGTCCGGCTGATCGGTGACTCCCAGGGTGTTGCTCGTCCTTCGCCCGTCGTCCCTCGCGCGTCTCGCCGGTCGTGGCTCATCGGAGGAAGGAGGGCAGAGAGGAGTCGGGTTTTCGGTTTCTCGGGTCCCTCGCGATTTTGGTTTCCTGTTTTTTTTTTCAGATTTCTTTCTTTTCTTTTTTTCTTTTATTTTATATATATTATATTATATTCAATATAATACAATATATATACCAAAATATCTAAAAAAATACATATAATAATACTGAAACATCTTATAATTTAAAATATAATAAAAATAATAATAATAATAATAATAATAATAAAACAAATATTATTATTATTATATTTTATTCTCATAGTGTATTTTATACACTAAAATTTATACACCCTTGTACATATATTTTATTTAATTTATTCTACAAAATATATGTACATTCTGATTCATTTTATCGCATTTATTTATTCCTCCGAAAATATTTTTTTATATTTCCGAGGTAAATTGCCAAAATGGGAAAATTTTTCAGGTTATCATTTTCGGACTAACTTCCCTTATTGGACTTCCTATATTTTTGCATTCTGAGTCCATATTTTTCAGTCCGTTTAACCAAATTTTTATTCGGTTTGTCCCGAGTTGACCGGAGCTCTTATTTCCTAATTTAAAGCTCTTAGCTTTATTTCTTGATTAAATTGAACTTGTAATTGCATAATTCCTTCTTTATTGATTAATATATCATATTTACACGATTAAGATGATATATTGCTAAGGAAATAATGCAGAGTTCAGGTCTTACATTTTCTCCCCCACTTAAAAACATTTGGTCCTCCAAATTGACCAATACTCAGCTCTCGAACAGGTGGGGATACCTCTCACGCATCAGGCTCTCTAATTTCCACATAGCTTCTTCAGATGTGTGGTATTGCTAGAGAACCTTGACTAGAGGAAACATCTTAGACCGTAGTACTTTCTCATTTCTGTCCAATATCTGAATCGACTTCTCCACATATGTCATATTCTCACTGAGCTCCAACGGCTCATACTCAATCACATGTGTCGGATCCTATGGTATTTTCGAAGCATGGAGATGTGGAAGTCATTATGGATGCCTGCTAGCTCAAGGGGTAACACTGGCCTAGAGGCCTTATCTCCCACTCTATCTAAGATCTCAAGTGGTTTGATATAGCGAGGACTCAATTTACCTCTCTTTTCGAACCTCATAATACACTTGGAGGGAGAAAACTTCAAAATACAGATTCACCCATAGTGAATTCTAGAGGTTTATGCCTCGTGTCAGCATAGCTTTTCTGCCTGCTTTGAGTTGTCATCAATCTATCACATATCAACTGGACATCTTCAGAGGCTTGTTTCACCAGATCGGAGCAAATATCTTTCGATCACCCACCTCTTCCCATCCAATGGGAGAACGACACCTGCTACTATTCAACGCTTCGTAAGGTGCCAATCCAATACTCGAGTGATAATTATTGTTGTAGGCAAATTCGGCTAATGGCAAATGCTCATCCCATGACCCTTTAAAGTCTATCGCATAATCTTTCAACATATCCTCTAGAGTCTGAATGGTCCTCTCTGACTGACCATCTGTCTGAGGATGGAAAGCTGTGCTGAAACTCAATCAGGTTCCCATAGCTTCCTGAAAATGTCCCTAATCGTGGTGACACAAACGAGTATGTGGAACTTGGGTCAAACAGTACATGTGCTTTATGATTACAGACAATAAGAGTACCTCGGATAGCGTCAGAGGATGTATCTGTTGTCTCCTGGTCATGGGCGTACACTCGGCTCTGGGAGACTGGATTCTTGCCCTTATCTGTGGCTGTAGCTCTCCTTTGTGGAGCCTGAGGTGGTCGTCGTTCATCTTCTCCTCTTTTCGACCTTCTCTCCCTCGATCTGTAGGATTTCGGCGTCGGTGGGTCGCGTTCTGGCTGCTAGTGGTTCGCGTGGTGCCGAGCTACGTTTTTCAGCCCTCGCCTGGTGGTCTGGTCGTCGGTGCTTCGTTCGGTGGTGGCTCGTCGGTGGCTCTCTCTTTCTCCTTCGCTTCTTCGCGTTTCTGTCTGTTTCTTTTCCTTTCTTCAATTTTCGCAATTCTTCAGTTTTCAATTTCTTTTTTTTTTTAATATATACTTTATTATTATTTTAATGAATAAAATACATTATTTTTAATAAATATCTTTACTATTCATTAACTAAATATATTTAATCTATTAAATATATTTTTATTGTATTTAATGATTTTTCTGGTATAATTTTTCTCATATTTTCGATATAATGTCTCGGGCGAAAATTACAAAAATTCGTAATATTTTCGTATCTTGGCCAGTTGGACTCGGAATTCAATAATTTCTCCTTTATTGATCAAGATTTCCTAAATCCATATTTATAACGAATTTTTTTTCTTGTTGAATTTATACCGAATTTCAAGTCTTTTGACCATTTTACCCTTCTACACGTTCGAGACCAATTTAGACCTACTTTTCTTCTCGGACTCACTATCTTTTCTCATTTAAATTCTGTATCTTTCGTCCAATGATTTAAATCCCTTTAATTTAAATTACTTATCCTCATTTATCTTGTTCCGTATTTTCATACCTCTACTATATCATTCGCATTCATATGCTCAATTCATCCGTCTTATGATTCCAAGTAAGGAACATAATGGGAAAAATTTGGGTTTCACACAGTCTATTTCTCCTTCTCTTCAGTTGTGGCCTTCTTTCTCTGAGGTGGGGGTACAATAGGAGCTTTCTGTGGCTCCTCTCGCCTTTACGGAATAGGGACTGTAGATTCCGGGCAGTCTCTCATTAAGTGGCCCGTCTTTCAGCATCTAAAACATACTCCGGATGTGTGGTATCATCACCTACCACCATGAGGTTTCCCACATACTCTACATGGCTCAATAGTAGGTCAGGGTTCGCCAATCACGATACCACTGGACAGAGCTGAAACTGGCAGAATAGAGGGCTTCACTGTCTTACCCCGAAATTTTCCAAACTTTGGCCGTTTCTTAAACGACCTCTACCCTTCTGTAAAACTTATATACTCCATAGTTCTCTTTCTGTCCTTACTGAACTTACCAAATTCAGGAGCCTGCTACTCAGAATCCTGTTCACACAACTGAGCACTACGCACTGCCTCCACGTAAGTCAGAATACCAAAGGAGCTAATCTAGCTCTAGTGGACGGTATCAACCCATCCATAAACTTCCTGACTTTTCTGCTCTCACTACTCATGGTGTCAGGATCGTACCTTCCCAAAGACATAAATCGGGACTCATACTCATCCACTGATCAGGTACCCTGGGTTAAACCAAAGAATTCCATCTATAGTCGTTTCCTAACTGTCTCCGGAATATATTACCTCCTAAAGACATCCAGAAAGATCTCTTAAGTCACTATTTGGTTTCGGGTCCTCAATATAAGCTGGGAAAATTTCCATCAATATATTGCTTCGCCTTCCAACACAAATGCAGCAAAGGCCACCTTCTCGGTCTAGGAACATTCGAAGTACACATACAACTTTTCTAATCTGTTTACCCAGTTCTCTGCTGCTACCCGATCTTTGACCCCACTAAACGATGACAGTTAAAGTTTTTGGAATTGTCTCAACCTGTCTAACTCACAACCATGCCCTACCTGGTTAGCTCTCCCTTGTGGAGCTCTTTAAGGCTCTGCTGGAACTGGTGGTGGTACCAGAGGTCTAACAGGTGGAGGTACTACCTTAGGCTGTACAGACAGGTGTGGTGGCGGAATAGGTCGGGCAGAACTAGAAGGGTCAGCGGTGTGGGGTGCAGGCATGGCAGGGGTTGCTGCGGGTTCACTCATACCTTGCAGGCTCTCCAATCCAGCCATTGCCCATCCAAACAACTGTGTCATACTCTCCACAGTCCGCTCTAACCTCACCACTCGGGCATTAGTAGTCTCAACTAGATCCTGGGAGACATGGTCAGAAGATAACACGGTATGTCTCTCGGGCCTGTCTCTCTACCCTCGAGATCGAGAACTTTCCCCTCGACTACGGTGTCTATCAGTCATACTGATGATTTTCCAATCACACACAATCAATTCATATTACACTAACTGCTCGGTATACACATTTGTATCTAAACAAGGTACAGTACCAAAGGGATGTAAACTTTCCTAACGACTTATACCGACTCATATTCAGACCAACCCTGCTCTAATACCAACTTCTGTCACACCCCGTTTCCACATTTAAATCATTATTATTTATCCATACCACACACATAACGGAGCAGACAACACTCTGATGGTTGGGCATACGAGCCGATATTGATCTTACACACTAAAATATAAACTATACATGATAATTGAATTTCTTTATTCATATATATATATATATATATTGACATATGTACGTTTACATCCCGGTAATTATTTATATACATAACTGTGCCTTACAAGTTTAGATATAAAATCAAAAGAGGTGTATACCTTCGCGCACAATGGAGTGTGGGCTGTCAACTGCTCAGGACTACCGCTGCTCTTAAGATTTGGGTAACTCTGTGGAGTGGAGGGAAAAAAAGGGGTGAGCTACAATACGCTCAGTAAGGAATCACACAAGCAGATTGATAACTATACTGCCTACATGCTCGTGAATCATGTCATGTGGAAAATCCTTACTTTTTCAATCCCAACCGAATTCATAAAACTACACACGTATACTTTCTCAAAGTCATGTCATATCACAAATGAATTTCTCAAAACACATGTTCTCATAAAGCTTATTTAAATCAAATAGGAGACAAATAAAAAATCTCAAAATTTAAATCAAAAATCATATAAGTATGGAGACAAAGCAGAGCATATGGAAATAAGTAAACATATGGCCATAGTCACTGGACTCCATGCCTCATGGGCCAGGTGTGCATGAATATCCCCGAATGGCTGAGGATAGGGGGTCAGTCTACCGATCAGACAACAAACAAACAACACAGTACGTCGAACTCCATGTGTGTCCACACGGTACATTGTACTCCATGAACCCCAATATCTGAAATCAACGAGATTAGGAGTGCCCGTCCAACGGGTCTTATCATCCCATCTCCAATTATATCAATACTGAGTCTCCAAAATGCACGTGCGAGCATATCAATCAGTGTGACACATAATCTACACGAGGCTTCAGCACGACCTTATCAAATCACGTGCGAGGATCAGTGCAAGCTCACACAGCCTACACGACGTCTCCAAACACAGTTTTATGCATATCAGAAAATCAAAATTCAGTGCGAGCAAAGCTCCAACACGGTGTCATGTACAAATCATGCAAAGTCTAGTGCGAGCAACGCTCTAGCATGGCTTTAATCTCAAAACTGATAGATGGCTCGATGCACATAAGGGGCGTACAAACCAACATCAACCACGAAATGTAGTACCCACTTGAGTGAGAGGAAACATTTTCCATCAAATCACTCATCAAACACTTTTTATTCTGGAAACATACAATTTAATGCAGATAATCAATTTCAGAGCCATTTTATCACCACTTATTTACAAAACATGTTTATTCATGCAAAACATATCAAAATAGTCCATTTCAGCAAATTTCATCTTTTTCGTACTTAGGGGCATTTTGGTAATTTTCTCATATTTGGGTACTATCCAGAAATTTTATATCCATACTCTATACTAAAATTTAAGTGTACGTAAACAACGATAAAAATACGTACATCTATCTCTAATAGCTTACGAAATCCCTTACCTCGGAATGTGTCGACTGTGAATTTTAATTCTTGATATCTCTGGATCACGCAGTCTAATTGGCTCAGAATGTATACTCGGGAGCCAAATCTTTCCTTGGTGACACGTAAGTCGAGACCTGCTCGAACTCATACACGTCGCCTACCATTTTTTTCCCGCTACACAGCAATATATATTTAAACCGGTTAATTTCGATCTAATATAAATTCAAATTAATTATCCAAAAAATTAATCGACTGATTTTCGACCACTTACCAGTCTACTGCTGTGCCGGGGTAACACTAAATTTTTTGCCAAATTTTTTCTTCCCTTTGACTGAACTGGTTCGAATCGGTTTAGACCCTTTAACACTGAACCGGTTCGAACCGGTTCAAGTGAATTTTTTTGCCGTTGCTAGCGCTGCCGGCCAATTCTCAGGGTGGTTCGACCACCGTTTGATGCGCCTCAACCTGGGGAAGCTTGGCTTGGCTTGGCTAGACCCAAATCGACGTCGGTGCCGGCGAATCTCGCCTTTTCTCCCCACGTGTTCCTCTCCGTCGATCTGGCTTTTTCGGTGCTTTCACTGTCCGTCCGGCTAATCGGTGACTCCCAGGGTATTGCTCGTTCGTCGTCGGTCGTCCCTCGTGCGTCTCGTCGAAAGAAGGAGGGCAGAGAGGAGTCGGGTTTTCAGTTTCTTGGGTCCCTCGTGATTTTGGTTTCCAGTTTTTTTTTTTTAGATTTCTTTCTTTTCTTGTTTTTTCTTTTATTTTATATATATTTTATTATATTCAATATAATACAATATATATACCAAAATATCTAAAAAATACATATAATAATACTACAATATCTTATAATTTAAAATATTATAATAATAATAATAAAACAATTATTATTATTATTATTATTATTATTATTATTATTATTATATTTTATTCTCATAATGTATTTTATACACTAAAATTTATACACCATTGTACATATATTTTATTTAATTTATTCTACACAATATATGTACATTATGTTTCATTTTATCGCATTTATTTATTCATCCGAAATTTCTTTTTTTGATATTTCCAGGGTAAATTTGCAAAATGGAAAAATTTTTCGGGTTATCATTTTCGGTCTAACTTCCTTTCTTGGACTCCTTATATTTTCGCGTTCTAAGTCCATATTTTTCAGTCCGTTTAACTAAATTTTTATTCGGTTTGTCCCGAGCTCACCGGAACTCTTATTTCCTAATTTAAAGCTCTTAGCTTTATTTCTTGATTAAATTAAACTTGTAATTGTATCATTCCTTCTTTATTGATTAATATATCATATTTACACAATTAAAAGGGTATATTCGTAAGGAAATAATGCAGGGTTCAAGTCTTACACCTGGAGCCTCAGTTTTAATTGAAAATGGCAACAAACAGTCAGGTGAAGAAATTCTGATAGAATGAATGAAAAAACTCTGATTTTTTAAAATATATATTTATTTGTATTTAATCGTTGATGAAAAAAATTGAGGTAGGACAAATAAAGAGTTTGAAGTTTGAATAATGAATAAAAACTCAAGTGCCAAGTAAATGCTCTGTCGTTGGTGCTTTTGACTCTTCGAAGGCTTAAAAGTGGTCTGGGAAATATCACCTGGGAAATCTTCGGTGTCGGGGTAGTATCTTCCTGTCACACCCTCATGAGCTGGATGAGCGCGAGGCGCGCGAGATGTGCGCGGGGCGCGCGATGTACGTGCGCAGGATGTGGGATTGTGCGTAAGCTGGCACTTGGTGGCATCGAGCATGCCTTGGATGGGGGCTTGACATCGAATGGCAGTTGGCTGCTATCGAATCTGTGTGGGGCAGACTTCACGCTTGATAGGTATCGAAGGAATTGATGAGTACTGAATGCGGATTGATACGTGTCAGCAGATTTCCAAGCGCGCATCAAGGCTCATTGATGGACAGACATGATTATGAGGGGATCGCAAGGATCTCAGGAGAATCTGTGAGAATCCAGCATGATCCGTACTCAGACAGTTGACTTGCCATATGTGGGGCGAGATCTCTAGAGGCAATCTGTCCATAATCAGTGGGATTCAGTGCGTTAATGCTTTCCTTTTCTGGCTGGGGGTGTTAGCCAGTGCTTATCTATATAATGTTGGTTGTGAATGGCAGTGAGACACAGACCTCCTTGAGTGAGTTGTTGTTGTGTCTCTCCAGCAGACCTATTTCCTTTGTAAATTGTGAATATAAAGGTTGGAGATTCCTGTAAGTGAGCGTTTTCTTACAGATTGGCCCTGTTGCTTGTGTTGGTGTTCGATTGAGAGTTGGTTGACTGACTAAGTGCGAGACTTAGTGCCATCAAAAGGTACAAAAAATCGTAGTCTGAGAAAACCCTGTGACAGTTTGGTATCAGAGCCCGTGTTTCGATGGTCGAAACATTGAGCGAACGAGTTGCCGTCCTTGAGGAGTTGATCAGTGCGCCTGCGCCAGACGCTACCTCACTCTCGGAGCAAGCTACGCTCCATTCGCAAGCCATTTCAGACCTTCAGCTCACGATGAGTGACTTACAGAGTGATCTCACTGATCGCGTCACTGACCTGATGGAGCAAATCCAGTCGCTGTCCGATCGAGTTGGTGACATTGACACAGATGTCAACCTGTTGAAGTTAGCCGTTGGTAATTCGCAGCATGGCAGGCACAATGGGGAGAAACTGCCATCCAAACTGAAGGTGCCCGAGCCTAAGCAATTCTAAGGGAGTCGAAATGCTAAGGAGCTCGAGAACTTCATTTGGGACATGAAGCAGTATTTCAAGGCTGCTCAAGTAGATGCGGACGAGCAAGTTTTCATTGCCAGCATGTATCTTGGTGGCGATGCAAAGCTCTGGTTTCGGACTCGGCTCGATGATGATGCAGTCAATGGGCGCAACCCAATCCAGACATGGGATGCGTTGAAGAAGGAGTTGAGGGATCAATTCCTTCCTATGAACACCGCATGGCTAGCAAGAGAATCGCTTAAGAAACTGAAGCACACAGGAGCTGTGCGGGATTACGTCAAGGAGTTCAGTTCCTTGATGCTGGAAATCAACAACATGTCTGAGGAGGATCGGGTCTTCAATTTCTTGTCAGGGCTCCAGCCTTGGGCACAGGCTGAGTTGAGGCGACTGAAGGTGACAGACCTACCTTCAGCCATTGCAGTGATAGACAGCCTCAACGACTTCAAACATAGAGCTACCTCCTCCAATGTTGACAAGAGGAAGACCAAAGTTGAGGGGAAACGAATCGAGAGGTAAGGCAGGAAAGGTCGGTGGGACAAGAAGATGGATGGTGAACCATCAAAGCTAAAAGGGACGGATCCACCCCAAGGCAAGAAGACAGGGTACTTCCTGTGCGATGGACCTCACCATGCGAGAGACTATCCCCGAAGGGAGAGACTATCAGCCTTGATCGCCAAAGAGGATTCGGAGTCAGAAGAGGAGAACCCTCGACTCAATCCGTTGCGGCTACTGAATGCCATCACCGTAGATAAGCGGACTGTCTACAAGGGCCTGATGTATGTGCCAGTATTGGTGAATGGTGGAGTGGCGCGCGCGATGTTGGACACTGGCGCGACCAACAATTTCATAGCGCAACAAGTGGTGAATCGGTTTGGACTAGTGCTGTCCAAGAGCTCCAACCGAATCAAAGCAGTAAATTCTGGAGCTCAGCCTATACAAGGAGTCACGACAACAGTGTTGAGAGTTGGTAATTGGGAGAAGTCATGTTCTTTCATGGTCGTGCCCCTTGATGATTTTGAGATTATCCTCGAAATGAAATTCTTTGTAGAGGCAAAGGTTGCGCCTCTACCAAGCCATCACAGCTTATGGATTGGTGATTAAGGGCACCCGGGTTTTGTCCCATTAGAGTATAAGGGACGAGTGGCTGAGAAGCCATTGATGCAATTAGCTTCACAGCTTAAGTCAGGAGTGAAGCGTGGCGAGACGACGATACTCGCAGCTCTGGTTGAGATCAAACCAGACTATGTTGTGGATGTGCCTGACTGCATCGCGAATGTGATCAAGGAATTCAGCAATGTTATGCCACCCGAGTTGCTTAAGGAGTTGCCACCGTGGTGAAATGTTGACCACCGGATCGAGTTGGAGCCGGGAGCGAGACCACCAGCAAAGGCACCCTATCGGATGCCCCCACAGGAGTTAGCAGAGTTATGAAAATAGCTTGACGAGTTGCTGGAGGCTGGTCTCGTTCAGCCATCGAAGGTCCCATATGGTGCCCCTGTGGTATTTCAGAAGAAGCAAGATAGGTCCTTTCGAATGTACATAGATTACCGGGCGTTAAACAAGGTTACAATAAGGAACAAGTATCCTATACCGAATATAGCAGATTTGTTCGACAACTTGACCAAGGCAGCCTATTTCACCAAGCTAGACTTACGGTCAGGGTACTGGCAAGTGCGGATAGCCCCCGGGGACGAATTAAAGACGACCATGGTGACGAGGTATGGTTTGTTTGAGTTTTTGGCAATGCCTTTCGGTCTGACTAACGCCCCAGCTACATTTTGTAACCTTATGAACGATGTCTTGTATGAATACTTGGAGAGCTTTGTTGTGGTGTACTTGGATGACATTGTTGTGTATAGTGAGACCCTTGAGACACATATGGAGCACCTTGGGAAGGTGTTCGCTAAATTGAGGGAGCACTCATTATATGTCAAGAAGGAAAAATGTGAGTTTGGCATGTAGGAGATCTTATTTCTCGGGCACAAGGTGAGTAAGGGGAAGATCCGCATGGATAAGTGGAAAATCCAGGCAATTGTGGAGTGGTCCTTGCCAAAGACAGTGTCAGAATTGAGGTCTTTTCTGGGCTTGGCTAATTACTATCGACGGTTCATCGCAGAATTTTCCAAATTGGTTAGTTCCCTCATAGATTTGTTGAAAAAGGGAAAATCATGGGAGTGGACAGTCGAATGTGAAGAAGCCTTCGAGAGAGTTAAGGAGGCGGTGACCTCCGAGCCTCTGCTCAGACTGTCGGACTTCGAGAGTCCTTTTGAGGTACACACAGACGCCTCGAATAAGGCTATAGGGGGAGTGTTGGTCCATGAGGGCCACCCCATAGCCTATGAAAGTCGAAAGTTGAAGGAAGCGGAGCAGCGCTACTCGGTGCATGAGAAGGACATGACTGCGGTGATTCATTGCCTGAGTGTCTGGAGGCACTACCTGTTGGAAACCAGGTTCATTGTGGTGACGGATAACATAGCCAATACCTTTTTCAAAACACAGAAGAATCTATCCGCCAAGCAGGCAAGGTGGCAGGAGTTTCTTGCCGAGTTTGACTTCCCTTGGTTGCATCGTGCGGGACGAGAGAACTGAGTGGCTTATGCATTGAGTCAGAAGGAGGTACAGTCCTTTGTAGCTTCCTTGACCTTGGTCCAGTCCGATTTTGCCGAGCGGATTAAGCTAGCTATTGAGGCAGATGTTGCCTACTACTAGACTAGGCGACAAGTCTTAGATGGTGTTGTTCGGAAGTATTGGGTCGAAAATGATCTCTTCTATGCAAAGGGAGGAAGATTATATGTCCCTAAGGGCAGGGGATTGAGGCGCGAGTTGTTGAAAGAGACCCACGATCCGCAATGGGTAGGACATCTGGGTGTGGAAAGGATGTTTGCTCTAATATCAAGGAATTACTTATGGCCGAAGATGTTGGAGGACATTGAGTTGTATGTCCGCACGTGTCTAGTGTGTCAGCTAGACAAAATCGAGAAGAGGAAGCAGGCTGGGCTGCTTCAACCACTACCAATACCAGAGAGACCTTGGGAGTGTTTTTCTATGGAATTTATAGTAGGCATGCCAGTGGTAGATGGAATGGGATCCATCTTGGTAGTGGTCAATCGTTTCTCTAAGTATGCAGTCTTCATTGCAGTGCTCAAGTTTGTACTGCAAAACTAGCCGCGGAGCTAATGTTCAAATACAAAGTATTTGGGCTCCCTAGAGACATTGTCAGCGATCGAGATGCTCGGTTCACTAGTAAATTCTAGACGATTTTGTTCAAACTGCTGGGTTCATGTAAGACCCGAAAATTCTGTGTCATTTTTAAGAAATTGATATTAAAAATATGGATTAGTGTAATCTTGATCAAAAATCGAAGAAATAATTTAATTTCGAGTCCAATTGATCAAGATATAAATTATCAGAATTTATCAAAATTTTCACCTTGAAAAATGAGCTCGAAAATAGTGAAAAAATATACCGAAAAGGTAAAATCGGACTGATAAATTCATTTACGGACTAAATGAATTTAATAGGAATTTTTGAGATATTTTTAAGATATTTTAGATATTTTTGGGATATTTTTGGGATTTTTATTATTATTTTATAATAAAATAATAATAAAAATATATTATAAAAAAAAAGAGGAAATCTGAAAGTTAGAAATCGGGGAGAGAGAAAAGGGGGAAACCGCGAGAAACCGACGCAAGCCGAGGAAGACCACCGGCGGCGCCACGAAGGGAGACGGCGCGAGGAGAAGACCGGCGAGGGACGACCGGCACGATGGGAGTGCCTGATCGTCGTCACGCGCCTTGGAGTCGCCGGAAAACGCCGATCGGAGAGGGAGAAGCCGCGGGAGAGAAGGGGGATTTCGGCCGCCACCGGCGCCGATCGACCCCACCCGAGGCCAAAAGCAGGCTCCCCAGCCCGAGCCCAGTCGAACGGCGGTGGAATCGGGCCGGGAATCGGCTGGCAGCGCCGACAACGGCGAAATGGCCACTGAACCGGTTCGGACCGGTTCAGTGTGAAAAGGGACTGAACCGGTCCGAACCGGTTCAGGAGGAGAGAGAAAGAAGAGAGAGAAAAAAAATTTTCATCGAACTTCGGGTAAGTCGATACGAGGTCAAAAGTGATCGATTTAATTTTCGATAAATTTATTTAAATTATATTTAATCAAAAATTGGCCCAGAAATGAAAAATACGAAATTGTGCAGTTTGACGATTAATTCCGAACGGAAGCCCGATCGAACTTCGATTCGCGCACCATCGGACAATATTGGGTAAGTAAAGCTCATTTACGATAATTTATGTGATTAACGCGTATTTAAGATTTATTTTACGCATTTCGGATTAAATTTTGGATTTAGTGAATTATATTCAGAATTTCGAATAAACTGTCGTAAATGATATTCGGGCTATCCAAAGAGTTTGGAACGAAGCCTAATGGGTATTGATAGGCCCAATGAACCGATAGACCCTGATGAAGGGAAATAATACGTGAAAAACGGGCTTAATACGGATTAAGGCCCGATTAAAGTATTTAGGCCCATTTAGAGTAAACAGGCCCAATTAAGTGAAATGAACTGTATTAGATGTGTAATACAGTAGGAAACGTGTAATTAATCCAGTGAATGGTTAAATGCAGCTCCAGAGTCATATTGAGAGTTGACCGGACTGCGAGATTTGGACAGCACAGAGGAAGAGAGGTCACACTACGTGATCCGAGGTAAGGGATCTATGGGAGCTATTAGAGATAGCTGTACGTATTTTCATCGTCGTTTACAGTCAATTAAATTTCGTATAGAGTATAGATATGAAATTTCTGGATAGTACCCACATATGGGAAAATTACGAAAATACCCTTAGACTCAGGAATTTTGAAAATGCATAAAGTGCATGCAATCCATGTTTTCTCTGTGAAAAAGAGATTTTGTGAAGCTGAAATGATAGACTGGTTCATGATTTGACTTTATGCATTAACTTGCACGTTTTTCTAAAAAAGTGATTTGATTGACAAGTAATTTGATGGGATGTTTTTCTCTCACTTTGTTTTGTACCGTTTTGCATGTTGCACTCTATTTTGAGTACCACTGTGGTGGGAAATAGAGCCAGATGTCTATTTTGTGTGTGTGAAATCGTGCTGGAGCTATGATGAGATCTGTGGATTTATCCAGATCCGCTCCCACTTGATTTTGGTATTACATCTGTACAGACCGTACTGGAGCACTGCTCGCACTGGATTCTGTTGTGATTTGTGATTGAAATCGTGCTGGAGCCTTGTGTTGACTGTGTGTCACACTGACTTGCTCGCACTAGATCTGAGACGACAGGTTATGGTTGATAATTTATTTGGTTGGGGTGGTGAGCTGTTGACTCAGGCACCTACAACTGTGTGGTAATATTACTCTGGTTCATGGAGTACGTCTTACCGTGTAGACAACATGGAGTACACTATACCGTGCAGCTATGGGTTGTGAGGATTGCGTCTTTGGACTCGGGCATGCTTTGTCATTGCTCTGTTTTGTGATAGTCCTTAGATAGGAGTCGATGGATAGACTAATCCCCTCCTCGGACTCAGAGACACCCTGGCACACCTGATCCGTGATAGCTTGTGGGTCTCGGACTTTGGCCAATTGTTCCCTTGGATTTGTGTTGAAATCCCTGCCTAGTCTCATCTGTTTTATTGGTTTTGGTGATGAAACTAATTTTGATTTGATTTCTGTGATGAAACCGTTTGAAATGAGAATATGATTTTTAAAGTGAGTTTCAATACTGAACACATAAAGATTTTACTCTGAATGAGTTATGATATTCGGTTTTGGCAGTAAATTGCTATGTGTTTTACTATGATGGTTTTGTGAATGCCATAAGTTTTTCGGCATAAACCATGCATCATGAGCATCGTGGATAGTTTGATTATCTACTTGCTTTATAAATTAATGAGAGTGTTTTGAAAAGTAAATGCATTTGTTTTACGAGTTGATAAAACATGCATTATGAGCATCGTAGATAGTGTGGTTATCTACCTGCTTTCATATATTTCTTACTGAGCGCGTTATGCTCATCCCATTATTTTTTCCACCTCTACAGAGCATTTCAGTAGAGTGTATAAGCTGCGTCCGTCCTGCGATCTTTTACACACAGCTATCCAGCAGCATCGAGGTATGCACACATGTACTTTTGTATCTAAATAATAGTGTACAGTGATGTAGTCATGTTATATGGGGGATGTATATGTTAGGCAATGTAAACGAATTTTAAATTCTAAAATGATAATTTTATAAGCTTCCGCAATATTTGTGCCTGGGACGAAAGCATTGCCTATTATGCATATATATATAATATATGAAATTGAGTGAGGGATATTGACTCACAGCCCAACAATTGAAATGTGGTAAGTTCGCGAAAAATTTGTAGTGATTTTTGTAAATTTTGGTCGCGACAGAGGTGGTATCAGAGCTATGTTGGTCTGATGTGAGTCAGTGTCAGTAATTAGAAAGTATACATCCCCATGTCAGTGTACATTATTAGATACAATTGTATGTATCGAGCTGTGGTTAAACTGAGAAATTGATTGTGTATGCGGGACTATCGGGATGTCTGACAGACATCGCAACAGAGGGGAGAGTTAGCGTTCTCGGGGCCATAGAGATAGGTCCGAGAGACTTTGTGAATAGTCGTGTGATCATGTCCCATCAGGTCCAGTTGAGACTACTGATGTCGCATTACGAGATTAGAGCGGAGTTGGAACACATTTATGGAGTTGTTCACTCAGGCTAACTTGACTATGGCTAGGTTAGAGAGTAGGCAAGGTCCGGCTACTCAGACGACTCATACTGAGCCGACAGTTGCTCCTGAGACACTTGCGCCTACACAGCCTGTACCTATGCCACGTGTTGGTGAGACCCCTGTACCACCTGTAGTTCCATGACAAACTGGAGAGGATTCAGGGTTTGATTGTGAGTTTGATCGATTGAGGCAGTTTCGGAGCTCAAGCCTCCATCGTTCAGTGGGGTCAAGAACCCTTTAGTAGCAGAGGATTGGATCAACCGGTTTGAGAAGTTATATGACTTTTACCGATGTTCGGCCAATGAAAGAGTGGCCTTTGCTACATTCATGTTAGAAGGCGAAGTAGAGTATTGGTGAAAATTCACCTGACCCATCATGAAAGCTATGTATATCAGTTGATTGACTGAGAGATATTTTTGGATGCCTTCAGGAGGCAGTATGTCCCAGCCACTGCTCAACGGACATTACAGATGAAATTTTTGGTCTGATCCAGAGGAACAGATCGGTAGACGAGTATGAGTCTCGATTTACATCCTTGAGAAAATATGACCCCGATACCATGAGCAGTGAGAGGCGGAAGGTCCGCAAGTTTATGGAAGGATTGAGACCTTCCATCAGAGTCAGATTTGCCCTAATTGATGTCACGACTTACGAGGAGATCGTGCGTAGAGCTAAGTTGTATGAGCAAGACTATGAGATGCACATCCTTGAGTTTGGTAAAGTCGTGAAGGGCAAGAATAGAGATCAGAAGAGATCAACATAGGACTGTAAAGTTCGAGTAGGAAAGAGGTCGTTTGTTAGACGACTGAGAGTCGATGAGTCACGGGGTAGGATGATTAAGCCCCCTGTGTATCAGGTCTCACTCTAACTAGGGGTATAATGATTGGAGGACCCCTACTGATTACAGAACAATGTAGAGCATGTGGTAGATACCACGGTAGTAGGTTATGCCACGTATTGATTGGAACATATTTTAGATATGGTAAGACGGGGCATATGATAAAGGATTGCCTAGAGTTGGTTGAGATAGCCCCACAGAAGGGCAAAGAATCAGATAAGGATACAGCTAGTACTTCTGCCCCAAAGAGGAGGGCTACAGCTGAAAAAAAGGATGGAAGCCTCCAATTGTGAATAGATTACCGGTTGTTGAATAAGGCGATCATTAAGAACAAGTACCCTATTCCAAGTATTAATGATCTATTGGATCAACTTCAGGGAGCACAGATCTTTTTCAAGATCGATCTAAGGTTCGGGTACCATCAGTTGAGAATCCAGGGTGGAGATGTACCCAAGGCAGTTTTTCATACCCGTTATGGACATTATGAATTCTTGGTTATGCCTTTCGGGCTAACGAATGCTCCTATAGCTTTTATAGTATTGATGAATGGAGTGTTCAATCCATACTTGGATCGGTTTGTCATAGTGTTTATAGATGACATTCTGGTGTATTGAAGTCTAGGGAAGAGCATGACTAGCATCTAAGCAGTGTGCTACAAACCCTCAGAGAGAGAAAGCTATATGCGAAGCTCAGTAAGTGTGATTTCTGATTGGAACTGATATCATTTTTGGGTTTGGCTAGATGTTACAGCCAATTTGTAGAAATTTCTCGAAATTAGCTACTCCATTGACACGTCTCACTCGAAAGAATGTTGCATTTAAGTGAGACAGTGTATGTGAGAAGAGTTTTCAGGAACTAAACTAGTGATTGACCACTGCGCCGATTTTCACTATTCTGACCAGCTCAGGAGATTTCTCTGAATATAGAGACACCTCGAGACAAGGACTGGGCTGTGTATTGATGTAAAACGGGAAGATAATTGCTTATGGATCCAGACAACTTAAAGACCATGAGAAGAACTATTTGACCCATGATTTAGAGTTGGCAGCCGTAGTATTTACACTGAAGATATGGCGTCACTATTTTTACGGTGAGAAATTTCGGGAATTCACTGATCAAAAGAGCCTCAAATATCTGTTTTCACAGAAAGATTTGAATATGAGGCAGAGACGATGAGTAGAGCTTTTGAAAGATGATGATTGTGAGATACTTTATTATCCGGGTAAAGCGAATATAGTCGCTGATACCTTGAGCAGAAAGAGCCTCAGGATGGTATCGTACATGATGGTAAGGGAACATGAACTGTTAGAGCAGTTTATTAGCCTCAGTTTGGATATAGACCCTTCTGATACTGACGCATATTGTGTGATAGCAAGTCTGAGATTGAAACCGGATTTGATAGACCGGACCAGACAAGCTCAGCATATTGATCGCTTTTGTGTTGATATGTATAGTCAGATACAGATGGGTAGAGTGACTGAGTGCACAGTTAGTGATGATGGCCTGCTGAGATTCAGAGGTCGAATTTGCGTTCCCGATGACCCACAGCTAAAGGGGTTGATTTTGACAGAAACTCATTCATCGAGGTATACAATGTATCTGAGGAGTAATAAGATGTATAAGAATCCCCAAAGAGTATCGTGGTGGTCAGACATGAAGAAAGATATTGCAGAATTTGGGGCTAAATGCCTTACATGTCAAGAGGTTAAGGTAGAGCATTAGAAACATGCAGAATTATTGCAACCTCTACCTATCGACATGACAATGAGAGCATATCACCATGGATTTCATCATAGGTTTACCAAGGACCCGACGTAACCATGATGCCATTTGAGTGATTGTGGATAGATTGACGAAGTCAGCTCACTTCTTAGCCGTGAAGGCTACGGATACTCTGAGTGCGTTGGCGAATCTGTGTGTACGGGAAATTGTGATGCTACATGGTATTCCAGTGAGTATTGTGTCTGACAGGGATTCCCGCTTCACTTTCCATTTTTGAAAACATTTTCAGGAAGCTAAGGAACCCGATTGAGTGTCAGTACAGCTTTCCACCTTCAGTCCGATGGTCAGTGAGAGAACCATCCAGACTTTGGAGGATATGTTGAGAGCTTGTGTGTGGATCTCAAAGACTCCTGGGATGACCATTTGCCATTAGCCGAATTCGCCTATAACAATAGCTATCACTCGAGTATTGGGATGGCACCGTATGAGGCGTTATATGGTCTTAGGTGTCGATCTCCTATTTGATGGGAAGAAGTGAGTGGCCGAAAGATGTTTGCTCCGATTTAGTGAAGCAAGCCTTTGAGGATGTCCAATTGATATGTGAGAAATTGTGGATAGCTTAGAACAGACAAGAAAAGCTACGTTGAGATGAGGAGAAAGCCTTTGAAATTCACTGTAGGTGAATCAGTATTTTGAAAGTTTCTCCCTCAAAAAGGATAATGATATACTGAAACGAGTGAGAAATAAGGCCTGTAGGCTAGCCTTGACACTTGAGCTAGCAGGCATTCATAACATCTTCCACACATTGATACTTCTAAAGTATCATCTATATCAGACACATGTGATTCAGTATGAGCCGTTGGAGCTCACAAAGAAAATGTCATAAATAAAGAAGTCGATTCATATATTGAATAGGAAAGAGAAAGTGTTACGGACCAGAACGATCACTCTGGTTAAGGTTCTCTAGCAGTACCACACTTCGGATGAAGTTATGTGGGAATTAGAGAGACTGATGCGAGAGAAATATTCACAGTTATTCGAAAATTGACTTGGTTCTAATTTGGAGGACCAAATTTCTTAAGGTGGGGAGGAATGTAAGACCCGAAAATTCGGTGTCATTTTTAAGAAATTGATATTAAAAATATGGATTAGTGTAATCTTGATCAAAAATCGAAGAAATAATTTAATTTTGAGTCCAATTGATCAAGATATAAATTATCAGAATTTATCAAAATTTTCACCTCGAAAAACGAGCTCAAAAATAGTGGAAAAATATACCGAAAAGGTAAAATCGGACTGATAAATTCATTTACGGACTAAATGAATTTAATAGAAATTTTTGGGATATTTTAAAGATATTTTAGATATTTTAGGGATATTTTTTGGGATATTTTTGAGATTTTTATTATTATTTTATAATAAAATAATAATAAAAATATATTATAAAAAAAAAAGAGGAAATCTGAAAGTTAGAAATCGGGGAGAGAGAAAAGGGGGAAACCGCGAGAAACCGACGCAAGCCGAGGAAGACCACCGGCGGCGCCACGAAGGGAGACGGCGCGAGGAGAAGACCGACGAGGGACGACCGGCACGATGGGAGTGCCTGATCGTCGTCACGCGCCCTGGAGTCTCCGAAAAACGCCGATCGGAGAGGGAGAAGCCGCGGGAGAGAAGGGGGATTTCGACCGCCACCGGCGCCGATCAACCCCACCCGAGGCCAAAAGCAGGCTCCCCAGCCCGAGCCCAGTCGAACGGCGGTGGAATCGGGTCGGGAATCGGTCGGCAGCGCGAGTAACGACGAAATGGCCACTGAACCGGTTCGGACCGGTTCAGTGTGAAAAGGGACTGAACAGGTCCGAACCGGTTCGGAGGAGAGAGAAAGAAGAGAGAGAAAAAAATTTTCATCGGACTTCGGGTAAGTCGATACGAGGTCAAAAGTGACCGATTTAATTTTCGATAAATTTATTTAAATTATATTTAATCAAAAATTGGCCCGGAAATGAAAAATACGAAATTATGCAGTTCGACGATTAATTCCGAACGGAAGCCCGATCGAACTCCGATTCGTGCACCATCGCACAATATTGGGTAAGTAAAGCTCATTTATGACAATTTATGTGATTAACGCGTATTTAAGATTTATTTTACGCATTTCAGATTAAATTTCGGATTTAGTGAATTATATTCAGAATTTCGAATAAACTGTCGTAAATGATATTCGGGCTATCCAAAGAGTTTGGAACGAAGCCTAATGGGTATTGATAGGCCCAATGAACCGATAGACCCTGATGAAGGGAAATAATACGTGCAAAACGGGCTTAATACGGATTAAGGCCCGATTAAAGTATTTAGGCCCTTTAGAGTAAACGGGCCCAATTAAGTGAAATGAACTATATTAAATGTGTAATACAGTAGGAAACGTGTAATTAATCCAGTGAATGGTTAAATGCAGCTCCAGAGTCATATTGAGAGTTGACCGGACTGCGAGATTTGGACAGCACAGAGGAAGAGAGGTCACACTACGTGATCCGAGGTAAGGGATCTATGGGAGCTATTAGAGATAGCTGTACGTATTTTCATCGTCGTTTACAGTCAATTAAATTTCGTATAGAGTATAGATATGAAATTTCTGGATAGTACCCAAATATGGGAAAATTACGAAAATACCCTTAGACTCAGGAATTTTGAAAATGCATAAAGTGCATGCAATCCATGTTTTCTCTGTGAAAAAGAGATTTTGTGAAGCTGAAATGATAGACTGGCTCATGATTTGACTTTATGCATTAACTTGCACGTTTTTCTAAAAAAGTGATTTGATTGACAAGTGATTTGATGGGATGTTTTCCTCTCACTTTGTTTTGTACTGTTTTGCATGTTGCACTCGATTTTGAGTACCACTGTGGTGGAAAATAGAGCCAGATGTCTATTTTGTGTGTGTGAAATCGTGCTGGAGCTATGATGAGATCTGTGGATTTATCCAGATCCGCTCCCACTTGATTTTGGTATTACATCTGTACAGACCGTGCTGGAGCACTGCTCGCACTGGATTCTGTTGTGATTTGTGATTGAAATCGTGCTGGAGCCTTGTGTTGACTGTGTGTCACACTGACTTGCTCGCACTAGATCTGAGACGACAGGCTATGGTTGATAATTTATTTGGTTGGGGTGGTGAGCTGTTGACTCAGGCACCTACAACTGTGTGGTAATATTACTCTGGTTCACGGAGTACGTCGTACCGTGTAGACAACATGGAGTACACTGTACCGTGCAGCTATGGGTTGTGAGGATTGCGTCTTTGGACTCGGGCATGCTTTGTCATTGCTCTGTTTTGTGATAGTCCTTAGATAGGAGCCGATGGATAGACTAATCCCCTCCTCGGACTCAGAGACACCCTGGCACACCTGATCCGTGATAGCTTGTGGGTCTCGGACTTTGGCCAATTGTTCCTTTGGATTTGTGTTGAAATCCTTGCCTAGTCTCATCTGTTTTATTGGTTTCGGTGATGAAACTAATTTTGATTTGATTTCTGTGATGAAACCGTTTGAAATGAGAATATAATTTTTAAAGTGAGTTTCAAGACTGAACACATAAAGATTTTACTCTGAATGAGTTATGATATTCGATTTTGGCAGTAAATTGCTATGTGTTTTACTATGATGGTTTTGTGAATGCCATGAGTTTTTCGGCATAAACCATGCATCATGAGCATCGTGAATAGTTTGATTATCTACTTGCTTTATAAATTAATGAGAGTGTTTTGAAAAGTAAATGCATTTGTTTTACGAGTTGATAAAACATGCATTATGAGCATCGTAGATAGTGTGGTTATCTACCTGCTTTCATATATTTCTTACTGAGCGCGTTATGCTCATCCCATTAATTTTCCCACCTCTACAGAGCATTTCAGTAGAGTGTATAAGCTGCGTCCGTCCTGCGATCTTTTACACACAGCTATCCAGCAGCATCGAGGTATGCACACATGTACTTTTGTATCTAAATAATAGTGTACAGTGATGTAGTCATGTTATATGGGGGATGTATATGTTAGGCAATGTAAACGAATTTTAAATTCTAAAATGATAATTTTATAAGCTTCCGCAATATTTGTGCCTGGGACGAAAGCATTGCCTGTTATGCATATATATCTAATATATGAAATTGAGTGAGGGATATTGACTCACAGCCCAACAATTGAAATGTGGTAAGTTCGCGAAAAATTTGTAGTGATTTTTGTAAATTTGGGTCGCGACAGTTCAGAATTGAAGTTCTCCACTACAAGCCACCCCCAAACAGATGGCCAAATGGAGCGGGTGAAAGCTTTGGTGGAGGAGTACTTGCGGCACTATGTGACCGCAAGTCAGCGAAATTGGTTAAGTTTACTTGATGTTGCCAAATTTTGCTACAATCTGCATAAGTCTTCCGCAACAGGTTTGAGCCCTTTAGAGCTAGCATTTGGGCGTCAACCTTTGACACCTACCGAGGTAGTCAAGCAGCAAACGGAAGGAAGTTCCCTAGCTACGTATAGATTTGCCCTTGATAAACAGGAGCTCATTGATCAAGCACGAGACAGTTTGGCTATGGCACAACAGCGGATGAAGGAGTATGCAAATAGATATAGACG